>VDFB02000015.1:121947594-122004424 GCA_007258455.2 Sequoia sempervirens | reverse complement strand
CGGGGTTTGCTTTTATCACTCACACTTTGTGGTGCAGGTTCTACTCCTGAAGCGGGTTTTGTTTTCACCACACGCTTTGTTCATTTCTCTCTTTATCTATCTATTTGGCTGTACGTGGAGGTGGGAACACCAAAACAGGGGTTTGACTAAGGAAAACCCCTATACAGCCCCAACACTTTCTCCAGATATCTTACAAACACAGGTTTTGAAGACATTCACTTGTTGGAGGATTCATCACTCGCGTGGTTGTAAGAATTTCCTTTTTGCTTCTTATCTTTATCAGTTCTACTTCATTTTATTGTAGTTCTATTGCATTCTGTTGCTTTATCACATTCTGTAAGTTCTCAGCAATCGGAGTAGAAGTAGTCATTTAGCTATTTTCTGAGACATTCTCGTTCTCTGGTCCGTACAAGATGCCAGCGTGCTTCTAGGACGCCAGCGCGCCACGCTGTCATTCGTATTCAGCGCTATCATCCTTTGGCCGAGAGCTTTTTAGTTTGTCCAGAGAATCTTTGTGACCTACTCTTTCCGATTCTAGAACTCTCGTTGTTGTTCCTTGAGGTAGTTTAGGGCAATTCGCCCCATGAGGCTCTTTGAACAAAGAGAACTCATGAGTAGCAAATCCCCCTTCTCTACAACACATAGCCTACTTGAGAATTTCAAAGGCCTTTTCTACCACCTCTAACCAATGAAAGGCATCCTTTTCCAACATGGCTATAAGTGGAGCTGCAATTTTCCCATTGTCCTAGACAAACTTTTGGTAATATTCTATGAGGCCCAAAAATACAAGAGGGCTCTTGAGGGTTCAAGGTCAAGCCAATTTTGTATAGTCTCATTTTTTGCTAAATTCACTTGGACTCGTTACTCAAGAATGATGTGCCCTAGGTACTTGATTTCTTTTGGCCAAACAAGCACTTAGAGTTTATGGCATGTAATTGATTGTCAAAAAAGATTTGGCAAGTCTGAACCACGTGCATTAGATAATCTTCCCACATCTAACTATACACCAAATATCATCAAAGAAGACTAAGATGAAATTGAAAAGAAATGGCCTAAAATCCTTGTTCATCAAACTTTAAAATGTTGGCAAAGCATTGGTTAGGCCAAATTGCATTAATACAAATTCATAATGGCTATCATGAGTGCAAAAATCCTAGGGATGTCCTCTCTGAAGTGGATATAGTGATAGCACCACAAATTACAAATGACCAAAGGCTACCTAGTCATAGGTTTCAAAAAAATGCATATTTGTTCTTCCTATATACCCTAGGGTATGTGGAAGCTCAAATTCGTATCAAGATGATGTTTGATGCCTAGTTATCGGAGTTTAAATACCCCTCACTTAACTGGACCTTTTATAAAGAGTCTAGCTTATCCAAAAATGACAAGTATTATGAGGATATTTAAAAAGCCCTAGCACAAGTTTTCCAACATAAAACCAAAATGAAACTTATATTTTGGGCAAGATGCTTAGTGCCAATACTTTTGTAGCCTTTTTTTTATCACTAAGATTCCAAGAGGATGAGGTGAGATCATACAATTGGCGGTCATAAAAAGCCCCAAACTTCTGATGTTGCTACAAAACACAACCCTAGAAAGAGCTTTGATACCAGATGTTATGATCCTCCAACAAATTAATCCAATAATAGAAACATCAAAGTTACAAGACTCACCCAAACTTGGAGAGTTCTAAAACAAGATAATTCCTAGCAACCTAGACTCTACAAAGAATCAACTCCCTTTGTAACTAGTGATCTTGACTACAGAAAACCATTAAAACTTGTCATTCCTTCTACTAATGATTGAAAATGAATGATGCCCTTCAATACAAATGTGCCAAATGCAACGATAAAAATGCTAAACTGGTGCAAAAAAATGCAATGAAAAAAATAAGTGTGTCAAATCTGAGTGGTGAGTCCAAGTCCAAGTCTAAGTGTCAAGTCTAAGTCAAAAATCAGCCAAACAAGTCCAAGCCAAGTCTAAGTCTTGTAGCACTAAGAAATATAGAGAATGTGCATGGTAGATGAATTAAAGAGAGAAATATTGTATTGAAATCACCAAATCACAAAACAAAATATCACAGGCATCTTCAATGGGGCAACCTGCTTGGAGCAACACTCAATTCAAAATATTCAATGGATGACTTTCCTCTTGCCCGAGGCCTTTATTTAAACTAATTCTATTAAAAAGAGCTACAACTTCCCTTATATGTGGCATAGTTACATTTAGCTAAAGGGACAACTTATAAAGCATATATGTCCAAGCTTTTATTTATAGCACCTAATACAAATGTAAAGCGTTAGGACAAGGAGTCCTAACATAAGAATATCAGCAATCCTTTTAGCATCTTGAATGCTTGCAAGCCAACATTAAGATGATTTCTTGTCAAGGTCAACATGGTTCTTACAATAGCCAAACAAAGTTCTTGAGCTATTCTTTTTCTTTTCATTATGTTTACTCAAGGCCAACTTAAACCTATGGGCATGCTTGCTTGAGCTATATATATATATATATATATAGTATCAATCTTAACCCTTCAGCATATTTGGTTGGTATAGAATGTAGAACTTTTGTAACATGGTGGAAATGACTCCAAACAGTTCATGCAGCTTTTTGAGCAGCAGTATCTATACGAATTTACGATTGCAATAAAAATTCTACAAAGAAATATTGTACATTCAGCTTCCAATCATCACCGTTCATAATAGTTATCTAAGCACCTACAGCAACCTTTTGATCACAATCTAAGAGCTTAGTGCATGTGACATATTGAGATTATGTTGAACATTATTTCCAATAAGCTGGATGATGAAAATGTCTAGGTGAAATTTTAATCATACTATGCACAAAATATGTTCAAACTTCAAAGTTGTTTTATCATGATATTTATTTCCTAGTGCAAAAAATGTGACATATTGGGTTGAAGGAAATATTAATTTTAAATCCCTTTGATAATACATGTAATAGTTGATGGAAACTTGAACCAATTCAAATAATGTCAACCATCAAGCAAAACACTGTAGATGCTAATGTTTTTTCAGTCATGCTACATGAACTGCATATGTATAAATTGCTTGCGAAACTCCCTCAGTTGATACATTTAAAATATATGCTATATAAGATCTCCACAAATATTTGTCCTAAACATCTGTTTGCATTTTTCATTTCCAACATGTTTTAACTATAGTATGCACTTTCCTTACTGAAGCTTGAGAAGAAGATGAAATCAAAAAAGACAGCCATAAATGCAATTTCCAAATGAAGGTATTTAATGTAAAGATGAGTAAGGGAAAAGAAAAACCTTAAGCCAAAAGAAGAACCCTCGTAACAAGGACAACTTCTCTTCAGGTGAAGAAGTTGATTCTATCTTTTCAGCCAAATCTGTTTCATGTATACACAACACAATAGAGTAAGTGCATTATAAATCCATAAGCACACAAAATAAAACGGTAATCTTTCATGTCATAAATTACATTCTATGCAGTGCAGAAGTAAAACATTCGTCAAATCAATGTTATAACCATGCAGGCTAACGCAACACAAAATTGCTCAACAGATCAAGAAAGTTTACCCATAAAAACATAACCTATCATTTTCATTTGCCTGGATACTTTCAGAATATTTATTTGCCTTTTAACACAAAGAAATAGAGTAGGAGACATTTATGATTTGTGATAGCATCTTATATCATTTATTTTCATAATCCCAAATATAAAATGGTACATCTTACAGCACACCTTTTGTAGATTACTTTCCATACTTATTCACATTAAGAAATGATACTAAACTTATGTGGTTAACATCTAATGCAATCTTACTTAAGGAGCTGAAGAATGTGATGAATAAGCTTATCCAACTACAACAAGCTACATTCAAACATACCATATTTCCTGTTACTTGTTAGACCCCCTAATCATCCAATTATTACTATAAATTGCCATATTATTACCTAACTAATTTCATGCATAATTTTTGATTGGTGATATAATAGAAAAGATTTTCTAATTTCTAGGAAAATTGCTTGATTAGAGATATGAAGTTAACCCTACCTGATTATATCAATAAACAAAAACCTAGATTTCCTTTGGAGATGATCAGTTATGAGAAACATTTCTTAGCCAAGTGCTTTTGTGAGGTCCCCCACTCAGATTGGCTCTACTTTCTTGTTTCAGAAATTAAGTATTTCAGTTCTATATCATTAGATCTGTCACTCTACTTGCTAAGTACACAATTATAGTTACAAGTGGTATCAAATTAATGTTTTGGGCAGTCAATCTGCAGCACAAAGGAAAAGATTGAGGGATAAGACATAAATAACAGCAACAACTCTTTGGGTTAGAAAATCCTGAAAATTTCCCATACTTTTTGGCTTCTACTTTATTGCACCTTCTCTTCTGTCCCCTACTTTTTTGCACATGCTTTTATGTCCCTATGTTTTGCCTCATATTTTTGGACTATCTTTATAGTCCTACTCTTTCACCCCTATTTTTTTGCTACTACTTCTTGGCCTTATTTTTTGCACCCTACATTTTCAGTCCTATTTTCCATACCCTACTTCTTCAGCCCCAAACTTTCTAGATCTTGTAATTTTTGGCCTAACCTTCCACACCTTGGTCAAAGACTCAAATCTCAATTTGAGCTAATTTTGGCAAATTATTAATGACAAAAATTAGGAAATCAAGCAGTCTAGAAGATAATCCTACAAAGTCTAACAATGAAGTTTTGGTCAATGGTACAATTCCCACTCAAAATGCTGAAAATAGGGTAAAGCCATATTAAGATTTGCTCTTTGATGTAAAATGCCATCCAAAATTACAATTTCATATAAACTTCCAATCTCTTTTACTCACATTGTTTATAATATTGTATAAATGATAAATTGCAAACTATGTACCCCAAGGGACACCTTCCCTACATTTTTTGACCTGTTTCCTATAGGGGAAGTTTCTCAAAAAACTTAGGAAATGTTTCCAAAATGTCAAATTTTGCACAGGGGATGGCAAGGGACATAAAAAGCAATTTTTAAAATAAGACACAAAATTGGAAAAAAAAAGGATGGGTGGGCCCACAAAGACCCCCACACCCCTTTGTACCAACCCTAAGCCTAAAATAGCCACAGAAACAACTAAAAACTAAAAACAAACTCGTCTTTCCTTTTTCCACATTGTTAAGGAGGCAAAGAAAGAGAACAGGTATGAGAAGAAGGAAAAAAAGTATCAAATGTAAAAACTATGTCATTTAAGGTAAGTTTACAATACATTGTTCATTTGCATTTATTTAGCATTTTCAAAGTTTCAAACACTAAGTGAGAATGTTTTGTTTGTTTTTTGTTTTTTGTTTTTTGTTTGTACTTGCAGCTGTGTTCTAAATTTTCAGCAACAAAAAAAAAGAGCAGCGATTGGGGTGGCAGGGGTGAAGAGGTTCAAGTTTGAGAAAGAGGCCATTGAGGTACTATTGGGAGTTCTTATGGGAATGAAAGTGTTGCAAGGACTATGAGTTCAAATAACTCATTTGAATACCCTTCTGAACTCCTCAAAAATCGTGCAAAGAGCACATTCAATCCTAAAAAATCACTTCTACAATTTGTAACAGCCATGGACAAAGACAAGGAAAAAAATTGGGGGGAGTAAAGTATGGCTATGTCATTTGTGCAACAAAGACTATAGAAACAACCACACGAGGGTTTACTCTCATCTATTGTGCATAAGTATACAGGGAGCAAAAGGTTGTGAAAAAATAACCTTAGTTAAGAAGGTTGAGTTGGCTAGATTGTACATGAGGAATTAAGCAACACATAAGGGAATGTCGATAGAGACTATGCAACTTAGTATAACATTACCTACCCAAACCATGTATGTTGAGAGTCAAAGGGAAGAGGGTTCTATCGAGAGGACAACCAGTGTTGTAGGGATGTTTAATGTGCTATCATAAGAAGTGGTTGAGTCTTGTATTGCCATTTTTTTCTTAGCCCATGTCATACCATTTCATGTGGCATATTCTCCCTTCTTCAAACAAATGTTCAAAGATACAGTTGTTGTTGGTTCCTCATTTGTCCCCATGGAAAACATAAGTTGTGCACCACCCTCCTTAATAGAGAGTATATTAAGGTGAGTTTAGTGATGTAAGAAATGAGGCAAACTTGGATAAGGGATGGTTGGACTAATACTAGGCATCAGCCACTCATCATTATCATTATCACATACTACTTCACCCTATGTATGTAAGTTAGTTGGCTTTATGGTGGACAATTCTTATAAGCACATCTTTAAACCCCATGTTTTGTTCATCCATTGAACAATTTGGTGTAAAATATTGGGAAGATAGAGTGGGTGAAGGCAATGGTGACAAAAGTTACAGTCATACAAATTTTCATTTGCAAACATCAAATCCCACTTGTCTTTTCAAGACTTTTTTGAATAAGGAATAATTCGATCTTGTGGATACTAGATATTCCAACTATTTTATTCTGTTAGAGAGGATGATTGAGGCATAGGAGCCTCTAAAATTAATGGTGGTTAATTTAGAGTGGGGTAGATGGGCAAAGGCAAGCACAGTTGAAGAAAAAGTATGAAACAAAAGATCCTTGACAATAATAGGCAGTCCATGGAGAGGTGAGGATTTTATTATTAAACTATTAAATTTTAAATTATTAATGTTTCAAACTTGTAAATTATTTTCATTATTTGTCATAGCATTTACACTTTTATTATTTGGGTCTTACCTTTTTTGAAATTTTAATTTTCATAGATTGTTTGCTCCTTTATCTCACATGTTGTGCGGGTCATAAGATATATTGATACACTCACCTAGTCTTGGAGAGATTTATGAGATATTTTGACAACATGCTTGGGTAGATAAAGTAAGCCAATCATTTAAAAAAAAAATCCTAATTTGGGATTTTATAAAGAGCGTATTAGGCCCATCGCGACATAGTGATAGAACACCATGAACACCCTGCTTCATATGGCAACCCATGCTCTAAATCTCAAATGGTATGTAGCAAGGCCTAAGAGGGTGTCTACATCTCGTGATGAAGAGATCAAAAAGAGTGCATTAAGGCCCTTTGAAAGATGTATAATGATGAGTCTTCTTTACTTCAAACACAATGGCTAGCCTTTGTCAATCTTTGTGGTCCAAAATTCAACAAACCAAAGGTAAGAATGGATAGAGCTACATTAACTCAAACCGACCCTATTGGATGGTGGATGCAACATGGCAAGGATGCACCATAGTTCACTATATTTTCCACTCACTTCCTTTCATAGGTTGCTAGTTCCTCTACTGCAAAAAATAATTGGTCCACATATAGCTTCACAACCAATCAAGTAGAATAGGCTTATCTCTCAACAAACTAAGAAGTTGGTGGTTGTGCATAGTGCCTTGCAACTTTAGGGTCATCAAACTCTTGAGAATCATCAAACTCCAACCACATTGGGATGTTGATCTCAAGGATGCCACATAAGTTGATGAGAAGGCACAAGAGGGGTTGGTTAGATTCTATTGGATGTGGGAGTCCCTCATAATGGTAGTGAGTCAAATTCAGACTCCAATTTTGATGCAATGTTAGATGATGTTGATTAGGGGCAGCAGCGGACTTTCTATGTTTTTATTATTTATAGTTCAAACTTGCAACCTTTGTGCATTTTATTAGTATTTTGATATATAATATATGCACATTGAAAACAAAAGCAATTACATTTTACTAATTTATTTGTCAACTCTAATGTTATTTATTAAGGTTCTATAATATAAACAATGAATGTCTTATCCATGTTATTATATAGATCTTTGTCTTATCCCCTATTATCCTCTAAAAATAGCAATGTAATATCCCTAAATAGGGATAATAGAAAAACAACAATATCTCCAAAAATATGCAATAGAAGATTCTGAAATTTTGTTTGCATATAGAAAATCCATCAACAATTCAAATCTGTGCTCAAAATATTTTTCTGAATTTTCTATGATTTTATAGGAATTTCTGAATATTTCTTAATATGAAAAAAGTTACAGAAAATCCAATAAAACTGCCCAAAAATTTCAGAAACAGCTTTCATTATTTTCTTACTTTTTTCTGAGATGAATGTAACCAGCAGTATACAGGTTAATACAGGTTAATGCCCAAATACCTCAGAAAATGCCTTCAAAACTCTAGCCGCCCTTGCCAAAACCCTCAAAAAATTAGCACTAGATCTATTCCACTTGTCATTTTTTGTTGCTATCTTCAATGATGCTCAGTAACATGAAGACACCTTATTGTAGATTATCCAAATCTGAACTTAATGCTTTGAATCTTGCCTCCAAAGATGGCCTCCAAACCTGATAAAGAATTGCAGCTCTAAAAATTGATGTGCTAGGGTTTTACAAACCAAAGCTCTTCCACCGAAACACAGCCTTCTGACTAGGGGAAGCACATATGTCTCTTTGAAACCAGGGATACTCAACAGTTTCAAACCTTAAGCCAAGTTGCAATAGCAATAAACAGAATACTCGCATAATGAGCTCTAAATGGCCCTTAGAGAATTATATAATAACTCCCAAAGAGATGAATTAATCTCAGCCCTTGAATCACCACCTCTTAATCCAAAGCTCCACATTAAAAACCTAAAAATTGATCCAATAAGCTCTTTGAAAACCCATGCCCCCTTTTCCTTTTTACCACATGCTTGTTAAAATCACTTACAATACATAAAAAGGGGACAACTTAAGTCTTTTGGCTAGGAATTACTTAAGTTGCCTAAAAAGACGTGCCTACAACTCAAAATGACTTAAGTTCACTTAAGTTGCTTAAAAAGACATGCACACAACTTAAGAAACATAATGAGCTCTAAATGGCCCTTAGAGAATTATATAATAACTCCCAAAGAGATGAATTAATCTCAGCCCTTGAATTACCACCTCTTAATCCAAAGCTCCACATTAAAAACCTAAAAATTGATTCAATAAGCTCTTGAAAACCCATGCCCCCTTTTCCTTTTTATCACATGCTTGTTAAAATCACTTACAGTACATAAAAAGGGGACAACTTAAGTCTTTTGGCTAGGCATGCCTACAACTCAAAATGACTTTAAGTTCACTTAAGTTGCTTAAAAAGACATGCACACAACTTAAGAATAGAATATAATACAAGTCAAAGACTCTATACTTACCCAATAATGCTCCACGTCCTCTTTCTCTTGGGCAATCCTCATGATTGTCCTCAACTTCAAGCATTTGTAATCTAAGATGCTTAAGAATCTCCTCTCCTTCCCATGTTGCATCCTCCAAAGGCAAGTTTTTCCATTTGATCAAATATTCAAAAATTACCTTATTCCTCAACCTTTTCTCTCTCACTTGCAAAAATGTTTTTGGAATGAGTATCAATTTACCTTCTTCATCCATGGGACGCAGTTCCGTAGAAGGAGTCACATGCTGTCCAAGAGCCCTCGTGAGGCATGACACATGGAATATACTACGAATTTTGCTTGTAGCTGGTAACTCTAACTCATATGCCACTTCACCAATTCTTTTGATCACCTTGAAAGGCCCATAAAACCTTGGTTGAAGCTTTTCTTCTCCACTTACCTTCAATGAAGATTGTCTATAAGGTTGAAGATGCACAAATAGCATGTCTCCCACCTCAAAAGATCTCTCAACCCGATGGCAATCAACATAATTTTTTTGTTGTTTGTGTGTAATCTGAATATTATCCTTAAGTGCCTTGAGGATCTCTTGATTCTCTTTTGCCCACTCGAGCTTTTGGAGCTCTAGAATCAAAAACAACTAAATCCACAAATGTAGAAGCTTCATTACCATACAAATCTTTGAAAGGAGTCATACCTATGCTCATATGATATGTAGTGTTGTAAGTTGTAACATAATTCTACCAAATGTAACCACTTTGCCCAAGTTTTTTGCTGCCTCGAGACATAGTTCCTCTAGTAACCTTCAATCCATTTATTTACGATTTCAGTTTGACCATCCATTTGTGGATGATAACTAGTGCTATGATCAAGTTTTGTTCCAGCCAACGTCATCAACTCTTGCCAAAAAGTGCTGATGAATGTGATCTCTATCACTTATAATTCATTTTGGCACACCATGAAGTCTGAAAACTTGTGCAAAAAATAGACCAACAAATTGTGATGCTTTAAAGTTTAAACTCATAAGGCATTGGCATAAAATGAGCATATTTAGTGAGTCTATCCACCACAACAAAAACATAATCCTTACCATTGACCTTAGGCAACCCAATAATGAAATCCATCAATATTTGTTCCCACTTTTGATTGGGAATGGGAAGTGGTTGTAACAGCCCTGCTAAGAAAGAAACTTCGGCCTTGTTCCTTTGGCACTCTATGCATTCCCTCACATGTTTGAGAACACCATCTTTCATACCTTTCCATGAGAATCTTTCACAAATGTACCTATATGTCTTCAAATAACCTAAATGACCAGCAAGCTGTTTGTTATGGACAGCAAAAAGAATCTTATGGTTAAGTTTACTTTCCGCTACTAAATAGATTCTATCTTTATAATAGATGATGTCATTCAACAGTTTATACTTTTCATCATCGATTTTATCATCTAGAATATCACAAGCATGCTGATTTTTTGAATTTTCTGCTAATATGTGATCCTTCCAAGAAGCTGAAATTTCTGAAAGTGAGCAAAATGAAGGTTTTCTAGATAATGTATTAGCAAGAACATTATTTTTTTCTTTGACAAATTCAATGTCAAAATCATACCCTTGAAGCTTACTTACCCAATGTTGTTGTCTCTCATTTAATCCTTTTTGCTCCGTGAAAAACTTGAGGCTATTATGATCAGTCCTCACTATAAACTTGCTGCCCACAAGATATTGATGAAACTTTTCAAGTGCATGCATGATTGCCAACATTTCCTTATCATATGTGGAGAACCTCCTTTCAACCTCCCTTCAATTTTTGGCTCTCATAAGCAATTGGATGCTTGTCTTGCATCAAAACAGCCCAATACTAATACCAGATGCAACACATTCAAGCACAAAAGGCATCCTTCTTGGTCAAATCTGTTAAAGGAGTGATTAATGAAGAAAACCCCTTCACAAATCATCTATAGTGTGTGCATAGACCAATGAAGCCCCTCAATTGGGACACGTTCTTTAGTGATGGCCAATCAAGCATAGCTTGAATCTTCTCCTTATGTGCCTTCACTCTACCATTTCTAATGACATATCCCAAATACAATAGCTTGGTCATTATGAACTCACATTTAAAGGCTTTCACAAAAAGGAAGTTAGCCATTAAGATGCTTAACACCTCATCAAGATGTTGAATATGCTCCTCCCATGTCTTGTTGTATACTAAGATGTCATCAAAGAAAACCAGCACAAATTTTCACAATTGCTTGTTGAATACATGGTTCACGCAAGATGGAAAAGTAGTTGGAGCATTTGATAACCCAAAGGGCATCACCAAATACTCAAAATGTCCATAGTGGCACCTGAAACCTGAAAGTTGTTTTGTGCACATCCTACATTCGGACCTAAATTTGACAGTATCCTAAATGAAGATCTATTATGGAGAAATAGATCACTCCACATAGCTCATCCATCAACTCATCGATACACGGAATAGGATGCTTGTTCTTGATGGTCTTCTTGTTTAGTGCACAATAATCAATGCACATCCTCATAGTACCATCCTTCTTCTTCACCAAGACAACAGAAGAAGCAAAGGGACTAGAACTAGGTTGTATATGTCCTACATCCAATAACTCCTGAATAGTCTTCTCAATCTCATCTTTGAATTGTTTAGGATGATGGTAGGGGTCAATAGCAACTGGCTTGCTATCCATAAGCTCAATAACATGCCCAAATCCACGATCTAGAGGTAGTACATGCGGTAGATCTAAAAATACCACTCTATGCTTGTCCAACAAGCCTTGTATGTCAACATGATATCCACGTTGTCCTATATCGGTAGACTTATCTAAAATGAAACATTGTACTAACCACTCAGCCTCTGAATGCCAAAAAATCTCTCCATCCTCCTAGCTGAAATAACTCTCAAAGCATCTGAAGATAAGCCCCATAATACCACCCTTCGACCACCTGCTATGAAACTCAACTACATAGTCTTAAAGTCCGTGACATAAGGATTTATAGAAATGCAACCACTGAACGCCCAACACAACATTGGTACCCTCAATGTCAACCCAATGGGCCTTGCCTCCACTTCTACATTTATGTCTAGGTGTCCAAGGCTCACAACAATCAAAACAAAGCCTCTTTCATCTCAACTCATCTCTCGAATCACGAGATGCACCACCAAGGCTTAGACATCTCACCCGTTGGTCTAGTATATTTTGGTTTCTTGTCCTTCCTTTGCGGCAAACTCTATGATAAGGGTCTCTATGAAAACTTGTTAGGAAACCTAGCCTATGGTGTAGATAGCTCCATTTTCCTTGCACGCTTAATAGCATCCTACAAGGTTGGCAGATCAAAAGATTTGACCCAACCTCTAAGACATTCTAACAAACCCTCTATGAATCACAAAATCAACCTCCTCTCAGACACATCAGAAACCATTACTGATAGTCGCTGAAATTCTGAAATGTATGCATCAAGTGTTCCAATCTATCTCAACAAAGCCAACTCTCTAGAATGTGCCTCTGAATCCTTGAGATCAAACCACTCTATCAATGTAGTGCAAAACTAATCATAAGAAACTATCACACCATGACCCTATGTCACTAAACCATGATACCACCACTCATGTGCAACTCCTTCAAGGTGAAGGGTAGCAAATTTGATGGCCTCAATCTCGTTCATCTAATTCAGGGCAAGGTAAATATCCAATTTATGAATCCAATCCCTAGCTGTACTCTTGGATGATCCATCAAAACTCAACAGGGATAGATGTCCCAACCTTTTCTGGAACCCATAATTCCGCTTCCCTTGATTCCACTATTTTTGCTTTGGCTTGGTGCATTTGGTGACCTCCAAGTAATTTAGAAAAGAGATGGCTGATTGAAAATCTGCCCCCAAAGCCTGATACTTAGCCAAAATTTCAACATCCTCATTGTCCTCCATAGGTTCCTCTTGCGTAAGCTCATCCTCTTGTATAAATGTAGGGATGAAGGATCTAGATTGTGATGAACTTGAAGGTTTGTTGGAAGAGTGTTTGTTGTTTTATGTAGCTTTGCTACTGTCTTCTCCTTCCACATGCACCATATTTCTTCCATTTGTTGTATTGTGAGCCATCTGACTTAAATACAGATTGGTGTTTTGTAACTGTCTCAACATTTCTACAAACATATGTTTTACCTCCTCTTCACTTGATGATGGTTGTTGATCTCTACCTACCATTATTTCCTTCTATTTTTCCAGCTTATGACCACCTTTTCCACGCATACAACCAACCCAAACAGGCTGCCCAGTCTTGCAGCTTTGATACCATTGTAATATCCTTAAATAGGTATAATAGAAAAACAATAATATCTCCAAAAATATGCAATAGAAAATTCTGAAATTTTATTTGCAAATAGAAAACCCATCAACAAACTAGATCTATGCTCAAAATATTTTTCTGATTTTTCTATGATTTTATAGGAATTTCTGAATATTTTTTAATATGAAAAAGATTACAGAAAATCCACTAAAACTGCCCAAAATTTTCAAAAACAACTTTCATTATTTTTCTTTTTTATCTTTGAGATGAATGTAACCAGCAGTATACAAGTTAATGCCCAAATACCTCAGAAAATGCCTTCAAAACCCTAGCCGCCCTTGCCAAAACCCTCAAAAAATCAGCACTAAGTCTATTCCACTTGTCCTTTGTTGTTGCTATCTTCAATGATGCTTAGTAACACGAAGACACCTTGCTATAGATTATCCAAATCTAAACTTGATACTTTGAATCTCGCCTCCAAAAATGGCCTCCAAACCTGATAAAGAATTGCAGCTCTAAAATTGATGTGCTAGGGTTTCAAACCTTAAGCCAAGTTGCAGCAGCAATAAACAGAAAACTCACAACATAATTGTTGATGTTTTTGCAATGTCTGGATTATACTTCCAGCCCTACACGATTTGTGGAGTGCAACTTAAATATAGCCTATTCAGCTATTTAAATTGCAAGGCAATCTTATACTTACGTAATTTTATTTGTGAAATTAAATATTCATTGTGGCCGACTTGCTAAGGAGACGACTCTTGATTCTATGTAAAAATTATTGTATTTATTAGTTACAAGGCCGACCTCTTGTAAAAAGGCGCCTCTCTCTTGTATATATACAAGATCATTCTCCTCTCATTTGCATAATGCAAGCACAAGCATATTTGCAAGTTAGAGCAGACTTGGAAGGAGCAGATTGAGTTTATTCAAGAGCAAGACAAATTCACAGGCCGAGCTGTCCTTATCAAGGGCGAATTGCATTCCATCAAGAGCAGATTAAAGGCCAAGAGCAGATCGAATAAGTCGAAGATCATTATTGTAATTGCATAAGTACAGATCGATTACTCTAAGGAGAGTGATCTAATTATATCAGGCTTTGTGAAAGCCATTCCTTGTAAAGCTTCATTGCTGATTGCTGATTGTTGAATATATATATAAGGAAGTTTTTGCTGGGTTTTTCTCCCTCAAGTGGAGGGTTTTCCCAGGGTATCTACTGTGTTATTGTGTTGAATTTCTGAATTAATCTTTGTGCTCTAATCTGATCATTAAAAACTAACAATAATGAGCTCTAAATGACCCCTAGAGAGTTACATAATAACTCCCAAAGAGATGAATTAATCTCAACCCTTGAATCACCACCTCTTAATCCAAAAGCTCCACATTAAAAACCTAAAAATTGATCCAATAAGCTCCTTGAAACCCCATGCCCCCTTTGCCTTTTTATCACATACTTTTTAAAATCACTTACAATACATAAAAAGGGGACAATTAAGTCTTTTGGCTAGGAATTACTTAAGTTTCCTAAAAAGACGTGCCTACAACTCAAAATGACTTAACTTCACTTAAGTTGCTTAAAAAGAAGTGCACACAACTTGAAAATAGAATATAATACAAGCCAAAGATTCTATACTTACCCAATAATGCTCTACGTCCTCTTCCTAATGGGTAATCCAAGGAAAGGACAGCCAATGTGCTGCTAATCCTCATGATTTGAGTTGGGGACATTACAAGCAACTTCTTTTGCTGTTTTTTGTAATTAATTTTTCAAATATTATTTTTTATACATTACTTTACAGTTTAATAGATGTCCCCCCTGCATCCCCAAAATCTGGAAAAATATTTGCCATCCCCAAAACCCATCCCCCAACCCTGAAACTCAGAAAAACACTGATTTCAAAAAAAAAAATTATTTTGTATACATTACTTTCATATACATTCCCCTACGTCCCCAAAACCCTGAAACTCAAAAAAGCACTTATTTCACTCCCCACTAGAAATGTGAGTAGTTATTTCATACTTTGAAAAAAACACCAGTAATTACAGTAAAAATGGATGTGAAAGCACAAAGGACCTCATTCGAGAATGGACAAACTTTATTAATTAATTGGTGGCTCACTTTGTTATTGTAGTGTAGGAAAATGCATCCCTTTACATTTTCACACTTCTTTGGGCCCTCCTTGCTAAAACTAGGCTTCTCTATGCCTTATTTGGTCCTATTTTGCATCCACAAGCCTTATTTAATGCATCTTTCCAAGGATAATCCCAACACTTGACTAATGACAAATCATAATTCATGATTTTTGGGTTGTGTCCCAGATTTAGTGATCTGGGACTCATACGCCACCTTGGGCATATGGGTCCTACCTAAGTTTTGGGGCCTAAACCTGAATTTGGCATAGAACTTTAACATTTTTTGAAATTTGTGTCCCAAGCCTAGGCTACTAGGACTCATACACCCCAACTGGAGTATGAGTCCTGCTTAGCTTGGACCTATTTTAAATTCAAATTTTTGTCAGGATCTTATTCTTCTAGATCTTATGTCAGCTTGTAGTGTTGTAATTTCAGGAAATTTGGCATAAACAAGTATAAATACAAGGTTATTTCACATATTTTCTCCTAACAAGATCTAAGCAATTCAAGTATTCAAGCATTATAGCAAGTTTATGAGATCAAGAGCAATCAAGAGTTGATTATCAAGATTTTGGAGCTATATTCAAGATTCAGGCATCATGTCAAAGTCATCATGCATCATGTTTGTTTTTGAGCTAACATTTGTGATGTAGGTTTCCATGATTCAAGCAAGCATTCAAGTCAAGATTCATAGCATACAATCAAGAGTCAAGATCTACATTCATGCTAGCCATTTCATACAAGATTGCAGCCTTTATTCCAAGGGTTTGGTGAGTTGCAACATAGCTTATTTGCTCATTCATCATTCCTTCATTCTATTTATATTTATTTCAAGGTTTGATTACCAAAACGGGGTTTGACCAAGGCAAACTCCTATCCACTAACAAAACAACATTTTTCCCTCTCTTTGATGTGTGATTTGCAGATTTAGGTTGAAGATCTATTGAAAAGAAAGATTGGAGAAAGTTGTCAAAGTTGTCACCTTTCTTGCAAGATTACAAAAAGTCATCTACAGGTCAGAATTCAGAGTTTCAAACTCGGAGATCGAAAGGGAAAGAAGCTATAGGAGATCACTAGAGGATATCAGAGTTTTAGATCAACCTTGATACTGGGACTAAATCGCTAGGGTTTCAAGCTAAATAAGGAATTTGAAACTGGTAAAGTAGGATCTATAGAAAATGGCTGAAAAGTGGTATATTGGGACTAAATCGGCCCAACTGGCATATGAGTCCCAGTGTGCTTCAAAAGTCATAATTTCGGGATTCCAAACCTTGTTTAGTGCTTGTCTAGTTCTCCAGGTGTACCTCTATTCATTCACAGTTTATTATTTTGATTTGAAGTTTCATATTCTAGGTTACATAGCTAGATTTGCATATCATTTACATTTCCTTATTTCTAAGCCTTTGCTTAGTGGTGAACCCCTCTTGTCTTTAATCACACCCAAGGAGACCTTATAGCAAACCCCTTCTCTCAATTGAACCATTAGATTGAGATCTCTAGGGTTTCCTTGAATGAACTAGAGTAAAATAGGGTCCCCTAAGTTGTCCATCTCCTAAAAAGTGGGCGCACCCCCATTTTCTTTATTTCAAGTATGAAACAAAATAGGATATTCTTCAACCAATTAGAGATACTCCAGCAAACAGGTTCAGTAACTCTGTACATCCTGTAATCCCACCACTAAGCTTAGGGGTAGATGATATCTCAAAAGATAAATTGCTGGACTTATTCATTGGTGGGCTCAAAGACAACATCCAACATGATCAACATTTTTTCTAGATAACGCTGCACTTTATTTTTTACATAAGTTATCTAACACATCATAATGGAGACTACTTTTTGATAAAATTTGTTCAAATGTTTTCCTTTTGAAATCTTAGATCCAAAATCGAACAAAATATTTGTCTTTTAGAGCATCCGAATTTGGTATATGTTATCAGTATGGTTATGGAGGTCGAGGAAAGGAATAGGGCTGTCAAAGAACCACTACAAGTACATTCATGAAGCAAACCTGATAATTACAATCTTACCCCTAACGTACCCCTTAATAGTCGATTAAAGGAAGGCTAAAACATTTATGCTTCAAGTATGATAGGAATGAGCAGAAAAGAAACCCTTCCACATAGAATATAATGTAAAGAAGAGGAGGAAGGAACATAACAAGGATCCACTATCAAATGAACAAGATGATGCATTGTTTACCATCACTATCATTCACTAGAAGGTATTAGCACACCCCAAACTCTCATTATAGAGGACTTTGTCCTGAAGCATAAAGTTGTGTTGCTGATTGACTTAAGTAGCACAATGATGTTATTGGCCACAAATCGGTTAAGTGCCTTCAATGCTTTGGTTATACAAAGCAATCAATGTGGTTGAGCTTTTCTATAGAGAATAATAGCTCTTCAAATACTTTAAAAGAATATTGCAAGGGCACAAATAGGATGGAACAAGAAAGCCAACACAAGAGGGAAAAGAACTTTGAGGTGGACAATTGGATCCTCAAACAACTAGAAGGTAACAAGGAAGCTCCTAAATTCTATGAGCCCTATAAGGTTGCTTTGTTGGATAGGCAGTATGGCCTATAAACTATAATTATAAATGTCTTCAATGATTGATTTAGTACTTCACAGGTCATGATTGAAGAAAGTCAAAGGCAATAGGAGCTGAGTGTAGTTGGAGCTATCAAAGCTTGATGAGGAAGGCACATTCATTTTGGAATAAAAATTCTCAAGCAATGGGTGAAATAATTATGCAATTGAAACATGATAGAGTACCTAATCAAGTGAAGAAATTTACTATTGGAAGAAGGTACATTAGAGGATGAACACTTCTTGGTGTAACATCCTCAACAGGAAATCAAGGGCACTTTGTTGAATGGGGGGTGTATGTTAGGCTCTCAGACATCCATTTGTCACTATGTATAGTGAAGTTGTGGACGTCTTGGTGCATACTCTCACACTTAGACAAACCAGCGGGTTATTTATATGAGGCCATGGACATGGCCAAGGAAGACATCCACATTATTATGGAAAACATTAAAGAAAATATGAGCCATGGTTACTAAGAGATGAGAATTGATATTGGTATGGGAGACAGGGATGGGTATTATATGCTAGTTAAATAACCCACTGGTTTTTTTGGCATGCACCAATCGTAGAACCTTGGCCAAAGTTTTTATCACTTAGAAGAAAAAAATAAATTTTCAAAATTAAAATTAATAGAAAATTCAACCAATAATAACAAACAAAAAGTAAATGGTAAATCTTAGTATTAAAAATTTATAATTTTTCCAAACTTATAACTAATAGAGTTTATTACTTTGTAAATTTGTAATCATTAAGTTTAAAGTTACCTTGAAGATCTCATCCCTACTCTTTGCAAACACATAATCAAAAACAGTCTTCACCTTAGTTTTAGGACTCAAACTCGAACTGGACTTGGCAGCCCCAAATTTTGACTCGGACTTGGCACTTGGCACAGACTCAGCAAAAATATAAAACCTTATAATTACACAAAAAAAAAATTATGCATTTAGACAACATAAAAGCCTAATTTGACTATCAATTTTCCATGATTCAAACATTACACATGTCATATGATCCTCAAACTCTCAAAATTTGAAATTTCATAGTTTCAAATGTATAACAGCAATATAAATTTATAACTGTTTACATATAATGATATGTCAAAATGAAAAAAACAACCAAATACAATCTACATCTTCCTCTTTCCCCTCCTAATGTAACTTAACTTTTCAGGCCTTGAACTAGAAGGTTTTACAATGTCAAAACAATGAAGGATTGTCTCTTCAAAAGTGTCTTTATTTTCCTCCAATGCATCCAATTTTGTTGCTTAACTTGCTCCTCTCTCCAATTCTACAAGATCTTCATTAGTAACAAGAACATCATCTTGTTCATCGACAATCCATTCACCATAAGGATCAATCTCATCTAGGTTGATGGAATCATGTGAAATGCCCTCAACCTTTCTAGTTTGAAGGCGAAGGTTGTACTGAATGAAGACGATCATTGAGGCACTCCTGGGTCAACATGTTTCTCTTCTCCATGTGAATGCTCTCAAATAAGCTCCAATTGCATTCACACCCAAAAGCACTACAAGGCTGGGACAAAATACGAATGGCTAGACTTTGAAGATTTGGCATGCCGGCACCATAAATCTTTAAAAAAAAAACATTTAAAAAATATAAGAGTTAAATAAAAAATATAAGAATCAAGTTTCTAATTTCTACTTGTAGTATTAAACTAAAAAATTTACCTAGTTCTTGTTTTTCTCTCCTTTGAATTGATTGAGCTAAAGAAAAGAGTCTCCCCTCCACACCCTTGTAGACCTTGAATAGATGGATGAAATATAGCAAGTTGATTATTATGTATGTAAAATGGATGTTTCTAGACAGTCGACATTGCCAAATTCATAAATGAGATATAGTAAATCTTACCTCCAACTCATCAAGAACTCTATCTTTCATCTCAGCATTTGTCACCATCTTATCAATGCATGAAATAACACCTTCCATGACCTCCTCATCAGCCTTAAATGAAATTAGAGAAGTAGAATCTTGGGTTCAGGTAGTAGGCCAAGGCATGTATCAACTGGTGGAGTTGGTTTGTCCATCTAAGATCAATGATGCACCAACTGATTTCATTTTTTTGTTTCCACCATAGTAATGCAAAATGGCCTCTATGGCCTTATCCATGGCCTCATAAAGGAAACCGATCGGCATGCCATCTCCATCCACCATATGAAAAACCTTGACCAAAATTACAAAATTAACCCCTCAAAGAAAAAAAAAATGGCAAATAGATTATATTGTATAAAGTTTATGTTTGTATTTGTTACTTACCCTGATTAACTCCTCTCCATTTTTGATGAATAAGTCATCAAAAAGTGTTCTTGCAGTTCTCTCCCCTTCAACTTTTTTGGAAAATGGAGACTCCAACAAAGCATCAGACACAACCATTTGTTTGAGATGAAGAATTGTGGCAAGAATGCTTTGCAAAGTGAGGAAGTGGCTAGCAAATTGAGTCACTCCTGATCGCACAAGCTCCTTGCCATTTGTGTGTTTACTCATCAAAGAAAGGACTCAATTATGGTTGTAGATAAATTTGGTAGCATGTTTAGCATCTTCAGCCACACTTTTGACCCATCCAATCTTCTCAATATCCTCTAACAACAAATCCAAGCAATGTACAACACAAGGAGTCCATGAAATAGTAGGATGCCTCTCCAAAATAAGTTTCCCTACGGCTACATATGTTGCTACATTATTTGTGATATGTTGGACAACATTCTTAACCCCAACCTCTTGGACCACCCCATCCAATAGATTGCACAAAGTCTGCATTTTTTACTTCATGTGAGGCATCTATAGACTTCAAAAACACCAATGTGCCATTAGAAGCCACTAAAAAGTTAAGAAGAATCATATTATGTCCATCTATCCATCTATCTAATAAGATGCTACAACCTTTTTCCGCCATACTTTCTTTTGATCATCAACCACAAGTTGTGTATTTTTTACGACTTCCTCTAGCAATGGCCCACTCAATTCTCTTGTTGTTAGTCTTAAACCCCTTACCTACAACTATTAATGCATTCATCAACCCTTCCCAATATGGGTTGTTCACCACATTAAGGGTAAATTACTATAATACGAAAAAATTTGTTGCTGACATCCTAGCCTCAAGGTATTTTTCTTTATTCCAAGCAATACCTTCAAGTGAGGGTTGTGCTCCTAGAACATTGTGTGGGATAAAGAAATTTGGTGATAATGATGGAATTTGGCTAGAAGTAGAAAAAGAACCCTTGAGACTCTCACCAATAGATGATGGAAGCTTGGAGTTGGGGCAACAAAGGGAATCTATAGGCGTAGAACTAGATACATTTTGATTCATGATTGTCACTAAGGCTTCCTTTGTCTTTTGCTTTTCCATTTTTTTCATTTTGTACTCAACAAGTAGGGCATTCATCTCTCTAGTAATCCCTTCAAACACCTTAGTGCAAGCCTTCACATTTTGCCTAGGTATTTTAGCAAGGTGGTATTTTAATCTATTAATTTAATTTGTCATACTTTGCTTGCATTAAATACAAGTGACTTGGCCCTTCATAGCTCCTAGTATCCCATACTTCCATGCAAGATCTTTTTTGCCACTCGTTTGTGTTGAGCTTGAAGTTGGCATTGTTGTTTTAACATGGAAAAAAAATCAATAGGGTTTTGTAACAAATCGGCAGCAAGCAAAATGATAAGCATTTATTTTAAAAAAAATAGAATCCAAATAGAAGCTAAAAATGTTAGGAAATAAGGGATGAGGGGAAATGGAAGAAATTTAGACAACATTTCCCCTAATTTTCTAAGTTTTTTTTTTATTTTCAAATCAAAAAAAACAAAAAAAAAAGAAATAATAATTGCTGACTTGTTTGATGATTCAATCAATTTCCAATCCTAAAATCTTGTCTTCTCAACTCATTTCCTTGCTAGGTCAATGTTTGGCTCAGTCAAATGGACAAATATGAGTTAAAAATGGAAAAAAAAATGACGGGTTTTTTCACTTAAATTGCCGCCTGGGCCTTATCTCTACAAACCAAGAGTCCAAGCTCGAGACTCGGAAGTCTAAGACCGAGACTCAGTCGAGTACTCGACAAGACTCACGAAGACTTGCTCCAAAGTCTGGTCGACTCGTCTCAGCCAGTCGAGAGACTCGCGAGTTTGGTGAGTTTTGCCAAGTACTCGACAAGTCCTGAAACTATGGTCTTCACAACCCCTGCCCCTTTTAATTTCTTAGCATATGGAGACTCCAATCATCAAGTGCTCACAAACATTTGCATGAGCAATGTTAGTGAGGCTACAATGTTATGCAATATGATGAGGAGATGGTGTCTAAAAGAATGTAAATAGTACAAAAAGTATCATGGATATATATAATAAATGCAGGGAGCCCCTCCCACTCAATTGCTTTGACTCTACACCTAATCATGGAGACAAGAAGGCCCCAATGCTGAATGCAAACTTGGAAACCAAATCTGAAATAGCTAATAAATGGAATTTGGGTAAATCGAAAAATGAAAAGGGATTTAAGGAAGATCCTAATAACACCATTAAACCTATAGAAACTATTGGGTGCTTAGATAAGGAGAAAATCACTGATATAAAGCATGATCCTAGCCCTAGCCCCCCCCACTAAACCAAGAAGAAGAGGAAGGAAGAAAGGGAAGGTTTTACCACTTGGCAGAGGTAGTCTTAATATAATCAAGAGCAAAAAAAAAGAAAACAAGTGTTGTTCTTCTTGTGCCCACATCAAAAAGACTTGAAGTTGAAGAAAAGGTTCCTAAATACTTTGAGTTGCTTAGGAATGAAAAAGAGCCCCCTCCAAAATCTGACAATAATGAATCTTAATTGCATTTCGTGGAATGTCAAGGGACTAGAGTCCCCAAACAGAAAATAGATCGTCAGAAGGTTCCTCAACCTAGAAAAAAAAAAGGATTTTGTCCTTCTTCAGGAGGTTAAAGCCACTGATTTTAGCCTTGAAACTAATTTGAAGTTTATCTGGAACAATTCCTCCTACTTTGTCACCAAACATGAAAAGGGATGAGGGGAACTGCCATTCTCATGGCTAAAAATTGGGCCCAACATGTAACAAGTGTTGGCACTTCCCCATGTAACAGAGCAATATGGGCTACAATTGAGAAAGGTTACTCCAGATTTGGCATTTGTTCCATCTATGTGCCCGATGAATATAGAGAAAGGATTGAATTATGGAAATGGCTCTTCAATCTGCCCAATATCCCATGGATCTTGGGGGGAATTTCAATATGGTAGAAAATAGTGAGGACAAAAATAGGGGACTTGACATGGATTGGAAAGGTAGTGAGAAAGACTACTAGCAAAGATTGAAATCTAAGCTCAACCTCTTTGACCCTATGCAAGGGATGAAGAACTACAACAATAACATTTGGTACACTTGGTGCAATGCACAAAAAGGTGGGAAGAGGATATACTATAGGCTAGATAGATTCTATGCCAATAGAGATTTTTCAATTTTGACCCTACTAATGAAGGGTGTAGAGTGAGTGTATATCCTTATACACTCTTTGACCATCATCCGATAAAGGCCACCATAATCCTACACAATGGCAGGAAAAAGGAAACAAAGAAAATGGGAAGTTTCATCCTTAACACAAATCTGTTGAATGATAGTAACTGTAAGGCAGCCATTATTACCCTGAAGGAAATCAACAAATGGATGCTAAAGGATCTGAGTGTTATTGAGAGATGGGAGCACAATGTTAATGGGTGGAAAATACTTTTTCAAACCATTGGGAAAAAGCAGGTCATGGATAGGAGGAAAGAGGAGAATAACCTCCAAGAAGAACTGCTAAGGGTTGAAACTAAAGTCCAAGAAGACCCATTGAATGAAAAACTTTGTGAAGAGCTAAACTTTACCAAGAACTCCTTAAGAAGGCTTCAAGTAAATAAGATTCAAGGTCTGAAAGTGAGAGCCAAACTAAACTGGTTGAGTAATGGGGACAAAGGCACTAAGTTCATCTTTAGATACATCAAAGAGAAGGGGATCAAGGAACAAATAGATCAAATCTGGCATGAAGGATCTCTCTGTTCAAACCAAGAAGAGATCCTAAACCAGTTGTATCTGTTCTACAAGAATCTATTCACTTCTTAAGGAAACAATGGGTATAGTCACAAGGCCAGGGCCTTCATTAAGCAAATGATCCCCAAAAAAGTCTCCAAGGAGGATGAAGCCAAACTATCTGAAGGTATAACCAAGGAGGAAATCAAGAAAGCCATCAACTCTATGAACAATGATAAGTCCCCTAGGGAAAATGGGTTATCTATAGAGTTTTATAAAACTTTCATTGATTGGATTTGTGATGATTTGCAACAATTATCTCTGGAAGCTCTTAATAGAGGGTCACTAGGGAAGAACATTACCAAGGGCCTCATAAAGCTACTACCCAAAGAACAAAACCATAACAAAGAATTGGAGGCCAATCACACTATTGCATGTGTCTTATAAGATTTTAACAAAAGTATTAGCTATGAGATTGATCAATATCCTACCCAAATTTATGAACAATACCCAAACTAGATTTATCAAGGGGAGTTATATTCTTGAGAACCTGATTATGAGTTGGGAAGCAATGGAGTGGACAAGGCACTCCAAGCAGAACTCAGCCATGCTCCTGTTGGACTTTGAAAAGGCCTACGACAGGGTTGAATAGGCCTTCCTAAGAGCAACTCTAGAAGCCTTTGGATTCCCTAATACTTTCTATAACATGGTTGATACTCTCTGAAGGGATGCAGCTACTCAAGTGGAGGTCAATGGCTCCCTCTCCAAAGAATTTAAGCTAGAAAGATCCATTAGGCAAGGGTGCCCCTTGGCCACAACTCTCTTTGTTATTGCTTCAAATGTAGTGCATTATTTGTTGAGAGAATCTTGTATCTCCCCCAGGGTTAAAAGGTCTAACACTCCTTGACCACAATGAGCTACTGAATATCCAATTTGCAGATGACACTGCAATTTTTGTGGAATTGGAGGAAAGAAATTTAGACAGTTTAATGCAAAAACTAAGCTTTTTTTGCAAGGATTTTGTGGCAAAAATATCTAGTGCAAAATCCATCATGCTTGGATGGATAGATTCCCCTTCAGATTGGCTAAGGAAATATGATTTTCAGTTGGGGGGGCAGGAGGAGGGGGAGCCACAAACAAGTTTGGTACTTGGGGATCCCCTTTGAAATCAGCCCTAATTTAAAAGAGATGTGAATGTGGGTCAAGGATAAAATTGAGAAAAAATTTGATGGTTGGAACAGACAGTACCTATCCGTTGCTGGTAAGATTCAAACTTGTCAAAAAAAGTTGTCCTCAAGTCAATGAGATTCAAAAGAAGATAAGAAGCTTCTTGTGGTTAGATGGGAAGGGGAAGAGAAAAAAGCACTCTGTCAAATGGGATTGGTGCTATCTGGAGAAGCTACAAGGGGGGTTAGATCTTAAAACCCATGGCACCACATTAGCTTTCAAAAGCATCATCAAGGCCTTAGACGGAAATGAACCTTGGAAAGTCTTGGGGAGGAACAATATTCAACTTGCTGTCCCCAAGCAAGCGAAATCATGGAAAATGCTGCCTTTCAATTATCTACTCATTAGCAAGCACCCAATAGCTCCTGTCGGTTCAATGGTGTCCAAAGGAATATGGAAGGCATGGGAACTAATCAAGAGTAAGATGAAAAAATGTCCAGTTCTTTAAAAACAATAGCAATCTAATACATATCAATAGGTCCATCTAGTGGAATTTGGAACACAAAGGCGAGCCACTTGCTCTTCTTCAAGGCTGCTCTGCCAAAAGGTCGGCCCAAGTAGGAATCAAAACTTTTGAGAATGTCATAACTAATGGGTATTTGAAGGAATGGGAGCCTCTAAGAGGTGAATTTGGTCTGCCTCAATCAAATCTGAGAACTCATTCAATGCTAAACGAAGCTCGTAAAGGCATTCAACTTCCCACACACTGTAAGCCAAATTATGAACAACACAAAAACTTTAAATGGCAAGACAACACCCCCCTGTCTGATTTGAAAACTACGATAATTTATAAAGCACTAATTAATTCTGGTTCTCTTCATGAGCATCTTAACAGAATTTGGGAGGTAAACTTGGATGATAAAGAGCGGCAAAAAATATTCAAAGTTATCTGGTCTAATGTAATGGAGCCTAAGAAAGCTTATTTTAGATGGTTAGTTTTGTTACAAAGGGTCCCCCTATAAGCTGAATCATACTGACATTGATATCTGTAGTATTTGTCAAATTCCTGAATCTGTTAAGCAGATTTTCTTTGACTGCTTTTATGCTAAGGAAATCTGGAAGTTATTTTGTAATGAACAGTTGATATGGGGGGCAAATGGCAATGTTAATTGGAAAGAAATTCTAATTGGGAATGACAAAAAACTAGACAAAGAACACACTTTATTTTGGTGTTGTTTGTCAACTGAAATTCTTTGGTACATTTGGAAGGCAAGAAATGAGGATAAATTCAATGGGTGTAGGAGGACACTTATTGAGTCTTCAAAAAGGCCTACAATGTTTAATGTTGCTATGCAGATAACTGTAACTATGGAGTTATCAATGTTCAAGTTTATGAAGCTATTGGGAGATGGGTCTGTTTGGGTAAACAAACAAGAAATCAAATATGGACACACTTGGCATTATCCCCATGATGAGTCTACAACCTTTCTGAAGGCACTAAGGGAATTCCAAAAGACTTTCAATGAGGTGGCAGCTGGAAAGTGAAGGACTCTCAAGGAGGTGGCAGCTGGAAAACCAAAGGACATGGAATTGCATGGTACTAGGCTTCATGTGAATGAAGGTGACAACCATGTTACAGAAGAAGTCAGGTCCAATGAAGAGCTCTCTGAAATGGAATCAGGCTAGGATGATCTGGAGGGCTATAACCAAAGCAGGAATTTTTAATCTGATATGCTCTTTTTTGTATAAATATGTCCAGTAAAAACTACAAGTAAAACAGATATAATATTGTAATATGTCCAGGCTATGTAGTTTTGTAGGCAGATGTGTGAGCAGTAGATGCCCCAGAATTTCTGTATATGCAGTAGCTGTGTAACAGAGTCATGATGCATAGCAGATAAGAACTCTAATGTATATCCGTGTTCATACTATTATTAATACAACCAAAAAAAAAAAATTCACAAATCTACATAAATGAATTTTATAATGGTACTAGACTTAAAGAATGAAGACAAGCATTGTCATTTGTGTTATCAAATGCAAATAAACAGAAAACTGATATTGTTTTTTGAACCATCCACATTGGAAAATGAAACTTAATCCTTTAATAAATAAAGACTTAAAAAATGGATTAAAGTAATGCACATTAGCAGTGATCTAGTAATATAGTGTCATTCTCACCTGGATGATAATCTAAATATGATGAGCCTTCTTGATTTGTCTCTACTGGAACAATCCGACGGCGTGTCTGCCGAAGTTGTACAATAGGCTTCCGGCAATTCACAGCATTCCACATGTCATGAAGCTGCTGTGTACTGAAAGGCTCTTTGAGAATAACCTCAAGATTTTTCTTAAAATCTGCAGACTGAATCATATTTCTGCTTTCAAAAATCTCAACATCATGCTCCTGCACAAAATAAGCCAACATCAAATACACAAAAGTGTAACAGCTACATAAACACCACAAATGATCTTTGAAGGTATGTTTCACATGGTAAGCAACATGGTGTTTCAAATTATATTCTTAAAAGTTAAGAATGCTGCCCATTAGGTGAAGTGCACATAAAAGTTAAAACAAACTAAAGTAAAATATCAAAAGACCTGAGTGCATGACCAACTTCATTTTAGAGCTGAAGTGCACTATATAGTCACTTACATTAGGACTCGATGTTTCCCAGAAAGGTTCTTCCTTGACCACATGATTAAAATTATTTTGCAAGGTTGCTTCCTCTGACTTGACAATTCGATTTGCATTATATTGCAAGGTTGCTTCTTCTGCCTTCACAACTTGACTACCATTACATTGCAAGGCTGCTTTTCTTTTCCCAGTCATCTCCATTGCCCTTTTCCTTTTCTTTGTTCCTTCTTTCTTGTTATCAACTTGAGCCTTTAACTTACATTTTTGAAAAGAGGAGTTTTCCCTCCAACTGGAAGTTGCTTTGGCCTTGCTGAAAATATTAACATCCAAAGATTGATGGATTCTCTGTCCATATTCTGCTTCTTCATACTTGATGAATGCTTCATCCCCACCTTGTGTCTTTTTCAACTGAAAAGCATAGGATACACCATCCTGAATAATGTTTTCAAGAAAGAACTTGTAGTCTTCATCTTCCATATCAGTTTCAATTTTGGCATCTCTGCATGTATTTTCAGAGTCAGCTACTTGAGCTCGAAAAGCTAATGGAAGCTCAAAGTCTATGTTCTTTTCCCAAATAATATCATCAGTATCACTGCTAAATGCATTGCAGTGAGTAGGAAACAAAGGCATAAATTCAGGTAAAGTTTCAGAATCCGATACACTAGAAAAAATAAGAGTTTTCTTCATTGCAGGTTCTGCTTCTTGACTCAATGAGCCATCTGATGTTTCCAGTAATCTTGCTGCCAGGTCAAAATATTTCTGATTAAATATCTTTAAGAAATCCATCATTCACTTTTGGTATCTTACATATGACATTAAATAAGAAAATAAATCATCATGGTCATGAAGAACTTAAGGATATTTCAAAGCAATCTGTGTTGCCTGCTGCTGGGTTTTTCTTCTGTTCAGTGATAGCTAACCAACAGCTAGAGTAAATTTTACAGAGCTTCTCTATTTTCTCTTCAACTGTAAAACTCTGTTTGTTATAATATTAAATAAAAGCAAGGATATCAAATCAGCTGTGAGACTGGCATCCAGCAAACAGAATGGACCATTATCCACTAAAGATTCACTGGTCCTTCATCAATGCCAAGTTTAAAGAAATATATATCAAAAGTTATAAACCAACATGTGAACACTAGAAAAAAGAGTGGGCCTCTGGTGCTTGCCAAATCAGTTTTCATGCATTCATCACAGATTTTGGTTATTTTTCCAAAATAATTTAGATCCTAATAAATTTTAGACTCTTTTACCCCTACAATTCCATATTTTGATAGTGGCCTTAGAGGTAATAAATAATGCAAGTTAGAAAATTACCACATTCTTAGCCAAACTAACTACAATCCTTGTGTATATGATGTTTTGCGCCTTTCAAGAAATCCAGGCTAACAATTGCACAAAACTCACAATTTAATGATTCCAATCTACAAATATATTAAAAGTACCATCCTTTTAATTGAAATGCATTATTATAGAAAAAAGCAAGGATGCCAAAGAAAGCAACCACTAGATATAGCCTTCTATGCAAATCAGAATGCGAAATCCTCTGACAGTGGGTAAAATTATCAAGCAAAGCAGTATACATATATACTGATGCCACATATAGTCTTTAATAGGTCATCCACTTTATTCTTTACTGAAAAGAATTATATCTTTAGAAGATACAAATGTTTTCAAGCAAAGCAATAGGATATGAGATCCAAGGCATGTGTCTTGAATGCAAGATTAATGAAACAACAACACAAAAATTATAACTCCAAAGCCACTCCATTATGAAGCACATAAAGAAAATAAACAAAATCATCCTACAGAGATTTTTGCAGGTCAAAGCCAACTACCTGAAAACTGAACAAAAGACTGCTGTGCTCAAAGACAGTGGCCTATGAGTTCCTGGAAAGCAGCAATGAATTGGAACCATTACTTATTTGTGTAGTTCAAGTCCACAGCTGCAATGTGCCATGGTACAAGCTTATGTAGCCAGTTGGCTCTCTGTTTCCTGAGAATTAAATTTGTGACCATCATTGTAGGACTCTGCTTGGAATTCAGAAAACTCAAGGAGTCTAAGAGATTGTCACCAAAAACAAGTTCAAGTGACTCTAGGGCTTGGACTTGGCCAGACTTGGGGTCTCACAAAAACTCAAAGAGTTCAATCATAATATAGGGCTAGCCTAGAAAAACTGCAAAAACAGAAACACTCAAGTTCAGTTCTTATGTAATGATGGAAACATCTTATTTTGTGAAATTTGATATATTTTACCACTAAGCCTCATGTTCTGATACTCTGGGCTACCTGGTCAATAAGGCGATTGACCTACAAATTACATGCTACAAGATTGAACCTTCCAACCTTCTACCCACCAGTATAGGCTTAGCCCTGTACCACTGCACCAGCACGCCCTCTTGAAAATATTATGGCAAGCATTATTATCATAGTAATAGAAAACAAACCTTTTGTATTTTCCAGGTTTTGGCAGGACCCTCCAAATGCAGGTAGCCTGTAGATGCGAGCTCAGCTCTTACTAGTTTAACAGTTTCCTGTTTCTTGAATATGTGTGCCTGAGTCCTATCGGAGCCAAAGTCAACTTGAAAAGTCTGGCTACTATGCTTGTAACGATCCATTAACTCTTATACAAACAATGCAATATAATTTTTGGGATAGTTTTGAGCCAGTCTAGATTGATCCATGTTTCATAAGCACTGGTTCAAAAAAAAACATCTCTTCAAAAAACCAACTCTGCGAGACCACATAAATAGCATCAACATAGATGATCCCTAAACAGGTAAAAGTCACCTTGTAAATAGAATTTGCTACCATGGCCAAATAGAATTTGCTACCATGGCCAATGGCCAAGTTCAATTCTGAGAGATGCATGTGCATATTACGCAGAGGCTTGCCCTAAGTGTTTGGGGAAGATGACTTTTAAAAAAAAAAAAAAAAGCAACTCCCTTCCCCAATTAAAAGAATAAATAGGCAACCAAACAGGTCTCTTCAACCCAATACCCATACAGCAGAACCTCGACTCATAAATCATGTTTAATGCAAAGTAAATTAAAAGAAGAATGGCCTGGACAACCAAATTTGTAGTAAGGCTAAGGGAATTTATTTCCAATGGTGTTGACATTACAGCAAGTGCTCTTGGAATATTGTTGTCAAGACTATAATTTGTCTTGAATCACGCCACTCAAATAACTGGAGCACATAGATTTTGAAAAGTTACGGATGACCCGATTCTAATATACCCATAAATTTTGTGGTACTAGGAAAACAAAGACATTAAAAATTGACATAAAACCCACCACCAAAATAGCTGGAGCAAGTGGATTTTGAGCAGTTGTATATAACCCAATTCACAGAAATCCATAAATTTTGTACTACTGGAGAATCAAATTCACTAAACCATTGAGATGTGGCAATAAACTTACCTGCAAACGTTATTCTTCTCCTCCTGACTGTCGCAACGAACTTCTCGCCGTTGTTTTAAGAGCCTGGAAATATTAAGTTCAGCTGGGATCATGATTTTTGGGGGCGAATACGCATGTTTTCCATGTGAGCTGTGGTTTGCCCCTTACTTTCTCTTGCCACCCTCACTGTTTTTTAATCGTGCAGTCTTTTTGTCAGGGTCGCCTCCGTATATATTGCCACCCTGAAATCTTCTCCTCCTCCCACTTGTAATAATAAAAACAAGGAATGAAATTCGTATCGCAAGGTAGAGAAAGATGAGTTGTTTGTGTTATAAAAACGATGAATTATACAGTTTCAGGTATGAAATCATGCATTCTATATTTTTAAAGCAACTTCGACAATGATTGCGCATTGTGTAGTTTGTCTCGTGAAACTATGGGTTCTGTAGCATGTAGAAACTGCCTATTTTTGTCCTGCTTTTTTAGTTGTGTAGAAAGAGGAATCTGTAACGCTCCTTGATAAATTTGTAACGGTGAAATCTGTACATTTATTTTGCTCTTATTTAGTTTCGTATTTTTTAAAATAAAAAGAATAAATATTAAAATAAAGGTGTTGAAGTATATAATTAATTTTATTTAATGGATGGTATGGAATTATATTTCAAAGTTAAATGAGTAAGTTTCAATTAAAAAAATAAAGTTTTACAATGAAAGAGTTTATGGTTTCACAATGATTTTGTCTTGTGTAGTTTGTCTCATGAAATTATGGGTTGTTTAATATGTAGAAAGTGTATATTATTCTTATGTTTTTTTTAATTGTGTGAAGAGGGGAATTTGTAATACTCTTCATAATTTTGGAAACTGTGAAATATGTATGTTTATTTCACTCCTATTTAGTTTTAAGATTTTTAAATAAAAAAGTATATATTAAAAGAAAGGTGTTAAAGTACATAGTCATTTTTTTTTAAATGGATGGATGGAATTGTATTTCAAAGTTAAATTAATAAGCTCCAACCAAAAAATAAACTAAAGTTATATAATGAAAGATTTTATGGCCCTACAAGAGAAACAATCATCAAGCTACCAGAATAACATCAAAACTAAAAATAAGACTAAGTTGTAAGGGCAACAATAGTATTAAGAGGAGGCTCCTAAGCATCAAGATTGTCCCATCCACTAAGCAAGTCAGTGCCACCATCCACAGGTTCTCACCCATTATTAGTTGTAACTCCTTCCTCAAGAGCCTTTTGTTATAGATTGTGTATAGACCTCTAGAGATATATACCCTAATCAAGAGGAGCCCAACCACACACACTAGGAGGATGTGGAGGATTAGTGTGGAGGTGGAGACCACCCTCATTATTAGCCAAAATGTTGAGGAGGATGGATCTAACCAAAATGTTTCCTTATAGATAGAGGTGGAGGCATAGTGATGGCTCTCTAACAACTTTTTGGGCCATAATGTGAGGACTCCAAGTGATTGTGTTTCTTGTCTTGGCTAGGGGATCTGGTATTGGATGGTGAAGGTGGCACCCTAGCCAAATTATATGGGGAATTTTCCCTAGTGGTCCACCAAAGTCTAGAGATGTTGAAGCTCTAACACAATTGTATTAGTGTGAACTTATATCTACATTAGCACATTAGAAATAATCAAGGATTTGAAATGAATAGCAAAATTAGTATCCATAATAAAATTAGCAAAAAACAAACCTTTGCAAATACAAAAAAGAATCTTCAATATGAAAGCATACCACAACTAGTAAAAATGAACATGAAATCTAGCCCCATCTCTTCAAATGGCATTATGCCAATTGAACAATTCATGAAATCATATATCATGTAGCAAGCATCTTGGGCATGAGCACCATACTAGAAAAACATGGATAAAAGTTTCTAAATTCCCACAAAAAGGATATCTTGGATTGGAAATGCCAAGATGAACGAAATAAATGCCAATTAGCGGGCCCTAGTATAGCAAACACATGTCCAATTGAGTAATTTTAGTCCCCACAATAGCCTTCCAAATTGCCTTAAATCTTTTGGCCCAAATGTAGGTAGGGGAATTAAGAGACAATTTTAATTCAACTTTTGAATCATGAGCAAGTGTGGTGAAATCCACTTGTACCATTTCTTTGGGTATAGTTGTGGAATGGAGTATTAACACACCCCTTACAATCATTCCACTAAAGCCTAAGAGAAAGCGCAACATTTTTGTGCAAATGTTGAGGATGGACAACATCACTTATAGTGTGGGAGGTCAAAATATCATCCTAGCATAATTTAAACTTAATTATAGTTTGAGGCCAAGAAAGCCACATGGAGCTGGCTTTGGAGTAAATATCTTAGAGACGCTTGATTCCCATTCTAAATAATTTTAGGGAGTGGCTACACATAATGTCTCAAAAAAAAATGGTGGGAAATCACCAAGGAATGTAAGCTAATGAATAATTCATTACAAAAAAAATCATCTCCATTCCATAGTAGTCACAATTTGATAGACTCCCAAGCTTTCTATATACTTTTGATTCAATAAATTTGATGGGCATCGAATCAAACCAAAAAGTAAAATCTAAGGCCATTTTAAGTAGAACATTTGTATTTCAAGCCAGAGGCCATGTAATTCCTTGGAAAAAAATTCTAAGCTTTATTATCTTCATAGGCTTCGACAATCTATCTAATACAAAGAGTGCAATACTATATATATATTGACATTAATAAGATCAAGCCCTTCCCAAACTCCTTAACACACAATAGATGTCCCAAGCTACACAATGGAAACTTTTACTACAATCCAAATTAGCCTAGAGAAAATCTTGTTTTTCAATCTTGCAATATGATGCCTTAGAGAGTATCCAACAAGAGAAGTAGTAAACATGAGTCATAGATAGAAATTTAGATATCTAGATTTTTCTTGCCAATGAGAGTGACTTGGTTATCCAATAAGCAATTTTTTTCAACTCTATCGATGGCATATCGCCAAATGTTGGATTAGCAAACTTGGAAGGCAAAAGGGATTCACAAAAATTAAAAAGTTTCTACATGATAAATGGATTTCCATCCAAAGTATGAAGTCAAGTTAGGTATTAGGAAAATGATTACCTGTAGAATTGCATATTATTCCATTGGATGCTAAATCCATATTATTGGCAAAAAAGATCAAGGCATTTGAAAGCTTGGAAAACATTATCCTCTTTAATGATCACTAGGAAAGTCATCTACAAAGTGTTCATTAGCTATTGGAAGGAATTTTCAAGAAGCGAAATTCCTTTGACCTAGATTGCTATGAAATAGTATTTTCAAGAGATAGTTAAACCCTTCGACATTAAGCACATAAAGTGAAGGTGAAAGTGGTCAACTTTGTCTTATAGAAGGGAAAAGGTTAAAGGGATCAAATTCAATAATGTTATTGGTAAGACATGTAAAATCATTAGCACAAAGTATTTAAATTAACTGAATGAAAGTAGGGTCAAACCCTAGAGTATGAAGAATGGTAAGAATAAAATTTCATTTGATCCTATCATAGGCCTTTTAAAAGTCAATTTTGATGAAATCATGCCTACTGAGTGGGCCTATGTGTCATTATATACCCTCCCAAATGGCTATAACATTGTTAAGGATGTATCTACTTTGAATAAATCTAGTCTATTTGAGACAAACAACCATTGTGAAGAGATGTTAAATGTATAAGGCTAACTTTTTGGTGATTATTTCATAGGAGACATTCAAAAGGGTAATGGAACTCTAATTACATATCGACTTTGGATCCCCAATGTCAGATATGAACTTGGTATTTCCTTAGTTAATTATAGGGCTTAAAGAAATAGTATAAAATGCTTCAAGATAAACATGTAACAAATCATAGCCAACATCATGTCCTATAGTATTTTGTAAAATTCATAGGGAAAAACATTCTTCCCAAATGCTTTGTTATTAGATATTACAAACACAACTACGTAGAGCTCCTCTTGAGAAAGGATTTTGTCATTAACATCCACTTGTTCTTTAGAGAGCCTACTTAGAATAACAACCAATTAGGGTTGAAGAGCCTCATTCTTTTTTGGAGAAGGGGCTTAAGCCTAGAAAATGCTAGTATAACTAAACAAATGCATGGAGGACATCAAGAATAGTTGAAAGGTACTAACCACCCTCCTTGATGTATTTGACTTTTTGAGGACTTTTTGGGTTGTAGGGCTTAGAAAAATTATTTTGAGACATGATCATCTTCTAACCAATGAATTTCAACTTTGATTTGAGCTCCATTGTTTGTTAGGTGTAATGAGCCACCCATATTAACAAAATAATTAAAGAAAAAATTAAAATTTAATAACACAATAATGCCATAACTTTTTTTTGAAGATCTCTTTTTTCAAAACATAAATCAATTAAATATATTAGTTATCATTTCAAAATAAAGATGTCATCATTAAATAGATTCACATGATACATGTTTACAAATAAAATACAATCTGTATTAGGACTATTGTCTACCAATCTACCAAGGTACATCAATATACATATTCTAGGTTTTATTACAAATGAAGTAACCATTAGTTATAGATTAAATTGGTCATAGTCATCTCATCCAAGTACAATAAATCATGGTTATTTAGGACATGACAAGAAATTTGGAAAACACGTGTTCATTTGAAGGCTTTACTTCAAATATAGGTGCCTTTAATAAAATGAAGTAGACCTTCATCTAAAGATATTTTTAACTTTTGTATTGCTAAAAAGGAATCTTTGTTTGAAGGTCACCTTCAAAGAAAGGAATTTTATTATTAGTTTTTATTTAAAATATAATATCAAAAATTGTCTTTTTTGAATCATATACCTTTATTTAAAGAACACTAAGCTTTAACATTTTTTATAACGACACTGAATTTTCAACCCACAACCAAGTAAATGGCAACTGGATGAACCCAAATTGAGGCTAGAAAATGAGTATAGGAGTGAAGGTAGACAAAATTACAATAACAAAGGATAGGTCTATAAGACTTAGACCAAACTTCCAAATATAATGGGTATTAGGACTAGACCATATGACACAACAAACTTTGCAACATCAATTCTTTGTGTGTGGTTGCTAGATCAACATTACTATTTGATTCTAATAATTTTATATTATTTATCATCCATAATATCATATCAACTAGGTCAACATCAAGGATCAAAATTGACATTATATTCAAAATAGCTAAACATCTCCTATAATTATCTAGTCATTCATTCTTTTCTCATTAAATATTTATATTTAAATTAATGTCATTTTAGGTCGATCCCACAATAGTGTGTACCATTTTTATCCAAATTGAGACATTAAAATCAAATTTTCTAATAAATTTTTTACTTTCTATCACCCATAGCAACTAAACTATTAAGAATTTGAAGATAATTGAACTATTGATTTTTAAGATTTCAGGTGTAAACTCTAAATAATTTATTTAATTTAAAAAATTAATAACTTATATTTTATTGTTAATATTATATTTAAAAGGTGACTTTTATTACATAACACACCATTTTTTAACAAAAAGGATAAAATTATAAATTCTTAAATATAGATTAGTGACGTTGATAGCTAATGTGCACATACTCTTTTGTATTTTTTTGTTATATGTTGGTTTATTATTTATATTTAATGTGATATTAATTATAATTTAGACATTGTATTATTCCATATGTAACTATCAAAATGGGTGCATCAAAATAGAGATAATTCATGTAACTCCTTTAGCAATCCTATTTCCACCAATCCTTTTCCTACCACCTCCATCCCTACTACCAACTTTCATCCAAACATTTGTATACCTCTTGATTAGGTCCAACAATATCATCCATCACAAAAAGTGAATGATCGCCATGAAGTAAAAGATAAAATTTTTACACCAAATAAAAGGAAAATGCAAAATCTAAATCAAACACAAAATCAAAATGAATAATAAAGGTATCATGAAACTAAGAATCAAGAAAAAGAAAAAGAAAAATTATGGATCCCAAGGAAAAGTGACCACCTAGTGCTTGTGCTTTAAGCCTAGTGCCTTTACAAGTACCCTAGTGCTTTTGTATTTCCCTTTCCACAAGTCCTCCCATTAATGCATATTCCTTCCCACTACTTTAAACCATAAATACATCCTTCTCCAAAGTGTAATATCTATTTTGTGGCATACTCTTTGGAGCTCACATCCTAAAATGATTCAACCACCTCGCATTCCTCCCATAGTCTCTATCCATGTCCAAAACATCTACTTACCATGACACTCTCTATAATTAAATTTCCTCCAAGCATATATCCTCACTATGATGTCTCACCCCATCCTCCCATCCCCCATGTAATCAATATTTTCATTGTTGTATCCTTCTCTCTTGCCTTGGTTCTCCCTTGTCATCAACTCCAACCATCTGTATCCAACTTCTCCATCCATTCATCCTCCATCTCCTATCAAAGTGGTACTCCCATTATTCCAACCTTGCCTCTATCATAAAAGCACACCATCCCATAAACTTAGTCTAAAATATCCCCCAACCTAATTCTAATTCCCAAATACATTTTTCTCCCATCGACTAATCCTAAATGGCCCCTCAACCTAACCCTAATTCTTGAATGCACTTCCATCCTATAAACCTATCCTAAATGACCTCTCAATTCATCCCTATCATCCCCTATACAACCATAATCCCTCTATAAATCCATCTCACTTTCATCCCATCCTAACTCCCAATCCCTCAAACATTGCATACAACCTACATCCTTGTCTCATGACTTGGTTTTCCCTTCTCACTAGTTCTAGAATCAAGACAAAAGCCACATGAATTCATACATAGGAGTAATTAAAAATTTAATAATGATCCCTGTAACAATTCATCTATGTACAAGCACTCCAAATCCAAACAAGTGTCATCTAACATCCAGTTGGTGCAAATAAGGTTTTCTATCTAACTAGTTCACCCCGTAGGCCATATTCATATGTTAAGTTTACTTACGTCCTAGGAATCTTTATAGAAGTTTTATTTGTAATAAGATATTATCTTTTCTTTTATCATTTACTTTATGTCCTAGGTCATTTAATATTTGTTATCTCATTACATTAAGCCACTTGTCATGATCTTGTCTAATCATATCTCTCATTATATGCTTATATAAGAAAGGCTTCTATTGCATATTAATTATCTTGTGTATATTATATTCATATTATATTATTTCTTGGTGGAATAACATTTTTTTCTTCTCTCATTTGTGTCTGGAATGTTATTTGGTGTTGCATAATGAAGATATTGGTTGGTCACTTCAACATGGTATCAAAGCACTAGATCTGCAAACCCCTTCTCAAAATTGAGGGCAATTTGGGCTAAAAAACCTTACTATTGAGTTCAAAGGCCCAAAAACCCCTATTTTCACATAAAATACTTCATATTTTAGTGACAAAAAAGTAGGCTTTTTTGGTACAGTTTACAAAATCTTGGTAGGAAAATTCCCTACAGTCATACAAAATTCATATGTCAATATGGATATGTACCATATGGGTCTGTCACTGTCCTCTACTAGCATCAGCAAAAAAATTAGAGGCATATTTCAAGGTGTATTTTTCTATCTATGCAATGCTTGCATCATGCTCACATCAACAAGTACAAAATTCACATTTTTTATTAAAAAATGAGAGATATCTAGGTACAATATGTAAGCACTCAATCATTGTGAAGCCATACATGAAACTAGGTGACACTTTTGTTTTTTTTGAAATTGTGCATTTAGTCCAATGGAGGACCTAGGGCCAAACACCCAACTATTTATTTTGGCCTCGTAATGCCCTAAATAGGACCCGTTTTCATTTTTCCATAAATTTTTGTTAGGGTGTTGGGTTTTTGTGAAGAAGATATTGATAAAAATCTAATTCTATGCACTTTCCAATAATGCAAGATTTTTTCTCAAATTTTTTTATTAGTGCATATTATTTCTGGTTAAAGTCAAATGTGCTTTTTTAACTTTCAAGCTCATAATTTTTGGGTAGTCCCTCTATTTTTCTCAATTCTTACGGTGATGGAAAGCTTTCGATGGTCTTCAAAGAAACCCATGCTCATTTTCCATATTTTTCTCTATGTATATTTTATTCATTTTTTGTACTTTGAGACTCTGGTTGATTACTTGGATGTTTTGGCACCTAAGAACATTTTATTTGCATGAGATTGCTTCATTTGGGTTGATTTATAAATATTTCCAACATTTTGTATTTTTTGAACATTTTGAGCATCTTTTAAATGCACTTTTCTATTTATATATATGCACTGAAATAAAGTGCCACTGTTATACACGCTCTTTGGAGATTGTGTACATCATGTTTTGTCATTTTTTTGCTTGTATTATATTATAAATTTCTATGGGGGTTATGTAATTCCTTAGTTATTCTTCATCACACCTTTTACAAGTGACTATCCCTCTATGACAACAATGGATCTTAGTGATTATTGCATGAATGTGTGTGTGTGCCTTGGTTTACACACCCTTTTTTAGTTGTAGGTACTCTCTTGTGCACTTTCAAATGTTTTTTCTTCTCCTTCATGCACTACATTATGACATATAGTTTTATTTGACCTGTCATGTGTCTCCCTTGCCAACATTATGGGGGTTATAATATTGTTCATGTTAATTCTTCATTGGTTTCACTTTGACGTTATCTATGTATCTAATATTTGTTCCTATGTAGAAGGCAGATACAATGACCAATTACCCATGCATTTTGACAATATGAAAATTTACCATATAGGAACTCTTGCATTCATATTTTAAGGAGGCAACCTTTCATCCTTAGTTGATCAATATTCTTTAGACTATCGACACCTATATTTTCAACTAAAAGTTTACTTTTGCATTGGTTGAATAGTTTCATTGAGGACACTCGTGCAAATTCATGTGCTATATGTATCTTCAAATATTAGATGTTGTCCTTGTTTTCCATCTAATCATTATCTAAGTAATGTCATCGGTGTGGTGTGAATAAGGTGTTCTACCTAACTAGTTCACCTAGGAGGTCCTAAGAATCTTTCTAGAAGTCTTATTTTTCATAAAATCTTCTTATCTTTTATCATTTACTTCTTGTGTCCTAGGTCATTTGATATTTTCTATCTCATAGCATTAAGACACTTGTCATGATCTTTCCTAATCCTATTCCTCACCTTGCCTATATAAGCAAGGCTTCTCTTGCATCTTAATCATCTTGTGAATATTATATTCATATTGTATTCTTGATTGGTGGAATAACATATTTTATTTTTGCTTTTCTCTTATGTGTGTGGAAGGTTATCTAGTGTTGCTAATTGAAGATCCTGGTTGTTCACTTCAAAATATCTCACTCTTGGGCATCCAAAGAATCCATAAGATTTATTCATTGTCTTGTTATAATTTATGTTTATTAATAAACCAATCATTTCATTGTTATTAGTGTATGTCATTCCCAATCTGTATTGTTTTCTCATCACTAACAATATTAACCTCACATTTTTCTTATCATAAATAATTATATCATCATCATTATTAAATTAATTTACAAATATTATCTTGAATAGGAGCACAATCTAACCCCATCTTATATTTTTATCCTTGCACCCTCCCTAATCTATTGTTCATTAACCATCTTGGCTTGAATGTTACACAAGTTATTAAACCATGTGTTTTCTAAGATTTTTATTATGGGTAAGTATAAGCTAATGGATCCACTTTTATGGAAGAGTCAATTTTGAAAGAATACTAATAGGAATGAGTACCTATTTCATAAATAATGGGTATCCATTTAAGAATGGGGTTCCAAACCTAAAAAAAATCTCATTATATACGAGTACCCATTATTCTTCAAAATTTTATGACTAAATGAATGCTTGTTATAAATGCATATCCATTTCAAAATGGGTATGCATTTTGTAAAGTTGTTTTTTAAAGCTCCTATGAGCTCATTTCCCCCTACATTCACATAGTGATAGCAACTTGCAAGGGAACTTAAGAATGGGTACCCACATCTGCAAATCCCACCTAGTTGCTATTTTACCTCTTCCATCCAAAAAAGTGTTTCCTTCATCTCCACGCAGGTATCATACAAAAACTTATGTCTTTTATTCAATTTGTAGGGTATTTGGGTTTTTTGATTGATTATAACATAATGTTCATGAGTTCTTTGAGGCATTAAAATATGAATTTAGGTATTAGTAGATGCTTGAAACCAAATAGGTTTTTTTCCCCAAAAAGATCTAACCAATTACACCTAATATTATTGATACCTCCAGTCTTAATGATAGCATGAATGAATAGGGTGATAATATTTTGTCAAGATTGTAAAGAAATACTAAACTTTATTGAATATAATGAGATACATATCTATAAGGGTAGCCAATGTTTTGCTAATGAAAATAATGAATATGATGAGTTTTTCATCATATATCTATATGAAAGGCTCCTTAAATCATCCTAATTGAAAATTGGGTATGCATGAAGGTGGAGAAAACTAGGACATTTAGTTTGAAGAGAAAAATCCTTATAACCCCTAAAAAAAATTAGTGCATACCACACTACCCCTACTATGCATCCAAAAGTTATTTTCCATCCATAAACAAACCCTAAATTTAAAATTTCTAAAAAAGGTATATCCATTGATCTCATATACCTTGCATTACATGACCATTATAAAACTTATCATACTACCCAACGTAACTGTAGAGTATGAAAAGTGAACCACTACAAAGGATAATCAAATGCTTCAAAGACTCAAGTTTTAAACCTCCACTCAACTAAGCCTTTACGTAACTATGACCTTCAAGTTTACCCTCTAATTAACTTAATGTGTGTTTTGGTAGAGCACAAAAGTTATCTAAAATCTTTAGGCCTCATAAATTGAAAGTATAGAGCAAAAAAATTTCTTGAGTAGCTTGAAAAGCTCTATGTCTTGGACTAACTCATGTCTATTAGACAATAGTGTGCCACACTAGTTTCCTGTATGAACAAATAACATAAGTTTCCATAGAGAAACAAAAACTATTTCATACAATGTTCTAGATATAGAAGATTATGAAACACGACTGCTCAACAAATATGGAATAATTGGAATGAAAATGCTAAATTAAATTAAATATTTTAAGTAACAAAGGAGATTTTAGAATATCACTGAAGAAATCTAGCAAGATCAAATTCTCCCTCCAAATAGCTCCTTCACCTGCACCTACACACATAAGACCAAAGAAAGGGGTTGGGTGGTTGTATAGGAGTTTCCCTCAGTCAAACCCCCATTTTGGTATTCCCACCTCCATAGATAACCTTAGACAAGATGATAGAAATAAACATAAAATAGTGGAAAGAAGGATATGTAACAAAATAAAAATATTATGCTCAATAGAAGATTTCAAAGAGTTACCATCCCCAATCACAAAAGAAAAGTAGCTTGCTAGAGCAATGAAGAAGTAGTAAGAATCCTCAAGATAAAAGTGACATCTTCAAATGATAATAATAGAGCTTTACAGGATGTTAATGTGATCATAGCAATGGTGGAATGATGGAGTTTTAGAAATTGGGAATGAGAAAGAGAGCTAGAGAGTGTTGTAGAATGCTAGAGAATTGTGTATGAAATTCAAAAGATCAAGATGGGAGGCAAAGAAGAAGGTTTTGGTTCTAAATAGCATGTCTAAATGATTCTCAATGAAAGTGTACAGGTTGGTAGAGGCTTTACACTACTAAAAAACAATAAATATAATATCCCAACAACTAACACAATCATAATTTTTTGCAAGATGATGGTGCAAAATGCAAACATCTATGCAATGCACACCTGTCTGGATGAAAATCACACTTAACAATTGAGCAAATAGACATCCAACATGTTGAAGGATGGTTTGGTCTAAAATTGAGATTAAAGTGCATAATTAAATCTTAATTGTAACTAAAGGGGAAGGTGTATGTAATGTGAAATTGCATAGGATGCAATTTATGGCATTACATTTTCCCCCACTTTAGTGAGCATTTATGTTCAAGGAAAAATGTGAGCTAAAGTGAAAAGAGGAGAGTATTTTACCCAAGATGTGCAGGGGAGCAGAGTCTTCTATCTACACAAAGTTACTCCTAGGGAAGAGACTTTAGTTGATCCTGCATAAAATGGTTAAGTTGCATCACCATAAACATGTTACTTGTAGATGAACATGTTAGGTGAAAAACAAATATTAGACATCAAAAATTATATAGACAAGACGGTGCCAATATGTATCATGGGTAGCAAGTTGTGTTATGCTAGGGACCATACAACAATCCAATTGGCATGTGACTAAGTTACAAATTACATTGTAAGACAACCATAGAAAATAACATAAAAATTCATAAATATAAAGTCTAGTGGGTTGCCCCCACACTAGATGATAGATAATACGGCTAGATGTAGGAATATTTTTTAAAAAGAGTCATAAGATAAGAGATCTATAATATGAATATGATAGCTCCTCCTTAGAATGGATTGTGCTACACAAAAGAGCACAATTTATTATAAGGAGAAGATAGAGAGATATTGTGTCATGAAAACATAAAAAGATATATTTGTGGAATATTTCTTGCTAATAGATTGCACATGGAACCCACAACATCAATAAGAAAAAATGTATAAGAGAGACAAGGAGATCCTAGTATTCGGGGTCAGTACATGATTCATCTCAATAATAGTTGTATATAAATATGCTTGAATCATCATCATATCCTTAAATATTTTAGATCGTGAAGGAGCACATAAATAAAAAATAAAAATAAAAAGTTGGGTCAACATGGAAGAAGGCCTAAATGCCCCCAACACTTTGCATCATCCCCTAATATCGAAAATCAAAGTACGAAAAAAAGAAGAATGATGTTACAAATAGAGGAAATGTATGACAAATTATCTCCCTTATATCCAAGTACCTATGAGGGTATCTTGGGTCCTCCAAGAGAGACCACAAACATATACAAGCAAGTGTGGGGGAACACAAACAAGCATGCAAACTCTAATCTAAAGACATGAAGGGTACTACTCTAGTCGATCATTCCCATCATGTCATCCTCCTCCCAATCTTGATCATAGGGGAAAGGATACTAAGCTTGCAAAGGGACAATGGATAAGGTAGTACCAAGAATCTTGCCTGCAACAAGACCTAGGGATGATGCTACTTCAATATTCACATCTACCAATTCTTGTGATTTGAGTGTCAACGATCTTGTACAAGGAGTTGATAGAGCTGATATATCCTCTAGAGAGTCAAACATACTCTTCTTTGAAGAGGAGTGTGGTGACTCAATTATAGTTTGTGGAAGAACAAGAGCCTTAGTTCCAACCTTTAGAAAAGGGGTAGTGACAAACTTTGATGAAGGAGGAACCTCCTCAATGACAAGAAAAAAAGAAGAAATGGGAGTCAAATGAGCAAGCTTCTTATGTCGGATCTCAAGGAAATTCGTAGTGAGATCTTCACATCAACCATGATAGATTGATGGACATCGGGAAGGCTAGAATTTTGCGAGGTAGGAGGAGAAGATAATGCCACACTAGACACAACCTTTGTATGAAGCATGTCTATAGGTGCTACACAAATAGATGAATATCAAGTAGAGAAGTGATGAGGTGGTTCCAAAGAGGGAGGAATGAATACCTATACCCTTTTTGGGTGAGGTTCATCCACATATCCCAGAGGAGCTGGAAGAAAGACAAAAAGGAGAAAAAATAAAAGAAGCAAAAACTGGAACAAGAATAGAAGAAAAAGACTTGGGAACTAAAACAAATAACTCGTCTTTAGTTTTCTATGCAACATTACATTCCCTTACCATCACATGTTGATGACACTTATGCTCACACATGCTAGTTCAGATAAAGGTGGGGACCAAGAACATAATACTAAGAAGACTTGAGGCATCTTATTCAATTGGTGGAGTCATCTTTACAACCATTTTTGATACAAGTGTTGATGAGTGTGTTTGCACTGCACAATATAGATAAAACACAAGTGTTCTATCTCTCTTGAAAGGTAACTGTCTATGGAAAACCTTCAAAAAATGACACCAAGGTTCTGGATGTCAAGTCTTCACGGTGCAAAAATAGCTTAGTAGTTGATGTGATTTGCTAGTATCACAAGGGGCATTTATGGTTTACAAAGGTTGGAAGCCTATAAGCCTTTAAAAGGGTTTACAAAGTTTGGAAACTAGTTAAAACCCTAGTTGGATTTTTAGTGCAACAATTTGAAAACAACCTTTGGTCATTAAATATAACAGCTTGAGTGATGCTTTAGTCTTAAACTAACTCATATTTATAAAGAATTTGCAAAAGATAGAGGGTTTGAGAGAAGTCCTAAGTATGAAAACCTATGAACGACAACAACAATGGTGGATGCTTCAGATAAATAATGTCCCAATAAACTAACCTTTTCTTAACCAAGGACCAACCTACAATGCCAAAAAGATAGTGCAATCTTCTAAGATAAACTTCTGATTTTCAAACTATAATATCCACACATGTAAGCATAAACATTCATAGTTGAACTCAAGCACATGAAATTATCAAACTAACCTTACAGTACAATCCAAAAATCAACAAATTACAAAAGGTATGAGCAGAAAGCTTACTGAAATACCTTAACACTTTATCATTATCAAAGTTGAACAAAAACTAATAACTCTAAAATAAAACCTAGAAGATGGAATCATGCATACATTCAAAAACAACAAGGAAGATCACCAACACTTCAATGGGCCTTCACTTATATGACTCCAAAATTCTTTTTTACAACAATTCACTTCCCCTCAATCATGATTAAATGAAACCTCTTTTGGCACTAATTCATATGCAAGATCTGATTTCAACCTTGGTCCTTGTTTGGAAATATGAAGGTTTGACATAGACCCATATGTGGGCTCTTTTCCACCAATTTTACTTTCTTAACCCTTTCCTGTGGATTCCATTTGACTAAATCCTGCATAAGACATGATCATAAAGACCCATTAAGTTAGTAGCATCCAAAGCATATTTATTGACACTTAAACTACAATGTTTCAAATAGCTATTACTATGAGTTGATAATAAATGATAATAACATTACATAATAATTATTCCCATTAAATACAAATTAATATACAAAAAGTGGAATCCTTCATTTCAACTCTTAACCACCCACAATGTTAATTAATCAAAAAGAGAATGATTCTATGATTAATCTTTATTAAAATCCTCGTGCACTATATCTATATTTTAAATTATGCATGAAGATTAAATAATGTTTAAAGATCATTCATATTAAAGTTCCATGATTTATCCCCTATATTCTTTTTTTATTAAACAATGATTATTTAATATTAATGTCTTCTGGTTTCTTATATGTCCCAACCCCCTCGAAATTCATTTGCAGCTGATGCACTCCTTTTATAATGATATCAATTCAATTTTAATTAACTGATTAAAATGTAACTTATTCTTTGTCCATCGTTGAATTACATTGTCGCACCCTTAAAAGGAAACATCATTCGTGCCAGCAGGTTAGAAAAGAAAGTTACGAGAAAATAATGCTTTGAGGAGATTAAATAGCTTAGTTCCCGCGATAGTTTCATAATGGTGAATAATGCTTTGAGGGAGATTAAATAGCTTAGTTCCCGCGATAGTTTCATAATGGTGTAAATTTTGTGCGAAGGGAATTTATGCCTGCCACAACTCGTAAATCATTTGCTTTGAACATTATCCGAAACACATCATCATCAGGAAGTTTAGTAGGGGCCGGCTTAACTGGCACACTCTAAGCGTTGAATGCTTAGGTGGCCGGACCCATGTGGGGCCCTCTTAACCCAACTAGCGGTAACTTGAACCTTTTCAAATCTCTGTTGCTGTAGCATTCTGTTCCCATTCCCGTTCGCGTAACTATTTGCATTTTCCATTTCCACCGTTTCAACTTGAGGGAAGGATGCAGTGACATAACTCAAACCTGCGATGTATTCAAAATTTAGCCATTTCCCATTCCCTATTTTTTTATGGCCCATTTCCTATATTTCATAATGGCCTGGCATCACAAATTTGCTTGATCATTGGATTGGGGGTTTTACTTTTAATCCCACATTCGTTTCATTGCATAGATTGGGGTGCATGGAGCTTTTATATTAAGAAGAGCAGGTTCATTTTCTATGTAGTAAAAACTAAAAATGCTTTTTACTTAACTCATATCCGTATGTCTTAAGTAATAATATATTTATGAATTTTTTATCTTAAAATTACAATTCTTTGATTATAAAAAAAAAATTACAACTATCTAATTGTATTTGTATTTTTAATGAATATTAATTATATTTAATGTTTTAATAATTATAAAATATATATTTAATAATATTATTATATTTAATTATTTATTATATTGAAAAAAATTATTTATTATGTTTTATTTAAAATATATATGCGAAGTTTATTCAAGGTTAGAATTAATAAGAGGATTGATATTAAAATTAAATAAATTAAATGTGTTGTTTATCTCAAAATTCAATGATATAAATATGTTATTGGAGATAGATGTTAATTATTTGAAGTGTTGGAGGTTTCAAACTTGGTTCTATAAATACTTTAAAATATGCAAAGTAAATGTTTTTTGCTTTGGTTTAGATATGTGTTTACAAAATAGAACTAGTGTACAAACTTAAACTTATAGTTGCAAGAATCAACTAGCAAAATATTAATTCTTTGAATTCACTTACTTTTATTTTCCAACATTGACAACTCAATATGGATTGAAAATGTTTAGACACACCATTACAAAATCTACTAAATTGTGAGGCTTGTGTTATCTTCATTTAAATCTCTAGATGATCAATAAATGTCTCATTTTTTTTTAGTTCATATCCATCTCTAACAAATTGAACTAATGTGCAAATATAAACTTCTACCTATAAGATTCAACTAGCAAAATATTGATTCTTAGAATTTGATTGCTTTGATACTCTAAATAGTGTTTAGTAATTTTTTTAGGGAATGTGCTAAATTGTGAGGGTTATGCTCTTCTCAATTAGATCCCTAATCAAACCACTTCCATGACTTTGGAATAATGATTAAATGCATGATATATGTTATGAGAAAATGTTATTACATTTCTCCCAATGAAAATGTTCTTTTGATAAATCCTAGTTGTCCTAAAAATATTTCATAATTTAAACATTTGTTTGAGTGAATGTCTTCAAATAGAATATAGCATGCAAATCAACATAAAATTGCACTAGATAAGCTCACAATGACGAGTGGGAGGGTGTTGTCAAGATTTAAATCGAATTTAAATTTTAAAACTATAGGATTCAAAATTACTAGGTCAAGTTTGCTCTAGTAGATCTTATCCAAGATAGGGTAATGTCATGAGATGAATTCACACAAGAATATGCCACTTGTAGACTTGTTATGCACAAAGGACAATCTAGTCAAAGTGTGCCCAAAAAGTAATGGAAAAGGGCATGGATATATCATTAAAATTTTCTCCCACTTTCATGTACATACAAACTTCGGTGATGGTGCATGCCAAAGTAAACAAGATATCAATTAAATTTTTTAAAGACTAAAAGATATAGATTTACTTAAAATATATAGTTCAGAATTATATTCTCCTTCCAATAATAACTCCAAATACATGCAAAATTGAAAAAGAATGTAATGAATAACATCCATCAAATGTTTTAAAAAATATGGGGACTTAATTTCTAACAAAAGAAAATTGAAATAGGAGATAGGTTTGGGACCACCCTTGAGATGAGTCAAAAAATTATATGGGTTGTTTCTCATTCTCAATTGCAAGTGGAAAGTTATCCCTCATGGTATTTCTCTACTAAGTTCTTTAACAAGCTAATTACTAATGTTTTGAAGATAAATTCAATTTAACAAAAAACTCTCCATATTTTTTGTTTTCAACGAAATGATTTCTTAGCACTCCATGATTACAATTGTTTATTCTTTCTTGACAAGTACTGGGCACTCTGAACTAAGTTATCCCTCATGGTATTTCTCTACTGAGTTCTTTTACAAGCTAATTACCAATGTTTTGAAGATAAATCCAATTTAACAAAAAACTCTCCATATTTTTTGTTTTCAATGAAATGATTTCTTAGCACTCCATGACTACAATTGTTTATTCTTTCTTGACAAGTACTGGACACTCTGAACTAAATTAGAGACTAAATAGTTGAAGGTTTTTTTTCTACATTCCAATTAAAAATTGGTTTGCATAGGGAAAAAGAAAAGGGTGGTGGTGGATCAAAAGGGTAGCGAGAGAATATTTGCTCTCATAAAAATTATAATTTCAAATATTTTTCTACATACAAGATCTAGTTCCTTTTATGTCACATATGAATATTTATGACTGATTGAAAGAAAAAAATATAAAAATTTCATAGACTTGGTGATTGTGAAGGGTAAGTGGTTGAATGATGATTTAATACTTAAACATTTGAATGATGGGCTTTTATTAATGTAGGGAATGATATATTTATATGTATAATTATATTTTAAGAATTTTATAATTTTTTTATTAGAAAAGATTGTATACGAATATATCATAATACATATTTTATTTTTAATTTCTTTTTATTGTATATAAATTTCTTTTGTTTGGTACTATAATCGACCTTTTTTATTCAATGTTTTGGTCTCAATGTAAGTATGTTTAACTTTTCTCAATTTTATACAAAATTTATCATTTTTAATAAATATTTTTATTTATAATTATAATATTAAAAAAAAGGTACGAAGGATAGGATTCCTTTATGCTATATGAATATTTATGAATGATTGAATGTAATAATTTATAAAAAAAATTAAAAAACTTGGTGATTGTTAGGTATAAGTAGTTTAAAGGTGATTTAGTACTTAAACATTTGAATTGATTAGACTTATTAATGTAGGGAGCATCATATTTTTATTTATAATTATAAGTTGAAGAATTTAAAACTCTTATAATTAGAAGTGTAGTATATTGGAATTTATCATTTTTTTAGTTCATGTTTTTATTGTATGTAACTTTTTCGTTTTTGGTAGTATGATTGTCTTTCTTCTATTGGATGTTTCGATTTGCATCTACTATGTTTAGCTCTCTCAAATTTGTGCAAAGCTTATTATTTTTTTAATAAAATTTGTTATATATAATTATGATTTCAAATATTACAGCATGTAAGATTTGATTCCTTTATGTCATAAATATGTAAATAACTTTCTCAAATTTGTGAGCTTTTTTTTAATAAAATTTGTTATTTATAATTATGATTTCAAATCATAATTTTATAAATAACAAATTTTATAAAAAATAATAAGCTTTACATTTTTTTTTGAATTGATTCCATATTACCAAAGAAAAACTAGGTTACATAGTACATATTGCACTCAAAAAGAGCATAACATGCCTAGGATACCACAAACCAACATAGATACAAAAAATGTTATATAAATGAACAATTTTTAGTGCTCAAAGCCATAACAACCTAGATATTCCAGCTTTCACTATATATGTCCATATCATAAAACCCAATGGGTGGATTGATCTCTAAGATGTCATTATTTCTAACCACCTCTAGCCTAGTATCACCCTTAGTAACTCTTTTCTTTTCTTTTATACCCATGTATTGAAGGAGCATATCATAGGTATAATTTGTATGCCTTTCCTAAAATTCCAAGTAGTTTTTCACAAATTGTTCATTAGGGAGTGTAACTCCTTTTACATCAATTCCATTACTCATATCTCTTAATAAATTAAAAAATAGCGTCAAAGGTGATCACAAATAGAGGAGGGGCTAGCAAACAACCTTGTCTTGTTGATCTTTGTAGCTAGAAGGGTTTAGAGAAAAAACCATTTATATCAACTTGAGAAATAGCATCCTTGAATAAGAAATTTACCATTTAAAAAAATTATTAAGAAAATTTAAAGCTTCAAGAATCATTATGATAAATGAGCTTTCAACTGTATCATAGGCCTTTTCAAAATCAAGGAAGAGCATGTCATTTTCTTAGTTTGTTATTTTAGCCCACTCCATAGCCTCCCAACTAGTATTAAGATTTTTCAAGACATAAATACCCTTGAAAAAGCTAGTTTGAGTATTCCTAACAAAAGTAGGGATGATATCAATAAGTCTGAGAGCCAAAACTTTAGCTAGAATTATGTAAGAAATATTAATGAGGGTAATGGGCCTCTAGTTTCTAATTTGATATCTATATCCTTTGGGAAAATCTTGATGATTCCTCTATTAATATTTCTTCCCTAGGAGCCTTTTCTAATAGCTTCAAAAATAAACCTACGAGAGATTTTCACTAATCTAGTCAACTTTTTCTTATAAAATTTAAAAAGAAGCCCATCTGTGCTTGAATATTTATCATTTTTAAAGGTTCTAATATGCTTTACAATCTCATCCTTAGCAATATCTCTAGCATGCCAATCACTTTATTCCTGTTTGATTTTCCTAGGGATGACTTGTCGACAATGATCTTTGGCTCTTTTACAATCCACATTGCTATCTACAACAAAGAAAATATTTTTATAGAAATCTTGAAATCCATTTATAACCAAAGAAATATCATTTATATTTTGATTATCCACTCATATTGACCAAATGTATTCCCTATCCCTTTTCTCCTTTCTATAATTATATAATAAATTGGAACCTTTATCTCCATTTTTGATCCAATTCATTTTATCCCTAACTTTTAAACCTTGAATCTTCTTAGTTTGCAAATTTCTCAAATTATTCTTGACTCTAACAAACTCCTCATTCAAGGAACATTATCTTGCAGTTGAGATTCAATAGAGAGAAGATCTTATTGAAGAAATTCTCAAATCTTCTTCCATCAGAGGCTCTCTTTTTCCCTAAAACTTGGAATAGGGACCCCAGTTGTTAATATCGGTATCCCATTTATCAATAGGAGATAATTTTTTAAGAAAGATCCTATTAATGTCTCTTAATTTGGAAATACCATAATTACAATCATTAATGTTAAGTAGGTTAGTGCTAAGCTAAAAATTATTACTCTTCCTTATCTCATTCAACTTCCCTCTATTTTGCACTTGAATTATAGAAAAAATAGAAATGGATGCATAAATCATTCAAAATTTATCTTGAAGAAGGGTTAAAAGGGTGCCTCCAAGTTCTATTTGGTGAAGTTTAGATCAAAATGGTTGTTTGAAGGAAATCATATTGTTATACTTTCTTAGGAATTAATCAAAGTAGTCATTGGTTTCTTGAACCAAAAGAACCTTTGATAGGTTCTTGGTTCTCAAAATATAAAGAACCTCCAATAATTTCTTGGTTCTTGTTGAACCCCCAACAAAGGAAAAGTAAGGACCATTAATGAAAGAGGAACAAAAGAAGCAAATAAAAATCAAACCATGGTTCAAAAATTTTATTCTAGATGATCTCTTCAATCTCCATCTTTTATATGAGATAAACAATTTCAAAGAGTTTGGAAAGCAATTGTGGAGTCATAGGTTGCTCATTTTCCCAGTGTTTTATTTACCATGGCCTTCCTATTGAGAATCATCTTACACATCTTGGTGTTGCTAATCCTAGATGCCTATTTTGAAAGCAGCTTGAAACAATGTTGTACATTTTTTAGTTTTGTGCTCACGTGTAGATTGGTTGGTAATGGATTCATGACTTTTTTTGGCCTCTTTGACCTTAGCTTTTACATGGCACATTTTTTTTTGGGTGATGGGCCAAAATTCTAATTGAATCCTCCCAATTATGGCATGGTTTCATATTGGAGATTCTTTTTTGTATCTAGAAAGAGATAAATTATAGTATCTTTGCTAATTTAATTCTTCACCCCAAGTTACTAGTGGTTTCTGTAGACACTAAAAATTGTCCCAGGCTTGCGGTTTCTAAATTCTTCATCATTTCCCCTTTTGTCTTTGATTATTTTCTAAAGTTGTATGTCTTCTATTAATTAAATAATTTTCTAGTCACTTGTCATAGGCTTATTATTGCACACTCAAATTTGAGGGAAATTATCATGTTCAAACAAAATGGAGAAGTGCAATGGAGGTGAATCAATGGTGGCATGAAGATTTGGTAATATTGTTTTATGTTTTATGTCTTTATGCTTCTTTGTTGATTAGGGTTTGATTTATATGCTTTATTGCATTAACCTTAATATTTCATCCCTGATTACAGTTTCTAATGTATTCATCAAAATTAAAATTCAAGCCAATAAAGTGGCCCTTCAAGTTCAACATCTTTAGACTTTACTAGATCATTAGGAGAACGCTCCCTACACTATTGGTAGGGTTCCCCCTCTTATTCTACTTGTGATAAATCCCCTTGCTAGGGGAAACAATGTGGTCATTTTGAGTTCATTTGATGTTACTCTTATAACCATAAGAGATGCTTTTCTCTATCACTAGCTAAACATCATTCTCACTAGTCTCTACCTACACATTGCTAAGTGAATGGTGGTTGTTTCCTTATCACTCTCTTATTTCCTCTCAATAGTAGGGGCAATCCCTAGCAGCGGAGGCAATTTTTGCTACTTGATGCTTGCCATTTTACCTTCCATGAGTGTTCACATTTCGCTTAGTATTTTGGATTAACAACAAGATAGCCTCGAGGAGGGAGATTATGTGACTATTATCAATTGGTAGTCAGTGCAAGAAGTAAAAGACCTAGTTGATATGAGTTTTGCACAATTCGTAAAGATGTATGAAAGCTTTCAAATTAAATTGTGAATATTGTTTTGTCAATATTTTAGATCACTGAGCAAAAGACCTACTCCTCCTAATACTAGTTTCATGGTACTAGGTAACTACTTGATTTTATGTTTATCTTTAAATTATTGATTCAAATAACTACTTTCCTTTTGACATCATATATTATGACGATTTCCTATGTCATTTCCAAACTAAACCAATTAAAATAGTGTTTTGGAACAAATGACCTACCACCATAGGGTATTAATTTATAGATTTGATTTGTTTATAATTAAAAAATCATGGAACAAAACCACGTTTTTAAAGTGGAAACCTAACAGGCCATAGTCTCTTATTAGTTGTATCAATGATGAATCATGTCCCCTCACTAGGTTTGACACCCTTACAATTTCCTCATTATCTATGTACCCTGCGACGAGTGCGTACGAAAATCGGTGTCGGTACGTGGACACTAGCCCATTTGTCTGAGTACACGAGTTACCACATTCACACGGCTTTGACCGTACACCATGTATCCACAGCTAATCGCCAAGATTCCTTCCGCGTTCGGTTCTCCGCGTTGAAATTTGCGGCGCCTCTGCTCTCGTTCACACGTCTCTCTGCCTATTTGGTTCATGATTATCTAACACATAACAAACATCTTCTGCGCGCTGAAAATCCAGAGAAAAAAATGGAATTGGGGGGAGAAGAGTCGACGGAATTGAAAGTGAACGATGGATATGGCTATGGATACGGATACGGGTACGACCGAATGGCTCAATGGAGTCAGCAGGAGACCAGGGATTTCATTGCCATGAGAGCCAAGCTCGAACACAGTTTCGTGCACACCAAGCGAAACAAGAATCTCTGGGAGCTCGTCGCCAACAAGATGACGGACATGGGCTACCGTCGCACAGCAGATCAATGCAAATGCAAATGGAAGAACTTGGTTGCTCGATACAAGGTTAGTTTACAGTCTACACTTACTTGCCTTTGCCTTTCCATTTCTCCCCTGTTTCTCCCCTGTTCACTAACATTTTGTGCACAAATTGCAGGAGACTTCCCCTGAGATTGACCTCGGAACACGCCAGTGCCCATTCTTCGATGAGCTCCACGCCCTTTTCACTGATAAAGCGGGAAAACGGGCACAGAGTGATCAAGCCGAAGAAGGGGGTTGTGGGAAGAGGAAGAGCAGAGGGCTTGTGAAAATAGCAGAGGAGTGGTCCGAGGAGGGGGATGGGGATGGCGAGGGGGAAGGGGAGGGGGAAGAGGAGGAGGGAAGCCAGGAAGTGATGGGAATGGTGAAGAAGAAGAAGTCGGTGGACAAGGATCGGCTGCGCGTGACGGCGGAGAAGTCCCGGGCCAACAGCATGCATGAAATTCTTGAGGATTTCTTCAAACAGCAGCAGCTCATTGAAATGCAGTGGCGTGAGTCGGTGGAGTACAGGGAGTTGGAGAGGCGGGAGAGGGAGAGGGAGTGGCGGGATACGATGGAGAGGCTGGAGAAGGAGCGTCTGATGATGGAGCGAGCGTGGAGAGACAGGGAAGAGCAGCGCCGCGCCAGGCAAGATGCCCGCGCCGACAGCAGGGACGCTCTGCTCGCCGCTTTGCTTACCAAGCTTATCCGCCCTGATATGTGATCGTTTGCTCTATTTCCACTTTGATTTTGCTTTCAGGGCAGATGATGGGTATGAGTGGGACAACCAGTCATTCATGGCTGCCACTGAATCTTCGAAGATATCTAAACATTGGGTCTGAAAAGGCTTGGAATTTGTTCTCTGAAGAAGATCGCATGGCCTTTTCATAGTTAGGTGCTTTGCAGACACAGCAGTGTATACAATGTTTGACTTGCCGCTTGTGGCTCAGATATTATGCATATTTGTACCGTAAGCTATGGTTGAAATGTTGTTTTTATTTCCAAAAGTCCACTCCAATCTAAAATCTATTTTTGAAAATACAAAAAAATGATCTTTCAAGTTGGAAGGTAGGATATTACAAGCTCTCATAAATATTAAAATAGATTATTAAATTTGTAAAAGACAATAACTTTCTTTAGGCTTTGTTTATCTTAATATAATTTTGAATAATTAACGAATGTTAGGTGAGATTAATTCGATAATTTGAAATAGTTATTAAATATGGGAATGTAAACAAGAATAATGGTATTAGTTTTGTAATAAAAAAATTGAAACAAGTTAAATGATGGTTTGAAATTTGTAATATTTTAAGTTTGTAAATAACTAGTGATAATTTATTATATATTTAGGAATCAAAATGTTTTTTTATATATGATTGAGTCTAAGGATTAGAGGTAAGTTTGGAACCAAAGTATTTATAAATTTGTAGTGTGAAATTTGTAACTATTATTTTTAATTTTTTCTAATGCACTTTTGTGTCTAGTCTTTCGTAATATTTGGTGGTGTCAATATTTATAAATATCTTGGTAGGGTTGTTGATCTATTACAAGGGGACATGTATGTTGGAGTCAGATATTTGACCCTCACAGCCCATTTAGTTTTAAGATTTTTAAATAAAAATATATATATTAAAAGAAAGGTGTTAAAGTACATAGTCATTTTTTTTTTAAATGGATGGATGGAATTGTATTTCAAAGTTAAATTAATAAGCTCCAACCAAAAAATAAACTAAAGTTATATAATGAAAGATTTTATGGTCCTACAAGAGAAACAATCATCAAGCTACCAGAATAACATCAAAACTAAAAATAAGACTAAGTTGTAAGGGCAACAATAGTATTAAGAGGAGGCTCCTAAGCATCAAGATTGTCCCATCCACTAAGCAAGTCAGTGCCACCATCCACAGGTTCT
>VDFB02000015.1:121387304-121947494 GCA_007258455.2 Sequoia sempervirens | reverse complement strand
CAAGAGGAGAAAGACGAAATGAAAGAATTAGTAGAACAAATGAAAAGGCTGTCATCTGAGGTGACTCACCTCAGAAATCAAAATAACCAAATGCAATCAATGATAAAGAATTATCAGGCACATCCAGGTGCCAATCGAGGATATCACAACAATCCTCAACATCATCAAGATGCCCATCAAGGACATGGACACGACAACAGCCATGGGTATCGAAATAATAGTCAAGGATATCAGAAGAGGTCCTGGAATACTTGGACCTAACAATGGAGGAGTTCCATCACCGCTAGATAACCCGCCGCCTCCAGAAAATCGTCCCACGGATAGAGTATTTCTGGCAGAAGCTGCTATGTCCGGATGGTGTCGGCTTCACAATACAAGTCAGCACTCAGAATTACAATGCCATGAATTTCAAGTCGCTGCTGATATCTTTAAAGGAGAAGTGAAAAGCACGGAGGGTACTGAGAATCCTCCGACCACTGGGTATGAGATTGTCCCAGTGCAAAGATATGACCAGGCATTAATCATAGAAAATGTCAATCTTGTGTCTGAATATCAAAGCTACGCGCCACCGGAAGTTAATTACAGATTTCCACCAGCTTCGGCTAACAGTCCCGTGGAGGCGCTAGACGCTCCAGTTTATGAAGAAGCTCAAGTCTATTCAGACGCTCAAGCATATTCAGAGATTCAAGATAGTTACTCAAAGGAGCCACCTGAGCAGGGTAACTACGTTTTTCCACCTCTCAACAATAGTGTGTTGGTAGAAGGAAGAAGAGAGGTGCAAGCGTTTCAAACTTCCGGAGGAGCAGCACCCAAGGTGTATCAAAGGACTTATCATCAGAAAAAGCCTTTGACGTCCTCGATTCCTCCGAATAACTTTGCGACCCCGCCGAATCCAAACGCCAGCAACAATCCGAATTTGCCTAGGGATTCTCCGGAGTATAGACAACCGAATGTGATGCAGAATAGAAGTGGACAACAGACTGTCCAACAGCCAGTCCACGTAATGCAGCGTCCTCAGAAGGATAATCTTCCAAGAGATGACATGAAAAGATTGAGTTCCTATGTGCTAGAGGAAGTTAAGAAGATAAAGGTAAGTCTTCCCTTGTATGAGTTGATGAAGATCTCAGAAGTTAGAGACACAATTTTGGGGAGCTTATATGAAACACCAGTTGCAAAGAGCACACCTCAAGAAGCACCCAGTTCATCAAGGAATCCCCCAGTAAATGTACAATCCTGTCCCGTGCAGAATGCAAACATGGTAGAAGAAGTGCCTTACGCGCCTTTCAACGCTTGGGAAACTCCACAACAATCCCAAGGTTTTGTGGGGATGGTACAAGGGTCTTCAAGTGAACCTGAGAAGCCAAGGACTGAAGACAAGAGAAGAGTTAGATTCAATTTGCCCACAAAGCAAAAGCAAGAACAGACACAGAAGGTCACCCGTGATAATCAAGTTCCACAATGGGATGAAAAGAATGAAAGAAAGAGCATTGTACCCGAAGAAAGGAAGAAACCTATAGTATTCTACCAGGGGAAAGATGAACCAGCCCCATTCTTGGTATCAGTTAGAATATTTGGAAAGTTATTGCACAACTGTTTGATTGATTCCGGTGCTTCTAGTAACGTCATGCCATTGAAGGTGTGTCAAAGGTTGGGTATAGTCCCGTTACATACCACAAAGAAGGTAACCCAGCTCGACAAGACTGAAGTTCCAGTGGTTAGATAGCTGAATAATATTCATATGCAGTTGTCAGCTGATCCCCAAATCCAGAGCTGTATTGACATATCCGTAGTTGATATACCAGATGGGTACGGCATGTTGCTGAGCCGAGACTGGGCAAGAAAATTAAATGGATACATTGCAACTGATTTCTCTCACATGTGGCTTCCGTGGAAAGGAGTCCCAAATCAGATCAAGATTGATAGTACACCAAGGTTGAAGTTGATGATCACGGAATATGGAGAAGATAATGAAATCATGTTTGTAGAGACTGACTTAGGCTCGTACAGGCCTGTTAAGCAAGAAATATTGATGCTGCAAAGTGCAAATGAGGGAAAATGTTTTGAAAACGCCACTTCCACCGAAGTGTTAATTGAAAGTGACTCAAGTGATAGTGAAGGTGGAGGAACATTTGAGAACTTTAGGGACTTTGTCCTGAACAGCGTGAAACAGGAAACAGAGTTAGGAAAAGATGCTTCCATCAAGGATTTGCTGTTTCCCAACTGGTGCAGAATACACGAAGCATTTCATTCAGAGATCACTTGTGCCATGTGCAAAGTGGCACTAGAACAAGTTGCAAGGCTTGTTCCCCATACCTCTGTTGATGTGTGTTTTATCATCCACCAAACATTCAGAATAAAAATGTCCAAAGACACTCTATCCTCTCTTGAAAAACCACCGCATAGGCGATTCCAAGGTTTCTTTAGTCGGGTCTCGACGTGTGGATAAGTTCAGTGGTCGTTGTGATTTGCTGGTAATGAACAAGGGGACTTACGTAGAAAGTCTGCACAAGCTAGGGACTTAGGAAATTTATCTTTGTAGGTTCTCAATTAGGACTTTCAATTGTGGATCTCAAAAAAAATGGCAAAAAGAATAGGGTTCAGAGAATCTAGTCTAAGCCTAAGAAATCAAGAGACAGTAAGGACTTGGTGAAGCGAAATAAACCACACTTTGTTTCGCCTCCTGCAGGACAACATACGCAAAGTGGGTGCAATCTTCAAGGGGTTTGTGAGAATAATTTTCAAACCTCGGGTAAGGTTGAAGTTAGGCTTCCACACTTAGGAGCTCAGGCTAACTTTACGCATCGGATGAAAATCATTCATCCGAAGAAAGTATGAGCTACACTTCACCAATGAGTCGATACGATCAATCTTTCATTCAATTAACAACTTTTCAAAGCAAATTCTATTTAATCTAACTTTAATTCTAATCTATGGCGGAAGATAATATGTAACCTCGCTTACTATTCAACAATAAGAAGTGATTCAAGGCAAATCATGCTCAAGAGCTTTTATCATTCAAAATAGTCTCAATGCGACAATATACATAACAAGTCTCCACACAAAATGAAAATGAGAGAGCACTAGTTTATATAGAGCTCCAAAAATGAAATAGACGGCCGAGATTTAAACAAGATTAACGGCCCAGATTGTTACAACCAAACCCTAATTAGGGTTTCCCAAAATAACAAGAGTTAACCATCAGAAAACTATCAGAAAAGTGGCAGTTCCAGCTATAATCAAGGAGAGGCGTCCTTATCCATTCGAGTGGCATTGTGTTTGGCGAATCTGGACACTACGGCAATGACTTCGTCCATCGTGACAGGAGGTAACATGCTGATCCGGAATTCTAGTCCGTCCAACTTCTCGGCGCATCTGGCAAAGGTACCTTCCCAATCTGTCTCCTGCTTCTCAAAATCTTTCCGAATGGATGAGAGTCTTGCCACTCTCGCAAAGTCCTGCTTCGAAAATGGTCCAGCGGTCGGGAAGAAAGTTTCTTGAACTTTTTGCTTCAGTCTCTCTAACTGCATGTCGTTCTCCCGGATGACTTCACGGTCGAACACATCTGTAGTTATCATGCACATCTTCTCCTGGATTTTCCTGACCTGTTCTTCAATTCCAAGCCCATCGATTCTCGCCTTCTCCAATACTTCTTCTCTTATTGTCACTGCCCAAAACCAGTGATGAAAATCATATGCTGCCCCTGCAGCGATCACCCTTTTATCAACTAACTCCTCCCTCGGAGTGCTCTTCAAAATCCTAAGGCTCGGAATAAGCCTTTCTTGCATATCCGGGATGCCATCCCATGTCTCTGCCATATCCATCAACCTAGAAAGAAACGAAGAGGTTCGTCCATAAGCAAGCGCCAACCTCTCCATGAACAAGGCAGCTTCCATGCCTTCACCTGCCATCCAGTCTTGCGCTTCCCTGGCTGTCACCATTCCATGCTCAACTTCCTGAGTCATCTCCTGTGATGAATTGAGGAGAGGAGGAACAGTTGCATTGCCTTGATCTAGCGGCTGGGTCAAATGCTGTATATATTCTTTGAGACGTTTGACCTCCTTTTTATACTCTTTCTTCTTGGTCACTTCCTTTTCCAGTCTCGCTTTAATGGTCGAGACGGAATTATCTAACTCTTCTACTTCCTGACCTTTTGAAGTCGGACCAAGGTCAACAGTGGTGATAGCATACTCCTGCGGAGTGATTTCGTCCTGTGGCTTATCCACTGTAGGTACTGCAATGTGCACGGAACGGTGGCCTGTCTCATTCCTCTGGATGGTGGAAAACTTCTTGGCGGGCTTCTTGGTAGCAACTTGTTCTAATCTTGCCAAGAAATCGGCAGTATCGTCCTCTTCTTCCTGTTGAGCCTCAGCAGGCACCTGAACTTTCATTCTTTCTAATAGCCAGTCTGGAATGGTTGACTGTTCAATGCCATCCTCTACTTGGACCTCGTCTTCGTTTGGAACATCCATGACTCCTCTGAGGGCGGAAATCATTCCTTCCTCTAAGTCATTATCCCGGACATCCATGTCATTGTCTGAACCTAAAATCTCTGTGCCTGCTGGTGATGCAGGCTCTTCATCATCTAATTGGATAGGTTCATTGTTCACTTCCTGAGCTGCAAGAGGTTCGAGCATCTCAACCAAGGAGTCGTCTATATTAGCCACCAAATGGTCAACATTCCTGGACGCCGCTGACCGAGAAGGTCCTCCTTTATGCTTCTTGGAAACAGGTTCTGCACTTGGCACCATTTCTTTTCTTTTCTCTCCAATCCCAACCAAGTCTTGATGGGATGCCCCGACATTAGAGGAATATGACTCTGATTCGCTCAACAGATCATATGTGAGCGTGATTCCTTTTTGTCTCAATTCCTGAACATGATCATCAACCCACCATTGAGAATATTTCGTCACTGGCCTCATTAGGGTGGCTAGGTCTGCATGCTCTGGCTCTGACCACTTCACTGGAGGGAGAGGTCTGCTTTCCTCAAAGCGAGGCTGGACATGGTTTCCATCGTCTTGTAGCTGGTCAGGCACTCGACAGAACTCGATTGTTCTCATGAAATCTACGGACATCCTGGACCACATCTTTCGTCTGATCTCGTATTCATCGGCAGCATTTGCCCAATAATCCTCCAGTTCTGCCCTGTGCTTATATCTCCTTCCTTCCACTGTCCGGATATTATGATGTGGGTCATAATTGACCCTGGACTTGTATGCCGTGAAAGGGTACCATTGGATCTCCAACCGTGCACTCTCAGCTGCTTGGGCGGATGGGCAGTACTCTAGCATGTTCCCGATGAAGAAAAGGGAATGTGACGGACGCTTTCTTGGTCGGCCTCTGAATATTCTGGTACTCTTCTAATTGTCTCAAAACCTCGAGCAATACCATCCGATTAGTCGGATAGATAGGCAATTTATAGGGATTTCCAGTAAATCCCTGGATCCTGATATATGTGAATTTCGGGAATTGGATGAACCAAGACCCGTATTTGCTGATAAGGCTTTTTGCTTCATGGCTCAGCCTTTGATGTATTCCTCCTTGGAGCTTTCTGGTGATATGCATTAGGAATGCATCATGCACCCTCCTGAAGTGAGTCTTTTCTTTCAATTGGAGCTGAGGATAGCAGTCGTAAGGCCTGAGCTCGTTCTCTCCATTGCCAATTCTGCCTTTGCAGACCAGTCCTGGATATCTGTATGATCTGGCCAATAGGTATATCACATATGAACTCATGTGAAAAGACTTAGTCTCTTCAAGGTTGATCAGTTGCTCGTGAAGGTTGTCACTTATCATCCGTGACCAGTTGAACATCTTAACTCCGGAGGTGACCTCGTCGATGAAGTAGTACATCCAGCTCTCAAAGAAGGCGCCTTGCGGATTGCCTGCGATCCTGTTCAGCATCAGCACGATATCTCCAAAATCTTCCTTGAAATCCGTGCGGCGAGGTCTCTTGGGCATCTTCTTGATTGATGGCTTTGGCTTGTCCATCCATACCTTGTTGACTGTGGTGGCGCACAAATCTGCCTTGCTGTCATATAGCATTTTGGTTTCTTCTTTGGTCTTATAGACCGTTCTTGAATGCTCAGGGATGCCAAAGGTTTCTTGGATTACAACTTCATTCAAATGTGCCAAGACTCGTCCGTCAGGGGCGATGATCTGTCTCTTTTGAGCATCATAATGGCGAGCACATTCCACCATTAACTCAGCACAATCCATGGCCGGTGGGAATCCAGCTGCTTGGAAGATCCCGTTTCTGACCATTCTTATGGCTATTGCTGTGGGAAGTCCCTTCTGACCGTATACTCTTTGCTTGAATTCGTCAAAATCCACATGTCCGAGGTCAGTATCTACAACATTCTTCCACTTTGAGATGACCTTGGTCTCCTTTTGGGCACCCTTATTGGCGAACTTCATTTTCAGCTTCCTTGATAATCCTCCTGCCGTGTCCGTCAACCTGCAGTCATAAAATTAACATTAATAAAAAGACTTTTAAAATAGTTTAAACCTCGTGCCTTGGATTCGAGAATAATAACTTTCAGCTGTTCAAATAATTAAAATATTGCGAAAAAGCAAGCTGAAAGTGACTTTGATGGAGTTGAAAATTCTTGCCAGAACTTCGTCAAGAGGAAAGGGCATAAAAAGATAGCAAATTTAATTAACCAATCCTCAAACCTCAGTGAAGGATCGTCAAATGTAAATCAGATTTAAAAATCTGATTTTTTTGAAAAGTGCGCCCCTCTTCAAGAAGAATTCAGCTTTGAATAATTTTCTTTTTCTTTTCCCGCGAAGAATTCCTCAGCATAACACTGCTTATCCTTCTGGACAATTCGACTTTGCCTATTGATGAATTGATTGCCTGACGATTTCGAGAAAGATTAAATTTCTCTTCAGCTGTGTGTGAAAAAAATGAGTTGCTGAAACTCATTATAATGCTGAAGGATTGAATTCGATTTAGCAACTGCCATCTTTCTTCTTGATCCTCGATTTGTTTTCATTTTCCAAACAGGCAACTTTCCTTTTATTTTCCGACAAGGCTCAGTCTCGAACTTATCCGGACAAATCTCCTTGATCTTCAAAAATTCGATTTTTTCATTTAATGCTTATCTTTTGATTTTTCGAATTTTTAAATAAACGTTAAATCTTTAATTAAATTCGTGGTGAATTTAATTTTCTTCTTGCCGGATTTCATCTCCGCCTGGCATACTTCATTTTCGTCCGATTCGTGTCTGGCAAATTTGATTCCGTCCAAGGTATTTTTAAATTCCAAATAGTTGAGAATTAATTATTAAAATATTAAAATATTTTAATTAATTCCAACCCGTTCGTCTTGGACCCATGGCTATCTCGATTGTTCTTCCGTTTTTCTTGGCTGAGAGTGTATTTTCCGATTTTGTCCTTGATTTCGTCTAGCCAAACCAAAATTCAAGCCATTCCGTCAAAGATTTCATTGCCAGATCCTCATTTTTCTTTGCCAAGGCGAGATTTTAAGCTTATTCTCCTCTGCCAAAATCAAATATTTCCTTGCTCGGTCGAATTTTTCTAGGCAATATCCTTGTCCGAATGTCTTTGCCGGTTGAATTTTCCTGACGTCTGACATATTCTTCATCCTTTTGGTCAAGGACGATCCTTCCTTTCCTTTTACCTCGTGCATTTTTCTTTAGCCAAAGTTGACAATTTCTTCGCATTTTCCATACTTAGGCAAATTTTGCCTCCTTTTCCTTCATCGTGTTAGGCATATTCCGTTTCATTCCTTGCCATATCCTGACGTTCTTTAGCACATGCCCTTTCAAGCTTAGCATTTGTCATCTCAAAAATGTCTGGATGTCTAGCCAACGTCTTCATTTTCCATCCATTAGCCTCTATACTTAGGCGAATTTTAGAACTTTTCTTTGGATTTGGCCTTGACACTTAGCCAAAAATCTTACCATCTTATCATCTTGGGCGGACTTCCTTGGCATCTTGGACGAACGTCATGGATGTCTTTGCTATTTTACCAACTTCTTCCAAGTGCATGGTGGACTTTGTATGGTCTTTGGGATGAACATTTTTGAACGTCCCTCTTTTCTAGGGCGAATTTCTTTGGCATCTTAGCATTTGATCTCATCACTTTATCCTTTTGGAAAGGATTTTCCACCCTTTTAAGCCTTCATACTTAACCAATTTCGAAATTTTCCCTTGGTAGGCATCAACACTTAGTAAAATTTCAATTTTTCTTACTTCATAAGTCTAGGCGGACTTTATTTGACTTTCAGCCAAGTCCCACCTTTTAAGGGCGGACTTCTCAAGCATTTTGGACGAGCTTCTAAGTGGAGGGCGGACTTTGGAACTTCCTAGCACAAGTGTGGCGGACTTTGGAGACCTTTTGGATATCCCTCTTGCATATGGCGGACTTCAAGACTCCTTAGGATGTGCCTTTTAGTGGATGGCGGACTTCTAAACTCTTCAGCACTTCCTTCCTTACACATGGCGGACTTCATCAACCTTTTGGACATGCCTTTTGGTGGATGGCGGACTTCCAAGGTTGCATGGATATCAAAGGCGGACTTTGAAGAGTCCAAGGATATTCTTCAAGATGCAAGGGCGGACTTTGGAGCATGCATGGACATGTATCTTAAGTGTTTGGACAGGCTTCCTTAGTGCTGCTGGGCGAATTCTATGACATTCCAGACCTTCACCTACCTCTCTTCATCCTTCTTTCATGGCGAATTTTCCAGAATTGCACAGATTTCTCACAAATTTCACCATGTTTGAGTTGATTTTTAAGATTTTGACCTCAGATCTGGGTGATTTTGGACTGGTTTTTGACTGGTTTTTTCCAGATTTTCGAACGTTTTCAGTCTGATTTTCATGTTTTTGAACTTTTTTTGCAAATTTTTCAAATTTTTCAAATTTTTATTTTTGATTTTCTGAGAGTTCTGGTGAGTTTTTCAAACTTCTGAGTGCGTTTTCAGAACTCGGGACCCTTCCAAAAATAGAAACTTTCCAAAAATAGAAACTTTCTAAAAATAGAAAAAGCAACCCTAAAAAATAGGGAACCCTGTTTGGTCCAAAAATGCCAAAAATGAAAAATCGAAAAAGCAACTTTTCCTAAAAAATAGGAAGTGTCAGAATTGGCCAAATTCACAGTCGATCTTCGTCTCTTGGGCCTTCTGAGCGCTTCCATGACGTCTACGCGCTGATTCAAACATGAATTCCTGACTTGGCTTGGATAACTCTTGGTGAACTGACTGGAAACTCTAAGCAAAGTGATCTCTCGTAACCGTTGCAAGGAGACAAAACCCTAAAAACTAACAGGCAACTGGGGGTCCCCATCAGCGATGGGGCGATGTGTGAAAAGGTCACAACAACCTCCTTAACAGAAGAACATCAGAAGATGAATGAAGAAAAGGATATTTTAATAGAAGAACATCAAAAGATGAAGGAAGAAAACAGTGTTTTGATAGAAGAAATTGTAGAAGATGATCCCACTCAGTCAGAGATTGAAGAAAAGACTCCAGAGGTCTGCAATCAAGAAGAGACACGTGTTCAGTCTCCCAATACCCCTACAGAGAATCAAGTGTGGACTTTGAGGTTTGATGGATCAAAATCGAAGAAAGGAAATGGAGCAGGTTTTGAATTGGTTAGCCCGACAGGAGAAGCTTATCTGGGTTCCTATAGGCTCCAGTTTTCATGCACTAACAACGTTGCTGAATATGAGTCCTTGATCCACGGATTACTCCTTGCAATCCAGAAGGGAGCCAAGATTGTGTATGCCATTGGAGATTCTGACATAGTGGTCCGACAAGTAAGGAAGCAGTTCGCTTGCCATGACAAGAGATTGAGCCGCTACCGGAACAGAGTCTGGGACCTGATAGAAAGCTTTGATGCATTCAATATAAAGCAAGTTTATAGATCCAAGAACACCGTTGCAAACTCTTTGGCACAAGCTTCCAGTTCTTTGGAACCATTGGCAATGGAGGGATTAAAGAAGTTCACAGTAGAGTTGGTTTCGACCCCAGCAATCCCTGATAACATAAAGAATTTCCAAGTGTTCGAAGACGACAAGCAGATTCTGGACTTTCTCACAAACTCAGGAGTGTTTGAAGCACAAATCATTGATGAGGAAGACACTGAGGAAGCCGAATATGATATAGAAGGAATTTTGAATCTGAAGACTAACGTAATTCCGAAAGGAATGGTTGAGTTAGAAAGGCTATTTGACACTGACAGATTAAGCAGAAATCAAAGCACGCAAGGCAATGATTGTGAACCTGTCAATCTAGGAACAAATGAACAAGTGAAGAACGTTTTTATTGGAAAGGTTTGCACACCTGAAGAGAAAGAAGGTATCTTAAAGGTCATGAAAGAATTTCCAAAGGTGATAGCCTGGGGTTACAAAAACCTCAAAACATATGATACCTCATTGATTACACATACAATTCCATTAAAACCAGGCAGTAAGCCATTCAGACAAAGGCAGAGGCCAGTAAATCCATTGCTAGAACCGCTGATTTATCAGGAAGTCAAGAAGCTTCTTTCCGCCAGGATTATCTTCCCAGTAAGGCACTCCACGTGGGTCGCCAATCTTGTTCCGGTCATAAAGAAGAATGGAGAGATAAGGTTATGCGTCGACTTCCGCAATTTGAACAGGGCCTCTGAGAAAGATAATTATCCCTTGCCTTCATTAGATGAGGTGTTGCAAATAGTGAATGGCTCACAAATGATGTCCTTCTTGGACGGATATTCGGGCTACAATCAAGTGATGGTTGAACATGAAGATAGATTGAAGACTGCGTTCACCACGAAATGGGGAACATTTGCCTACAGAAGAATGCCTTTTGGCTTAATCAACGCGGGAGCCACTTTCCAGCGAGCAATGGATATCGCCTTTCGAGACCTTGTCGGAAAGTGCATTATTATTTACATGGATGACTTAACGGTGTTCTCAAAGAAAAGAGGAGATCACGTTGAAGATTTAAGAAAGATATTTCAGCGATGCAGAAGGTTTGGTGTCTCCCTAAATGCTAAGAAATGTATATTTGGCGTCACCGAAGGCAAACTGTTGGGTCACATCATTTCAGAGAAGGGCATATCAATTGACCCTGAACATATTGAAGCTATCTCAAGGATTGGTTTGCCAGGCACTCAGAAAGAATTGAGGTCATTCTTCGGCAAGATCAATTTTGTCAGAAAGTTCATAACCGGGTTTGCTGAAATAGTGAGGCCACTAAATGCAATGTTGAAGAAAGATGCAAAGGTTGAGTGGACTCCACAGACTAGAAAGGCTTTTGATGAAATTAAGCAAGCTATAGTGGACGCTCCAGTGCTGGTCAGTCCAGACTATACAAAGCCTTTCTATTTATATTCATTTGCCTCAGAGCACACCTGTGCAGCAGTACTGACCCAAAGAACTGAAGAGAAGGATGAACATCCAATTGCTTTTATGAGCTCATCGTTGAAAGAGGCGGAATTAAGATATCCAAGCGTTGAGAAGCAGGCGTATGCTTTAGTGAAGGCCGTCAAGAAATTTAGACATTACATCTTGAGGAGCAAGATCCACGCGATTGTCCCAGACGCCACGATGAAGATTTTGTTGATGCAGAATGAGTTAGGTGAAAGAAGAGGAAAGTGGGTCGCCACTTTACAAGAATATGATATAGAAATACAGCCTATGAAGTTGGTCAGAGGACAAGCTTTGGCCCAGACGATCGCAATGGTCGGTCCAGAATTGGTTCAACAGGCTTATGTGTTAGAGGAGGTGTCTCCCGGAGAATGGTACGATGACACAGTATATTATTTGCTAAATCACAGATGTCCTCGCCATTTGAATCTAGTGCAGCGGAGAGCATTAAGAATGAGAAGTCAGAGATTTATGCTTCAGGGATCAGTCCTCTATAGGAAGAACTATGAAGGAATTTATTTGAGATGTGTAGGAAAACAAGAAGCTAAACAGCTAATGGAACACTTTCATGAGAAGTTTGGAACGGGACACGGAGGAAGTCTAGCCACGGCCCATCAAATCCTGAGAGCTGGATATTATTGGCCCACGCTTTTCAAAGACACGTATGAACATGTCAAAGCTTGTCACGTATGCCAGACAGCAGCAAATAGAGGAAGACATCCCGCTATGCCTTTGCAACCAGTGATTGAAGTGAGACCATTCGCAAAGTGGGGTTTAGATTTTATTGGTATGATCAATCCGCCGTCATCAGGACAACACAGATATATTTTGACAGTGACAGATTACTGCACCAAATGGACCGAAGCTCAAGCTTTGAAGCAGTGCACGTCAGATGTGGTCATCAGATTCCTTGAAGAAAACATTGTGACAAGATTTGGATGCCCCCACGTTTTGGTCAGCGACAACGGTTCAGCTTTCTCATCGCTGAAATTTTCCAATTGGGCTTTTGAGTATGGAATTACATTGAGGTTTTCCTCCAATTACTATCCGCAAGGGAATGGACTAGCAGAGTCCACAAACAAGAATTTATTGAATGCCATTAAGAAGTTACTGGACAAGAATCCGAAAGATTGGCATACACAGTTGAGGTTTGCTCTATGGGCAGAAAGGATAAGAACAAAGAGTTCCTTGGGAACGTCTCCATACCACTTGGTCTACGGACAGGATCCAGTCTTTCCAGTCCAGTTAAGGATCCCTACTCTCCAGTTCATCCAAGAATACCTCAAGGGAGAGGATCAAGTTCAAACAAGATCGTCCCAGTTGATGCATCTAGAAGAGAAGAGAGATGAAGCTCTTGAGAATCTAACGAAACACCAGGCAATAGTGAAGAGATGGTTTGATAAACAGGCAAAGATCAAGTCGTTCAGGATTTCTGACTTGGTTTTATATTGGGACAAGGCCCATGAGAAGAAAGGTGATCATGATAAGTTTGATAAGTTATGGTTGGGCCCGTATCAAATTTCTGAAATCCTTGGGGATAATGCATTTAGATTGCGTACTTTGACAGGGGAGGATGTCCCGTTGCCCGTCAACGGACAGTTCCTCAAGCATTATTTCCAGTCCTAGGTTCTCTCTGAGAGCCTGCTTTGTAACATATTAGGTTAGATTTGCTTTCCCGTTTGTTTGCTTTCCGTTTGCTTTTCTGTTTTCCTTTGTTTTGGTTTTGGTTTGTTGCCCTTTGGGTTTTTGGTTTGGCGTTTCCGTCCCTTGAGTTGTCTGCTCGAGTGGTTTTGGTTTGGAATGGGCAAGGATTTAGGGTTTTCCCATTGCGATGGGGGTGATGATGTTTTAACTTTCATAACGTGGTTTCTTTCACTGGAATTTGCATAAATTTTTGAAAAGGACTAAGGTTGTTTTCCTCTTGTCATCATCCGATTAGTGATTGAACTCGTCTCGGGAGGTTAATCCGTTATTGTGTCTCAACACGCGAGTCTAAAGACCTTAAAAATCCTACCTATCTCCATTCTAGGTCATTTTGGTTTCTTGGGAAAGGTTTTAGTAGGTGAAAATCTTACATCTTGCTTCAGCGCCACTGCAATTCTCAAATCCATTGGAGGCTTCATTGCCTGCCAGCCAATTGAGGAATTGACGGAGAAATCAAAATGATGAAAAGAAAATGTGCTTAAAAGAAATATCTGAAAAGAAAAGAAAAGAAAGAAAAAGGAGATGAAAATGAAAGAAATATCATGAAATATTGGTTTTGGGAACATACGAGTAACTCCACCGGGGCTACGGACGCCCGGCCGACAGTGGAGCAATATTCGTGAGAATTGTAGCGATAACCTCATCGGGGCTATTGATGCCTGACTGACAGCGAGGCAATGTCCAGGATGCTTTTGAAGTTAAGATATTTATATAACCTGTTACGGCCGATCCCAGAAGTCAATATGGTTTAGAGATGGAATGCATGCACACACTCACAGGGTTTTAGATGAAAGTGTTCTGATCCAATATCGGATTCTTCTCCCCTTTTGAGTAAGTGTCCTTTTTGTATGATGGTTTGAGGAAGACTAATCTGAGTTCAATTATTAAAGTGTTTCTCAACACTTTCCCGTGGAGTCGCCAGATGTTGTGACCTTTTCACACATCGCCCCATTCAAGATGGGGACCCCTTAATTTTTGCTCTGTTCCGGTCTTTTGGCTTGGGTTTTCTTCTCTCTCTCTCTCGCTCTGTCTCTTTTCTGGTGTCCGTCTTTTGGGGGGTTGTGTCCGTCATTGAGCTTAAACGCAAAATATTGGCCAAGTCTGAAATTAGGGTTTTGAACTTTTCAGCCAATTCAGGGGCATATAAAGTGAGAAAATTGAAAATTGAACTTAACGTTGTTGTCAGCAGACATCCAGCAGGCTTCCAGCCAATTTTCATCGGATTCTAGGTACTTACTATTTTTAGAAAGTGTGAAATTCAGAGCAATTTGTCAGCTATTTTGAGGTTCCGATCGTCACACTGCATTCAGAGTACATCAGACTGCTTGCATGCCAAATTTGAGCGAAATCGGACAACTTACTATTTTTAGCAGTTAGGCTTCCACAAATTTCAGGGTCCAGATGCAGAGATTTTCTTTGCATGTCCTGGATATTCCTTCTGGGTTTTTCGAGACCTTCGCGATGATAACATGCAAGTCGAGACCACTACTTTCGGATTCAGCCTTCCTAGGTCTACTTTTTAGGGTTTGCATGTCGAGGTTTCTTTTGCATGTTGGGTGATTCTGATGGGTTTTTCGAGCTTCGCGATGGTGTGACATGCAAACGAGGATTCTCACCGCAAGGAACTTTGCTATTTTAGCGGTGCGAAATTAGCCACCCGGCAGTTCTCGCGAATCCGATTGTCGCAGAAACGAAGAGAAGCAGAGTTCATTTGATGCGCATGCAATGCAAATTAGGGTTTCCAGCTTCGAAGCCTAAAAATAGGCATCAAAAGTCAAAATCTTCAAAATCCGGTGTAAACCACTGCGATCAGCGTCCTTCAGGCTATCTGCTAGTGAAATTTCAGGTCAAACGGAGCACTTACTATTTATAGTAAGTCAAGTTGGAAGCATGCTAAAAATAGTAAATTAGTTGCATGCATCAGTCTCGGCAGTAAGGTCACGTGGTGAGGAGCGTTTCATTCAAATTTCAACTCGATCGGAGCTTGGGAGCTATCAGAAACATGAGCTTACTATTTATAGTAAGCCACCTTCAGAAACAGGCTAAAAATAGCAGGGTGAATAAAAATGGCAGTGCCAACAGGTTGATAGGATTATGAAGAAGCTATGTTTAAAATTTCAAGTTGATCCGAGATTCAGAGGCACAAATTTAGAGAACTTACTATAAATAGCAGGGCACGATACTGGCAAAGGATGATGAAAATTTGTCTAAGTCTGGAGCTTCATCCAGCAGGCCTGGCAAAATGCGCCCATCTCAGCTAGAGGCATGAAAAATTTCTAAGTGTGAATTCATCCTTCACACAGGGCAAAATGCGCCCAAGGCAGGAAAAGTCAACAAGGTCAAACGTTTTCATCCTGCTGCCAGGCCAAAATGCGCCCAAGAAGGAAGAAGGAAAGGTTGAAAAATTTTCTAAGTAAAGGAAATCCGCCACCCCCTCCTAAATGCGCCCATCCTGTAGCAAGGCCAAAATGCGCCCAAGGTTGCAAGGAGTCAACAGGGTCAAGGTTTTTCATCCTCCTCAAGGGGCAAAATGCGCCCAAATGCATGCATGTGAGGACAAAATTTGGAAGGCGAAGAGTCACTCTTGAGGCGTTGTCTTGAGCTTATCCACTAGACACATCAAAATGCGCCCAAGGTGAAGGAAAGTCAAGAAGTCAAACAATCTCGTCCTCCTCCATAGGCAAAATGCGCCCAAACTTGTGCATGTGAAGACAAAAGCGTAGAAGATGAAGGGTCACAAGGCGTGGTGGCAAGTTTGTCCTCCTCCTACATAGAAATGCGCCCATGTTTGGATGTGAAAAGTAATTAAGGTGGTAATTGAGGTAAAGAATATTACCAACGCATGGTGAAAGGTGTAAATGCTAGGCGCTCAAGGTGTTAGAGAATTTTTCAAGGGCGTTGAAATATTTCAAGGTGTGTGGCGTGATTTTCCCTCATGTGTGTGCTAGGCGCCTAAAGCCTGAAAGATGGAAATATTTCCAAGGCGTGGTGTGTGTTAAAAAACGTTTGAAGGGAGTCATAAGGTGTTAAAATATTTTCTAAGGCATGCTAGGCATGATTTTCTTCAAGTGTGATACGCCTAAGATGGTAAAGTGTAAAAAAAAAAAAATCTCTAAGGCGTTAGAAATTTTAATAAAATTGCCTTTCAAGTGTCAAGTGTGAAGTATGAAGTGAGAAATAAGGTGCGCCGGGAATGAATAAATTCTTCCAAACAAAGTTGATAAAAAATTCCTCTCCACTGGCAAAAAAAAAAAAATTTCTAAGGCAAGTTCTCAGAATGCAAGAGATGATTTAAAAATATTTCTTTACAAGTAAACTATTTTCCTTGGAAAACACTTAGAGCCTCGAGTGATGGAAGTTTTCCGGCACGAGCAACGCTTCGTAGGACGCGCAAATGAGACGGCGATTGCATGATTCAAATTTTTCAAGCAGTCGAGAACCGGAGACGCCAGCGAAGAACTCAATTTAAAATGGTGAAAATAATATTTTTCTAAGGTTCAAAATTGAAAAATTAAATGAACCCGTTCGTTGGGTACCCATGAATTCGAGACATTCTGACGAAAATTTTCTTCTGGGTACTAGACGTTCGTGATGAATGGTGGATTTCCAAGTCTTTCAAGCTTCGCCGACACTTTTTCAGTGAAGAATTTAATCAGTGCTCAAATTGTGAATTTTCCTAAGGGAGAATTTTAAATTTTCTAAGGCAAAAATGAATAAAATGTGTTTTCAAAGTGAATTTTCTTCGAACGATGAATCTGAGGGGAGTTGCCTAGATAATTTTGATTATATTCGTCGAATATGAATTTTCCAGAGCAGAAGAAAAGTTGAATTCGATTTCAAATAACAGAGCTCCAGCTGGTGAGTAAAAAAATGATGAATTTAAATTAATTTTTTCGAGAAGGAATTCAAAAACGCCAGTCAAAGTCAAGTTTCTAGAAGAATAATACTCCCGACGACTGGAGACAAGTGTCAGAAGCACTAGAGAGGGAAAATTCGAATTCTTGAAGTGGTGTAGTGGAGTTTAATGGCACTGGCTAAAATTAACTCCTAGAATTCGAATTTTAGCTATAAAATGGAGAAGTTTTTCACTTGATTTCACAGCTGAAGAAGGCGAACTTGCTCTGAGAGTGAAGCATTGCAGTGAGTTGCTGAGGCTTGAGGGAATTTGAATTTTGCTGAGAAGTTGAATTTGCAGCTGAGTGGACGCCTTGAAGTTGTTAAAGGGGGTACGCCTTGAGTTGCTGAAGTAGAAGAGGTGCGCCATTGCTGGTTAAAGGAGTATTTGCTGAAGATTGAAAAAGCTTGTGAGAGGTACGACTTTGTTGGTGACTGAAATTTGATTGAGCTTAGTTGAGGTTGCCTATGTTGAAAGAGAGACGCTTTGAAGCAGTGAAGTAGCTGAGAGCTTTAAAAGTACGAGCTTGCTGATTACTAATTGCTGATTGCTGATAGTGAAGTAAAGTCATCAAAGTTCACCTAGAAATCTGTTCTAAGTGTTGGAATTCGAACTTATTCAAGAGAAGAAGCTGAGGTTTGCAAACACGAGAGTTATTGCAGCTTCTAGAATTCGACTGCAGCCCCTATACAATGCCTTATTTTATTAAATTTAATTGCTGATGAATGTTGTTGTTTGCAGATGGCTGAAGCGAGGACAACTGGAAAGGACAATGGTGCCTCAAGACAAGCTATGATCAAGAAGCTGAGCAAGACGTTCATGCCAGAGTCAAAGTTTATTTCAAAGCTGGGCAAGTTGACAGACACTAACCTGGGCTCCTTCAACCTAGAAACCTTCAAGAACAGGCTGTTTGGAATTGGAAGTCATCGGGCTTCAGCTACTTCGCACAACATCGTCCGAAGTGGGCTATATGCAGCTGCTGGTTTTCCGCCAGCTATACAGTGCTCAAGAGCTGATTGAAAGGTATGGATGCTGGTTTATTCAGTTTCCGAGATTTTCATACATTAGGCTGCAAGGATTTTCTTCATACCCTTATAGGTTGCCTAAGTACCCAACAGATAAGATAATAATGCTAGAGATATCCAGACAGTTGCTTGCCTTTGACAAAATTCAAAAGAAGAAAAAGAAAGGAGGGATAGAGTTTCCAATTGTGATGGGCATCTCGGATGAGGTGTGTCCTTCAATACAGGCAGCTAGAGAAGCTGAAAGTGAGCTTCAATTTTACCACTTCTCATATCATACAAGTAGACAACACTATGACCCGCATCATAACATCAAGTGGGTGTTGTCAGAGGAGTTCAAACATAAGGCCACCATAGAAGATTATTGGGCCGATGCAGTTGATGAGATTGAAGTAAGGAAGAGAATGTTTTCTCGGTTGCTGATTACTCTGATCAGGGAGTGTGAGGTTGTTCCAGTTCCGGACCAGGTCAGTGAGGATATGGATGTAGTCCATCCAGATTATGCAGCTGTTCGGGATACTCCACTTCCACCTATAGATTGGTCAGAGCCCGAGGTTGCTGATTTAGATACTCTCTCCATCCCGGTTATGACATTCACCAAGGCATGGGTTGACAGGAGAGTGAACAGATTGAAGAGTAGGTCACTTGCCTTGACTTACAATATGATGGGAGATCACAGGACGCCCACCACAGGAAGAAAGAAACAAATTACACGGGGGCCAGAGTCCAGAAAGAAAGAAATAGTTCAGCCAGAGCCTCCACGAGTCACAGTGGCAGTACCCTTGGAGACACGTTCTCCAAGCATACAGGAGGTGTCTTTGTTTGCTGATCAGAGGATTGCAATGAATCAGGTACCGGAGATACAGGATGATATTGACCTCTACGGAGGGAGTCGATTGGCGAGTGCCAATGTACTGTTAGGATTGATCCAGCAGGGATGATGAGGGGACTATTCTGACCCTCAGTTTCAGCGGAGTTAGAGGAGGCCATGAGCGATGGCGATGATGATGATATAGTGTCGGTGACACTACCACATGAGACGATGAGCCTCGCAGAATGAAAAAGAAGTTGAAGCGAGTTAGAGAAGTCGAGGCACGAGCGGCTCCGATATACTATATGAAGTGCAGGATGGGCTTAAAGATAGAATGAGAAGAAGCCCGAGTGAGGAGCTTGATCCAGTAGTTGAGATGGAAGAATTTTTGAACCAGATCAGTGCTCCTCCACCGAAGAAGGCAAGAAAGTTTTCGAAGATTTCCACTGATGAGGATGGCTCTCGTACTCTTCACGTAGCTGTCCCACGAGTTGAGTGTGACCGGAATGAAGCAGTTGCTGAAAATTATGTGGTCACCACTTTGGATTTGGGACGCCCTACTGGTGCTCAGATTGCTGAGGAGTGTGATAACTCCTTCCTCGCCCTCAAGGATAGGTTGTTCAAGAAAGAAGGAAAATATAAGAAGTTGAAACGAGAACACAAGGCATTAATTGGATATGTTCAGCAGTTGTCTCGTTCCCGAGGGCAGGATGTACCAGTGATAGAGCCTCCGGCAGATATTCCTAGAGAGTCGATCAGCGGCTTAGTAGAGTTGGGGAGGATGGCACAGGAGGCAGATAAATGGGTCACCGGAGTTCGTGCTGAGACAGAGAAATTTATGGAGGACCTATCTTTTGCTTTTCAGCAGGCCTCTACTATTTTGACACGGATGGATGCGGTGGATCATGCTTGGGGCGATGCCTCTATCTATCAGAGTAGGGTGATCCAGCGTCTTGAGGTGTTGAGGCATGTGCCATTGCAGTTGCTGATTGATGGAGGTGTCATTCAGCGTAATGACCGATATGATTTCTCTCGGTGGTATTCTTTCGGCTATCACAGGGTGTGGCTTCTTCGATGCAGCACAGGCGGATTCAGCCAGGATACAAGGCTATGGCCAACATTATAGATGGAGTTCGAATACCTTTGAGGCCATATTTGCTGGTGGTAATCCGGATGAAGTTAATTTTGATAATTTGAGGGTTTCGGTTCCCTTCTTAGCGAGATGTTAAGACCTTTATGCAATGATTTCGAATCCGCTACATTCTCCACTTTGATCCAGAACGGACTCCTTACTGCTTGAAAAATCTTGTACAAAGGCACGAGCATTCAGTCACGTGTTAGAATTTCAGTTAGATTGTTCCACCGATTTCAGTTCAGGAGGTTGAGGCCGTACTTAGCAGATTTGTTGAGTTGGCAGTCAGAGAGAAGGCCAATGGGAACACACTACTGGACGAGGATCTTCTAGAAGACTGAATATGGAGCATTTATTACCATTTGCTATTTTTGGGAGTGAGTGGGAATCTTTGATTCATTTAATGTACCACTCCCTATTCTGGCAGTTTTTAGGGTTAGGGCTGAGGTGGCACGATTCTGGCCACTCTATTGATTGTAACCCTAGCCGTCTTTTGGGACTTGGCTAGCTATAAAAGGGGGAGTCCCCCTCATTTGTAAGGCATTAGAAAATTAGAATTAGATTAGACATTGGAGTAGTAGACATTGAGAGAGCATTAGAGCTAGATAGTGTAGCATTGTAGAGCATGTTTGCATAATTTGGAGAAGAGAGAAAGTTTTCCCTTTGAAAACTTTTGAGGAGATTGTTGTGTAACACATTTTGTGATAATAGATCTTTTCATTGATGATGGAATTCGTCTTGTCATGAAATGCTAGCAAGGTTTCTTCTTCCTTTCGTATCCAAGTAGCTTAAATTCATGCAAGTAGCTTACTTTGGTGTGTGGTGTTTTATTGAAATAGCTTCGCTTTATTCCATACCACTAGCGGCTTGTTGATGATAAGTTCGCCTTGTGTGGTCGACTGGAGATTGTTTTGTGTTTAACTTCGGTTGTGGTTTACATACTTATATGCGTAGTTCTGATGGTGTATGTATGTTAAATTATAACTTGAACATCTTTTGTTGTTTCCCTTGAAGATTGCACCGATCTTGCTGAGGCTCTCCGATGGAGGCTAGGTGAAATCCGGTTGAAGTCTATTGAAACAAAGCTCCACATATCCTGCATTTAGAATAGAATGTAAATTTCTTAGGCCTTACCCCCTTTTTACTTTCCGTACATTTCTGATTAGTTTTAGGAAAGGAACCACATTGCCAAATCATACGCGCAAGAATCCCCTTTAAATCACATACCCGCTGCTAACTGGATGAAATCTGAACAATTGTGTAAGTCCCCTCGTAAGAACACAGCAATTCACATCAACCAAACTGGGTCTATTCGCACTTAAGGAACCTTGGAGTTGAACATGCGAACTTTCTCGCAATCTTAGCGCATGGAATACTTTGATCAAGAGAGAACGGAGTAGCCCCAAAACTATTTTGTTCTGCTGTTTGGTATGGTCACAAAAACCACATCAACACTTGGCAACATTCGCTTTCTGCTGAGACCCTCCCTGATTCTTCTATTCAGAAGCCAAACGGAGACGACAATCCTTCTTCATGTGTCCATACTTGTGGCAATAATTGCACTGAATGTTCTTTTTCTTAGGGCTTCTTGGAGGTTGACTAGAGTCTTTCTGCTGTGAAGGCTTACCTTTCCCTTTGTTCTTAGGCTGGGTTTTTACTGTAAAGGCTTGCTCTGTAGAGGATGAGGATGCACTGCTACCAAACTGTTGTTTCCAGCGGTCCTGCTGCAAGAGGATAGTACAAAGCTTTAGAAACTTCCAAGTCAACATTAGCAGACATAATATTGAGTCTCTATGAAATGTTCATAAGACTTAGGTAGGCTTTTTAGAATGATCACGACCATGTCTTCCTCCATTTTCCAACCAACAGCCTCCAACTGATCTCGGATCTCCTGGATCTTGTTCAAGTGCGCCTGCAAAGTTGTCTTCTCATCCATCATGATAGAAAAAACAATATTTTTCAAGAAGAATGCACAGCTTTTGTCGGAAGTCTCATGCAAACCCTTCATATGGTCCCAAATCCCCTTTGCTGATTTTCCAGGCAAAATCTGAGGTAGTTGATAATTTGTAACAAAAAGTTTAATAAGCATCACCACTTCACGATTCTACTCATCAAACTTCTCCTAGGTTTTATCCGTTGTGATGGGGCGAGTAACATTGCCAAGAATCATCTGATCAAGGCAGTGATATTCAAAGATGGTCATCATCCGCTACTTCTAGGTGTTATAATTTTTGTCGTTGAATCGCTGACTGCCTTCCAACATAATGTTGGTCAAACTCGCCATCTTCACGCTATTCGAGGCATGAAAAATGAGGAACTAAGATGTTGAATGCACGAAACCTGAGGCACAAATTCCAATGCAAAAATAGAGGCAAATTCAACTATAGACTTCGAAAAGTACGAAGTACGACCGGCACAAAAACCCAAGGCATGGAAAATGATGCACCCAAAAAAATCTGAGACCAACCTAGAAAAGCCCTCGAAAAACCCACAAGGAATTTGTAATTGGAAAAAAAATTGACTTGAAACAGAGGGTCAAAACCCTAGCCGAAAAATGCAAAAACCCTAGGCAGCCATGAATAAACCAGAAAACGATCAGAAGTTCCCAGAAAATGAGCAAATCACGTGCAGAAAAAAAAACAACCTTCCTCAGAGATCACGTCTTTGCACAGGGTGAAAAATGCGAACACAAAAATGCAAGAAATCGCACTTAGAAGGAGGCACTAAAACCAGGAGTTGCGGCTTCAAACAAGGTACAGAAATCATGTCCACCAGGGAGACAAGTCACGCCAGTAGGAAGAGAACAAAGTCGCACCCAAACGCGATGAAAACAGGCGGCCCTAAGCACACAAAATAGGAAGGAAGCCGCGTGCAACAAGAGACAATCCGCAGCCAAAAAACCTCTACAAATCGTGACTAGAACGGTCTTCAAAAACGCGGGTTTGAAAGAGACAAAGTTGCGCGGCTCTAGTAAGTCGAGTTCTACAACCCCTTACAAAGATCACACAGGCAGAACGCGAAAACGTGTTTTAGGAGGTTGCAGAAGGCCATGGAGGACGCGCGGGAGTCCAAACACAAATCAGAAAAGAAGAAAGAAAAAAAAAACACAAATCAGAGAATGCAAAGGTACACGGGAAAATTTTCGAAAATTCTTCACTAAAATTTTCTTGTAAAAAAAATTTTAGAATTAAAAGAAATTTTCAATCGCCTGCTCTAATACCATTTACGCAAGTAATTGGTAAATTATTCAATGTATTAACAATGAGCAATGTGCACAATAAATAATTTACAAAATGTACAAAAATTAGGAAGTTTCTAAAAAGAAACTTCAGATAAGATCAGAGACGATCTTATCTAAATAATTTACAATAAAATACAATATTGAGCATTAATAAATAAATAATAAATATTATTTTAATATGAGGCGCTTTTGTGCTAACTTGTTCCTCTTCTCGTGTGAATGGCCACGAACAAGCTCCAATTACGCTCACAACTGGATGCACTACAAGGCTGACATAGTATGCGAAGGGAAATTTTTTGTAGATGTGGGGTATTTCCACCCCAATTTTTGAAATGAAATGAACATCAAAAAAGACGTTTTCAGTGTAAAGTTCTGCGCAACCAAGTTTTTTTGTCGAACTCGCGAGTTTTCGGCAAGTACTTGCCAAAAAAAGTCGCGAGTTTTCTGCGAGTCTTCCATCTATGGTTTCAGCATTGTTTCATCCTTCTAGGAACGAAAACTCTCAAAGACTATCGTGAATTGGACAAGAACCCAATTCACCTTTGGGGAGGGCCTACCTTGGGTCTTCATTTGGGCTTTATTGGAGGAGTTTTAGGTATATATTTCTCAGATCTGAGTTTGCAACAGTATTATATCAGCATAGTGCAATAGATCAAGGGCCGCCATAAGCAGTATAGGCCTTCTCAAGGCCTTGGCAACTCATTTTATACCATACCTCAGCTTGCTGCATCATTTCAAAATCACAAGCTTCAAACCCTAGGTGCTATGAAGGGTTTCATACCAATTATTGGATTTGATTTGCATATTCAATTAGCTAGAAATTCATATCAGACCCTAGGGAAAATTTGTGAAGCCGGGAAGAAGCTAAAGAGGGTTTGTTTTTGCTGTTCAAGTTTATATCAAATTGTTATATGCAGATTTGTGGTATGTACAATAACATTTGAGCCAATAAATTCATCATTATTGCAAACTATTTAAATTGTATGATTTATTTAAGTTTTAGCAACAATTTCCTTCCTTCTAGTTTACAATATTGTTGCATAGATCAACATTCAGCAAAAACACACAAAAAAATTCAGAAAAACGCAAAAACAAAACAAAAACGTTCCTATTCGCTTGACAAAGAATTTGAAAAGACAAAACTCAAAAGAAATCAGATCAGATTTAGGTTAGGGATCTTTCAATGGTATCAGAGCTTGGATTTTGCCAGCCTGTTGGGTGCATTCAAAGTTGTGTGTACTTCTGTTTGGTTTAGTTTTCAATTGGGCAGCGTGACGAGTCATCATAGAAAAGTTGCGTAAGGATACATGTTGTACCCCAAATTAAAAATTTTGCTACACTTAGGTATTTTGAAGAAATGAGAAAAAGTCTTGTCAAATTTGTCAAAAGGTCAAAATTTGGGTGTGCATGTCTTGCATGGGGGGTTAAAACTTGAAATTTCCAAAATCTAACGATCTAGATCTGCTCAAAGCGACCAATTCCACAAAACCCAGATCTCAATTTTTCAATCCCTACTTTTTAGGAAAATTGGTACTTTTAGAAACTTTATAAAAATAGTAACTTTTTTTGGGTTTTTCTTTTTGGGTTTTTCTAGGTTTCTTTTGAAACGGATATTGGCAAAATTTTCTAAAAATAGAAAGTTCGTCCGCCAGGGTTCAAACTGATTTTGATTGGCTCAAAATACTTCCTCATCAGGTTGGTGCAATCAGAATCACAAAATAGTCAGTTTTGCCCTAGTGGGTCTATTCTGCTTTTTCAGAAAGCATTTCGGGAGCTCCGAAGTCATCAATGGAGGTCAGCTGGCTGTCACGTGTCAGATTCAACACTCAAAGAAGATGGTTTGAAGAACATGCACGAAGAACGAAGGAAGATGAAGACTATAGAAAAATGATAGTCTGCCAGCCATGGGCGCCCCAAAGGGAGATAGGCGCCCATCTTTTCAGGACATCAGACGATGAAATTAGGGTTTGTGCTTTCAGGCAAAGTTGTTTAGATTCTTCCAAGCTCCGCAATGAGTCTGGCAGCATCGTCAACGGATCAACCAGTCACTCGGAATTCAAGATCAAACGGGGAGGTTTCAAATAGAAGACAGAAGGTTCAAGTTTGAAGATGAAATTCAAAGCGAAAATATTGTAAGTCTGAGAAGGTTGGGCGCCCCAAGAGGAGAAAGGCTCCCAAGTTTTTGAGGGCCTGAATGGATGAATTTTCCAGTGAAGCCTCCAACGTGACTTCCTCAGAGTGGATCAAGCTTTCCAACGAGATCATTAGCTCGTTAATTAGAGTTGGCAGTCACCAGATGCTAAAGGCGAAACACAGGGAAAAATAAGAGCTAAATGTCAAAGTCAAAAGCAAAAGAGAAATTTATGGAAAATATTCTAACTCTGGTGAAGCTAGGCGCCCCAGCTAGCTAGGGGCGCCCAAGCTTTTGACCCCTAAGATTCAACTTTTAGATGAAATCACTCCCAGAAGACCTCTCTCAAAATCTTCTCAGCTCCGCAACAAGTCCAGTCGTCAATCTATCCGAGCTCTGGATCATCAGAAACGACAAGATCATCTAAAGGAGAGAAATTGATGAAGAAACGTGGAAAAACGAGAAAATGGTTAAGTATGGTGAACATGGGCGCCCCTGGAGAGAATAGGCGCTCAAGATTTTGAAGCCTAAGATGATAGAATTTGCTAATACATTCTCCAAGATCATCTCTTCAAATTCAGTCAAGCTATCCAGCGAAGCAGACGGTCGGTCAACCTGGTCAGCATAGCTCCCAAAACCGAGATTTCATCAAAAAATCAAAGGGAAATGAATAACTTGAAAATCACACAAAAATGGCTAACACTGTGAAGGATGGGCACCCCAAAAGGAGATGGACACCCCAAAAGGAGATGGGCGCCCATGATTTTGGAGCATCAGATGAAGTTTTTAGCTAAAGGTGCCTCCAGAATGATCTACTCAGATTCGATCAGGCTTCGCAATGAAACATTCAGCTCGTTCATCAAATCAACTTGGAAGCAGGAAATCAGAATCAAAGCAGGGTTCAAATTTGAGGAAAAGTTTAAAAACTCAGGAAAATGGTTGAGTCTGGGAGAAGTTGGCGCCTCTAGCCAAGAAGGGCGCCCAAGCTGTCTTGCCTTAGTCAAATTTTCAAATTTTCAGAATTGCAAGATGAACATGAATGTCCAAGTTCGATGAACAAGAAGATTTTAGGGTTTTGAGGATAAAAGAAAAAAGAAAGTAGAGTTATCTCAAGCCTAGAGCTTATTTAAGAGGCTTTTATCATTCAAAATCCATTATTCTTTGCAGGTGGCGTCCAAGTTGAAGAGGAGCAGCAACTTTGAAGTTTTTATTTCAAGATTCAAGAGTTCAAGGTTGCTGATTTTTAAGTTCTCCATTAATTTTCAGACCAGCAACATAAGACCTTTGTTTTTCGTGCTTCTTTCATCCAAAACATCAAATTTTTGGAGGGGGTCAAAGTCTTCAATTTTCAGCCATCTGGGTCTCTTCATTTCATCCTTCTGAAGAATTTTTGCAAAGTTTTCTCAAGTTGCAGCAGCTACTTTTTCCTTGCATGTCAGAGAAATCATTAAAGTTTTCAAATTTTGATCATCTGGGTCCTCTTGAAACGTTCTTCTGAAGAAAACCCATATCACAGCTTTTTTCAAGAAAATTTCAGATTCTAGGATTTGCTGTTTTTTTAATCATCCCTCAGTATTTTTCAAATTTGATCAACTGGGTTCATTCCAAATTTTATTCTGAACAAAACCCAAGTGCCAGCTTTTTTGGTGAAAATTTGAAGAAATTAGGGTTTGTTGCTTTTTCAGTCTACACTCAAAATTTTCAAAAACGGGCGATCTGGGTTGTCTTGTAACGAAATTCTGAGCAAAACCCATATCTCAAAAAAAATTCATTAAAAATTGTCCATTTGAAGAAGAAAAACCAGCATTCTAAAATAGTAAGTTGCTCAAAACTTGTCTAAACCTAGGCGAGTTTACAATCATTCTTCAAGGTTTTCAAAATGGAATACACTCCCAATGATTTCAAGACCAAATCATCTCTCTACCATGATTTCATCAAAATAGCTGAGACGGACTTGCATCGCATCAAGCCGGTGTTTGATCTACACACTTTGGAGAGCGTAGGCAACACTACAATCAGAAACCTAGGACACTCTGGACTTCTTGCAGTAGCATCCATTCCTATTTTATTGCAGAGTCTTGAGCTTGTAATCACTTGCATCAAGCATTACAATCCGGCGACTCGGGAGATTCAGTCAGTAGATGGCAGATTGATTTGCAGTTTGAAACCTGACATGATCGAGAAATGTTTCTCAATTCCCCCTTGGCCTGAAAATGTGACTATTTCTAAGGGTGAATGTGAAAGGATATGGGAGATGCACAAGGACAAGTATAGTAAGAAGATTGCTCAGAAGTGGATGAAGGAAAAACATAAGACTTTGCCGAAGAACATTGGGCAAGGGGAGTTCAAAGATGAAATTGCTATCATAATCACCTTGCTCAACAGGGTCACTGGACAATAAGATGCTACAAAGTTTCAACCTTGGATGTTCTATGTTATACCTCACATCATGAAGAAGACTGAGTTCTATGATTGGGCAACCTTGATCAGTGACAGCCTCCATCAGCAAATAACGGGGTACTTCCAGATTCATGAGTTCCATATGGTCTCCTACCTAGTCTACCTAGTGGCCTACCAAGGTCAATTCAAAGGGTTGAACACCAAGGGGTCTCTAAGCATACAGCATATCTACAATTACTACCCTCAGTTGGAGTTCACAAAGTCACTACATCATTACAAGAGGCTGAACAAGGCTTTCCTGATGCACACAGTGCGAGACCTGGACAATGTGTTGCACGTTCGTGTTTCATCGACTGCCAGGACATCAATAGCAGAGTGGGCAGATTGGTTTATACAGTTTCCTACTTTCACCTACCTCAGAGTCTATGGCTTCTCCAGCACTCCACTCATGCTACCAAGGTACCCGTCAGACGAAGTTGTTTCCATGGAATTCCTAAGGCAGGCACATGATGTCCACACAGTCTTGAGAAATAGAAAGAAACCCGCCCTCAGTTTTCCATTGGGGTTGGGAATCTATACATGCAGATAAGCAGCAGATGCTAAGACCATGAGAGATGAGTTAGATAAACTTGGTCTCAAGCCTTATAGCGAGAGACGATCATATGACCCTCATGGCGTCTTCGCTGCCCGACTTGAAAAGAACTATGCTCATTTGCTCGCTCTTGAAGATTTTTGGGCTAACTGCATAGATGATTTCGAGGTGCGGAGGCGTAGTTACAGCAGGCTCACTCTTCATCAGATGAAAGACTGCCTATCTGAGGATATCGAGGGATTATCAAATGATGATGAAGATGTGCTACTCCCAATATATGCTCAGAAGCGAATTGAAGAGCAGCCTCTTCCACAGGACAATTGGGCTAACAAGGAGTCCCTCTTAGTTGAAGAAAGGACAAGACAAGTCCTCGAGCACAACAAAGTTTTCCTAGTTCTTAAGAGAAAGAAATCCATACCAGTAGCAGAGCCGCCAAGGATACAGTCATCACTTCCCTCCTCTTCCAGAGCACAATCAAAAGGGAAAGGTGTAAGTCTGTCTCAAAAAGGTGTGAAGGGCAGCAGATCAACTAAAAACGTAAGAAGGTTAGACTTCTCAAGTATAATCATACAGGAGCAGTCAATAGTCGAAGCAAAAGCTCCTCCAAAAGAACTCATACCTCAGAAGGAAACAGAAGAAGTGCCCTTAACACATGATTCTATACCGTTGACAGGGTCTTCACCAATCCACATCGATCTGGATATCAAAGAAGATGAAGAAATTGCAGTTCAACCTACCAAGGAAGTTAGTAGAGACACTACCGAGTCTTGGCTTGAGAGCTCTTTGGGAAGGAAAAGGAGAGGACCTTCATATCGGGTGAATTTTGATGACCTTGACAACGTCTATCAAGAGGCACCTAAGAAGAAAGCAAAGAAGCAAGTTCATTATGAGAGAAATCCTGATGGTGAGGTGATCATGGAGACTACCACCCCTCCTAAAGATAAAAATAGAGATGAAGTGGATGTGGATGACTTCGTAATGGTGAAGGCTAATCTTGGTAAGAGCACCAGGCATGCAGATATTAGCTTGTTCAGAGTTGCATCTAAAAGCCTTCAAGAAAGAGTGCTCAGAGATGGAGAAGACAAGGCAGCCCTCAAAGCTAAAATACACCAACTCGGGCTTTATATTTCTAACCTTATCCATGGCACTTCATAGGCAACTCAGTCGCTTCCCCAGGTTTTAGAGACACCAATTGATCATCATCAATTAAGACAGTTGGTAATATGTGGAAAGGAAACTCAAGAATGGATTGAAAGTTTCATCATCAAAGGAAAGGAAATCTTGGCACAAATGTTTCAGCTAAGGGAAAACGCTCATGAGCTATGACAAGGTATTCAAGGGTTTGAACAATTAGTGGCTGAAGTGAAACCAAGGCATGAAATCATCATTGCAGATTTAGATACAGCCTATGGATCAACGGTTTCAAAAGAACACAAGAGGAAGATCCTTGCTTGGAGAGAGCGTCACGTCTTCAAGATTAGAACCTACGAGAGGATATATGAGGAAATTATTGCCTACAGACAAAGGGTGATCGAAGCTCTTCTCTTCATAAGTGAGTTTGTTGCAAAGATTCCTTCTCGGTACAGTCTTGAAGATGGTTCCTATGTCGGACTTGATGAAGTGCAAACTCAGTTTTAGAATATTGTTCGCAGCAATGATGGCAGCAATTTAGTTGGTGGTAGAATGAGTCACATTTCCATGATGTCAACAAAGTTTGAAAAAGCAGCCAATGAGGTTGAAGATTTCTTGAAATCAATTGCAAATGGAGAGGATATCTTAGAAAAGCGCAACTTTGCTATTGATTGTATAGATGCACCTGACAGGGACACAGTTTCTTGCTTTTTAGCGGATGTGATCAAGATTTAAAGCAGTTTTCTTTCCGCTTTCTTTCTATTCTCGAAACAATTCTTATCCATTCTTTGAAGAGAAAGAAGATAAATGTAATAGTTGGCATTTCCTGCTTTTCCTGCTTTCTTAGGTGTTAGATATTATCTTCTTTTAGTTTTAGAAATAAAGTTTGCTTGTTGAGCAAGCCATAGTTGTAAAAGCAAGGAGATTTTAGGGTTCCCTACTCCTCTGTTTGCCTATAAATAAGAGCAATCTTGCTCATTTATTTTCAACCATGCTAGTGATAACAAAACACTGAGCCTATTCGTGCCTTCTATTTGTTATTCAGTGTTGTTCAATCGTACTTATGATACCAAATTGCTGAGTCTCTTTTAGCCAACAAGTTGTTGTGATTGTTGTTCGTTTTGTGTAAGAACATGATTGCAAGTCTCTTTTAGCTGCAAGTTCTTGTTTCGTGCATGTGTTTAGTGTAATCTTTGTTCCAGAAATTTGAGAAATAAAGTTTTGAGCCTCTTTTGCCTTGATATAATGTCTAGGATTTCCATTTATTGTGTTTTGCTTATGTGATCTGTTGGCATTTAAATTCGTACCTCTGGAATGCGGATTTGAAAACAGACAGCTATGCACAGATAAACTGCTCTTCAAATTAGGAGGGGAAGCTCCCTCTTGCTGATGGTGTTGAAAGAAAGTAAACTAAAACTAAGTTGCCTATCTTTTTGATCAGCTTAGAGCACAAGGTTTATTAAACACAAACGCCGCAGCTGAGATTTTCTGATATAAGAAATTCAACTACGACTAACTTAGACTAAAGACGTTCCTAACCTCTCAAGTAATAGCAGAGCAAGAGAAGTTAGAAATTAACAAGGTAGATTCTCTAACAAAAATACTTCAATAATCTCTCTTTCAACGAACACCTACAGACTTCACTGCAAGCTGAAATAAAGATCATAAAAGTAGAACATAAATAACGGAAATCTGAGATTTTGGACCAAGGCAAAAGAGGCTCATGATTTTATTACTCAAATCTCTGAAACAAAGCTCACTTCTAACATGCCTTGAACAAGAAATTGCAGCTAAGGAGGCTTGCAAACTTATTCTTAACACAATAGAAAACAGCAATCACACTAGCTCCTTGTTGGCTAAAGAGGCTCAACAATTCGCTTATCACAACACAAATAAACAATACTTGAGCAACAAATAGAAAGCACAATAGGCTCAGCGTTTTGTTCTCACTTGCACGGTTCCAACTAAGTGAACTGAAACTGAATAACAATTTGCTGCAATTCAGGCTTGCAATTTGCTATGACAATAACCGTTAAAAAAAACTAATGAGAAAAGGCTCTTATTTATAGAGAAGCAGAGGAGTACGGAACCCTAAAATCTCCTTGCTTTCACAATCTAGGGCTTGCTCAGCAAGCAAGCTTTATTACTAAATCTAAAAAGAAGATAACATCTAAAACCCTAGAAAGCAGAAAAAAGCAGGAAACGCCAACTATTACATCTTATCTTCTTTCTATCCTCAAAGAATGGATAAGGATTATTCCAAGAATAGAAAGAAAGCGGGAAAGAAAGCTTCTAGAAGAAAGTTGCTTTAAAGTTCGATCACATCCGCTAGGAAGTTAGAGATTGTGTCCCGGTTCGGTGCATCTATGTCATCAACAGCAAAGCACCGTTTTTCAAGAATATCTTCAGCATCTGCAATAGATCTTAGGAAATCTTCGACCTCATTGGCCGCTTTATTGAACTTTGCTGACATCATTGAAATATGGCCTATCCTTCCGCCAACTGGACTGCAACTGTGAACAACACTCTGAAACTAATCTTGTACTTCCTCAAGCCCGACGTAGGAACCATCTTCAAGACTGTACTGAGAAGGGATCTCTATGATAAATTCACCAATGAAAAGGAGAACTTCAATCACCCTTTGTCTGTAGGCGATGAATTCTTCGGATATCCTCTCATAGGTTTTAACTTTGAAAACATGACGCTCTCTCCAGGCGAGGATTTGTCTCTTGTGTTCTTTTGAAACTGTTGAACCGTAAGTCGTGTCTAAATCAGCAATGATAATCTCATGTCTCGGTTTTACTTCAGCCAGTGTTTGTTCAAATCCTTGGATACCTTGACGTAGCTTATGAGTGTCTTCCTTTAACTGGAACATCCGTGCCAAAATCTCCTTTCCTCTGACAATGAAGCTCTCGATCCACTCCTGAGTCTCTTTCCCACAAATGACCAGCTGTCTTAACTGATGGTGATCAGCTGGTGTCTCTAGGATCTGGGGCAGCAACTGGGTTGTCTATGAAGAACCATGAACAAGGTTAGAAATGAAAAGCCTAAGCTGCTGATTTTCAGCCTTGAGGGCTGCCTTGTCCTCTCCATCCTTAAGTACTCTTTCCTAAAGATTTTTTGATGCAACTCTGAAGAGACTCAAATCTGCATGTCTGGTATTTCTACCGAGATTCGCCTTGACCATGACGAAGTCATCCATGTTCACCTCATCCCTATTCTTGTCTTCTGGGGGCACTGCAGTCTCCATGACTATCTCGTTATCAGGATTCCTATCCAAGTGAACTTGCTTCTTTGCCTTCTTCTTAGGAGGTTCCTGATAGATATTATCGAGATCGTCAACACTCACTTGATATGAAGGCCTTCTCCTAACCCTTCCTAAGGAGTTCTCAAGCCAAGACACAGTAGTATCTTTACTAACTTCCTCAGGAGGTGCAACTGTAATCTCCTCATCATCCTCGATATCAAGATCAATGTGAATTGGTGAAGAACTTGTCAAAGGTACAGAAACATGTGTTGTAAGTGGCTCCTCTACTTCATTCTGAGGTATGGGCTCGTCAGGAGGAACTTCTGAATCAACTGTAGGCTGCTCTCGTATGACTATGCCTGAGAAATCCAACCTTCTTTTTACATTTTTATTCGATCTGCTACCTTTGACGCCTTCTTGAGACTGAATTTTGCCCTTCCCTTTCGACTGTACTATGGAAGAAGAGGGAATTGTCCTTGGCGGCTCTGCTACTGGAATGGAGTTTTTCCTTTTAAGGACCAAGAAAACCTTACTATGCTCGAGGACTTGTCTTGTTCTATCTTCAACTGGAAGAGATTCCTTGTTTTCCCAATTAACTTGAGGTAAGGGCTGTTCTTCGATTCGTTTCTGAGTGTACATCGGGAGAAGCACATCTTCATCATCATCTGATAGCCCTTCTATATCTTCATTTAAGCAATCCTTCATCTGATGGAGAGTGAGCTTGCTATAACTACGTCTCCGCACCTCGAACTCATCTGCACAATTAGCCCAAAAATCTTCAAGTGCGGCTATATGATCATATTTCTTCTCCAATCGGCCAGCGTAGACACCATGAGGATCAAATGATCGTCTCTCGCTGTAAGGTTTGAGGCCGAATTTATCCAACTCTTCTCCTACTGTCTTGGCATCTGCAGCAGTCTTGCATGTATAAATTCCCAACCCTAATGGAAAGTGGAGGGAGGGTTTTTTTCTGTTCCTCAAGACTGTGTGGACACCATGAGCCTGCCTCAAGAACTCCATGAAGATGACCTCATCTGACGGATACCTTGGCAACATGAGCGGGGCACCTGAATAACCATAGACCCTGAGATAGGTAAAGGTAGGAAACTGTATAAACCAATATGCCCATTCCGCCAATGCTGCCCTAGCAACTGAAGAGATACGAACATGCAGCTCATTGTCTAAGTCCTGCACTGTATACATCAAGAAGGCCTCGTTCACCCTTTTGTTGTGGTGCAACAACTTCGTGAACTCCAACTGGGAATAGTAGTTATATATGTGCTGTACGCTCAATGATCCCTCGGTGTTCAACCCTCTGAATTGGCCTTGATAGGCCACCAGGTAGACTAGGTATGACACCATGTGGAATACATGAAACTGGAAATATTCTGTTATCTGTTGATGTAGACAGTCACTGATCAAAGTAGGCCAGTCATAGAACTCGGTTTTCTTCATGATGTGGGGTATGGCGTAAAACATCCAAGTTTGAAACTTGGTGGCATCTTCTGAGCCAGTGACCCTATTGAGCAAAGTGATGATGATGGCAACCTCGTCCTTGAACTCCCCTCGCCCAATGTTCTTCGGCAAGGTCTTGTGTTTTTCTTTCATCCATCTCTGTGCAATCTTCTTACTAAATTTATCTTTATGCATATTCCATATCCTTTCGCATTCACCCTTTGAGAGAGTAACGCTTTCAGGCCACGAGGGAATGGAAAAACACTTCTCAATCATATCAGGCTTTAGACTGCAAATCAATCTACCATCTGCTGACTGGATCTCCCTAGTAGCCGGGTTGTAATGCTTAATGTAGGCGATTACGAACTCAAGGCTCTGAACTGATATAGGAATTGACGCTGCTACGAGGAGTCCTGAATGTCCTAAGTTCTTGATTGAAGTGTTGCCCACTCTCTCCAAGGCACGTAAATCGAACACCGGCTTGATATGATGCAAGTCTGTCTCAGCTGTTTTGATGTAATTGTGAAAGAGAGCTGATTTTGTCTTGAAAACATTGGGAGTGTACTCCATTTCAGAAAACTCGAAGAATGACTGTAAACTCGCCTAGGTTCTGACAAATCTTGAGCAATTTCTATTTTTAGAATGTTGATTTTTGTGCTCCAAAGGACAAATTTTTGAGAAATTTTTCTGAGATATGGGTTTTGCTCAGAATTTCGATGCAAGACAACCCAGATCGTCCGTTTTTGAAAATTTTGAATTTTGCCTAAAAAAGCAGCAAACCCTAATTTCTTCAATTTTCCCAAAAAAAGCTGGCACCTGGGTTTTGTTCAGAACAAGATTAGAAATGGACCTAGTTGATTAGATTTGCAAAACCCTGACGTTTGATCGAAAAAGCAGCCAACCCTAGGTTTTGAAATTTTCTTGAAAAAAGTTGTGATATGGGTATTGTTCAGAAGACTGATTGGAAAGGACCCAGATGGTTGAAATTTGAATGCACTGAGGTTTTCACTAACATGCAAAATAAAAGCACTTGCTGCAACTTGATGAAGTTCTTGAAAATTTGTTCAGAAGATTGAGACAAAAAGACCCAGATGACAAAAGAAAGGAAAGCCTTGGCCTTTTGCTTGAAAAATTCGATCTTCTGGAACAAAAAGCTTGAAAAAGCAAAGGTTTATGCTTGCTGGTCTGAAAATTCTGATGTAAAACCAGCAAAGATGGATTCTTGAATCACAAAACTTCTTCAAACTTGCTGCTCCAACTTTCTCCTTTGAAGGCTACCTGCAAAAATAATGAAAAATACATGAAATAATGATGTTAAATAGGCTTTAGGGCTTTGGATTAGGTTTTGTTTTTTTTTCCTTTTATTTCCAAAACCCTAAAACTCAGTCTCTTTGAACTTGGACGCCATCCTCCTCTTGCAATTTTGAAACTTTTTGAAAATCTCAAAAATTTCAAAGGCATGAACATTTGGGCGCCTTTCTTCAACAAGGGCGCCCACTTCTTCCAGTGTCAGCCAAATTTTTAATATTTTCAACTTTCCTTCATTTTGACACGCTACTTCGCCTCTAATTTCCTGTTGACAGATTGACCTGACAGGCGAGCTGAAGGTTTCACGGCAAAGCTTGACCGATTCTAAGAAAGATGTTCTAGAGGCATCTTTGGCGAATGACTTCATCTTGACCTCCAAATTCATGGGAGCCTTTTCCTTCCAGGGGCTCCGAACTTTCACAGTGTTAGACATTTTTCTGATCTTCAAATTTCTTCATTAAATCCCTTCTACAGACGATCTCGTCAAATCTGGAGCTCCGGGCGTCGGATTGACTGGCTGTTATGATCATCGCGAAGCTGACGAAGAATAAAGAGGGGTCTTCTGGGATGAACTTAATCAAATAATGATTTTAAGGCCCTCAAAAGTTTGGGCGCCCATCTTGGCTGGGGGCGCCCACTTTTACCAGACTTAGATTTTTTTTATTTTTCTGTGTTTGCTTCTGAAACTTCGTTCTCAGCCTTCGTCGGACCCCCTGTTTAGCTTCTCGTATCTGATGACTGTGGACTCCGATTGACGTGCTAGATGTCTCGTTTGAAAGCTGGCTCAATCATGAAGAAACTTCGTTAGACACTCGTCTGCAGATTCATCTATTAGGGCCCTTGAAAACTTGGGCGCCTTTCTTCACTGGGGGCGCCCACTTTGTCAACACTTAGTCAAATTTTGATATTTTTTCAAATTCTTCTCTGTTTTCCGTGTAAATCCCTCCTGTTCGTCGTCGAATCCCAGATGACTGAATGATCTGTTGATTGTGCCGTCAGATTCGCTGCGAAGTTGACAGAGAACTGAACAAATTTGACTGGAGGCTTGAAACCCTAATTTTGACATTTGATGCCCTAAAAAAGGTGGGCGCCTTTCTTCAACAGAGGCGCCCAAACTCAGCAGTGTTAGAAAATTTTCATGAATTTCCAATTTTCTTTCACGTTCTTTGTCCATGTTCATCATTTCATCTTCTGGTGAGAGTTTGAATGCTGAAACTGACGCCTGGCAGCCGGCTGACCCCCATTGATGACCTCGAAGTTCCAGATATGCTTCTAAAAAAGCAGAATAGACCCAATAGGGCAAAACTGACTATTTTGAGATTCTGACTGCACCAGCGTGATATGGACGTATTTTGAGCCAATCAAAATCAGTTTGGACCCTGTCGGACCAACTTTCTATTTTTAGAAATTTTCTATTTTTAGAAAAAATTTCCAATATCCATTTCGAATGAAACCCAGAAAACGTTACTATTTCGAAAAAATTTCTAAAAATAGCAGTTTTCCTAAAATTTAGAGATGAAAAACTAAGATCTGGGTTTTGTAGGTTAAGCTGCTCTAAGCAGACCCAGATCGTCAGAATTTGAAAATTTTGTGTTTTAACCCCCCATGCAAGACGCGCACACCCAAATTTTGACCTTTTTGACTGATTTAACAAGACTTTTACTCATTTCTTCAAAATATCTAAGTGTAACAAAAAATTTAATTTTGGGGTACAACATGATCTTAATTTCAACTTGCATTGAAAGTAAGTAGATGTATGTTGAGAAAGAGTTTATTTAAGCACTTTGTCAGAGAATCAAACCTAGTTCATTTCTATTTCTCTTGCTCTGAGTTTACTTGAGAAAATAGAAACGTCTTTAGCGTAAGTTAGTCGTAGTTGAAATTCCAAATCAGAAAATCTCAGCTACAGCGCATTGAGTTTTATAAACCTTGTGCTCTTAGCTGATCAAAAAGATAGGCAACTTAGTTTTAGTTTACTTTCTTAAACACCATTAGCAAGAGGGAGCTTCCCCTCCTAATTTGAAGAGCAGTTTTACTATGCATAGCTGTTCGTTTCAAATTCACATTCCAGAGGTGCGAACGCCAACAATACACAAGTGGGGGAAGAGTTAAAACAGTCACAACATAAGATCAACCGTCAATTGCAACGATTGAATGATACAATTTCAAAGAAATTTGGGCACTCTAGTGGATCATCTCCATCTATTAGAACAAGAGTCTTCATGTTTCACCAACAAATAAAGCAATTATGGCCAGCTACAACAAGTATCGCTCTCTTCCTCAAAAGATACAAGACATGCTTTCTTTCACCCAATTCTTGGGTATACCGGATGAGGATGAAGATGACTTGATGTTTCCAAGTCCATATCAGCAGCGAAAAAGGAAAGAAATATCAAAAGATAGGAGAGAAACCATTGGGAAAAGTGAAGAGTTTAATGTGCAAAAACAAGGAACGGTAGAAGAATCACTTGTTTGTAGTTTGAAGCCTACAAGTGATCACAATGAATGCAAAAATCAGTCATCAGGTGGGGGTCCTAAAGAAGAAATAACTTTGGATCAAGTGGAGATTCATATCACACCATTGAGTCAACATGTTGATCACAAAGTGGAAAAGGTTACAATCATGGATCAGCCCATTGGAGATGTTGAAAACATGACACCAGGGTATGACACCTATTCTGATTTTTGCAACAGCAGTTCTAATCATGAGGTAGCATCCATTTCACATGAAGGTAATGATGTTGTTGAGTCTTTCTATGATGGTACACAAGTTGAAAGTGTTACACATGAGATATATATTGTGGATTCAAGCCACAAAGGTCCTGATTTTGTTCACCATACTGTGAAAGATGTTAAAAGGATACAAAGGTTGTGTGATGGGTGGTCACTAAGAGCCAAAAAAGCCAAGATGTTTGCTGCCCAAGCAAGACAACACTTGCAAGAGGTCAAGGAAAGATGCAATCAGCTCGATAACGCAAGAAGACAAAGAGAGTCATACATTGGGTCCTCATTTCTTCCAAGGGAAGAATGTGTAGATGATGAGCATACAAGGGAAGAGCTTCATGAGGTAAGCCCACAAGAAGAGCATGTTGAGTTGTGTGAAGAAGAAAGGAGGAATGATTTAGGATATTCAGTTTGGTCTAGTTTGCATCCTAGAGTTTATGATTGTCCTCTTTTAGAGAGCTCCTTGAAGGCTCAAAACAATGATGATAACAGTTACACACTTGATGGGCCAGCCACAAGTGATATATCCATTTGTGTGGAATGGAACATATTTCATTTCAATTTGGCTAGTCATGCATCACCTACAATGAAAGAACAATTTTTAAGACCATATGAAGCATTTGGTCTTAAAAAGCTGATTATGGAGACTAAGAGGCTGTCTACTAAGAAGATCTTGCATTTTGATAATGCTTGGTTTGTTTTGCATACTACATCTTGGGTTTGGTTAGTAATGGAAAATATATCAGCTTATGATGATGATACTTTGACTGAATATGTTGAAGACAAAGCTTCAAGACATGAAATGCTACGAATTGGGGTTGCAAAGTGTATGCAAGTGCACTCTAACCTTGAAGATTACAAAAGCATGGAACATGCTAGTGATATGGACAACAATTGTGTGAATTCTTTGGGTGATCTTAATGCTTCTTCTGGAATGATAATTGATTCTACTTCCCCTACACATGATGAAAAATCAGTCTATGGCAGTCAAGGACAGTTGGAACAAAAGCCTTTGGTTTTGGAAGACTTGCATGATCAATTGGTGGTGAAGGATGATAAAATTGTTCAAGCATTGTCAAGAATGGATAGCACCCACAAACACATAGAAGGCTTCATTTGGACAGCCCAAAGAGAGAAAAGACAAAAAGGAATGGGACATGGTATCTCTCATTCACATTCGCACTCTTTCAAGGAGGCTTTGGAGTTGATAAAAGAGGATTATTTACAGTTGCTTAGAGGCAAGGACACGGCGGTCGAATTGGTAAAGGATAAGGACAAAGAGATAGTTGAACTTTGTCTTCTTTTGTGTATGTCTAATTCATTGCATAATTTAGAAAATCAGTCACTTATAACAGCTACTTCTATAAAGAAAAATACTAATGCAAAAAGTGTAGAAATTGAACAAATTGATGAAGAACATTCAACTTGTGTTGAGGATCATGAAATTACTTCAATGGAGCTAGACAAAGGTTCTGATTTTCAGTATGGAGACAACCACTATCTATTCCCACTTGAGAATGAAATGACAAGTTTAGAATGCAAGCAGTCTGATTTTGAATATCATAGCACCCAAGATGAAGATTTCTTTGAGCCACTTCCATCTCTAATCACTTGGGAAAAGCATGAGACGAATCAAGACTCGGCGTTCTTTGATGACTACAAGGCATGCATAGAAGAGGATCCCAAAGGTCTGATTTGGGATAGTGATATTCTTTTTCCTCATTCTTATGAGATTGCTACCTTTACACATGGAAAAACTTGTAAAGAAAAGTCAATAAGTGTTGGTACACAAGATGCATGCATCGGTCATGGTAATTTATATGATGCATCTATTTATAAGACTGATTTCAGACACTTTGGAGCAGCTGTTATAGAGCAGTCCCAAAAGTTGAATGAAGGATGGTTAGAAAAGGCAAAGCAAGCTAAGATGTTGGCTCAACAAGCTAAACTTCATCTTCAACAAATTCATGACATTCACCGCTCCATAGATGATGATGTAATGTCCCCGAAATTACATAAGTAATTTGGAGGGAAAATGTTAACGGTGTTTTTAAACACCAAATCTGCATTTAAACAATATTAAATAAATAATAAATAATAAAATAAAATAATAATATTAAATAATAAATAGCTAATAAGTTTGTTATTAGTCTATATTTGGAAGATGAAGCTTTACTCCACAGTGTTCAGCAATATGATTTCGCCAAGGGTGACAACTTGGTGGGAGGTCTATTCCCAAGGCATCTTATCCATTACAAAAAGAGGTATGCAGAGATTTTTCAAGGCATGTTGTTATCAACAATGCATGATACTTTTGCTCATTTGTATCAAGTTCTTAATAACTATAGATCTACAATCTCAATGGAAGAGGTAGATAACTTTAAGAGAAAGTATCATGCAATATCTTTCTTTATGAACCATACTTGTATTCATGATCTGCAATTATCAGCTTTTCCACAAGCTACAAAAGGAAAATTTTGTTATCGTTATGTCCCTGATATAAACAAAACAGTCCCATTATATGATTATGATCTTAAACAAAAGCAAGTGATGAATGATGAAAGTTCGATAAATGGCCCTCGAAGAGCAAGAAACAAGTCTGCTTCATTTTAATCCTGTCTTCATCCCTCCGGTTGTTTAGCAGTTATAATTTTGTAATGCTTTGTAATGGATTGAAATCGTCAAGCTTGTAGATGGGTCATTTTTCCCAAAATTGTAAAGGGTTTTATCAATGTAATGGGGTATGTAATGGGGGCCACATTGTAAAGGGTTTTAAAGGGTTTTGATAGTCAAAGGGTGTTGCTCCAGTATTTTGGCCTCATTTGAGTGAAAGTTTTTGAGCAATGTAATAGCCATATTTTGGTTGTCATGGTAAAATAGTCGAATTGTAAAATGTCAGTCAATGGTCTTACTCGAGCTATAACTAGGGGTTTTCTTCCTGGTTCTTTCCCGCAAGTATGCTCGCCTGAACCAGGGTTTTTGTATAACTTATATTTTAATTTTAATATATTTATAGTGGCTTGCCACTTTTGCTAAAAAAAAAATATTAAATAATAAATAATTGAATAATAATATTTAAATTCTAGGCAAACATTCCTGTTGGCGCCTTTCAGTTGTTTCTTTTGTTGGCCGACCTCTTTGGAAGACACCATCCATCATGAATAAATTGCGATCTTTTGGTCGTGTGAGATCATTGAATTGAAGACAAGAATACTGGGCTGCGTAGCGTGAAAGATTCTGGTAGGACGTAGTCTCTACCAAGAGTCTCTTGTCTTCGGTTCTTCACCCTCTTCATTCAGTCACTAATCCGCCATCTCCACATTCATATTCGCAGGTATTGACAGGGCATTTGATGAAGGCGAATTCAACTGAGTGTGCAGTACATTCCCAGATCCGCATTTATTCATCACGAGAACCGGCTTCCTCTCTCAAGTTTATCGAATCTCCAAGAGATGGTAATCGCGTGATTCATCCAAGCCCCATCGCTGGGTTTATTCCGTCATTCAGAGCATAGCACGTAAGCGCATTCCTTGTCATTGCCGTTAGCGGATCTACTCTCCTAGGTGATGACAGTTTCACAGCTCGTGAAGGAGCTAGCGACACAGGCGATCACCTCTGAACAAGTGTAGGTGCCTTCATAAGCCCATTTCTCTACAGAGCGATGCATCTGGATCATCTCGGGCTAATTGGATCTTGTGCAATATTAAGGGATTGTCTCCAAATTAGTGTAACCTTCAGTTCAGCCATCGTGGCATACTTAGAACTAATCATTGGATATTGTAAATGCTCCTCTGTGCAACAGGTGGCTGAGTCCATTGTTAAATCGAACTGAGCTTGAAATTGCTTTAATACAGATTTCGATTTTGTTGCTTGAGACTAAGTTTGATATTTTGTTCGCATTTATCACTGAGTTATAGTGTCCAATATCAGATTCAGATACTTTTATGTAATGATTTGTGAGTGCTTAGTTAGTTCGGTGTAAATATAGCTCTTCAATTTGTTTGAACTGCTTTCATAGCCTATGTGTCAGTTAAATCAAGAAAAAATGGAAATTCCTCTCCATTTATAATATGGAGAAGGCTTCTTATAGATGATGGGCAAAGGTTGGCCAATTCAGAAAATTTCATTGTTGTTGATCATTTTCACAATTATGATGAAGATTCTTTTGATGACACTCATAGTGGATTGGCCACTCAAGGGTTGTCTTCGATGGGTGTTGATGGCATCTATAGCTCCTCTTTGGTTATGTCACCAATATCTTATGATATGGCAGCGATATATTCATTGGTAGGTGACTTCATTTTATTATTTTTTAATTGGTACTTCACAGATTAGTGGTTGTCCTATTTGGGTTTCCATTGCACTTCAAAATTTAGCATGGTCCACATCAACTTTTGAGTCGCTTGGGAGTGTGTGGCATGAAGTCTATTGGAGGGACATAAGTAATGAGATGGGTAATTTTGATTTGCTTTGGTTAGATGACAGCACATATGTTGTTGGTCTAAGTATGACAGCCAGGTTTGGTGGCCATTTGTGTTAGTTTCTTGGCATGTGGGAGTTCATTTTCACCTTGTTTTGATGTTCTACATCTCATACAGTAGGTTCTATATTTTGATTTGGGAACCGGGTATTGATTTGCTTGGTACATTATTTCACATGGGTTTCAATATGTTGCTTCACGGTTTGTGGTGTTTGGGTATTTTAATCGGAATGGAGCAACAGGTTGTTTGGTGTTTGCTTGAGGGTTATCTGTGTAACTATGTTTCGGGTCAACAGAAGGCATGGGTGATAAGGTTGTATTTGGCTGAGCATTGTTATAATACTACTTATCGCATGTTTATTCGTATTACTCCCTTCCGAGCATTGTATGGCTATGATGCCTTATCTTTTGTGGACTTAGCGTTGGGTGATAGTAGAGCGCCTAGAGCTCAGGATTGGTTACAGGATGGACAAGATTTCCTTAAGGCACTTAAGGATAATATTCGGCACACCCAAAATCAGCAGAAAATGTATGCAGATCGGCACCGGATTGAAAGGACATTTGAGGTTGGAGACATGGTTTTCTTGCGCCTACAGCCTTATAGATAGAGTACACTAAAGAAGAGTAGCGTAGAAAAACTTAAGCCTCAGTTTTATGGTCCATACAGAGTATTGAGGAGGATTGGAGAGGTAGCCTATGAACTTGAGTTACCTTCCGAAGGTAAGATACACAATGTCTTACATGTATCTTGCCTAAAGAAGGCTCTTGGACAGCATGTTGTCTCTTCACCTGAGTTGCCTCCATTGGATGAGGAGGGCCGATTGGTTTTGATTCTTGCAAAGATTTTGGACATGAGGGAGAGGAGGTTGAGGAGCAGAGTGATCAGAGAGTATTTGGTTTGTTGGAGAGACTTGTCATTGGAGAATGCCACGTGGGAAGGAGAACTGATACTTCAGCATCCAGCTTTGCAGTTGCTTGGTGGCAAGCAATCCCGGGAAGGGAGGACTGTAATGTCCCTTCCTTAAACAGCTCAGTCTATCGCGGAGGTTGGCCTACTATTAGGGTTCCCGTAGGTCAGCAGAACGGTTAGGGGACTCAACCAAGGGTTGTGGAGTTTAACTAGGAGCCTTATGAGCCTTTCAGTTTGAAGTTCAGTTGATGAATCCAGGGCTAAAGTGAAAATATTAAAGTTTGTTTTATAGGAATAGTAAAAAGTGAATAGTAACAGAAAATCATAAGATGAATAGTGAAAAGTGCCCCATCCTAACAACTCAAGTTGTTTTTAAAAAGCGACCCTTTTCTTTTCATGAGAAAAGACCCTCAAGAGGGGTGTAGCTTTTTGGGAGGAATATTTTATTGCTTTTTATTAAAAAAACTCATGGAGGTTATAAAGCAAAGTGTTGGGCTCTTTTTTGAGCATTCTATTCTCATTTTGACAAAAGCAATTTACAGGTTGAGCTCTGGAGAAAGGTTTTAGCATTGTTTCAGCCTTCTGGGAACGAAAACTCTCAAAGGCTATCGTGAATTGTGTTAATGTTTTAGTAGCAACAGGAGGTATCTTCTTGTGTCAGAAGAATCTTCCTTAAATAAGTGTAACTAACATGCAGGAGAATCTGCATACTGGCATGCATGAGAATCTCTGTTTGTATTCCTTAAAATAGGAAATTGTAATGCTTCCTAGTGCGTCTCCTTTTGCATGCACTTGTAACCTCTCCTTGCTCATAAATAGGAGAGACGATTCCTTATTTGGTTTTGATTCTTGCTTAAGTCAAGTTGTTCTTTCAAGGAGGAGTTCGCCATCTACAGCAGGTTATTATCTTTTGAAGAGCAGATTGATATTAAGGAGGAAAACAGAGTTCTTTTGTATGCATGTATCTATGAGAGGTACTATTCTTCTGTGGGTCAAGTTGTAAGCTGATTGCTGCTAATTCATCTTAATATAAGAGAGATCATTTGTGGTTGGGTTTTTCTCCCTCATGAGGAGGGTTTTCCCAGGATAAATATTGTGTTCATTTGTTCTTTGTGTTACATTTTTTGTTTGCTCTCATTTCTGGTTCAAAATTTAACAAATTGGACGAGAACCCAGTTCACCTTTGGGGAGGGCCTACCTTGGGTCTTCATTTGGGCTATATTGGAGGAGTTTCAAATATATATTTCTCATATCTGAGTTTGCAGCAGTATTATATCAGCATATTGCAACAAATCAGGGGCCGCCATAAGCAATATAGGCCTTCTCAAGGCCTTGGCAACTCATTTTATACCATACCTCAGCTTGCTACATCATTTCAAGATCATAGACTTCAAACCCTAGGTGCTACAAAGGGTTTCATACCAATTATTGGATCTGATTTGCATATTCAGTTAGCTGGAAATTCATATCAGACCCTGGGGCAGATTTGTGAAGCTGGGAAGAAGCTAAAGAGGGTTTGTTTTTGCTGTTCAAGTTTATATCAAATTGTTATATGCAGATTTGTGGTATGTACAATAACATTTGAGCCAATAAATTCATCATTATTACTCTCTATTTAAATTGTATGATTTATTTAAGTTTTAGCAGCAATTTTCTTCCTTCTAGTTTGCAATATTGTTGCATAAATCAACATTCAGCAAAAACACAAAAAAAATTCAAAAAAACGCAAAAACAAAACAAAAACAAAAACCTTCCTATTCGCTGGCCAAAGACTTTGAAAAGACAAAACTCAAAAGAAATCCGATCAGATTTGGGTTAGGGATCTTTCAAATCCACAGTTGTTCAGAAGATCTTAAGGTCACTTCCTTTGCGTTTTGATGCAAAGGTATCTGCTATTGAAGAAATGGAGGATCTTGACAAGTTGAAAGTGGATGAATTACATGGAATTCTCACTGCCTATGAGATGAGAGCAAATGTTGATCAACCATCAAAAAGGGAGGCAACCTTTAAAGTTTCAAAAAAGCGAAAAAGACAAGGAGCTTGCAACCAGTGATAATTCGGATGAAGATTCAAATACTTAAGAGGCACACTTCATGAGGAAATTGAAGAAGGGTTCTAGAAAATACGAAGGCAAGTTGCCTTTCAAATGTTTCGACTATGGTAAGGTAGGACATTTTGTAGCCAAATGTCCTTATGTAAAGAATGAGGACAGCGATAGTGAAAAGAAATCAAAACATTTCAAAAGGGGTATCAAGGTAAGAAGAAGTTTAAGAAATTTGCAAAAAGTCTCTACTCAAAAGATCACCATAGCTCAACAGAAGATTGAAGACAAAGATGTAGAAGATGAGCAATATGATGAAGATGGAGAAGTTGATCTTGAGGCTGAACTTGTTAGTGCACAAAGTGAAATCAAGAAAGTCAGAAAAAGAAATTAGTTGAGATTACAATAGCAAGAAGACAATGAACCAAAGGTTAAGATATCTCAAGCACTTGAAGAAGCCGAAAAGAAAATTGTTGATCTAAAAGTTCAGATTGAAGAAGCTAGAAAATTTGAAGAAGTTAAAATCTGATCAAAATGAAGGAAGAAAATTGTGAAAGGCTTGAAGCTGAAATAGTTTCACTCAGGAAATTAGACAAATCAATGTTACAACTGAATAATGAGATGAAGAATGAGAAAAGTTCTATATCGTTGGATGAGATCATTAGCTCATAGAAATCTTTTGCTGATAAAAGTGGAGTTGGATATGAAGAAGGTCAAAGTTCCAATCCAGCAAAAGAAGAAAAGGAAAAGACCAACTTTGATAGCACAACAAGTTCACAATCCAAAATCAGAAACAGCACTTTAAGAAGACCTCTTATTTCATGGCAAGCTCACATGACTAGGTTTAACAATTCTTTCTTTTATGGGTATTGTTTTACATGCAATCGTTTTGGTCACAAGGTAGCAAATTGTAGAGCATACGCAAGAAGTGATTTCAGATTTATGAATGGAAATCAAGGATTCTTAAATAGAAACTCTTTTGCTACTTTGATGAATTACAATATTGTATGCTATAAATGCAATAATTTTGGTCATACTACAAAATTTTGTATAAGTGATTTAGCAGATTTTTCAAAGCAAAGCAAGAAGGAAGAAAAGCAAGATAAAACAAAAGAAGTTACAAAGTTTTAGTTTTATGATCAGATTTAATGCACAGAAATTTAATTAAAAATCAGACACAAGACATAGCATATACCCTGGGAAAACCCTCCACTTGAGGGAGAAAAACCCAGCAACAAATATATCTCTTATATATATAAGTAATGGCAACAAGTCTCTTTACAATGAGGCCACACACAAGGCCAATATTCAGCACCAGCAATGGCTGTAATAACAAAGAACAATCTGCTCTTCCTTGAACACAAATCTGCTCTTCAATGGATTCGCAATCTGCCCTAGAAGAAATTCTCACTTGATATAAGGAGCTGCTCTTGATAGAATTCACACTTGCTTGTAGGAAGGAATCGAACTTGCTTGATGCACAAATGAGAGAAAGTAACCTTCTATATATACATGTTGCTTAGAGGGGCTGCACCTTTTCAAGAAGGAGGTCGGCCACCAAAAGAAAATATAATCCCAAATAATAACTAGGTCGGCCACCAAAAAACATAATTACAAATAATGAATATTGATTACAAGGAAGGTCGGCTATCTTTAGAAATTCGTGACTCTTCAATAAATCATTTTCTTTATAAATTAAATAGCCCCTTGGCTATATTTAATTTATCACAAGTAAAAGGAAGATTGCTAGAAGAAGACCACAACGCTGCCATAAACATCAACACAAAGGTCTGGAAGAAAAAGGAGAAGAAGAATCAATTGAATCTATGATTGTGCCAACAGCCTTACATGCACAAAATGAGAGAGATAAATGGTATATTGATAGTGGTTGTTCTAGAAATATGACTAGTGATTAAAAAAAAAAATCTCTTAAAAGAACAAATGGTGGAACGGTAAGATTTGGTGAAAATGCATCTAAAAAAATTTCAGGTAAAGGCACTCTTATTTTGGATGATGGTAAGACCAAGGTTGAAAATGTTTTGTATGTTGAAGGTCTAAAACATAATTTACTGAGTGTGAGTCAAATGTGTGACCAAGGGCACACTCTTATTTTTAACTCTGACAGTTGTGAAATTAGTAAGGATGGTAGACGTATTGTTGAAGCTAGTAGAGCTGCTAATAATCTGTATATTCTTAAAACATCAAAAGTGAGAAGTGTTGTTTGAGTCAGGAAGATGAAGGATGGTTATCACACAAAAGGATGGGACACTTGAATTTTGATAATCTTGTTCAAATCAGCAGAAAGGAAGCAGAAAGAGATGCCAAAGCTTACAAAACCTTCAGACATCATTTGCAGATAATGCCAATTGGGAAAGCAAACTAGAAGGAATTTCAAGTCAAAAGAGTACTCTACCTCAAAGCCTCTTAAGCTGATTCACACTGATTTAAGTGGGCCAACCAGAACTAAGAGCATGCAAGGTGAAAAATATTTTATATTATTAATTGATGATTTTTCAAGAATGAGTTGGGTTGCTTTTTTGAAGGAAAAAACATAAGCATTTGAAAAATTTAAGGCATTCAAAGCCTTAGTGGAGAATGAGACTGGTCTGAAAATTAAATGTCTTCATTTAGACAAGGGTGGAGTGTTCACCTCAAATGAATTTGTAAATTTCTGCGAAAAACATGGGATAAAAAAGAGATTTTCAGCAGCTAGGACACCACAACAAAATGGTGTGGTTGAAAGAAAAAATAGAACAGTCCAAGAAATGGCTCGTAGCATGCTAAATGAGTCAAAGGTGCCTGATTCTTTTTGGAGAGAAGCTGTCCACACTTTTGTTTACATTCACAATCATGGGCTGATTAGAGCAAAACACAACAAAACTTCATATGAATTATGGAAAGGTAAGCCTACTTCAGAATTTTCGGAAGTCCATGCTATATTAGAAGGGATGAAGATAATCAAGGCAAGTTTGATCCTAGGGCTGATGAAGGAATTTTCATAGGATATTCTTCTAAAAGTAAGGCTTATAGATGTTATAACAAAAGATTACGCAAAGTTGTTGAAAGTGCAAATGTGAAGATTCATGAAGAAACAAACTTTCAAAACAAGATGCAAGGTGATGATAGTAGTTGCAAAGAAGATGAAGAGGAAAGCATTGATCAAGAGACACTCTCAAATAATCAAAATGGGACAGCAAAAATAACTCCAGCAAATACACCTACAAAAGATCAAAATGAGACTTCATCAAAGACTCTATTAAAGACTTCATCAAAGTATGTTCAAAGAAATCATCTAGAAGATCAGATTATACAAGAAGGAAGACCAAGAAACACTAGACGAACTGTTAATTATTCTAAAGATGAAGATGTCTCTTTGTTGTCCAAGATTGAGCCTAAGAGTTTTGAAGAAGCACCTGAAGATAAACATTGGGTAGCTGCTCTGGAAGAAGAGCTTGATCAAATATAAAGAAGTGAAACTTGGGAACTTGTCCCAAGGCCCAAAGACAAGGACATGATTGGCGTAAAGTGGGTGTTTAGAAACAAGTTGAATGAAGATGGTCAAGTGGTAAGGAACAAAGCAAGGCTTGTATGTAAAGGATATGCACAAGTTGAAGGTATAGACTTTGAAGAAATTTTTGCTCCTGTTGCACATTTAGAAACTATTAGAATGTTCTTAGCTTTTGCTACTTTCAAATATTTCAAGATTTATCAAATGGATGTAAAATCAGCTTTTCTAAATGGTAACTTGGATGAAGAAGTGTACATAGAACAGCTAGATGGGTTCATCATTTCAGAAAATCAGCACTATGTGTGCAAGTTAAAGAAGGCACTCTATGGGCTTAAACAAGCTCCATGTGCATGGAATGCCAGATTGGACAAATATTTGCAGCAGCAAGGTTTCAAAAGAGGCATAGTGGACAGCAATCTCTATGTCAAAGAAGAAGGTAATCATATGTTGATTGTAGTGGTTTATGTTGATGATCTTATCTTTCGAAGCAATAGTGAGAAGATGTGTCAATTTTTTGCCACAACATGCAAGAGTTCGAAATGTCTATGCTTGGTGAGTTGTCCTTTCTTGGTTTGCAAATTTATCAATCAAATAAGGGCATATTTATTTCTCAAACAAAGCATATTAAAGAGATGTTGAAAAAGTTTAGAATGGAGGATTGCAATCTTGTGAGTACCCCTATGATGACAAGATGCAAGTTGAGTAAAAATGATGAGTCTCCAGATGCTAACCAAACTTTGTATAGGTCTATGATAGGAAGTTTGTTGTATGTAACAACTACTAGACCTGACATTATGCAGGTAGTGGGTTATGTAGCTAGATTTCAGGCTACTCCAAAAGACACACATGTTCCTGCAATTAAGAGGATCTTCAAATATCTCAAGGGTACTATGTACTATGGGTTGTGGTATCCTAAAGGCAAAGATTTCACTCTCACAGCTTACATAGGTGCAGATTGGGGTGGATGTGTTGATGATAGAAAGAGCACAACTGGAGGTGCATTCTTTCTAGGAGATTATCTTGTATCTTGGCTGAGCAAAAAGCAAGTTTCCATTTCTTTATCTACAACTGAAGTGGAGTATATTGCAGCAATGTCTTGTTACACACAAGTCCTATGGATGAAGCAAACCTTGAAGGACATAAAGGTAGAGTATGAGCATCCTATTTCTATCTTTTGTGATAACACAAGTGCCATTAATATTTCAAAAAATCCAGTTATGCACTCTAGGACTAAACATATTCTTGTCAAGTATCATTTTTTGAGAGAACAAGTTAGTGATCAACAAGTTAAGTTGGAATATGTCACCACTAAAAAACAAATTGCTGACATATTTACTAAGCCTCTACCAAAGTAAACATTTGAATACTTGCAGAAGAAGTTGGGAGTGATTTCACTCCATCTTTGAGAAGTAGTTTAGACTCGGGGAGGAGCTTTCATTGTCACATTTTATCAGCCCCATTTCAATTATGCAGGTTGTTCGATTTTCCATTGATGTCAAAGGGGGAGTAGTGAGTCAGGGGGAATAGTACAGGTTTCATAAGGTATTGTCATCAGGACCAGTTCTGGTTGCAGGAGGTGTTGCCATCAATGACAAAGGGGGAGATTGTTAAATATTTCGTCATTGATGTCAAAGGCACATTGTTCAATAGTGCTATTAGCAGGGCTTCGTGACATTTATTTTTTGCGGACCTTATATTCGTGGCAATGTTTGGGGGTCTACAAATATTTGGTATCGATGCTTATTTTCTAAAGTCGACACAATGATGGGCACGTAACCTCTAATTTTCATTGTTGTTGGAGTTCGAAGGATTTGATATAAAATATATATTATGCCGCCCTTACAAAGCCTTTGTTGGAGCCATAATATATTTCAAAAGCTACCGTATGTTCAAAATCGTGAGCACTTGGAGATTTAAGGAAGCTGACACTATTTTTTCTTATTTATACAGTCGGCCAAACTCTTCTCATATGGTCCGACATAGTCTGTAGGAGCAGACAATCTGAAGCACGATTCCTTTGGTGACGCCTTGCAAATGGTTGAAAGTTTGCATGTTTATCGACGGCTTGGAGATACCCCTGTCGCATCTATCTTTGGCCATTGGCTTAAGACTCTATGACCAGTTTAATGCATTCTTTGTGGATGTCTATTTCTATAGCAATTTATTCAAGTCATGGTCATTTAAAAATTCCATCGCTACCTTCTATTCCTGGCGTGAGCTATATGAAAAGGGAGTCGTGAGAGTTAACTCAGGCCTCACGTGGAATCAAAAGATAGAAAACTGGAAATAATGTGTATACACATTTTTAAGGCAGCTTAAAAATTATAGCAGGGTTTAAAAATCTTTGGCGAAATATTTGTGAATGTGAAAGTCTACGTGCAAGAGTAGATTTTGACGCACTATTGCTATTGGTGAAAGCATTTTGTGTAAGGCCTTCATGGCATTCAAAGCACTGCAGACCACTCATTTCTGATGTTAAAAATAAAGAACAGGTTACAGTCGAGCCATTACTATTGCATTTGTTGATTTGCATGTAATGTGTGCAGGATCATTGTGTATTACAATATTGTTTTGTACAGTCATCAATTTGAGCAAAAGGAAAATTGCTTAAGCTACTATGTATGAGGCGAAGTCGATGTGTGTGCAGGAGACGTGTCGTATCTGAATGATCTGTATTCATCATTGGACGAATTACATAGATGGTGGACTGTATTAGTGTGTTTGCGGGTGTGCTCAGAAAGTTAAGTTGCAATTCACAAGTTTAGACTAAAAAAGAATGGATATCAGTGGGCAGAGTACGAAGAAGTGCTGATATTTTCTAAAGGGTTTTGGTATTCGATATAATATTCTTATATGTGTTGAAGTTATATGGTTTTGCAAGTGTGCAGAGTGTATAGGCATTGAGTTGTGTATGGATTACAAATTTGAGAAATTTTTTATTCTGTTATTGAGTATTAGCAATGAAGAATGTTAAAAAATGGAGGAAGGATTGAGGTGCTCTTGCAGAAGATGTTAAGTTAGTGAGCAAAAAGATCTCAAAATCAGATGAGTGATTATATATGCATGCTTGAGTCTCTCAGTTGATGTGCAGAAAGTATATTGGAGTCAAGAATGCAATGTTCCTGAGTTGTGAAAATTTTCAGTGAATTGGTGCTCACACTGGAGTTGGTGCTTCAGCTATTCGAAGTTGGTGCTTCCAGTGAGTTGGTGCTTGTACTGTCCCGAATTTAAAATAAGTCGGGCCGACCCAAATTTGCAATAGTGTTTATTAACACTAATTAAATAAATAATAAATAAATGATAATAAATTAAAATTATTATAAAATAACATTTAAATTTGAATAAATCGTGCTTTTCTGGCCAACTCATTTGGAGGAGGCGCTAAAAAATAATGTTTGCTCTCTGAGCCGACCTCAAATCAAGTAGTATTTATATGGGATTGCATTTCATGTTTAGGCATCACGGAAATTGGATTAGTCTCTATCTGAGTGTGAGAGCGTAGCTGCTCAACTCATTCGCTCAGGTGCGTAGCCTCACTGAGCAATTCCATGTTGGTGCTCATCAGCGTAACAAGTGCTCATTTCAGAAATCGTCATCATTGCAGGTTATAACTGGGGGGAGCAATTTAAACCATCGTCAAGGCAGAGCCGTTGGCTCTAGCTGGAGCCATCCAGATTGTGACTTCCAGAACAGGCGTAACAAACACCATTCTAGCATCAGGGCACATCCCGTGGGTATTTCCTCAAGCATCTGGGCCAACCGCTCATCTAAGGACTCGAGCGAAGATCATTCACCATTGAACAGAATCAATATTATTTCTGATTGGATCCGGCACATACATCCATACTAGCGCGGTGGGGTTTGACCTCCAGATACGAGTACACACACAGATTGGAACCAAGAACGCAAGGCAACAGGCTATAGTTGACCCCCAAACTGGTGGATGATTGATTCATTAGTCTGAACAATCGAATATCCAATGTTTGTATGCAATTCACCTCTGACTGGAATTCTATGTATGCTGCGAACTGTGAAACTAGACAAATCTGGTGTTCCAATCATTGTAAGCAATCTTGTTAAGGCAGTGAATATCAGAAACTTGATCTTAGAACGCTGTGTGTTTGGAAAGTCTATTTTTGAATTGTCTATGGTGGTTGGGAATTCTGGTTCTGCATATATTCCTGCTATCTTTCATCATTATAGTAAACTGGAAGGTGTAGCAGTTATTGTGAAAAACAGTGTTTGGTATATTACAGTGCTCACTTTTGTAATCTGGAGATTGTAGTCTCCTGGGTTGGTGCCCTTTTTGAAGATTAATGAATACAATAGTTCTGCCGTGGTTTTTTACCTGAAAGGGTTTTCCATGTGATATTGGTGTTCTTGTTGAATGTTTGTGTCTTTTGTTTTGATTGCTGGTTCTTAAAGTTTTAAGTTTTAAAAATACTGATTCACCCCCCTCACCCCCCTCCCTCTCAATATTTTTTGTGTGCTCTTCAAAACTTTCATTCTATTTAGTAAGTGGCTTTTGCTGTTTTGGATCTACAAATATGTGATTGCAATGACAGTTTGGAAATCAGGTAGGTTGAAAACACGCACACACACACACTGTGTGTGCGTGTGTATGTATGTATGTATGCCTAGTTGTATTAAACACAAGAAAAAATGTATGTATGCATGTATGCCTAGCTGTACTGAACCCAGGAAAAAAAATCTGTACCAGTGAATCCATACCTGACCCTGTACCCAAACCTGCAGCTTAGAATCTGCTTGATAATATGGAAAAACAAGTTCAGTAGATGAAACTTTCATTCTATGTAGTACATGGCATTTGCTGTTTTGGATCTGCAAATATGTGATTGCAATGACTGTTTGGAAGTCGGGTAGGTCCAACTAGAGAAATATTTTTATAAATTTTTATGACACCAAAACAATAGAAAATAATTATATAAAATCCTTCTGGAAACAACTGTGTGTTTTTTTTTTTGCATCCCAGCCATAGCAGGAAAGTAATTCTTTAAAAAAAATCTGAAAACAACCGTGTTTAGCTTTTTCAATTTTTATATCAAGATTTATACATGCAGTTGTTTCCAGAAGCTTTATGCATAATCTGTATAGAATGTAGTAGTTGGCTGTTTTTAGAAAACAAATCGAGAAAAGTGAAATTCATCCAATAATACATAACCCTACCAAGAATAAGCGGAAGAGATAACAAAGTATACAACCAAAGTACAGAATAATTTTTATTGCTCACAAATGAGTCATAAGTCCTTTTCTCTTTACAATCAAGGAAACATGACCGCCCTCTTCCTACTTTTGTGATGAAATCTGATTAAGATGTTCTTGTCCTACCAAGCACAGCCTGCTGAACTTGTGTTGGGTAAGAAGTGGGAAACTGAATCTTGATCCATTTTGAAGGCCTGTCTTAATCATGCCCACCATAGTTCCTTCTATGATTATCTTCGCTTGATTTTGAGTATTTACTATTTAAATGCCTAGTAAGCCTTGAAAAGATGGTATGGAACTACCTATAATGAGGAAGTAAACTTGAAAGCGTCGCTCATGGCGAAATGCTGAAGAACATCACAAATAAAGGCAGACCAAAGGTTGCTTGATAAAGAAATTTTTGTGTAACATGTTAGGGATGGCATTAAGCAATTTGCCAAGACAAGATTATGAGATCAATGCATGTGACCCTCTGTTTAGAACATAGGCTCAATTCATTGTTGGACTTGTTGTGTGGAAGATAAAAGAAACATTGAACAGAGAAATTGCATTGGCATCCACAAATGACCAAAGTCATCAGAGGAACACACAAACTACATTTAAGTAATTTAACCAGGAGGGTGAAAAGAATCCAAGTTATGAAAGTAACTAAAAACAAAAAGCCAAAGCCAAGAAAATAAATCAAGAGGGTAAACTAAAAGTGATTAAAACCCAAACCAGAAGAGTCAAAGTAGAAAGAGAAGTTGCCATTTGAACCAAGGACTTGTCAACGAAGAGTGGAGTTGAAGTACATAAAAACAGAATGCGATAAAGGTTTTCATGGAACAGCAAATGCATTCAATTAGGATGAGGTGTGATTGACCTGTCACTTCCATTTTGTGCGTAAAGAACCTCCGCCCTCCCCATGTAGAATAACATTTGGGAAAAAATATCAAACTAAGCGTTCAAATCGTAACATATCTATCAAAATGTCATTAATTAATATGCATTACTGAACACTCACCTTAACTTGTCTTATTTCGTATTCCTTCTCTCTTCTTAAAACCTTGAACTGCACTGTTTCAAGATTCGGAACTATATCCAAAAACAAAAAAACAAATTAAGTTATGCTACTAATTTTATGTGCCAATATGATTAAGAATGCGTACCCATTATGCCAAATGAAAACCTCAGAACAATAGGATACAATTATTTGTGTTCCATCAAAACAGAAGCACAAAAAATGAAAATGAAAATGAATTTGAACCTAAGGAAAAGAAAAACAGCCTACCAGCCATCAAAGCTTCTTCCAGACTACGAGCTTCAAATCTGGTGCTGGGGCTGATATAATTAAATGTTTCTGAAACCAAATTCTCAATAACTGTATCAAAGTACCACAGTCTTCAAACTTATTAAGAGAAAAAAATCAAAAGATATATTTATTCCTGTAGCAAGCTTATAGTATAACAATTATATGGCATTTAAATCCAGCCCATGTTTATTAATCTTAACTGAGTTAGAAAGGTCAAATATGACCTCATCCAAGATCTACCAATAAAAAGATTAGTGTTTCACCTATTTTAGCACAGCTTTTTAAATCAAACTTAATTAAAACCTTATTGGATGATCCAATGTGTCCTTGAAGAGAGGAATAGAAGTTAGACCATAAAATACAGAGGGTTGATCAGAGTTACATCCAGATATGTATTCCAAACAAAACTATGTAAAAATATTTACACATATCTGGTAAATTAAAAAGTTGATTATAATACTGTAAAATAAATTGTTTGAACAATTATAGCTTTAAAAAATTGAAGTGGGTTTAAACAATTACAACGTTGAGACTGGGAAGCAGCCTGGGTAGCCAGGGCGAGCAACAGCGAACGCCGTGATTCATCTGCAGAGAGAATTGTAGAAGTGTTGATAGCCATGGATAAGGTGGGTGTTTTTCCTTTTCTGTTTGTTACAACCAATTTATATTTTGGCTTAATATGAGCGCAGAAGTTTAATGTATTGGATGACCCAGGGATTGGCAATGTATTGTTGGGGGCTGAGATGGAGAAGACATTACACGCCACCATTCTGCGTTGCACGGAATGAATTGCACTGGAAATTTCGGTTTGGGTTCTGACGATTTTTTTTAGGAGGCATACATATTTGCTTGGCTAGTATTTCATCTTTAAATTTCAAATTTAATAAAAAATAAACTAAAAGTAGTGGAAGGCTCTCATCATTTCTTCTTTTTCTTTTTAATGAATAATTTCTACTTAATTTTTTATTAAATTAAAAAGATAATAGTACATCATTCAAAAAAAAAGATAGGTGGCATAGGTAAAGGTACATCTTCAAAATTAAAGTGGGATTAAATTAGAAACAAAGACAAAAAAATAAGGATCAAGTTTAAACAACATTAATCGACTAAAACAATCTCAATAGAAGGAGAATCTTTATCATCAAGCTTTCCCTAAACATCTTAAGGGACACAATCATCAATAGAACCCCAACTAATGAGAGCTCCCTCCTCTTCAATAGTGTCTTTAAAAAAATGTCAAAAGCATGAATCCATGAATGAAATTTGATGACACTCTAATTGATAAGTAGGAGGTATTTTCCAGAGTGTGTCAAATTGTGATATTGCTATTAGGATTCAACTGTGTAGTTTTACGAGTCAAACTCATTGACCCATGTTTCATGAGTAGTGGTTCACAAGAACCCATCTCTCATGATAATGAATGATCCACTTAGCACTCATTGCATCTAGGCGATGCTCACATAGGTGAAGCATTGGGCCTTCCCGAGAGGTCACCCATCCCAGTACTACTCTAGCTCAAACGTGCTTAGCCACAGAGTTTTCCCCAAGGTTAAGCCCACTTAGCTTACAACCCCATTTGCAAAACCTTCAACAAGTGTTGTGCCTTATGAACCATTCATTATAGAGCCCCTTTAGCTCATCAATTGATAAGTAGGAGGTATTTTCCACAGCGTGTCAAATTGTGATATTGCTATGAGGATTCAACTGTGTAGTTTTACGAGTCAAACTCATTGACCCATGTTTCATGAGTAGTGGTTCACAGGAACCCATCTCTTGTGATAATGAATGGTCCACTTAGCACTTATTTCACTAATTCCTCTTTTACAAAATTTCAAGGCATGAATTCATGTCACCTTAGCTAGCAGGTGATCTTGATGAAAAATAACTAGAAACCATCAAATAGATTGTTGGTTAATAGAGAGGCAATTATGGAAGTCATTTCCCACACATAAAAGTCAAGGCTTGATAGATTCTCACGTTTTCCAAATTATTTTAGTAACAAAAGTTCCTTGAATTTGGGTGAGCTCTCTAATGGTGAGAAGAGTGCCAAATTCAAGCCCTTTCTAGGTTGGTCTACCAAAAGGCACACTAGCCCTAATGCAATGCCTAATGAAAAAATTTCAGACTTCATTTCCTTCTAAGGCTCTAATAATCCACTTAACACACAAAGTGATTCCTTGTTGATGGATTGAGAGAAGGCCTAACCCCCCGTAGTCCTAAGGGAGGCAACAAAATTCCCAAGCAACCTAATGAAAACTATAGTGACTATCATTAGAGGCCTAGAGAAAATCTGAAAGAAACTTTTTATTTTTTAAATAAGAAGATTTTGAGGGCACCCAATAAGAAGAATAATGCACATGGGTGGTAGCCAATACCTTTTAGCAAATTTAGAACTTACTAGCCAAGAGGCTTGGTAATCTAATAGTTGAACTTTTTCTTAATCCTAGAAACAATAACTTGCCAAAGAGTAGGAGAAACTTGAAAAGAAAAGGGGTATGCCTAGGAAGTGGAAAAACTCCCCATGCTCAACCATGTAGGAGTTTATGGTGAACTCCTCAACACCCCAGGATCACCTACAAGACAAAATAATCTTCCACGAGATAGAAATGGTAGAAATATCATGTTATGATTAAGGATGAGAGAATGCCAAAATTATGGAAGCCATTGAAAATGGCAATGTACATATGATGCCTTGCTTATAAAGGCAAGGTGAGGAATAGGATTAGACAAGATCATGACAAGTGTCTTAATCCTATCACATGAGACAACTAAGTCATAACAACCTAGGATAAGATAAGTTCTAGAAATGACAACTCATCCTTCTAGAAGGAATCTTAGAACCTAAGTAAACTTAAAATGTGAATATGTTTCCTAATTACCTAGTGAGTGAATTAACTAGGTAAAAGACATTTATTCACATTAACAACCCCCTTAAGTACAACGTAGGGAGAAGATTATTATGCAAATGACACAAAGATGGGTCTCAGCTATGACGCCATGGTAGGTACCCATGTACAAATACAAATGCAATTTCTCACAAACAGAGAAAAGGAGAAAACCCGGTGAGACAAAAGAGAGATAATACAATAATGATATCCATCACAAATCCAATCAATCTCCATCCACACAAAGGATGACAAGAGAGACCATACAACCCCCCATAAGAGATAACCTGCTACAAAAGAAGCACTAGAAGCACACTTGTGGAGTAACACTAGAATCCTTAATTTGACAAGCAAGTAAAGATAATTTTGTTTGTTAAAAACCATATTAGAGTCACTAAAGGACTCAGGTCAAAATCATGATAAAGAAGCAACAAACCCAATGCCAAGGAACGCTAGAAAACTCTCAAATTAACACAACTTTGGAATCTATGAAGCAATAGTCGATTGAGAAATGATCTAGAACTGAAATGAAGTGTAGAGATCAAAATTACACCAAACGTCATAGATGGAAATGTAAAGCTCCTCAATACCTTTCCAATACTACAAGAATTGTGAAAATTGGAGATTGTGGCAAAAACTTATGAGCTTGAAAGCCATAAAAAAAGATCTAACTTCAACCAACAATAAATGTGACCAAATAGCAAAATTATTGAAAATAACTTATACCACTGTAAAACTCACAACACCAAATTTCTAATGATATCTCGTTTGCATTTCACCTCCTAGATTGCAAGTTATGAAAAAAAATTAAAAAGGCCTAGAAAAGGAACTTTCAACACTAAACAAGTGCAAAAAATTGGCTCTTGGTCGCCTCATAAGACCACCTACATACTAAAATGTTTTAAAAAAATTAACCCGCCACTAGTGGTAGTGAGCAGGTAGCAAAGGCACCACCAACAACAGGTGCCCGCGCCACCTGGGTGTTAAGCCTTGGTCGATTCATGGGATCGCCCACCCAGCTCAGTGCTTAAAAACTTTATGCAATCAGTGAATATTAAAAGTTGGTTGGCCGATATAAATATCGTCAACTTTTCAACCCAAAGTTTTAAATAAAACTTTATAATATAAAAAGTCGTCGACCATAATGATTTGACCTATTGATGTAAAAAACTTTATAATATAAAAAATCATCGATCACAATTATTTGACCTGTTGATGTGACTATGAATTGACCTGTAGACATACTAGTACATAGGGATGACGTTGCAAAATATAATATGTTGTTTCAATTGAAGGATATTCCACCGACCAGTGACTACAACGATCTGCAAACAGAGTTGATGACTATACGGGTCGTACAACTACATACATATTCGTACAGTTGTATGGCCTAAAAGATTATGCCTTGGCCCTCGACTGAAAGTATCAAAAATTGATAATTTGGTACTCTGTCTTAGGGTTCTCAAGCCTTTCAAATGCAATGGTGAGGGTTATTTTCGCCCAAACTACTCTAAAACATCAGCTATCCTCCAAATCTGGAAACTGTAACCCTCATTCAAACCCTTAAAGATCTAGCAATATATAACAGATTTTGATGAAATCAAATTTGATCTTGACTTTATCAAATGCCTTGGATTTAATGGTGAATTTCTCAAGACCCCAACTCACACCCAACAAAGATATCATGCCAAGATTGGTCCCTTAGATCTGGGAAGAAGTATGTAACATTGAAACTCTAATACCATGTAGGAGTTTATGGTGAACTCTTCAACACCCCAAGATCACTTGCAAGATAAAATAATCTTCCACAAGAGAGAAATGGTAGAAATGTCATGCTACAATTAAGGATGCAATAATGCCAAAATGGAAGCCACTAAATATGGCAATGTACATATGATGCCTTGCTTATAAAGGCAAGGTGAAGAATAGGATTAGACAAGATCATGACAAGTGTCCTAAACATATCACATGAGACAACTAAGTCATAACAACCTAGGATAAGATAAGTTCTAGAAATGACAACTCATCCTTCTAGAAGGAATCTTAGAATCTAAGTAAACTTAACACGTGAATATGTCCCCTAATCACCTAGTGAGTGAATTAACTAGGTACAAGAAATTTATTCACACCAACAAACCAATTTCCAACCAAAATTATCTAACTATCCTAGCTTGGGAAGAAAGATTGCATATAGCATTGGGTCTTCTCCCATTGAATGCTCAAACCAAAAGCAAAATAAAAAAATGTCAAGCTAAAGAAGAGCTTGCTTGATATTCATCCTAAGTAAGAGTGAAAAAAGAATCATCAACAAAATGACCTTTGACTAAATGTTTAAGAGAGTTAGGAAGAGAAATTCCCTTGACTAGGGAGGGAGAAACTACATTGGCTAAAAGATATCCAAAACCTTTGGCAACAAGCACATAGAGAATCAAAGCAAGAGGGTGGCCTTGAAAAATAGAACGTGTACGACCAGTAAATAGGATTAAACAACTTGAATTATAAATCAGCAACCACTAGCTAATAAGATTAAATGCAAATCCAAGTCTAATCTATCAATGAAGCACAATCAAACATAACAAATCAAAGCATGTACTTTCCTTATGTCAAGATTGATTCATCTCTATTGTTCTTCTCCATTTTTCCTTTGCTCTCATATTTATGTGCATTATATTGCTTCAACTTCAAATGAATGTTGAATATGATAAAGAATGTAAAATCTTGAAGATTCACAATTAGCCTTCAAATGGGAATAAAGATTTATTTTATAGAAAAGTCTGATTTGGATGGATGATCGAGATTGAAAGAATAACTAAAGAGATCAATGGTCAAGAATTAATGAGGGGACTTGATTGATCAACTAACTGTCTACAACTGGTTGCATGATGTAGTTAAATAATTGCATGAATTAGTTAAGGGATAGTTAAATAATTGCATGAATTAGTTAAGGGAATTGATTTCTTTGTTAACTCACACTGAGTGGGAATGAACTGATTTGATTAATCAACGAACTGAAATTGATTAGTTAGTCAATTGGAAGAGAGTGTTCCTTAGGAATGAGGTAGAAATGGGTATGAGATTAATAATTAATTAAAATAATTAATTATCAGAGGAATGTGCAAGTGGAATTAGATAAATAAAATAATTAAATTTATTTATTATTGAAGAATAGATAATGTTGAGAGAATATAGGATGATTAAATAATTAAAGTAATTATTTAATTTAGAAATTGGGAAAGTGGATAATTAAATAATTAAAGATTATTTAATTCATAAAGGGATAATGAATGATTAATTATTTAATTAATAATAATTTATTTAATTAACTTAGAAGAATAGAGATAATTAAAAACGTAATTAAATAAATAAGTTTTGTTTAATTGATCAGGGACAATAAAGATTAAAGTGAATTAATTAAATAATATAAAATTATTTAATTGATAGTGGAATATGAAATTAGATAATTATTAAATATTTGAACATTATTTAATGATTAGGAATAGATGATAATTAGTGTAAATGTGTTACTCACAAGATAGGACAATTTTGGGTATCTACATAATGGAGGAGCCCAAAAGGTTGAGATTTTGGTTATTAATAGTAATGCAATCTAAGGCATCAATGAATACATTTGCATAAGTTGGATGAAGTGAGGCCCAAAGCTAAGAGCTTGGAACATCACAAGGATAAGTGACCCATTTAGTATCGGTGTAGGCTTTAGAAAAAATAATCTTGATAAAAATAGTAGGCTACTAAGACTATTGAGCTCATATAGGATTAATTTGGATTTAATGAAGTTGGTTTGCTTAGGCCAAATTAGCTAAGGAAACATAGGATTGAGCATAAGTGCTAGAGCCTTGACAACAATTTTAAAATAAATGTTCAATAAGGTGATTGGCCTCCAATTGCAAATGTCGTCCACATCTCTAGCTTTAGGTATAAATTTAATGTTTCTCTTATTTATTAAAATTTCTAAAGATTTGGAATAAAATGCTTCAATATAAACCTTCTAAAGGTCTTTGCCCACAATATCCCAAAAAAAATTATAAAATTAACAAGGGAAACCATCCAAACTAGGGACCTTCTCATAGGACATTGGAAAAATGGCCTCCATTAGACCATGAAAATATTGTTATAAATAATGTTTTAGGAGTTTGAGACTTGGCAAGGAACCACCTTAAGGAATTATTTTAAAGTAGTTGACAAAGCTAGAGTATACAATTGAGTAGCAATGACTTGCTAATAGTGTTAAAAAAAGACTCGTAAAATATTAAGAAGCTCCTTAAGAACTGATTGCCCCTCCCTGACTTACTTAATGGTTTGAGAAGTATGTAAGCAACATAAGGCCTAAATAAATTTTTTAGAGACCTTGTCTCCTAGTTGAGCTAGTGAAACCAAGCCTTAATTTCAGCTCCCTTTGTTGTTTAACTATTTGTAGCCTCATTTGGATGGCAAAATTCAATGGTTGAATCAAACAATTATACTTTTAAAGTGGTAATGGTGGTGTCCTAGAAAACCTTTGAAGTGGTATCCTTATAGTAGCAATGGAAAAAGTGCACCAACACACATAAATGTAGAGGAAACATGAAGTATGGGTTATGGAATCATTCCCTCAAACTAACTAGTTATTCCCATTCATAGGATATTGTTCCAAATTTCAAACATGTTGAATGTTTCCTTATGTGGCTTTGTGATTGAGCATTGATTTATTGAGAAAAAATTGAGTCATCATAGCATTGGGCTTGACAACTTGCTGCTCAATATGAAATCACATTGGAAAGTGCTCAAAAAGGATAATATTTTGCAAAGGCTCCACTAGCAAAGAATAATAGCTAGCAAAAGAAAAAAATATTGAGCTAACAACACAGCATGATCTAGGAATTTAAGCACTGCATCAAGTCTAGGATTTAGATTACTCTAAGTGTACCCTATCATATGATCCTAGTAGTGACAATGATTGGGATCAAAAAGCACCAATTTATTGCACATAAAATACCACACTCTCTTTCATTAGTTGTGTCATAACCCAATTTTTATTGCATTTAAATTATAATATGATAAATTGAATTATTAAGGAAATTCAATATGTTGAATGAAAATTTTGATATTTTTTGAAAAAATTTGAAAGAAGTTGAACGTCATTGACTATGTGATCTTTTGAACTATCTTATACTTTATCATCATTGAACATTACTGATAAACTGTGTAAGTGCAAGTGTGTGCAATTGCAAGATGACAGGTTGAAGGACAAGAACACAGTTGAAGTAGGATCGTTTAGCCAGATCAAATGATAAGCTTGATGGAATCTGGGTGCACACACCACAAATTGGCATGATAAATGTATTTGAAATTCATATAGGAGATTATATTAATCTAACTTGAAATGATTTGATGATTGAAAAGGTAGACTTGTGAAATGAAATACATGTGAATTCTTATTTAACTGTTCATCTTGATCTCATGCTTTGAGAATTTAAAAGAAAACGAAAGAATGACTTAGCACATAAACGAATGTATGTATTTCAAAAAGGCTTATTTAAAGGATAAGAAAACCCCCTTCATTTAAACATTCATGCTCAAAATAAAATAAAAGTTCATTTTTATTTAAATGTTGATATGTGAACATACAAACATCTATAAAATATATATATACACATGTATATATGTATACACACACACACACATATATATATCATAGAACGTTCATATGTGTATGAATATATATATATATATATATATGTATGTATGTATATATACGCATATATAAGTATTTATATTCCTTTTTAAAAAAGGATCAAATTTGGAAAGAAAATTAACACTATCATATTGATAAAAATTCAAATAAAATCATGAGAAAAATCTCATAAGGTCATGGCCTAAAACCAAATTTATGGCATATATTCAAATTGGAAGTATGTGGCGGCTAAATATCAATGACCTTTAAGATTTGAAATGACTTTTTTGGTGGAGCGCATGGGGAAAAGCTAAAAGTTACCATTTTGGTAACCCAATATCGAGCAAGACTAGAGGAGAATAGGTTGTTAGATGATTTCCTGAGGAAAAATCTGAGAGAAAAATTGACCAAAAAAAAAAGGTATTCAATGGAATTTCTTTGAAGATGTTGCATTTCCAGTTAGTTAATTCATGCGCAATTCTTTTAAATCATAGTAAACTTGCATGATGGTCTCGATATGCAATTCTTTCGATTTAAAATTTATTACTTCTTATGTTGAAGGTCGTGTCAGCCATTCTTGTTGCACATACTCTATGCATGTATCTCTAGCGGCATGGAAGCCGAATAGCTTAATACCCACTAAGTTTTATGTTATCACCATTGTTAGTTTATCTCATGCGTGTGTTATGCTTAGCGTTTCACATGGCTATCGGTGAAGTCGATGGCCTGTGAATAGAAATGAAATTATTCATAAATCACTATTGCCCCCTTTCAGGGTAGGCAGCTAATTCTCCACCGAAATCTTATGTTTATGCCATTCTATGTATGAATGAATTCCATTTCGTTAACTACACAATACGGGTGCTAGATCCATTTCCTTTGATCTTGGATTGAAGGGTATCCATGTTGTAAATTGTTGCCTCTTTGCATTAAGCGATGGTTGGGCTTATATCACCCCATTATGGTAAATGATATTATTTTTATCTTGTTGTTGTGTTTTACTATGTCACAGTGTTATCATTGTTTCATGTTGCCTCATCCATAGAGGACGATGGTAGAATGACATATCATTATATATGTATGCTTACATGATTAGTATGTGAACTATTGTTCTCTACGAACAATACCCATATCATCCCTTGGACGAAATCAACCCAAGCTGAGGGTTGACATGCATGGCTTCGGCCTCGGTATTGTTAAAAATATAAAGCAATGGTTAATCAAATATTGGTCATTTCATATAACGACAAAGGTATAATTTGTTATAAATAGTATTTGTTTAGTTGTAAACAACATCGTTTTGTTATAAATAGTATTTGTTTAGCTGCAAATAGCATCGTATTGTTATAAACAATATTTGTTTAGCTACAAACAACATCGTTTTGTTATAAATGAAATTGTTTTGCTACAAATAGCTTTATTTTGTTACTGTTAGCTCTAATGATTTGCACCCAAGATGAGATTAAGTATAGCCAATCATGAGTAACATGGGAACTTTTCTAGGGTTGTGGGTGACCTTATAACAAAAAATTACCTCTAGAAAAGTTGGCTCTTATTGATTTTACCTAAAACTATTTGTCTTTTGAGGAAAAAGGTAAAGAAAATGCAATACTGAAAATGAAACTAAAATTTTGATACTATGGTGAAATACCCAAAACTTACTAATGACATGCAAACTTGATTCTATTACACTTTAAGTTAATAGATTGATAGAAAATCTACACAACTCATTTTTGTATTGTTACCTATTTTTAGCTAAAGCTCAAAACAGGTGGAGCTGAATTGCATCCATCGAAGAAGGTACAAAAAATTTCTGCTTAAATATTCATTACTTTCCAAAACTTTGATTGCTTATGAATTTCAAGTGTTATTATGCAAATCTCTGTAACAAAGGAAACTGATAAATTTGCATAAAAAGAATGTTGTTTTATTCATATTGGAAAAACTAGGGTCCCACACATGTCATGGGAGTAGCTTAATCTGATTTACACAATCAAATGATAGATACAAGAAAAGAATGTAAACTATACAACTGAAAATAACATAAGCAGGTGATAGAAAGTGATTTGTCATTGCTTGGAATGACGAATCATCTCTACGTTAAAATCTTCAGTTATTGTGTTTTGCTTTCGAATTGATCCAGCTCCAGGCTCCAAAAGCATCTGCAAGAACAATGAAATATGGTATTAGAGATGGTCTCTAAGCAATGACAAACCATATCCTATCATATGCCTACACTACCAACATAAATATAATGCACATTCAATTAGGCATCCATCAGATGATTTCACTGTTCAAAAGAAAACATAATTCAATGGAAGCTTTCAGCTTCATTTATTTTGCTAACATGTTTGTTTAAGTGTACAGGTACAGGTATAATCATCATTCCAATCAATAGATATGCTTATGAGTGGTGTGAAATGTGGCTCCCACAAGGATTGAGCCCAACTCATAAACAATGTAAGAGCAGGATGTAAAAGTTGAGCAATCACAGTTATTATGTTCACAGGTAAATAATGGCAGCATTATGATATTCTCTTAAGTCATGCCTCAATGAATGCATGATAGTTTGATCATCATACTCATAATCAAGGAAATCAATCATAGAGTTGTACAACTGTACGCAGTCCACAGAAGACTGAAATGGAACAATACAACTTTAGCATCATCATCATAAAAGACTATCCCGGATGATATGTGAAGAAGCAGTGATCTCAAAAAGACAAGGTACAAAGGTTTTCATCTTCTTCCAAGAATCATACATTGAATACAAGTTTATTAAAGCACAATAACAAGTGAAGGCACAACATTCACAGTCCTTGTTTCAACATTGTGAGATGATCCAATATTTTGAAATGAAATCACATGGGATCGTTTAGCTGCTTAATAAATGTGCAAAGCTGAGTAAAATACATCACTCTCAAATTGAATGCTTTATTTCAATTACATGTTCCCAACTCAGTGACATTCACCTGATGAGATAGCTATATCTGCCATGCAGGGGGGTCTAATTTTGCCAGTTTTCCCTTTTCAAAGCCTCTGTCACATTTGCAATCTATGTGTATTATCAAGTTATGTGGCCTTTTAATATTTGTCATAGGGTCTTATGGTTTTGTCTCTAAGTAAAAATCTGAAGTGCTGAGGTTTCTCAACATTGCAAATAATGCACCAGTATAAGGAAAAAAATTATATTCAACTGACAATTTGCAGTAGACACAAAAGTATCGATATTCATCAAGCATGAGCTACAACTACAATACTGTCATGATGATAGTGGTATTACAAGGATGCATAGTACAAGTTACCAGCAGGACACTATCATGACAACTATAAAGCATTCCTCACTGTTAAAATGCAACTTCCATAGCTTTAAAATATGAGAGCTAATCACAGCGATCTAATATGTAAAATCAGATTTATCTATCTTGCAGAGAAATTTGGGAGAGAAAGGAGGGAATTTGGCCTTCAAAATCAGATACATGACAACAAAGACAAGCTAATGACAATGGCAGGTTACTATAAAGGGTTTGTTTTCACTAAGCATAAAATAATAGTTCATATGCTTCCATGATTTGCAAAGGATTATAGTGCACTAAAGATACATGGAACAAGATTTTTGTGTAAAAGAAAAGAAAAACACTCCACATATTTTACCATTAGTAGGTATGGTGAAAATCACAGCCATACAAGGTGGCAGTTTTGTTGCGTTTCATAGATGAAAAAATGAAACCAGGTTCAGCTTTCTTTGCAAAGAGGGGAGGATAAAATGTTTTTTCTAGAATAAATGCACATATGGGTTGAAGCCTTAGGCTTTGTAAGAAAATTAAATAAAAAACACTCGAAATACAGTGATCAAGCCATGGTGCGCCAGCCCAATATAGAAGCAAACACATGGAAGAATGAAGGGAATTTTACAGTTCCGCTGTTGAAAAATACATGAGGGGGCACAAACTTTCCAATAGATTTTTCTCTCAAGAGCTCATAACCAAGGTCTTATGGCGGTACCCAAAGAAATAAAGAGAGTACAGAGGTCGCTCAAAAATGCAATATATCTAAGCCATAGCCACTGAAGAATAAAGGATTTATTTGTTCTACTCAAAAGAGATGCAGAATCAAAATTTAAGTTTATATAAGACGTGACAGAAAATAGCATACCACTCAGCCTCAGCTTTGAAAGCTTCAGGTTCTCCATGCAAACCAGCTTCAAAACCTCTAGTTTCATTTGAGTTAATCCAAGAACTCAGAGTTCCAAACCCTTCCTTCCATGGCGGCACAGTAGCAAGGTTTTCCAGAATGTGCAAAGTGAGAAATGAAAGAGAGTGTTAGGGTTTGAGTATTTTACTCACCCTATTTCGTATAATGAGTATTTTTTTACCATGTTTTATGCGAATTATTTCATGTTATTACCGTGGACTTAACTCAAAGTCAAGTGCCTAGCAATGATGTGGTCAACCCTATCATCAAATTTATGAATACTACATGTGTTGTGTGGTGGCTGAGCAATGCTAAATGCATTGTTGAAATTAAAACATACAATATGCCTAAATTTAGTGGTGATGAATATTTACATAATGTGCTAACTATGCTCGGTGTGTAAGTTATCTTATGAAGCCCAAGACTATGCATGGAGAAGCCATAGAAGACTCTAAGTTTTCTAAAGTTTGACATTGAATATCAAATGCTAAGTATAGGTTGTGCATGAAGGAGGGATATATTGAAAATTCTAAAAAAAAAATCGCTCATGCACAAGTAGAGCTTCAAAGTTTAGTTATTCAAATCGTGCAAATTATGGAGATTATTGGCACTTTGCTTCAGTTTCACATCAGTTTATGAGATAGTATCATCATGCATGATACAAAAATAGAGTTTTAGTTATCATGGGCGAGTTGATAAAAACGAGATAGTTTTGCATGCTTTAGCCCACTTTTTCAAGGATTTTCAATTCAGTTTGAGTGTCCCATGGATCAGTTATGAGTTGACAACTAGTTGGAACCCGAGTTCACTCATTTTTGCATGAGTTTGAACTATTTTTATCAGGATTTTCTCTTCTGCTCGGATTTCACATTGGAGATGTAGTTTTTCACTTCAGTTCTCATTCAGTTCCATTTTTGGCTGCTTTGTGCATGCCTATTTTTGTATATATTGGAAAAAGTTTATCTTTTTCCTCTAGTTCTTGCTTTTCAACCTTTACACTCTGTAAAGAGATATATCATGTAACTCAGCTTTCAGAATTTAATACAACAACAATTTTTATAGGTTCAATTTGTGTCATTTTGCAAAGATTCCTTGGATTTCAGTGAAATCAAAAGTCTGCCTTGTCATTATGATGTTTTTATGAATGATTTGATGAAGTTTTATTGTGTTTAATATTAGAACCTTTAAAATTATTGTCTCATATATATTTGCATGCATTCAAATATGAAAATCACAGGTCTAGGGTTGTGCAACAGAATAATTTATTCTTATTTGCTGAGAAAACTTTGTTTTCCTTCAAAGGTGGTTTATTCAAGCCTTCCTTAGAATCGTTTTTGTGGTCAAACTATTGAATTGACTTGTGTGGATAGTTTTTCTGAAGTTTATTTTGAGTCATAGTTGCAAGTCTTTATCAATTAGGTGCATCACCGAGGTTTTAATTTTAGTTCATGCATTCAGTTCAATCCTTCTTACCCTTTTCTCAAAACAAACCATTCAAGTACCTAATTGATCATCATATAGGAACCTGCCTAGAATCTGGAGGTCTATCTTCGCCATAGGAATACCCACAACCTAAAGATAGTTCCCATGTTTCAACAGATTGCTAAATTTGACCATTCAAGCATTTGGGTGCAATATGATTGACAACATGAATATCAATTATAAAAGTGATTTATGAGAAGGTTCTTATACAAGACTCAAGAAATAAAAGAATAATTTGCATAACTTAAGCCCTTGTATTGCTCACACAACTCATAACCTGTATAATAGACATTCTCTTGCAAAGAAAGGTACTTTTGAAGATACAAAAATATAGGAAAAACACAAATTTCACAAGTATATTGTTCAATTTCAAAGGACAAGTACACTAACAAGCAAGTGATGAGAAAGTAGACTGAATCAATACTATAAATCTCTCAAGGTACTCACAGTTTGCATGACTGCATGAGTTACAAAATTACACTAAAATCTGATGATGAATAATCTCTAGAAAACTGCCCATTCAGAACTAAACTCAAATGAGTTACAAAGAGCCAATATAACTCACCACCCAAGTGATTGCACCAAAGTAGGAGCCAATAACCACCTTGGGTCGGATGCCCTAGAAAAGCCTAGAAAAAAGGCTCTAGATTCCTCACAAAACTATCCCAATATATGAGAAGGAATGATTTTGACTATAGCAAACAATTAAAACTGCCAACAAGGTGCAATAATGGCCCTAGAAACATGGAAAGATGTTTCCAAACTGAAAAAACCTCTCCATTTGTTTCTCTCCTCCTCTATTTTCATTTAAGGATAACAAAATAACTTTAGAGGCTTATAAAGGCACCTCAAAGTTATTTGTTTTACAATAAAATTAATGCAAAGAAAAGATTATAAAAACATTCTTCGAAGCACATGCATGGAGCTGAGGTGGCACAAGCTAAAAAATGAAATGGACTCCATATGGCACCTTCCTATTGCATCATTGAGGACTTAGAAATTATTTGAAACAAGGTAGAAAAGGGGAATTTAAGGCATAGAATGCCTAAGTCAATAACATATGACTTCGACCCCAACATAATTCATGTTTCAATTTTTTTTAAAGAAATTAAATAAAATCCCATCAAAGACACAAAAAAGGGGGTCAAACCCTAATTATGAAAAGAGACAAAATGATGAGAAAACTATCATTTTGGCATTGCACACTTTCTGGGAGCATAATGCAGTCGCTAGGGTTTGACTAAAAAACTATGGAGAATCACTTCTCTCAGATATTATAGTGGCGTTCCTTCTTGCAAAAATTGACAAATGATGTCCTCCTTGGGTAAGTGCTTGAATTAAATTTCTCAAATAAAGTTTTCCTATTCATTATGACTTCACAGGTTGCAGCCATTACCATTTTACTTACCCATTTAATTTTTCATTGCTAGCCACCATGACAGTTTGAAGATACACTATCAGAATCTTGAAAAGATGAGATTTGACTTCCAGGAGACAAGGTCATTCATGGGTCTGCTCTAATCATCTAGATGTATGCATTTATTTCCTTCTTGTTTTCTGAGTAGAAATAACACTTTCTTTGCACCCAGATATGGCAGAGTGGTGCGGCCTTTTAGCTTTTCTGGGTCTTCCCTGTAGCTTTCATGTTGTTGTTTTTATCACCATGGGTATAGAATTTATTATCATTCTCATGGGCTTCACCTTCAGAGCAATGACTTGATCACTTTATGGCCATAACTATGCCTACCATAAGACCCTATTTCGACGCCGAGGGTTTTCTTTTATTCCCTCCATTGTGGCCATAAGCAACATAAATTTCACTTTCCAAATCTCTGTTTCCAGTATGCAATTTTGTCATAGGACATTGACATCTATTTTGATTAAAAAAAATTCTCCATTATCCCTTATGCACCTCTTTGCAAATATATGAAGATTTTCACTGTATGTAAAGGTTTCTTGATGAATTTTAGCTTTGGTTGTACATTTTTATCTTGCTGTAGATTTAGTGGCTGCGAGGTAAGGCTTGTGAAAGCCCTCTGTAGATGATTTCACTAGTAGATTCGAAGCAAGTAGTAGCATTCTGTGTTTGTCTCGAGCTAGGGTTTAGAAAACCGTAGCCTTCTTAGAAATTCTTTAATGGGTACCCCTCTTTAAAGTCCTTGGTTACATGAAAGTTGAGGTCGTGGAACCCTAACTGGCTTTCAATCATTTCTGTGAGGCACAAGTATTGTAATTTTTTCCCTTATCAAAGTAAAGGAAATATGCAATAACTTTATCTCCAACCAACTGTATTGTGTTAATGCTCTCTTTTATCTCTGCCGCCATGAGTTATGGGTTGTGATCAAGTCTTACAGAAATTATGGTTATCTTTTATACTTTGGAAACTCAAAACCACTTCATACAGGCATGATTCAAAGATTCTATGCATTTTCCTTCTTTTTTGAGCATTATTACTTAAAATTCTCTCTTAAAGCTTTCCAGGAGTTTAATAGCCATTGTCCACAGGCAGTGGGTTTCATTATTTGCTTATGGATTTCTATCACAGGGTAAATCCTCCTTTCTTTCTGGTTGTAACCCTCGTTTAAAAAAAAACACCATCAACTTTTTGTCATCTCTTGATAACTTACAAGAGGCTGTTACTTTTCTTTATGCCCATCCCGCCTTGTTTCTTGTTAAAACACCATAGTGCCAGGAAGACTTTTAATGATTAACATTTGTAGTCTCATATTAACCTTTCATGCCACTTTATTATCACCTACAGGCAGTCATGCATTTCTAAAAATCTCCTATTAAAAGCCATACTCTATTCTATTTCTCTGTCTTTGTTTTCTATGACCATTTTTTGGAGTTGAAGCCAATCTCTGTGCATATTCTGGAGATTTTCATCTTTATGACCGCTCCGAATCCTGATTTTAATGAAGTCATTTGCGAATAAGTTTTGCCACTATCTTGTGTAAGGATGATTGTCATTGATGATTATATCTCGTTATCACTCCTATTGCATTCTCAGAGGGGTAAGCTATAATGTCATATGGAAGTTCTAATTTTAATGACTATTCTCTCATGATCACCAAATGATCATTGAAAACAGTGAACTGTGGTACTCAAACTTTTTTCTCACTGGTACTTTTTCTATTTATGAACATTCTAAATATTTTCCCATCATTATTGTTGTTCATGAACTGTAGTCCATAAGATGCTAAATATGGATCTTACTGTCATGATTTGGTTAGAGATCTATGTTAAATGTATGAGAAAAGTGTTGTCCACCTGTGAATACCTCCTGTGCTTATGCACTCAAGTTATTTTTGTGAAACAACTTGGATAAGTGTTTTATCTGTTGTGAAATTTCTTAACAACATTTATACCATGATATCCTTATTTGCTATTGTCATCGTGCATTTGATCTTTCAATAATAGGTTGTCTGACTTAGAATGTTTGTTGACAAAATCGTCGTCTAACACCCATATTTTGGTACAAATGATTGTGAAGCTGAGAGCTGTAGCAATCTGTTGATATCATGCAATAAGCACCTTAAAACCTGACATGCCTTTTCCATGCTATTAAAGCATCATAACCACTCTTGTGACAGCCTGAAATCAATGGCTTCAGTGCTCCATTCTTCAGGGAGAAATGAAAGGATAAGAGATAGTATATGAGTTCCCTTCACTCAATAACTGAGTATTTACTAGCTCTTGTTTACAATGTTGTAGCATTTTCAATACTTTGGTTTTTTGTTTATTCTATTTTTGAATGACAAAAGAATAGAAACTTTCATTTCATTTTAAAATATCCTATCTTGTTCTTAGGGAACTGAAATACTTCATTCTTTTGATTCATTCTGAATTTATTCTGCAAGAATAGAACTCAAATCTTGATAACATTGTGTTGTCCAATACCACGAATATTGAATATTACCTTAGACTTTCTTTAATCTGTAACCTCCATTTCATTTTTTGAAGCTCAATTTTAGATATTTTGTAACAATTCACATGATTTATTTATAATGTTACAAAATATCACAGGGCCTGCTGACACAATCACCGCGGTATTCTTCTAATAGCTTTATCATAATCACTTCACTGTGCAACAAACATCTATTATTTATTCCTTGTTATTTTGTCAGATGATAGTAGTTGTTATCCTTTTGCATTGCCCTATTTGTTCCTCAATATTCTTGTTTTCCCTTTAAAGTAATAGTGTAAGTTGTTCACACATGGTGACCTTTATCATAAACAGTTGTTTATTAAGACCCTTCCCCTGATTTTATGCAATTGAATCAGGACAGCTACTCATGGTCTACTTGCTTGATAATATGTCTTGGATAACAGTGATCAGAAATACACTATCATATGTGATGTATGATCATTTAGGTGTACCATGAGATGATGATCTCAAACTCAGACCCTGCTAAAAACAATTGTGAGCATGCTGGCACAAAAAGAAAGATCTTGAACTCCATGAAGATATCATACATTGTCCATCTGCAAAACACAATCATTTAACCACTGTTCTTTACATGCACGCTGGGCTCAACCCTTGTGGGAGCCGCATTTCCACTCCACATGTTGAAACTTGATGAAATAGTGACATTGTTTTCCCTGTATCTGCACATGAAACAAACAGTTAGAAAAACATATGCATATGCCTAAAGGCTTGATGATTTTATTTCTCTTTTCTCTGAACATGAATAGTTTATAGCTTGTTTAATGCATATAAAGGGCAGTCTATACACTGGTGGGTGGATGTGTATGTAGTGTTAGAGACCGTCATTGTTTAGAGCTTTGCTCTAACCCATTGCAATTCTTTCAAATGCAGGACATGGAGACTAGGAGCTGTAGAGGACGCAAAACAAGCAACTTGGAGCTTAGGATCATGCAAGACAATGGATTTAGACCAGTCATCAGGCAATGACTAGCCTCTTCCTCTATATATGCATCTTTTATTCCTTCAATCCATTTTTGCATATATTGCATTTTATCTACATTGGACAAGCTATATCTCACGGCTTGTGTGAGATAGATTTGAACTTTTGAAACAATAAAGACTTTATTTTAGCAATATTTGTGTAAATATTTTTAGTATTGTATACATTTGTATAAATGCAACAATCTATTACTAAAAATAAAAGCTTTTTTTTATTCTTATGTTTATACACTTGAATGCAATATAGGAAAGACTAATATGAAATGCACCTCATTTTTAGTTTGCAAACACTTAAACTCACCCAACTTGACCTAAAAGAAAAATGAGTAACCGTTACAAACAACATATCATTACATGGAAATTGTTCAATAAACCTATTTTTCAGTTCTTTTACTTCATGTATTTCTGACAAATGATATGTCAATCTATAACATTATTATGAATGGAAGAAATCTAATAATGAATTTATTTTAGAATGTATGCATAAATAGATAACTTAAGTCGGCACATATATGTGTATGACATAAACCTTTGTATATGTACATACACATACTTGTGACATACCTTCTTTTGTTATCTATTTATTCTTAAATGAATATTGAATCACGTTGAATGTAACCATGTGACGTGTATGAAATGAATGGATAATGTATTGATCAGTTCCATTTGAATCATTTTTTTGATTTTTTATAAGACATGGAAATAAGTGGACTGGATTACTTTTTCTTACATATGTGTGTAAAGAATATTCTCTTAATTGAGTAGAACAACAACACCTAAGTAGACTAGAGCACCTCAGGGTAGATGCTACTAGAGGGTAGATAATTTCTTTGGAATAACTATGTTGTTGAAAGTTACCTTCTAGGACGGGTGGTGAAATGGAGTTCAGAGAGTATAGGTTTTTGCTTTATCCAAAACTTATCATTTGTTGTTGCAACTTTAATTTTATGCTTGGCCAAACAATTAGCCCATTATGTATGTATAGACTTTGTGATAACACTCTTTTCCATTCCTAGCATATATTTTTTATTTTTTCTAATTATAGATAGAGATGCATGTTGATGTATGGGCACGCACCAGATTCCACCTTACAGATTGTTCTCTTACTAAACTCTATGTGTAGGGTCAAGTATTCTTCAGGTTGGAAGAATTCCAAGAAAACATAAGCTTCGTGGTTGGGCAGTAAAGTGCTTCAACCATGTTCTTGTCCACCAATGGAGGTGAACGTCAAGAGGAAACCTTGGATGTTTCATGATTATCATGTTCTATGATATAACCTTGATGTAAAATTTTATACAATGTATTGACTTTGTGGCCCTATGAGCCAAGTCAACTTAGATATTGTAATTGACATTGAAATTGAATATATAATAAATATGAGTCATTTTAATTAGACATGTGTTGCTATGATTGAAAATAGTGTTTGTGAACCAATATCCTATACCTGCAAGAACACAACAAATGAACACATTAATAAGATCAAATTCAAGTTAGAATAGAGATTCCCCATAAAATCCATTAACATGATTCGAAATAGGAAATGAAAGCAAGAAATTCAATGAAAAGCAATAAAATAGATTAATCCTATTCAAATAATGCAAACTCTTGATCCTATGGGGGAGTTGGTGCCAATTTGATGTGGAAATTGGCCCTTTCCCAACTCCTAAGCAAGCTTGATGAAGATTTGATGATTGTGATCCACTTGGTGATTGCTTCAAATGCCTTCCATGGAGAAAACCTGCAATAACCTAGCTACAATTGATGGATTTGATGCAAATGCTAAAGATCTAAGATGAAATTGAAGTATAATAACTTTTCTCAAATTGTGGATGCAATAAAAATGATTATAATAATTCTACCTGGATTGTGGATGGATGAAATGAGGAATAAGACCTCTTATTTATAGAATGTCAAGTTGGAAGAATGCCCAAAAGAGAGCAATGTGGGACTAAGAATCAACAATTGGCAAGATGCCACTTGTCAACATGTGAATGGATGAAGGATGAGCACATTTTGGAGAATGTGCAAAGTGGGGGGAGATTCAAATTCAAAAGATGGCTTGTTGGAGTGATATGTAAGAGTCTTAAATGCCAAGTGGGAGACATGTAAGAGTAGTTAATGCCATGTTGGGGGATAAGACATGTGGGAGGGAAAATTCAAATTTGAAGAATATTCCATCTTGATGCCCTTTTGAATGATAATAGAAGAAATAATAAATCAAATAAATTGATTTATTGTGCAAGTGGGAAAAGCTAGAGGATGTGACATGAATTAGATTAGATTAATCAGGATTTGATTAATTTAAGAGAGGATTAAGTGATTTGACCCATTTGATTTAGATTCATGGATTAAAATAAATCAAAAGGAGATGAAAATGATTTAGAATTGGTTAAATAAATATTTTGATTTATTTAACCAAAGGGAGGTGATGTTAGATTAAATTAGATAAATGTTTAATTTATTTAATTTAATAGGTAGACTTTCGAGATTGATTTATTTAATTAAAGGCGGACTAGGGTTAATTAAACCAAATTGATTAATTTAATTAACAAGAGAGAGTGACTTAATTAGATAAATGATTATTTATTTAATTAAGGGACGAAGAGTGATGATAAGTTGAAGAGGTGATTTAGGACAAAACGATGTTAGTTAATCAGGATCAAGTGCACGAGATCAATCAGTATATTTTATGTGTCTACATTTTGCCCCTCTTTGAAGCAATGTACTTGCTACATTGGTTCAAAGAATAAACTTTCCGCAATCAATTTTTTTTTTTAAATAATTTTTTTGGATGCCCCAGCGGAAATAAGTATACTGGTACATTTCCCCCTCGAGAGATCGAGCAAAAAGATTCAATTTGAGGGTCAATCTCATGATAAAGAGGTTCAATATCAGTTTAGCTTGAATGTTTGATGTAGACAGATTTGATGATGTACACAATTATTGGCCATGGGTAGCCTCATGCCTATTTTGATATATTACACACTTGATACTAATTTGTACCATGACAATTACATTATTGATGATATAAATGAGATGATTATGATGTTTATATGCAATGGATGATATGATGATGCATGAATGATATGGATGCACATGATATGATATGTCAATGCCTTTATGATTATGTAAATGGATGATAAATGTATGGTTTATGAGATGCTTAGAAGAACCAATCTATATTATGCAATGATGAAATGCAATGCATGCAAGATGATCAATGTTTCTTATATGATATGATATGCAGATGGTTTGTGGATGCAAGATGGATGCATTAGCGATGATTTATGATTAACTATCATGGTACCATGTTAGCGTGAAAAGCAAGAGATAGAAGTAAACAAGAGATTCCAACAAGACATGAGATGATGATGATTATTTGCTTGCCAAGGAGTTGGGATTTTCAAAGGGTCAATTACCTTATGTTTGATAACACATATAGGTACGATGCATCAAGGTACAAAGAACCATGATGATGTTGTACCTACTATGATGGACTTTGACTCAACAAACAAATAGGAGTATTCTTGTTCACACCTAACATACGAAAACTTTGCTAGGATGCACCTAACAAAGCAAGTATTCACCAAGTTATATTACAAGAACGTCCAACAAGCACAACAGAAAAAAGATAATGATCAATGCCCCATTCCTTTCTCTCTAAATTGTTTTGATTAGACATCATCAAGAGGTCATTGGAATGAGCGCAATAAGATAAATCAAAAGAAAAGATCAAGCATGCAAACAAGTCAATGTTCTTTGTACCTTTAGCCAAGGGAATGGGCTTTGTCTAGGATAAGAATCCAAAGTGATATCCAAAATGATGCCCATTGTCGGAACGATATATCCTAGGACAGTCATTGTATAGGATGATGATGGGTTGATAAGTTGTTTGATAGGCTTTTGATATAAGGTTGACTGACATATTTGAAAATGATTAGGATTTTGATTTTGCATTTAAAAGTTTGAAGTTTGCTTTTGATTTTATGTTTAAAGTTTGATTTTGTCGATTATTGTGGTTGTTTTTGTTTGTATTGCCAAAGGATGAAGGTGACGGTTGTTTTATTATGGATGAGATTATTGTGGGTGAAAGCGAGATGATACTGATGGATTTTTCAAATATTTGGATGTTTTTGAAGTTTTTGAAATATTTTGAGGCTATTTTTGGTTTTTGGGTTATTTGAATGTTTTTGGATTTTGGTGTTTTTTGAATGTTTTTGGATTTTGATGTTTTTTTGAATGTTTTTGTATTTTGATGTTTTTGAATGTTTGATTTTGATGTTTTGAATGTTTTGGATTTTGTGTCTTGGGGTTGATCAAATTAGCCTTGGCTTCACGCTCAGACGGCGAGTTTAGAAACCATGTTTTTTTTTTTCATATTTTTTTGAATTTTTTTTTTTTTTTTCTGAAAGATTTTAAGCTCATGTTGAACCACTTGGTGGTGTCGATGTAGATGCTTCTATCATGACGTGTCATCGATATCTTGCTTGAAGAAGTTGCTTTGCTAAGATATGTGCACTTGAATACAACTTTTGAGGTTTCTGATCTACTTTGTTGATACCAGAGTTAACTTTATCTTTGTGTGCACATCACTATAGAGTGCCTTTTGAATCCTTATGATGAAGGGTCATTGCCAACACATGGTCAATGTGAGAATTGGATATCATGTGTAGAGGCGTGGATGGAGTGTGTTTAGGAATAAAATATGGATTGGTTGATAGTTTGGAACCTTTGACTCTCCAAACTTGGGAAGATGAGCAATAATGGGTGGATACGAAAGTGTGCATGGAATTAGGACCAATTGCTTGATACACTTTGTACGTCACTTTAGAAGCCTTATTTTTCCTTTGTGTACATCTTTGATGGATACTTTTCCTTTTTTTATTTAGCCCCATAGTTTCTTTGACTAATGGAGTTTGATAGGGATAATCTTTCTTTGTATTTTTTGGTATCCATTTGTATTTGATTTGTCCATTATGCTTCTCTGCTTCTTCTGCTTTGATAACATTCCTTGTGCTTTGATTCAAATCTTTCTTTTGACGTTGGTCCCAATTCATGGATGGGGTGATGGCTGGATGAAGATTCATGACATGGTTGGTTGTAGTATCGGCATTAGTTTCAACATAAGGATTCTTCATGCTCCCTATGTTGACGTTTGCTTCAAACATAGTTGTCCCCAGTATGGTGGTAGTAGCACCTTTTTTCCTTGATTCTTCCTATTTTGAGATGTCTTGTTCAGTAAGCCTTCTCTGATAAATGTTTATTGTAGATGATGTTTTAATTTGCTGCTTTGCTAACTCCAGAATGTCCTGTTCTGTCTGACCCATTTCTTGAGTGGATAATGTTGGATATCTTCATACATGATGTCCTCAGTCTGAATTTTGGATATATCTAATCCTGATGTTGACAACTCTATTTGACTGTAGGAATCAATAACTTGCTCTTTTTGTGTAATAATGTCAGGAGTAAAGGAATCATTTTCTAAATGAAGATCATCTATGTGTCCATCCACAGAAAGCATCTCATGGGTAGATGGAGGAGTATGTGTTATGTGGATATGATCATCTTGTATAGATAGGAGAGTATCCATTAGATTATTGTAGTAGCTTGGAGATGAATTCTTGATCTTGAATAACTTCATAATTGCTTTCGACATGCTTTGGATCAAGTTCTTGACATGGGTCAATTTCAAAGGATGGATTGCTTACAAAGGGTTCTTGGATATCTTCATTAGGCATAGGAAGTGGCTCAATATTCTCTTGATCTTTGAGTGAATTTGGATCAAGTGTTGAGTTGAATATTCCTTCAATATCAGCAATCATGAGGTCGAAGGATGTCAATATGTCTTGGAAAGGACCATTGCTAGACTTTGGTGAGAGATTTTGATCATGCTTTAGAATAAATTTTTGAGATATGTCCTCTAACTTATTAGGTGATGTAGAGACATTTTCAACATGATAATTGGTTGATGGATTGTTGATTATAGGATCAAATAATGTTAACACTCCTTGAAATAGATCATTGTCAGATATTGTTGAGGGATTCTTATCATGATCAAAAAGTGACTCTTGATGTATGTTGATTTGATATTGGGATGAGGTAGAAACATCTTCCATGTACTCGTTGATGGATAGGTCTTCATCATATGATCGTTGACTTGGATCGATATATGCATGTATAGACACTGAAAAAGTCTTGATTAATACCATGCATCTAATTCTAATAAATTAACAATGTTTCTTCCCAAATCACTTTAAATTCATCAATTAATTAAATAATCAACATTATTTAGTTAAAACTAGAAAATTAAGTTATTAATCAAATAATTAAAATTATTGATTAATTCACCCTTCTTTTAACTAATTTTCATCACATTTAATTAAATAAAATCATTTAATTAAATCCCCCCAAGTCTTGTCATTTGATTAAATAAATCAAATCAAATGTCGCAATCCCCTAACCCATTCCAGTCAATTAATTATGGATTAATTAATCCTAAATCACTTTCTAATCATCATTAATAAATAATCCAACTTTTCACTCCTTAAGAGTTAAATCAACCCATGGTCAACTAACTAGGTTGCACATGAAATTCATTTCTTTTAATTAACTAATTCCTCTATTTACCCTCACAAAGGCATATTCCAAAGAATATTCTTCTCAACAACCTCTCATTTAATTTTTCCTCCAAAGGTTTTCAAAAACCTTTCACATCCCCAATAAATTCTCTTACATCCTCTCAAATTTCAACCACATTCATTCAATTCCTCATACAACCTTTCAAATTCTCAACCATTCTCATTTACTTATCTTCTATCCTCCTCCACTCACACATTTCCCAAAATGTGCTCCACCTTCCTCCAATAGAATTATGACACTTGGAACATTCTCATTGGTTCCCTTTTTATCCCACATTCTCCAAATCCTCTCATTTTTCAACCCTAGGATTGTATAAATAGAAGCATCATTTTCACTATATGGATCCACAACTTCATGCATTTTTATTATAGGCAATTCACTTCATAGCTATCACCATTTCCATCATTTCCAAGCATAGTTTCATCATTTGGCATCAATTTCACACTTGGAATCATCTTCAATCTTCAAAGTTTATCAAAGGGATTGGGAAAGAGCTTCCTTCCACATCAAAAGAGCACCACTCCCCCTATGGGATGAAGGTTTAACAATGTCAATTGGATTTCATGTTTTCTTTAGTTAGTTTATACTCATTTTCATGTTTTCTCTTTGTTTTGGTTAAAGAATCTCATAGGGAGTGTTTGATTTGGTTTCTAAAATGTTTGACACTTGTTTGTTGATCCTTGTTAGTTGATTGAAGATTGGACACTCACAACATGTAATGTTATGTAGAATAAGGACATTTATTCATAAAGCCCAGTGTTAAGTTACGATAGGTGTGAAATGTGATGCAGGTCGAGTGTAAGCCAGTATGGTGACCACCAGACAAGAGATGAGTAGTAGTGGATCAAATAATGGACCAAACAATAGGCTGGAACATATTCTAGAGCTTCTAAATAGGCAAAAGGCTCGTATGGACCACATAGAACATGATGTTCGAGTGGAATGTGAAGATTGGGTTCACATGAATGCAGAAGTGAAATAGGGGGATGGTGGTCCAAGAGAAGGCCCTCAAGGTCGAATTTAGGAAGAACTTGGAAAAGACCTCAAAAGAGTAGCACCATTGAAGTTTGATGGTAAAGCCATCAGAGCAGGAGCTGAGGCATGGATCATTGAGATGGAGAAATATTTTGGACTCTGTAACCTATATGATTAGATTAAGGCTACATGGGATACATATCAGCTTTCAAGAGAAGCAACTACTTGGTGGGACAATGAAAAGTCAGAAAGGAATCTTCAACCTGCTAAGATTACTTGGGAACTCTTTCTCCAATATTTTAGGAAGAGATGGCTATCACAACTCTTTTTTGACAAGAAGGCGACAAAATTCCAAAACCTAACTCAAGGGAGCATGACTATGACCCAATATTAGGAAAAGTTCACCAACCGACTAAAGTATGTGCCCCAATATAAGGGAGATGAAATTTTTCGTATCTAGAAGTTCATATTGGGACTTAGGCCCCACATTGGAGTAGAAGTGGATATGCATGATCCTCTCACCATGAACAAAGTTTTCTTAAAGACCACCAAACAGGAGCAGAAATTGCAGTAGTTATCCAACCTCCTTAACAATTCAAATCCCAAGTTGTGGTATGGGAACAAGAAGTTTCATAAAAGGAGAGAAGAACTATTAGATCCGTAATCTCGAGAGGGGAAGTGAGTTGCAAGAGAAAGGAAAAGATGGAAATGGTGGAAAGCGAAAGAAGGAAAACAAAACAAAGGCAAAGATGACCAAAAGCAAAAGGGCTTCAGAGAGGACAAGCCAAGAGGTCACAAAGGGCCTCGCAATGGGTGCTATACTTGAGGAGGCAATCATTATGCCTCAAATTGTCCATAACAGTCGAAGTCACAAAGGGAAGGAAACTATCAGTAATCTGAACATCATCATATCCGTGTTGTAGTGGATAAAAAGTATGTAGAGTATCAAGCTTCGCCAATACAACTCACAGGTAAGCTCTATGGCCAAACTGTCTCTATTTCAATTGATACCAAAGCTACTGAATGTTTCATAGACCCCAAAGTAATATCTAAGATACCTATTAGACTCGAATACATGGCAAACTCATGAACGGTCTAGTATGGTAATTGAGTAGAGTGGAGGGTAGATACATGTCTTTTTTGCAACGAGTTAGAGCTTCTAACCCTCCAAACCCAAGTCAACCTGTATGTGGCAACTTTAGGCTCATACAATGTAATTTTAGGAATAAATTGGTTAACCGAGAATAAGGCTATAGTGAACTACGAGGATAAGGTAGTTAATTGTGTGGATGGTTATGGGAACCTAGTCGAGATTTGTGGGATGCAAAGACCCTTAGAACTTAGATAGATCTTTGCTATGCAACTCAAGAAGGCTCATTAGAAGGGATGTGTTATTTATGTTATGCATATTAGTAATCCTGATAGCAAGGAACCATATCTAGATGACTATCCTATTCTCAAGGAGTTTTGCGATGTATTTCTTGAAAAAATCATAGAGCTACCTTCATAATGGGAATTTGACTTCTCTATCGACCTTGTACCAGGAGTTGAGCCTCAATCTAAAGCACCATATCAAATGACTACCACCAAACTCTATGAGTTGAAGGGCCAGTTAATGGAATTATTAAATAAAGGGCTCATAAGACCCAATGTGTCTCCTTAGGGAGCACCTATTATCTTTATGAAAAAGAAGGATGGAACCTTGCGTTTGTGTATAGACTATCGGATGTTGAACAAGGCGAACATCAAGAATCAATATCCACTTTTGAGGATCTATGAGTTATTTGACCAGATGAAGGGAGCAACAGTGTTCTCCAAAATTGATCTTCAATCGAGATACCATCAATCAAGAATAAAGGAAGAATATATTCTAAAGAATGCCTTTCAAACTGGGTACATACATTACGAATTCACCGTGGTACCTTTTGGTTTGACCAATGAACCTGCAGCTTTCATGAACCTCATGAATAGTGTGTTCAAAGACTGTTTGGATGATTTTGTTTTGATTTTCGTTGATGACATCCTAGTTTACTCAAAGTTTGTAAAAGATCATGATAGGAACTTGAGGATAGTTCTATAGCAGCTGAGAGAAAAGAAACTCTTTGGGAATATATCCAAGTGTTTGTTCTATCAAGGTAGGGTGCATTATCTAGGCCATATTATTTCAGCTGGGGGAGACTTTGTAGACCCTAAAAATATCAAGGCAATTATGGAATGGCCGGTGCCTCAAAATGTGTCAGAAGTCTATGGCTTCATGGGATGAAGGTTTAACAATGTCAATTGGATTTCATGTTTTCTTTAGTTAGTTTCTGCTCAGTTTCATGTTTTCTCTTTAATTTGGTTAAAGAATCTCATAGGGAGTGTTTGATTTGGTTTCTAACATGTTTAACACTTGTTTTTTGATCCTTTTTAGTTGATTGAAGATTGGACACTCACATTTTGGCACCAGAGGGAGGGTTGATCACTTTATTCTAACATTTTTTTTCCTAAAATTTTGTTTTTGTGAAGCTACAGGGGAGCGACGCCACCCTTTCTAGATACAATGTTGCCTTTGCTTACCACTTTGCCTTTGTTTGTTTGCAGAGTGTCGCGTTTGCTCCCAGCACCACTTTCACAATGTCACACCATATTTGCACACCATTGTCGTATCACTTTTGCTATAGAGCCACATTTGGCCTTTCTATTTTTTATCTTATTTTTGGTTTTGATATAACGCCACCTTTGAAATTGCACTGTATATGTTGTCTATGTCCTATGTAGAGCACCGCCTTTGATTTTCAATAGAACGTCGCATTTTCTTTCAGCGTCACGTTTGCTAATTGCAAAGCATCACATTTGTTGCACAGCGCCGCCTTTGCAAGAAAGGGAGGAAAACTAAGTTGGAAACCTAAAAGCATTTTTTAATGCTCTTTGTAATAACTTAGGTTTTCTATTTATGTCTTTCATTTTTTTTAGGACCAACTAGAGTTACTTTTGGGCTTAAAAATTTAAAAACAACTCAAGCTTTGTCAAAGTTGGTTAAAATTGAACATTGGGAACTTACTAGACTTTGAATTTGGGCTAAAAGTGAACAAGAAAAACTCATATTTAAGCTTGGTGCTTTAAAAATAATTCATCTATATTTGGGCTTAAAATAAACTTGTGTTTTCTTTGCTTTGTAATTTTTTACAAGTTTCATTTGAATGTGTATGGACTTCTCTCGCCCTTCACGATGATCTTGAGAATCAAAAGCATTCTAGTGACATAGGTTGTCCAAAATTACCCACACATTTCAAATTGGAGCTAAAATTGAACAACCATGTGAGTGTGAAGGAAAGGTATTGTGTGTGTTCCCTCCTAAGTGCTTTATGCAAACTAGCCAGTTGAAATACAAATATAGTTCTTCACTATTGTTTATCTTTAGAGAGCCTGCCTTGATGGGAAAAAGTACTAACTCCAAGGGAACGACTCAAGTGGTAATGAGCTAAAGCCAATCTCTTCCAATTGCTATATAAAAATGTGTTGTGACAAAAGTCATTAACAACAGGCGTGGAAGTGTCATATTGACAAGTGTCACCCATAGTATCCATGTGATACGTAAAAATCCTTCCTTAGGGAAAGGACTAGGAAGCCTCTTGACTCGCCATAGTCTTGAGCTAATCTTTCCGCGTGTATGGCCACCTTGAACGAAAGTCCTTACTACAACCTACTTGTTTAAAAACCAAAATCCTTACTATTTGTTGGTGCAAGAACGATCGTTCTGAAGCCGCCCCACATTTGTACTATTCAAAGTAGAAACACAATAAATCCTTTTGATCTCTGAATTTTAAGGATTTTGAGATTTGGTGGTCCCGAGAAGTGTGTGCCATGGAGGGGAGCCAATGTCACCAAATCTCTAGTTGTTCACTTTGTTTCAATGTTTGGAGAAATCCAAGTGCGGAATCAACAAATATTGTCCTTTCTATCCTAGGGTTGTGCAATTTGTGAGTCAGTCAAATACATTGCTTAAAATCTCAAAACTTTGAAACAAACATTCAACAAGTCATCAAATTTCAAACCCTTTGGAAAGAGAAAATACCTTTGAAAAGTCCACATATTACTGCTTGTCCCTAGGGATTCTACCCTTAGAGGCTTCTAAATATTTGGGCCCATATCTCAATTTTCTCTCTCTAAAGTCAACCTAGGAAAACTGTGCCCTTGATTCTTTGATTTTCACATAATGGACCTTATGGAATGAAAAGGAATTGAGAGATAGACATTCAGTTGGAAAGCTAAGCAAGAAGTGTTGATGTGGTAAAAAGAATCCATTTAATCAAGATAAAAGACAATTGAACCCCACATATGTGTTTGTTCAAATGATTTCCTACAAAGTCAAAATCCTAAAACCAAAGTCTATCAATCGTCATAAGCATCTTAGTCCAAAGGCTCTCAAGAAACATCTTTCAACACTTTACGAAGTCAAAGATAGATTCGTCTACAACTTTTACAAATGTGCTTCAAGAAATAATCCAAACTTGTATTCCTTCTATTATTGTCAAAATCTGGGTGTTTTCTAATGTTTTGAGTTTCTTACATAGGGTTGAAAAGTTTTAGAGGTATAGCATGTTCTTCAAAACCTTGATCTTGTAAACAAAGTCTCTCTAGGTTCATCTAGGATCAAATCAACACCTTCATCCAACCCAAACATCAATCAAATCCCATTTCACAAACAACTTTTAGAACCTTGGAAAAATCATTCATACTAGACTTTTGTTAAATCCACCAAATCAAAATCAAAATAACTTTGTTTGACTAAGTGTGTGTGAATGAATCCTTCCTCATACATTTAGTTAAATTATCATCCTCATGGACAAGTTCATCCCAAGATAACATATAACATCTTGGGGTTTATAAGTTCATTATCCAAAATAAAATCAAACCAAATCCAAAAGTCCTAAAGTTTGGTATCCCTCCAAGGGCCTTAAAAGTTCAAACATCCATAGCATTCATCCTCCATTTATCTCATCACCATCATTTGATCCTTAAACATCGTAGATTTTATTTTTTGTACCTAAAGTTTAGATCAACCAAGGAAGTTAGAGGTTTACCTCCCATATTCCTAGAAGTTGATCCTTATTTTATGGTCCAAACTAGATCACAACACAAGAAGAGCATGGAACAAAACAAAGAAACATCCACTTCAAGTGATTTGAGCCAAACTGCATCAGAATTTAAACCCATGGAATCCACCAACCCTCCACTTAACACCCCTCAACTACCACAAGATCTTCAAGAGGGAGGTTTCCAAGTGGAGGATGTCACCAACAACTACCAAGGAATGTCCCAAGATGAGATAATTGAGCTAGTCCAAAATCCTGAAACACACAAGTTTTTCAATATTGTCATGAGACTCAATCCCACACAATATATGTTAGCATTAGCAAAGGAAGGGGCCAAACTCCCTTCCAATTTTGATGTGAGCACTATTTTGGAACAACCTTTTGGGAATATGCCACCAGTATCATTCACACCTTCCTTCCAAAACATCATCCAACCCACATCATCTCATGACCCAAGTCAACCCATGATCACCAAGGGGAGTTCATTACTCCAAGCTCTTCAAACATATCCACTTGTCAATACTCAAAATATAGAGGCTAACATGATCTTGGGTATGCCCAACACCATCCCACTAGATCCAAAACATCCATATGTCCCACTCATTTTCCATGGCACCAACAATTCATCTACCTTCTTTGCATCACCAGCATATTCTCTTAATACACAAGTCTCTCTCCCCATGATATCGCAAGGACAAGTGGGTTTATATGGAGAAGGGAGAACTTTTGATGCATCATCCTCACTTTTTCAAGGGAACACACCACCAATGTTTTCATCATTTCCTCTTTTGACATCAACATCTACACCATTCCAAGGTTTAGGGCAACCCCCTTTACCCAACATACCAATCCAAAACCAATCAAATCAAATCAATCCTCCAGTCACAAATCAAATCAGTGTGTCAATCATACCAAATCTTCTGAGCATGCCACTAATATCACAACACCAAGTGGCACCAATCCAAACATCTCAACCAATCATCATTCCATCTAAAACACCTCAAACTCTCCAAAATTTGGTCTCCCAAGGACCTAGAAAATTAACCATACCATCTACCACACAACCCCTTGTCATCACTCAACCAACACCTCCACAACCACCTCGACAATCTCTCATCACCTCATCTCATACCATTCTGCCAAATCCCCCACCTCCATCACCAAATCCAAATATGGAAAATCAATATAGCATCACATTGCAAGTGGCCCAACAAGCATATAAAAATGCACTCCAACAATTCCAAACTCAACAAGCTAGCAACAAGCCACACAACAAGCACAACAGGCTGCCCAGGCACAAGCACAAACTTTATTGCAATGACAACAAACTGCACAAGCCACACAAGCTACACAAGTTGCTCAAAAAGCTCAAGCGTAAACACAAGCTCAATACCAAGTGCAACAAGCCCAAGCACAAGCCTTGTTACAACAAAAAGCTTATTAGAAAGCTTTGCAACAATCCCAAGCATAACAATAAGTAGCTCAGCTACAAGCCCAACAACAAGCATTGTTGGCACAACAACAACAGACCAACAACAAGCGTTGTTGGCACAACAACAACTACAGGCATACCAACAAGCGTTGCTTGCACATCAAAAATTATAGCAACCTCCCACAAACACGCAACCAAGTGCCTTAAACATAAGCACACAAGTCAACCCACCACTCACTCAAGCAACAATACCACCCCAAAACACATTCATCCCACCACCAGATCCACAAAATGATTTTTCCACAAAAATTAAACTGCTCTCACAACAAGTGTTGGATATATAATTAGGAAAGACAACAAAATCACAAGGTAATTTGTGCCCCTATCCATTTGACAGAAGCATTGTGATGGTTCCATTCCCATAAGGATTTGAGATACCAAAATTTGACAAATATCATGGAACCAATAATCTTAAAGATCACATCAGGGAATTCCATGTACACTATATGGAAGTTGCATGTGATGATTCTTATTTAATGCGGCTCTTCCCTCAAAGTTTGGTTGGTCCAATAATGGAATGATTCTCCCGCCTTCCCCTTGGAATTAAAAATTTTCAAGAAATTGTGGACTTATTCATAAAGAATTATTCATTTAACATAGGCATGGACATGAGATTAGAAGAATTGTCTCGCCTAAAACAAGCCAAGGGAGAAACATTCACATCCTTCTTGCAATGATGGCGATCCAAGGCCAACAGAAGAAAATGGGTTATGCTAGAAGAACAACAAATCGAGACTATCATCTCCAACCTTGAAGGGACCTTGTATTTTCATTTGAAAATGCAAAGCATAACAACCTATGACCAATTGATTCCCAAAGCAATCAACATCAAAAGAGCCCTTATAGCACAAGGGGGCACACCCACATATCAAGATAATCGACCATCAACAAGTTACAATGACAAACCTCGCACATGGGCAAAGAACAAGAATGTCACTGACGATGGTGTCGTCGATGCCAAAGTTAATATTAGTGCCCCAATGCAAAATACACAACAAACGTATCAACAACCACAAGTCAATACCCAAAACAATACACAAGCCGACCCATCATCACAACAACAACCCAACAATAAAATGGTTAACAACCTAAATGCTCAAGGGGGACCACCCCCAAAGAACAAATATCCCCCTAAACAAAAATACACACCACTTGGGGAACCAATCAAATCTATCATGCAATAGCTAGTACAAGCAAATCTCATCAAAGTCCCCGTCTATGAAAATTATCAAGAGTCTCAGGTTAAACCACCATGGTATAATGAGAAACATCTCAATTATTTTCACAAAATAAAGGGACACATGATAGCTAGTTGTATGTGACTTAAAAACCTGATCCAAGATCTCATTGATGACAAAACCATAACTATTGAACAACCAGCTGGAAATCAAGACCTCAAAATATACACAAATCTGATGCCATATCACAATAAAGGGAACAACAATGGTAAAGGGAAAAGCTACAACAATGTGAACCATGTTTATGACCATGTCGTTGCATCCTTGGATGAATGGGTAACAGTCATCAATATCAAAGGATCTAGAGCTAAGTGTGGAGTCACCACACGTGGCGGCATAATTACCATTTCAGAACCTTCACAACCACCCAAGGCACCCACCGTCAATTCAAAGTCAATCCCTAATGGTTATAATGTCCTAAATTAACTAAAAAAGATCCCTACCCAGATTTCCATCATGGAGTTGCTAAAAATCTCACCCGCACATAGGGAAATCCTCGAAAAGGCACTAGCTACATCCTCTGTCCCAACAGATCTTGCTGCAGACCAGTTCCAAGCTATGATTAGACATATCACCACACTGCATCTCCTCACATTTTATGAGTATGATCTTCCAACCCAACTATCTCATAACTGTGCACTCCATCTTGAAGTCTTAATCCACACGAATAAAGTCAAACGAGTCTTGGTGGATGGAGGTGCAGGTTTGAATATTTGTACTCTAAAGCTAATAAAGAATCTGGGATTTACTGAAGATTTCATTCAGAAAGGTAAAGGTATCACTATCAAGGCTTATGATGATCAAGAAAGGGTGTCTCAAGGCACCATTCAACTCCCTATTCAAGTAGGGCCAACAATCATGGAGACTACTTTCCAAGTCCTTAACATTGAACTCCCTTACAATATCCTCCTAGGGCGCCCATGGATTCAAGGGATGCAAGTTGCTGCATCCACATTCCAACAATGTGTTAAGTTCCCTTATCAGAACCAAGAAGTCACAGTCCATGATGATCCTGAACCATTTTGTTATTGTAAAAATCTAGAGGCCAAGTATTATAAGATCCCTCAAGTCCCGAAGAATGATGAGGGACCCACATCTCCTTATATAGACACATCCACCCTAGCCTCCACATCTAAGACAAACACACCTCCCATCCAAGACATCCTGGATATTAAGGTTATTATCCAAGATAATGGTTGTGGAGACTATAAATTGAAAAATAGTGCCTTTGTGATAAGAGAGTTACCTCAGTCTCCTAGATCCCATGGGAAGCCACAACTAATCGACACAACATCTTAGAACTTCAAAGTTGAACCTACCACCTTCAGAAAATAGGGAGACATAAATAAAGAGGCGGTAGATGAGAAAGATGTATCAAGCTTGCTATATCAAGATAAAAGACCTGTACTAGACCTCCCCTTGGAGGAAGGCAATAAAGGTATTAAATTAATGTGTGGATGGGGCTACAGCAAAAATGAGAAGCTCGAGAAAAATGACAATGTCCTATTAGAACCTATTATTCCAGGGAAGTGCATGAAGAATCTTGGCCTTGGATGTACCCCTATGAAGATAACCATTCTTGGAAAAGGTGCTCGTGTTAAAAAAGTCAAAGCTCCTCCTTAGTTACTAGTATCCACAGGTCTACCTCTAGATAGCTATACCTTCAATATAATTGATGTGTGTGATGAGGATCCCATCACCGACATACCCATGTTATATGAGGATTCCTCCCTTTTTATAATCACTACCATCTTTTGAGCTGAGTAACCAAACCACTGAATTAAAGCTTGTCTACCCCCAACTGATAGACTGTGACCAATGAGGACCACTAATCTTAGACACATTTGAAAACGATGAGTCTCTCTCAAAATTCATGGGACTAAGGAATACTCTACCATATGGAGATCATAAATCAAGGTTTGATATTGAGCTGGACACACACGTGTACTATGGGGAAATGATTGAATCTCTTAGTCACAAAATAGAAAATCTAAGAGTAACATCTAGGTCTCTAAGTGAAAACCACATTGTAGCACTTTCTGGCCCGAAAATAGTAAAAAGAAAGGACATATATAATGGTGAAGACCTCTTTGAGGCGCCAAAGGATGAGAGATTCAATCTTCCCCTTAGTGCCATCCATCAGAAAAATTAGTAGTACTGATAGAAAAATGCAACCCAGTTAATCTAGGAACCGAAGAGACACCACAAATCACTTTCTATGCAAAATCACTTTTGACCGACGAACAACAAATTCTAGCTACATTTTTGAGAGAAAGAAAAGTAAAATTTGCATAGACCTGTGTTGACATGCTCGGTCTTGATCCAGAGGTAGTATTCCATCACCTGGCAGTCTATCCAAAAGCGAAGCCAATAAGATAGAGACTGAGAAAAATGCATCCGCATATCACATTATTAGTCAAATTGTAGCTGCAAAAACTCTCTGACGTTGGCTTCATACGACCCATTGACTATCCTAAATGGGTTTCCAACCTTGCACATATTTCTAAGCCCACTAGGGGCATCCATGTCTGCACAAACTTCAGAGACCTAAACAAAGCATGCCCTAAGGATGAATTTCCTCTTCCCAACATAGAAATGATTGTAGATCTAACAACAGGGCACAAAATGCTATCATTGATGGATGGATTTTTGAGGTACAATCCGATTATGATAGCCAAGGATGATCAACATAAGACACCTTTCACCTATCCATGGGGGAATTACTGCTAGAAAATGATACCATTTGGGTTAAAGAGCACTGGAGCTATATACCAAAGGGTTATGACTCTGATTTTTCATGACATGATCCACAAATTTGTAGAGGATTATATAGACGACATATTAGCCAAATCAAGGAAGCGCCAAGACCACATAGCAACACTAGGCTCAATCTTTGATAGACTCAAAAAATATAAGGTACGACTCAATCCTAAGAAATGTGTCTTTAGTGTATAATTAGGAAAACTTCTAGGGTATATTGTATCAATGAGGGGAATTGAGATAGACCCTAAAAAATTCAAAGCAATTCTTGAAATGGAAGCACCACGGACATTGAAGCAGTTAAGGGGCTTGCAGGGAAGGCTCCAATCCATTCACAGATTCATAACATAGTTAGTAGGTAAATTTATCCCATATTCTCATCCACTTCACAAGGGGGTAGCATACAAATGGGATGAGAAATGATATCAGGCATTCAATAAAATCAAGCAATACTTGCTAACACCACCAGTCGTCATGCCACCTATCCAAAACAAACCATTGATACTCTACATATTAGCTACGACAGAAGCACTTGGAGCTCTCCCAGCTCAACATGATGAAATAGGGAAGGAAAGAACCATTTACTAAATTAGTAGAACCATGGTAGGCCATGAGCTAAACTACATGTTCATTGAGAAGGCTTGGATAGCAATAGTGTTTGTTGCACAAAAATTTAGGCACTACATGTTGGCACATCACATAAAGCTCATCGCCAAAATAGATCCCCTCAAGTATCTACTTTCTAAAGCAACTCTCATAGGGCGAATGGCTAAGTGGGTCATCATCCTAACAAAATATGACATTGAATATGTAGAACTAAAATCCATCAAAGGACAGGTAATTGTAGATAAACTAGCGGAAGCACCTATATATTCAAAGAACCCATTAGTATCATAATTTCTTAATGAGTCAATCTTCAATCTAAGTATAAAAAATCATTAGAAGTTATATTTTGATGGGTCCTACACATAGCATGGATCAGGAGCAGGAGTCTTCTTCATCACACCACAAGTAGATTGCATCCCAAAGTCATATAAGCTATCTTTTATGTGCACCAACAACATTATGGAATACGAGGCTTTGGTCATAGGACTCTGAATTGTAGTACAATGGAAAATCATGGCACTTAAGGTCTATGGGGACTCACAACTAATCATCAATCAGGTCAATGATGAATACCAAACAAAGGATGACAAGCTTACCCCATCTAAGAAACTGGTGGAGGGTCTCAAGAAATTCATCTACATCACATTTGAGCAAATACTAAGGGAAAACAACAGAGGAGTTGATGCTATGGCAAAAATCAGATCATTACTAGATATCCCACGCAATGTCCATAAACATGAATTCCTAGTAGAGCATCTTCTCGTACCAGCTTTTGAGGTACCACATTATGAGTTTGTGTGTGAAATCATTAGTCCCAGTGATCCCGGTGATCCTTGGTACCATGACATATACACCTACCTAAAAATAGGAGTCCTCCCCGTTGACATCACCCCAAACCTTAAGAGGACCTTTGTTAAGAAGTCATCCTATTACGTTATCTTAGGAGACACCCTTTACCATAGGAGTATCAAAGTAACCCTCTTACGATGCCTTAAACCTGAGGAAGATTTGACTACTTTAATTGAGGTACATGATGGTATTTGTGGTTCACATTCTAGTGGTATGACCTTGGTGAAGAAACTATTGAGGACTGGGTACTACTGGCTTACGATGGAGAAGGAAGCTTGTGATTATGTCTGAAAATGTTTACAATGTCAACAACATGGGGACCTCATCCATGCACCAACTCAGGAGCTCCAACCGATTATAACACCTTGGCCCCTTTTTCACAATGGGGGCTTGATATCATTGGAGAAATCACACCCACCTCATCCAATGGACTCAAGTTCATTATTACCACCATAGAGTACTTCACAAAGTGGGTAGAGGCCATCCCCATGAACTATATCACAGGGAAGCAGATATCCAAATTCATCCTAAACTACCTCATTTGTCGTTATGGTGTTCCACAAGCCCTTATCTCAGATAATGGGACACCTTTCAAGAACCAGGATGTTTGTGAGCTATACGAAAAATTCAATATCCAACATTGCTTCTCCACCTTGTTGGGTGAAAATTATGTAATCCCTTTTTAACATATTACACAACCTTGATTTCAACCACAACTGTGTGAGATGTAATCTCTCCTCTCAGAAAGGGGAGGCACCCTTCTTACTACTTATAGAAACTAAATTAAAACTAATTAAGTATTCACAAAATGTACACTACAATTATGAGATGGGGGGTGTGTGTCACATTCATACTTCTCTCTTTTTTTAGAGAATATGTTTTACAATGCTTCACGATTGATAGTTTTGATTCGATACAACTTTAAACTAAAAACAAAGCAGTAATTCCAATATCTCTATCTTGTCAAAGCAAAGCTTGGAGATACCAAGTATGATAATAATAAACAATAAAATAAGAAATAAAAGCTTACGAAGGCACAAAGTCGTTTTGTAGCTTTTCACTGATTGATCCTTAAGAGATGTAACGTTTGTCGTATTAGAAGAACAAAGTCTTCTTAGATACAAAAATTCCATGAACAACATAAAAAATTACAAGCACAAAGTCTTGTAGATAATCCACCAATAGTTATCCAAACATAAACACAAATTTGAATAAAGAGTGCATCACAAAGTCTACACAAATTTATTCAAAGCCCTTAGATCTCACACACTAATCACCACCAATTTGATCAAACCATAAGACAATTGATTCCAACTCAAAGTTTGGTATGCAACTTTCTTCTTTATTGATCAAATTTAGATTCACAAAGATGAACACAAAGTTTCATACATTTGTTTCAAAATGAGCAACAGTTCGTTGCAAGAGATAAAAGACAGATTACAATAGAATTCCCTCTTATTTATAAAAGAGAGGGAAGAGAAAATCTAGGAAATTAGATGAGAAAAATTAGGAAAGTCAAGTGAGATAAATTAGGAAAATCTCACCTAACTTTGACTTATTAAAAAATGTTGTCCATCTTTTCGAGAAAACATCTATGTTTTTACATACAATTACATTTGCTCAAAATACATTTAAGATGTCGAAAACAATTTACTAAATGAATAAAGGAAAGCATAAAAATATTCAATACTAGAGATAAGAGCCTTCATGGTTCCTTCCTTTAGGCGTGAAAGTCTTCATACCTCTTTCTTGTCTCCAGGATGAATGCCTCATCTGGACGAACAATGTAATCCACAAAGGTGTGAATTTTGTTGATTGATCTACTGGCAGATGAGTGAATCTTCTTGTATCTGTCAAGATGTGTCTTGAGATTATCAAGAGTTATTCGTATATCACAAATGACATGCATGGAGGCCTTAAAAAAAATGGCATCCTCCACTTGCTTCATGATGACTTCCTTGTAGATTTGGGAAAGTTCACTAGCTGGGAGGAAGATGTGATCTTTGTCAAGGAGCTTACCTGGTAACTCCTTAATTCCATTTTCAAGGATAGTATGATGTCCTTCGACATCTTGTACTTGGTGGAAATCTTCAATAAGGTACTTGATCACTTGAATGTGATGCTTGAGTGATTCTCTTACCTCCACATATTTCTCCTTGTCGGGAATTACCCCAACTTCCACCAACTTACTGAGCTTTGCCTCTTTCATTCGTGATAAAAACAAGAGGCATTTCTCCATTTCCTTTTGCTCTTGGGAAAGAATACTTTATTCTTTATCAAGCTCTAATTTGAGCTTGGCTATCTAAGTGGACTTCTCATCTACAACAATTATAACCTGTGAACCATGTTCTATAATTTTGGTATGTATCGTTCCATGTGTGGAACTCTGAAAACAATGTCAAAGAATTCAGGGTCTAACCTCATCATCACTTGTCTAGAGGAATCTATTACACTTCAGCTCTCTCGTATGTAGTAGGATGCAACCTGGAGAACAAACTCTATATGATGGGAAAACGTCGAGAATGTGGACACCAGATGCAGATTGCTATGGACAATAACTCTCAAGCTGTCTTCCAAGGGCTTTTGTTCAGTTCTTTTAAAAAAGTCTTCAAGGTCCTGATGACCAACCTCGGTGTCCTTTATTTCTTCCACCTTCGAGATCACCATTGTGGGCGGAAAGACACCTTGGTATTTATATTTCATTTTTCCCTCTTTCTTAGAAGACGATGGAGGCTTCTTTGCTGTCATCTAGAAGAATCAAGATCAAAGGTTATCACTTCACGAGATCTAGAGAGAAACTGTAAGGATGGTGAATCAATAGATTTAGGTGAAACTATAGCATTGGGAAGCGTGAGGCAAGCAAGCAATGTGGAGCAAGTGTGGAACAACCAATTTAGCACAAAAAATGAAGTGTGAGAAAAGAAATGGAGTTCAGAGCGAAAACAGAGCGATTTCAAAGTGTAAGGAGGAAAAACTGCCTTTTGTGTAGGAGTGTTGAAAATCAACGCTCCTACACTTGAGATAATGACTTTACATAGGAGCGCTGAAAATTAGTGCTCCTACATGTATTCTACAAATGATATGGAAAATGTGTTAAGGTGCTGAAAATTAGTGCCTTGACATGTTGATGAAGTTTAGTTTCATGCTCGAGCACTGATTTTTAGCGCTTGAGCATGTCTTCATGACTTGGAAAAATGTGGAGTGCATGGGCAGGCTATTTCAATGCCTTAGCATTTTAAAGACTAGGCACTCCATGTAGGAGCTGTGATTTTCACTGCTCCTACATTTGGAGTTAGGGAAAATATTTGGTGTAAGGGAAAAAAAAAACAAGGCTCTATCATTTGAACACAAGGAAGATCATGGTGTAATAGCAGTGATTTTTATCGCTTTGACATTGAAGGGCTCGGTGACTCAATGTTTGAGTGGTAATTTTCACCACTCGAACAATTGGAGTTAGTGATAATCAACATTCAAAATCTCTTGAAGACTTTGACATATCTGTTCTTACAAACAAATTTATCGCTTGAACTGGCGACTTGGATGGAGAGAGGTGGAAAAACGTTCAATGAAATGCATGTGTTTATCTTTAAAAATCTAGGGCACAAAAGAAAAGAAGAACGTGGCGAAGATCAAGAAAACATAGGGCATGATTAAAAAAGAGGGAATCAAATTCAAAAGATGAAGGGATTCAAAACCCTAAGAAAGAAAAATGTATATGGCAACAAGGAAAAAGAAATTATGGAGATCATTTAAAAGCAAAAGGGAAAGAAAGAAAATGACAAAGGAGAAAGAAACAAAGGCGTGCCTGAAAAACACATCGAAACCCTAGTAATGAAAGCTCAAAAATCTTTTAAATCACGACCTAGCTTGGAATTGGAAAAAATGTCCAGTGCGCAGGGATAAGGTGAGTGAAGATTAGAATAGAGTGAGATTAGTCAAAAAATTACTTAAAAGTCACTAAAAAGCGTAATTAATGCAACTTGGAGTTTACATTAATGAAGGTGGATATAATGGAGGAAAACATACACGAGTGTTGAAAATCAATGCTTGTGCATATTAAAGAGTTGGTAAAACATAAAGTGCACAAGAGCTAATTTTCAACACTTGGGCATATTATAAACTAGACAAAGTGTAGGAGCATTGATTTTCAGTGCTCCAACACTTGGAGTAAAATTTGGCGAAGGTAATATGTAGGAGCGTTGATTTTTAGCGCTCTGACATATTTCACAATTTTGAATAACTCTCAACTTTTGAGAGTTCGTGAAGATATTTGTTTTGAAGGTCTTCAAGAGACAGACATGGGGGAACACTCAAATGGACAATTTGAGACCTTGGACCATGCATCAAGGTGAATTGAAATTCACCTTATTTTGTGTGCTTGAATATCATGAAACTACAAAATGAACAAGTTTCGTAGGGTGGTTATATGTGAATCTAGCACTGCTAGATTCCATGATAACACACCCCATACTACCCCTAGGGTAACAACCAAGCTGAGGCATCTAATAAAACCATCCTAAAAATCCTCAAGAAAACAGTCAATGAAGTTGGTTGCGACTAACACCTACAGTTGAATCCTGCCTTATGGGCCTACTGAACGAGTATCTGCACACCTAAGGTGCAACACATTTCTCCCTAGTCTACGGATCAGAAGTCATCCTTCCCATTGAGATCGATCTCCCATCCTTGAGAATATCATTGCAGAATCTCATTATTGATGAAGAATATCGAGTGTCATGGTTGAATGAGCTAGAACTACTAGATGAGCAGACAATGGATGCTTTGAACCATCTATAGGTCTATCAGAACCGTCTCCAAAGGATCTATAATAAGAAGATCAAGAGTTAGTCATTTCAAGTTGGAGAGCTTGTGTTAAAACAAAATCAAAAGAATGTACCAAATCTAGACAAGGGAAAATTTGAACCCAACTAGTTAGGACCCCTCATCATCACAACAAGTTATAAATCAGGAGCATATTAACTATCTACACCTGAAGGTGAGCCTCTGTAGGAGCCCATCAATAGCTCCCATCTTAAAAAAAATTATTCCTAAGCTTGCAAGGTATAAATCAAAAAATCAAAAAATATAAAAAATCCAAAAAAAAAGAAAAAGGATTGAAAACAGTAAAGAAAAAAAATTGTCCTCTAGTGAAAACCACTTCGGTGGCACTTTGGGCAAGTACCTTGGTGAAATTTTGGCAAACAAGTGCCTCATGTAAATAAACACTTTCCATCCACCATCAATTCATTGGCTTGTTTTGCATCACCTACCATCACTTTCCATCACATTCACACGTCGCATTCCACTGATCCTTCCATCACCCATCCGCATTTGCATCATAGCTTGATCCTACGTCAATATCATGTTCCCTCCTAGTACTACTTGGCACATTCCTAAGGTCAAATTGTCTTGCCTATATCAGAGTAGTCTATCGCAACACGCTGGGGGCATGTTCTTATACCTTCATTGGATCAGATTAGTGTATATTCTTGAAATCTTTCTTAAAATCAAAAAATCAAAAAACATTCATAAAACCAGAAAACCTAAAAACATCCAAAACATGTCAAAATTCCAAAAATAGGCTGAAAAGTCAGAAAAAGTAAAAAAAATGAGTTTGTGTCAGTAGAACTACGAGTCTATGATCTTGAATGTAGGCAAGGCCATGATTGATGTGCCCCCCGAGACACATTAGGTCAGTCCTTTAGGAGTCTGTCAACTAGCAATCCAGTTGTTCATATCTCATCAATAAACTAGTCTGTGTCAGTCGAACTAAGTGGTCTTTGCGTGTATAACGTAGGCAAGGATAAACTTTGATCAGCCCCCGAGGCCCCTAGGATAGGTCCTTAGGTTAGATTCTTGGTCAAAATCTCAGAAAACACCAAAACATTGGAAAATTTGAAAATCAAAACATTTGTAAAACACCTCAAAAATACAAAAAATAGCCTCAAAACATTTTTAAAAATATAAAAAACACTCAAATAACCCAAAAATCATCCATCCCATTTCAACGTTCACCCGCGATAAACATCCACTCATAATAAATGACTGTCACCCCCAAGCTTTGGTAAAACAATCAGAAACAAGTATAGAAAATTGAAAGTGAAAACTAAAATGTCAAAAGTCTCACGTCTAGGTTAGTAGGTAAATAAGTTGGTCAACTCTTGGTATCAATAGCCTAATCATCCAATTAATCCCACAATCATCTAATAACATCATTTCCTAGGATGTATCCTTCCTACAATGGACATCAACATTAGACATCACCATAATTTAGTCTTGGCTAGAGGTATGAAGAACATTAGCTTGTGTGTCTACTTGATCGTTTCTTTTGATTTATCTTATTGCACTCATTCCAATGACTTCTCAATCATGTCTAATCAAAATTATTTAGAAAGAAAGGAATGGGGTATTGATCATTATCTTTTATTTGTTGTGCTTGTTGGATATTCTTGTAATATAACCTTGGTCATGCTAAATTTTGTTTGGTTTTTAGGGAGGATGTTTTCCATGGATGTCTTGTTGACTATTGCTTTGGAAGGTTTTACCTTTCCGTGTTCTGGTCCAAGTTGTTTGAAACATCTAAAGTACATCCTAATAAGGTTTTGTATGCTAGGTGTGAATAGGGATACTCTTATATGATTTTCAAGTCAAAGTCCATCTCACTAGGTACAACGCCATCTTGGTTGTCTATACATTACACATCATATCTATGTGTGTTATCAAAAATAAGGAAAGTAAGCTCTTTACATCCCCAATCTTTGATAAGCAATCACATCATCATCATATCTAATAAAGTCTCAACAACTCTCAGACTTGTTAGACTTCTGCATCATCTCAAACTCAAGGGTTGATCCCTCTTTCTTCTATATTTTCCATATACTAATACTAGCATAGTATCATGACATTCAGAAATAAATATAAATATATTTGCATCTATCCTACATCCACTAACCATCAACATACTACACATATCATCATAATATAAAACATTATCCATCATAATATAGATTGGTTATTCTAAGCAACTCATAAACCACACATTTGCATAAGCATCCATTACATAACCATATAAGCATTATCATAATAATCACATTTTTTTATGTTGTATATAGAAAAGAGGCTGAAAAATGAGTCAAACATATCATTGCATTGCATCCATCACATATCATTACATATTATAGACTTGATAAGCAATCACATCATCATCATATCTAATAAAGTCTCAACAACTCTCAGACTTGTTAGACTTCTGCATCATCTCAAACTCAAGGGTTGATCCCTCTTTCTTCTATATTTTCCATATACTAATACTAGCATAGTATCATGACATTCAGAAATAAATATAAATATATTTGCATCTATCCTACATCCACTAACCATCAACATACTACACATATCATCATAATATAAAACATTATCCATCATAATATAGATTGGTTATTCTAAGCAACTCATAAACCACACATTTGCATAAGCATCCATTACATAACCATATAAGCATTATCATAATAATCACATTTTTTTATGTTGTATATAGAAAAGAGGCTGAAAAATGAGTCAAACATATCATTGCATTGCATCCATCACATATCATTACATAATATAGATTTGCATCCATCATACATCCATATAAATCCATGTGCATTCATACCATACATCGATAATATCACATCACATCATAACATAGAGCATCATAAGATAAACATTATATGCATCCATCACATAAAATAAAATACTATCACATCATATAATCGCAATGAAGTCATCTCATGTATATATATTAAAAAATTTGAATGTCATGATACAATCGGGATCAGATATATAGTATCATCATCGAATATACAAGAGGCTAATCAAAACTCAGCCAATGAGTGTATATACATCATAAATTAGGTTGTATAATCAAAAAATTATGTCTAGTGCATTATTAGTGCCTCGAGCTACCCGAGCTCTGTCTGTCCCCATGATGGCCTCCTCGACTCCAGTGATGAGACCCTAATGGCCCTGCGTGAGGAGTCCGCTAGGAGCAACCTGACTGATATGGGAGAAATCTGACTCTCGTCGCTCCTGTGCCACAACCTTGTAGTAATAGCTTGTAGTATGATGCCTCCTGCATCGCTCGTCCATACATCTCAGCTAGGACTGTGGCTTATCCTTGTGCCTATTGTGCTACAACCTCTAGTTGTTGTCTCCATTCCTGCTCCAACACTAATCCAAGATCGACATCATGTCTCATCTAGAACTCCTGTGCCACCTCCTATTGTGTTTGATCCCTCTCTTGGGTCAGGGTCTGAATCTAAGCCTGGGCTTGCTACAACTACCCTGTCAAGACCTATATTTGTGCTTGTAGTGCCACTATTTGTCCATCACTAGGATCGGGACCTGGTGGTGGTGGTCATGGTGCCTATTGGTGTGGTTGCTGAGGTGGCTATACTGGTGGCCTCTGACCAATGGGTGGTACCAGTGGTGGAATCTGTCCATCATGCCCATTGTGCCTTGCACCTCTGCCCTGTTTGTCCTATGGCTAGTGACCTGGCTATTGGGGGACTTGTCCAATCTGAGGTCCTTTGACCCATCCTTTGCCCACTGTTGGCATAATTGGTAATGTCAACCAAATCGGGGTGTGATCCTGGAAATATGCATCATATGCCTGTGTTGTTCTCACATTTGCGGGATCGTCAAAATAAGCCCACAACATCATCACTAACTGTCTAAAATCATCGATGGCTAGCTGAGGAGGAATCTGTTGTCCCCATGCTATCTCTCATGTTCTCCATGTAATTATGGCTCTCTAACCATCATTGGGCGCATCCTATACCTCTCTAAACTGGCGAGCAACCCTATCTGGGAGGTACCACTCTATCATGTGATGCTCTTTCCCCTAAAGGTATATGGTCTTCTAACAGTAGAAAAGTTGGGCATCATCATCATGCCATCTATGAAAATGGAGCCACGGTCTCCACCGAAACACTGTCATCTAATCAATGACTTGCACACTCCAGTGCAGGATGCCTGTAATGCCTATATAATGGAGGGTGGTCACCCCCATACCTGTAAACCACAAGATCATCACGGTTTGTCTGAACGTCTACAATGATGGGTCTCAAAATGACTATATGCTCATATGCCCACACATGAAGAAGTGTAACTCTTGTGCCAATGTTGCGAGACCCATAATACATGACCTGGTGCATATCATGATATAATGATGCTAGGAAAACTAGCCCCAAGGTGTAGACAGTCATCTCCTCCATCATGCAAGACCAAATGATCCCCCATCCAACACTACAACCTCTCACTCGCTTGTCAGGAACAAGGACTCCTAAGATCAGTGCTCTGACAAACAAGGTCAAATCAGGGGAAATTGCCTCATAACGAGCAAGGTCAATCTATCCACTATCGATCATGTACTAGTCAATGTTGATTAGCTAAAAATGGCATCACCTTTGACCTCCACATCGTATATAATGCACTCACCATGTATGAGGATTCGTAAGATCTGCCATACGTCCTCCAGGGTCACGGTGGCCACGTCGGTCGGTAAATGGAATGAGGAGGTCTCACTTCTCTATCTCTCTACCAGTGCAGTCATCATCGCAAGGTTCACCCTCACCTCGAGCATATGAGCTACATGTTTGAATCTGATCAAACCAAGGAAGAACAATGCATCATCTGTCAGGTACCTCACTCGATGCAAAATCCGGCTCTTGTGCTCCTTCGAGTGGAGCACTAGCAGGACCTCTTGCATCCAAAATTCCCACGACGTCAAATTTAATAGCTATTGCGTGTTTCAAATTAAAAAATCCCCAAAAAGCAAAGGTGAGTCAACTTTTGCAAAAGCGGTGCTGATATCAAAAGTGACGCTATATTTCAAAGGCGAGTCGATATTTTAGGGTGATGCAGGAATCTGCTAGGGCCACGAGACGCAATCTTGCAAAGGCGAGTTGGCATTTTTTTCCACGATTCTAAAACTCTCTAGTGTTGTGTGACATTGTGCTACAAATGTGGGTTGGCACGCACAAAGGCAATGCTGACCGTAACAATTGTGAGGCTCTATAAGATGGATTTCAATCGACCTACTTGGACCCTAATAAGTACATAAAAAACATGCAAAATGAGAAAAAAATTGAAGGGTGTATCGGGGGTCCTACATCCTCAAGCTGCTAGAACTCACGAACCTGATCTGTCTGATCTCTGTGGAGCACACAAGCCGCCATTTCGTCAGCACATCAAAGCAAAAAGTCAACATTTCTAAAGGCTAAGAGTGCAAATGATTTGAAAATGACCCTCTTAACCCTATTTATGCATTTTTTAGGTTTTTTACGATATTTTTTTTGGGTTTTTGAACCCATTTAATCCATTTTTTGCAAAACGAAGCCCGTTTTTACCTATTTTCATTGTTGTATGCTTAATTTCACATCCCGTGGGCTATTTTCTATGACTATATCCTTGTTGAACCGTTTTCGCGAGCTTGACCTAATTTTGCAATTTTCGCCCAATCTCTCGAGGGGGCAATGTAGCAACGTAATTTCTTCCACTGGGGAAGCAATAGGGCATTCAAAAAATCAAGAATTTTTTGAATTTTGATCATGGCAATGTTATTCTTTGAACCAACATAGTAGGTACCTCACTTCAGAGAGGGGAAAAATGTAGACACCAAAAAAGTCTTGATTAATACTATGCATATGATTCTAATCAATTGACACCGTTTCTTCCCAAATCACTTCAAATTCATCAATTAATTAAATAATCAACATTATTTAGTAAAAATCAGCAAATTCAGCTATTAATCAAATAATTAAATTTATTGATTAATTCACCCTTCTTCTAATTAATTTTCATCACATTTATTTAAATCCCCCTAAGTCTTCTCATTTGATTAAATAAATCAAATCAAATGTCACAATCCCCTAACACTTTCCAATTAATTAATTCTAGATTAATTAATCCTAAATCACTTTCTAATCATCATTAATAAATCCTCCAGCTTTTAACTCCTCGAGTTAAATCAACCCATGGTCAACTAACCAGGTTGCACATGAAATTCATGTCTTTTAATTAACTAATTCCTCTATTTATCCTCACAAAGACTTATTCCAAGGAATATTCCTCTCAACAACCTCTCATTCAATTTCCCTCCAAAGGTTTTCAAAAACCTTTCACATCCACAATAAAGTCTCTTACATACTCTAAAATTTCAACCACATTTATTCAATTCCTCTTACAACCTTTCAAATCCTCAACCATTCTCATTTACTTCTCTTCCATCCTCCTCCACTCACACATTTCCAAAAACGTGCTCTACTTTCCTCCAATAGAATTGTGACACTTGGCACATTCTCATTGGTTCCCATTTTACCCCACATTCTCCAAATCCTCTCATTTTTCAACCCTTGGATTATATAAATAGAAGCATCCTTTTCACTATATGGATCCACAACTTCATGCATTTTTATTATAGGCAATTCACTTCATAGCTATCACCATTTCCATCATTTTCAAGCATAGTTTCATCATTTGGCATCAATTTCACACTTGGAATCATCTTCAATCTTCAAATCTTATGAAAGGGATTGGTAAAGGGCTTCTTTCCACATCAAAAGAGCACCACTCCCCCTATGGGATGAAGGTTTAACAATGTCAATTGGATTTCATGTTTTCTTTAGTTAGTTTATGCTCATTTTCATGTTTTCTCTTTGATTTGGTTAAAGAATCTTATAGGGAGTGTTTAATTTGGTTTCTGACATTCTTAACACTTGTTTGATGATCCTTGTTAGTTGATTGAAGATAACATGTAATGTTATGTAGAATAAGGATGTTTATTCATAAAACCTGGTGTGAAGTTACGATAGGCATGAAATGTGATGCAGGTCGAGTGTAAGTCAGTATGGCGACCACTAGACAAGAGACGAGTAGTAGTGGATCATATAATGGACCAAACAAGAGGCTGGAACATATTCTAGAGCTTCTAAATAGGCAAAAGGCTCATATGGACCACATATAACATGAGGTTCAAGTGGAATTGGAGGATTGGGTTCACACGAATGCAGAAGTGAAATAGGGGGATGGTGGTCTAGGAGAAGGCCCTCAAGGTTGAATTGAGGAAGAACCTTGAAAAGACCTCAAAAGAGTAGCACCGTTGAAGTTTGATGGTAAAGCCATTGGAGCAGGAGTTGAAGCATGGATCATTGAGATAGAGAAATATTTTGGACTCTGTAACCTATCTGATCAGACTAAGGCCACATGGACTACATATCAACTTTCAAGAGAAGCAGCTACTTGGTGGGACAAGGAAAATTTAGAAAGGAATCTTCAGCCTACTAAGATTACTTGGGAATTCTTTCTCCAATCTTTTATGAAGAGATGGTTATCGCAACTCTTTTTCAATAAGAAGGTGACAAAATTCCAAAACCAAACTCAAGGGAGCATGACTGTGACCCAATATTAGGAAAAGTTCACCAACCTACTAAAGTATGTGCCCCAATATAAGGGAGATGAAAGTTTTTCATACACATAAGTTCATATTAGGACTTAGGCCCCACATTGGAGCAGAAGTGGACATGCATGATCCTCTCACCATGAACAAAGTTTTATTAAAGACCACCAAACAGGAGTAGAAATCGCAGTAGTTATCCAATCTCTGTAGCAATTCAAATCCCAAGTTGTGGTATGGGAACAAGAAGTTTCATAAAGGAGACAAGAACTATTAGATCTGTAATCTCAAGAGGGGAAGTAAGTCGTAGGAGAAAGGAAAAGATGATAATGGTGGAAAGAGCAAGAAGGAAAACAAAACAAAGGCAAAGACGACCAAAAGTAAGAGGGCTTCAGGGAGGACAAGCCAAGAGGTCACAAAGTGCCTCGCAACGGGTGCTATACTTGAGGAGGCAATAATTATGCCTCAAATTTTCCATAGCAGTTGAAGTTATGAAGGGAAGGAAACTATCAGTAGTCTCAACATCATCAGATCATGTTGTTGTGGATAAAAAGTAGGTAGAGTATCAGGCTTCGACAATACAACTGATAAGTAAGCTCTATGGCCAAATTTTCTCTATTTCAATTGATACTAGAGCTACTGAATGTTTCATAGACCCTAGAGTAATAACCAAGATACCTATTAGACCTAGATACATGGCAAACTCATGGGAAGTCCAGTATGGTAATCAAGTAGAGCGAAGGGTAGATACATGTCTCTTTTGCAGCGAGTTAGAGCTTCTAACCCTCCAAACCTAAGTCAACCTATATGTAGCACCTTTAGGCTCATACGATGTAATTTGGAGAATAAATTGGTTAACCAGACATAAGGCTATAATGAACTATGAGGATAAGATAGTTAATTGTGTGGATGATTATGGGAACCTAGTCGAGATCTGTGGGATGCAAAGACCCTTAGAATTTAGATAGATCACCGTTATGCAGCTCATGAAGGCTCGTCAAAAGGGATGTGTTATTTATGTTGTGCATATGAGTAATCTTGATAGCAAAGAACCATATGTAGATGAGTATCCTATTCTTGAGGAGTTTCGAGATGTATTTCCTGACGAACTCACAGAGCTACCTTCGTAACAAGAATTTGACTTCTCTATCGACCTTGTACTAGGAGTTGAGCCTCAATCTAAAGCAACATATCAAATGACTAGCACCAAAATCTATGAGTTGAAGGCCCAGTTAATGGAATTGTTAAACAAAGGGCGCATAAGACCTAATGTGTCTCCTTAGAGAGCACCTATTATCTTTATGGAAAAGAAGGATGGAATCTTGCATTTGTGTATAGACTATCGAATGTTGAACAAGGCAAACATCAAGAAGGAATATCCACTTATGAGGATCTATGAGTTGTTTGACTAGATGAAGGGAGCAACAGTGTTCTCCAAAATCGATCTTTAGTTGAGATACCATTAATCGAGAATAAAGGAATAAGATATTACGAAGACTGACTTTTGAACTCGGTACGGACATTACAAGTTCACTATGGTACCTTTTGGTTCGACCAATGCACCTGCAACTTTCATGAACCTCATGAATAGTGTGTGCAGAGACTGTTTGGATGACTGTGTTTTGATTTTCATTGATGGCATCCTAGTTTACTCAAAGTTTGTAAAAGAGAGTGATAGGAACTTGAGGATAGTTCTATAGCAGCTAAGAGAAAAGAATCTCTATGGGAATCTATTGGAATTGTTTGTTCTATCAAGATAGGGTGCATTATCTAGGCCATATTATTTCAACAGAGGGATTCTTTGTAGACCCTGAAAAGATCAATGCAATTGTGGAATGGTCGGTGCCTTAGAATGTGTTAGAAGTCTGTAGCTTCGTGGGCCTCATAGGATATTATATAAATTTTATGCAAGGGTTCTCCTAGATTGCATCTCTACTCACATCACTCTAAAGAAAGGGAACACGATTTGAATGGACCGAGAAATATGAACAGGAATTTCAACTCTTGAAGGAGAGGCTCACGACATCACCAATACTAACTATCCCTGATCCTAATGGAAGATTCAATGTAATCATAGATTCTTTTGGTGAGGGATTGTGAGTAGTACTAATGCAAGATGGATAAGTGGTAGTGTATGAATCAAGGAAACTTAAACAACATGAGGTGAATTATGCACTGTATGATTTAGAGTTGGCTACAATAGTTCATGCCTTGCAGATGTGGAGGCATTACCTCTTGGGAAAGCCATTTGAGCTTAAGATAAACCACTTGGGATTGCGATACATTTTTACTCAACCAAACCTTAATGCACGGTAGAGAAGGTGGTTGGAATACCTTAGTGAGTATGACTTTGAAAAGGGAAGGAGAATAGGGTGGTTGATAATCTTAGTAGACGAAGACATCTAGTAGCCATGATTTTGATAAGGTCTAATTGGAGGCAGTAGGTGATATGACATTTGTTGAGGGATGAGCACTACAAAAGAGTGAAGAGCGCCTTAGAAAAACATCAAATCATTGAGTCAAGGGTTATGAGATCGAATTGGATGGAATTTTGAGATACTAGAGAAGAATGTATATTCCAGACTCTGGAGAGTTGAGGAAATTGGTTCTAGGACAGTTTCATAATGCACCTTATTCAAGACACCCTGAAGTATCCAAGATGATTGCAGAATTCAAAACTCTATACTTTTGGCCTAAAATCAAGAAGGATGTAGTGGAGTACGTAGCCAGATGATTAGATTGTCAACAAGTCAAGGTTGAACATGCACATCTAGCAGGGCTACTATATCCTCACAACATACCTAAGTATAAATGGTAGGTGATCAATATGGACTTCATACAGGGGTTACCTTTGAGCAAGAATTGACATGATGTTATCTTGGTTGTGATTGATAAGTTGACTAAGGTGGCACACTTCATTCCAAGAAACCTTAAGAATGGATCCTTGACCCTGGCCAAAAAAATTGTCCAGGAGATCTTTCGCTTTCATGGAGTGCCAAAGACTATCATTTTTGATAGACACCTGGATGACCTCAAGATTTTGTATGACCCTGAATGCCGCATTGGGAACCAAGTAAAATTTTAGCTCAGCTTATCATCCTCAAATTGATGAGTAGAGAGAGAGGGTGAATCAAGTACTTGAAGACGTCCTCTGAATGTATTGTATGGACTAATTGTACAAGTGGGAAGAATACCTACCATTGATAGAGTTTTCTTACAATAACTCTTATCATACATCTCTAGGTATGACACCGTTTGAAGCTCTTTATTGGTGGAAGTGTCATACACCCATCAATTGGTATACAATAGAAGATAGGATCATAGTAGGAACTGAAATGCTTAAGGAGATAGAAGAACAAATGAGAGTCATTAAGAGTAGATTGAAGGAGGTGGCAGACTAACAAAAACGTTATGCCAATAAGAATAGAACTCTTAGGTAATTTGCGGCAAGGGATTAAGTTTTCTTAAGAGTTAGGCCTCGTAAAAGTTCCATTGCCTTCGAAAAGTATTCCAAGTTGGCCCTGAGATATGTGGGTCTATTTGAAGTCTTGGAAGTGATCAACCCAGATGCTTATAGACTTGCTCTACCACTTGCTCTTACTCGACTTCATAATGTGTTTCATGTTTCCTTGCTTAAGCCATATCATCTTGATGCAACTCATGTGCTTGATTGGAAATCCTTACAGATATAAGACCTAAGAGTGGTGCTAGTGGAGCCCATTAGAATCTTGGATAGATGCAACATTAAGTTACGAAGCATATATATTGCTCAATTTAAGGTCCAATGGGACCAGTACTCAAAAGACAATGTTACTTGGGAGGATGCGGAAGAAATAGAACGCTCCTCACATTTAGTTTCTTAAAAAGAGACTTTGATAAATTTTTCTGAAAATTTTGGATTGAATATTGTAATGTATTGGCTTGGAATAGTATGATATGATGTTGAAATAGACATATATGATTTAATTTTGATTAAATAGACATCGAGACGATGTCTCTTCCAAGAGGGGAAGGATGTCACAACCTAATTTTTATTGCATTTAAATTATAATATGATAAATTGAATTATTGAGGAAATTCAATATGTTGAATGAAAATTTTGATATTTTTTGAAAAAGTTTGAAAGAAGTTGATTGTCGTTGACTATGTGATCTTTTGAATGATCTTATACTTTATCATGATTGAACGTTATTGATGAACTATGTAAGTGCAAGTGTGTGCAATTGCAAGATGACGGGTTGAAGGACGATAACACAATTGAAGTAGGATCATTTAGCCAGATTGAACAATAAGCTTGATGGAATCTGGGTGCACACACCACAAATTGGCATGATAACTGCATTTGAAATCCATATAGGAGATTATATTAATTAGACTTGAAATGATTCGATGATTGAAAAGGTAGACTTGTGAAATGAAATACATGTGAATTCTTATTTAATTGTCCATCTTGATCTTGTGTTTTGAGAATTTAAAAGAAAACGAAAGCATGAATTAGCACATAAACGAATGTATGTATTTTAGAAAGGCTTATTTAAAGGATAAGAAAACCCCCTTTATTTAAACATTGATGCTCGAAACAAAATAAAAGTTCATTTTTATTTAAATGTTGAAATGTGAACATACAAACATCTATAAACAAATATATATATATATACACACATGTATATATGTAGACACACACACACACACACATATATATCATAGAACGCTCATATGTGTGTAAATATATATAAATATATATTCCTTTTAAAAAATGATTCAATTTGGAATCAAAATTAACACTATCATATTGATAGAAATTCAAATAAAATCATGAGAAAATTCTCATAAGGTTGTGGCTTGAAACCAAATTTATGGCAAATATTCAAATTTGAAGTATGGGGTGGCTAAAAATTAATGCCCATTAAGATTTGAAATGACTTTTTTGGTGGAGTGCATGGGAAGAAGTTAAAATTTACCATTTTGGTAACCTAGTAGTGGGCGAGACTGGAGGAGAATAGGCTATTCAATGATTTCCTGAGGAAAATCCAAGAGAAAATCGACCAAAAAAATAGAGGTATTTAATGGAATTTCTTTGAAAATATTGTATTTCTAGTTAGTTAATTCATGAGCAATATGTGTTTGATATTATTGATGATTCTTTTGAATCATAGTAAACCTATATGATGGTCTCGATATGCAATTCTTTCAATTTAAAATTTATTACTTCTTTTGTTGGAGGTCATGTCAACCATTCTTGTTGCACATACTTTGTGCATGTATCTCTAGCAACATGGAAGCCGAATATCTTAATACCCAATGAGTTTTATGTTATAGCCATTGTTATTTTATCTCATGCATGTGTTATGCTTATCCTTTCACACGACTATCGATGAAGCTAATAGCCTGTGAATAGAAATGAAACGATTCATAATTTTTTATCGCCCCCTTTGAGGGTAGGTGGCTAATTCTCCATCAAAATCTTATGTTTATTCCATTTTATGTATGAATGAATTCCATTTGATTAACCGCACCATATGGGTGCTAGATCCATTGCCTTCGATCTTGGATCGAAGGGTATCCATGTTGTAAATTGTTGCCTGTTCGCATTAAGTGATGGTTGGGCTTATATCATCTTGTTATTGTAAATGATATTATTCTTATCTTGATGTTGTGTTTTACTATACATGTCACAATGTTATCATTGTTTCCTATCACCTTGTCCATAGAGGATCATGGCAGAACGATGTATCGTTCTATCTATATGCTTGCATGATTAGTATGTGAACTATCATTCTCTATGAACGATACCCATATCATCCCTTGGATGAAATCAGCCCAAGATGAGGGTCAACATGCATGGCTTCGACCTTGGTATTGTTAAAAATATAAAGCAGCAGTCAACTGACTGTTGATTTTTTTTATAGAACGACAAAGGTATAATTCATTGAAAACAGTGAATGAGGGTTCTTCAAACCCGGGCCTTGTTAAGATTGATCCCATGTTTATGATCAAAATATTATTGTTAATAAACGGCCAATATGTTGTTCAATTTTTTATTACCTTTCAAGAATCAATATCATTATTGTTTGGTTATTTTCTTATATGTATAATATATACAATTGTTCTCAAAATGATAGAGCTTTGAATAAAACATGAGAATGAAAGTTATGTCGTTCTAGATCTTTGACCATGATTGTATTGAATAGTTAAGGGTTCTAGATTGAGACTCAAATAAATGGAGCATTGGTTAACCTGGAACTAGAACTGTAAACTTCTGTAAACAACATCATTTTGTTATAAATAGTATTTATTTAGCTGCAAACAACATCATTTTTTTTTAAACAATATTTGTTTAGCTGCAAATAACATCATTTTGTTATAAACAACATTTGTTTAGTTGCAAACAACATTGTTTTGCTACCAACAACTTTGTTTTGTTACAAACAACTTATTAGTACATGAAAACTATTCAATAGACCTATTTTCAGTTCTTTTACTTCTTGTATTTTTGACAAATGATATGGCAATCTATAACATTATTATGAATGGAAGGAAATCTAATAATGGTTTTATTTCATAATGTATGCATAAATAGATAACTTAAGTCTGCACATATATGTATATGCACATAGACCTTCGTCTACATACATATACTTGTGACATACCTTCTTTTGTTACTTATCTATTTATTCTTAAATGAATACTAAATCATGTTGAATGTAACCATATGATATGTGTATGAAACAAATGGATAATGTATTGATCAGTTCCATTTGAATCATTTTTCTAATTTTGTATAAGACAAGGAAATAAGTAGACTAAATTACTTTTCCTTAGATATGTGTGTAAAGAATATTCTTTTAATTGAGTAGAACAACAACACCTAAGTAGACTAGAGCACCTTAGGGTAGATGTTGTTAGAGGGTAGATAGTTCCTTTGGAATAACTATGTTGTTGAAAGTTACCTTCTGGGACGGGTGTTGAAATGGAGTTCAAAGAGTATAGGTTTTTGCTTTATCCAAAACCTATAATTTGTTGTTGCAACTTTAATTTTATGCTTGGCCAAGTAATTAGCCCATTATGTATGTATAGACTTTGTGATAACACTCTCTTCCATTCCTAGCATAGATCTTGCATTTTTTCTAATCATAGATAGAGATGCTTGTTGATGTATGGGCATGCACCAAATTCTTCCTTGCAGATTGTTCTCTTGCTAAAATTTTCATGCAGGGTCGAGTATTCTTCAAGTCAAAAGAATTTTGAGGAAGCGTAAGCTTCATGGTTGGGAAATAAAGCACTTCAAACATGTTCTCATCCACCTGTGGAGGCGAGTGTCAAGAGGAAACCTTGGAAGTTTCATGATTATCATGGTCTATGATGTAACCTCGATGTAAAATTATATACAATATATTGAGTTTGTGGCCCTATGAGCCAAGTCAACTTGGATATTGTAATTGACATTGAAATTGAATATATATAAATATGATTCATTTTAATTAGACATGTGTTGCTATGATTGAAAATAGTTGCTTAGTTATATCTTTTTAAAATTAAATATTCATAATGTCATTTGCAATAATATAATTAAGTAATAATTAGAATGGGTTATTACAAGTTGTTCAACACATAGGCAAAGCCCCACATTTAGCATAAGCCTTCACTGTCATATTAAACTTCCTACATAGAACCCAAGTGGCAACAAGCATTGAATTCTCAGTGCATATTCAAATGTAGTAGATCTCTCAACATCATCATTTGAAGCATAAACATTAAAACTCCAAAAAAATATTATTAACGTTGAAAAGAGCCCATAATACCTAGTTGGTGGGGTCATATCCCTAGTCAACTAAATGTTGATGCCATGTAGGGGAGAGAAAGGTGACAATGTGAACTTGACTTGCTTCATGGTTTCTAAAGAAAAAATGAGTAGAAGGCCAAATAACATGAAAAAGTTATAGAAAGCAAGAAGCCAAAAATAATAACCTCTTGTAAATAGATAATATATAGACTTGGAAATTAGTGTTGAACATCACAAACAACTAATTTCTTGGGAGGTCCATTAGACTTTAAAAAAATAGGACATACAATTTATAAACTAGTATTTAGGGTCATTTCCTCATTATTCAACTCATCAAGAGGAATACATTTTATGAAGAATAGCCTCACTTGAATAAAAACTTCTTATTTGTTGGACTAGTTCTTGTTTCCTTCAAAAAAAATTTCTCTTCTAGGCACCCTATGCTAGAATATTGGCATTGATGCAAAAGCGAATGAACGAAGTAATTGTCATTTGTAACATGCCCATTGTTCTACTCATTGATTTTTCTATATGTTATCTACATGTGAATAGTTTATGATACTAACACTTAGTCAATAAATTTTTTATTTTCTAATTGAATAAAAAAATGCACATTTGATATAAACTCATTTCAAACTTTCTCATTTCATTACAAAGAGACATTACTAAATTCCAAGTAACGTATCCATATTACATAATTTCATGATAATATTTTCCATTTACAAATTTTAATAAGAATAGAGATATGCATAGCTTCCATAAGCTTAATAAAACAAAGATACAAATGGTCCAGATGTCCTTGCTAGCATACATTCTCAAATATTGGCCGCCAACTGTATGAGGGAGAGCATCACTCAAGCACTTTTCTGCCAACCACAGACTTACCCCACACATCTACCTAACTGGTAAGATGGCCCTACCCTTCAACGAAGAGATTGGTCTGGTAACTTCATAATACTAGCCTTCTTGAGCATGGTGTTGTCTCCTATGAATATAGAGCTACCATACATTGGCTACAACCTACATGTATGAATTTCCTTGCCTAGTTATCATCCCTAGATCACAATGAACTAACAGTGTAAACAGTGGCTACTTACACTACTTTGGCCAAAGAATTCAACACCTAGTACTTCGAGTGTAGGTCATATGTTCACCCACCCTTAGCTCGATTTGGTATTTGACCATTCATACTCTTACACACATAACATATATTCCATTTAAAAAGGTGATGACATGACATATTGACTAACTAGGTTACAACCTTTCCCATGGATTATCCCAACCTGAGGAATAACCAAGCTAACAACCCATGTTCAAATTGACATTCCTATTAAAGTATTTCAAAGCAAATTCATATCTCATACTTCACAACTTATGCACTATTCAAATAATCTTAACTTAGTATAGTTCCTAATAGCAACATAACCACTCAAAATCCAATATATATAGTGTATATGTATATCCCAATAATGGGTTTTCACCAAAACTAGACTCTTTCAAGAATCATGAAAGCTTTATCCAAAGTAAGAAATAAAACGAGTTCATAAAAGCAAACATAACATGAATTAAAATCATCCTTTCCAAAACAAAGGCATTCTTAAATGAGTAACACTCAACAGAATGAATAGAGTAATACAAATCAACATGCCTACAATTGTAGCCCAGCTGATAATACTAGCTCCCAAGATCAACCTCTACAATCTCGCTTGCTACTCCTTCTAAACTCAACCTATCTGCAAACTCTAGCCTCTCACCAAAAACTCTCAACAATTGCAAATGCACAAACAACTCTCCTTCTCACAAGAGCTCTCTAAACTATGCTTGCATAGAAACTATAGGAAAAAAATGAATGAAGAAATCATAATGGAAAAGTGTAACCAAAGGTAGAGAGAATGTCCTTATTTATACAAAAAATTGAGCATCTTAATGCTACAATTAAGCTACTAAATCTGCCACCTTCTTATATTCCAAATGCATCGACCAGGCTCAAGAAGAGAGATGTCGTTGCTTAAAACACTAGTTTGCAAACACATATACATTACAACTTCTCTGATAAAGATTATTCACTCTTATCTTGTTGACAACAATTATTTAAGCTCATAAATGCAACCTACAGGTTTCCTTATTGCAATCTAAGTCGACTACCTTGGCCAGCTTGTGCAAAAGACCAAGTCTCATGCTCTCAAATGTTATGCATTGGTTTATAGTGCAGCTAAAAAGACTTCTTTCTATTTCATACTTCCCAAAATATGGCACCAACAATTCATATTTATGCACCCTCTATTCTTGCGCAGGTTTGACAAAGTCAACACGTTATGAATATCACTTACTTGTGCAAATGATTCAATTCATATTACTTTATGCGTTGTTAAATGTATTAAGACTTATTCCTCATGTGCTATATGCACACAACACTTAGCTTTAGCCATTTCATTTTACATGGCAACACTTTATATATGCACTATAGTCTATTTCAAAATACTGTTTGAATACACAACAATATATCATATCATTATATATATATATATATATATATATATATATTTTATCGATTACAAAATAACCATATAAAGGGTTGTACCTATTGATATTAAATTGAAAGAGATCATAATATAGGAAGGGCTAGTAAAGAGTAAGGCCAAGCCAAAAAAATCACACACACACACAATTACATATATATACATATATATTCATATTCACATGATTTATTAAATATATAATCTACCAATGAAATATATATCAACATATATTAAAATATTTATATATATCTATTTATATACGTATATTAATATGTATGTATATACATTTATATTAACATAATCATAATAAATATATATGTATATATACATATACATATATATTTATATACCTATATAAATATATATATATATGTATGTATATATATATATATACATATATATATATATATATATAGTATATGTATATATACATATGTATATATACATATACATATGTATATATACATATGTATATATACATATACATATGTATGTATGTATATATGTGTGTGTGTGTGTACATATATATTTTTACAAAAAAATTCCATATAAATTGTGTAATCATCCCAAGATTTTGCACTATTGTAACTGTTGTTTCAAACAAAAAATATTCGTTGGTAATCTAAACCTTCCCTCTCATCTATTTTTCATTTTTGTTAAGTTTTTCTACAACCACAATTGAATCTAAAATTAGTTGCCATGTGTTTGTGGGTAGATGGACACCATCATGCACTATTTTCCCACTAACCCTTTGTTCTTTATGGAGACCCCTTGTCCATCTGAACTTGCATGTTCAACTTAGTTTTCATTTCCATTTTTTCGCATAATTCCTTTTGTGGACTTTTTTCATTCATTTGAAATTCCACCTACTAACTAAAAATAAATCATGTATTAAGATTTCTAGATTGAAGTTTTGTGTAATCTTTTACATCAATATTTAGATCATACTCCATGATTCATCATTAGGATGCAATGCAGATAGAGATAAAAGTCTTGTACAAAACACTATATTCAAGCTAACATTAATAACCTTGTACAAATTGTGTAATAATCTCATATTTTGTTTTGGTACATTAAAACCAAACTATTTTTGGTCAATGCAAATCTGAGTGGACTGGTGATTCGCGTCGACCAAAATAGTTTGGTTTTAATTTTGTTGTATTTAATTTTCAAAGTTAATTTTTAAAGTTTATGGAGTTTAATTCGATTTGATTATGGTTGTTGTTTGGATGGAGTTGAGTGACATTATTGTCATTTTTAATTGAAAAAATGTCTTTGATTAAATCATATTCGTAGTTTGATCTTTCTTGCATTAGAAATAAACTATGACTTTGGGTTTTGTGGGGGAGAGAGAGTGTGTGTGTGTAAGATGGAGCTAGTGGAGGAATATATGTGTGTGTGTGTGTGAAACGAAGGGAAATAGGTGTTTTAAGGGGATGAACCAAATATGGTAAAATGAGAGACCTATTTTCCTTTATTTCATTAGGAAATGAGATCCCCATCTCAAATTGATTAACAACCCTTAGGTGAATCAACTCAATGTGAGAATCTTTAGATTTCTTGGTGACTGAAGGACAGGGGTCAAGGTCAAACAACACTTTGGGGAGAAAAACTAAAAATAATAAACTAACACCAAAATGCAATCAAACACTTGAAATAGCAAGATAAAGCTCAATACTCACAGAACCTACAATCAAATTGCAGATCAGAGAAGGGCAGATCCGAGTGTACCTTTCACCAAAAGTCAATTTTTGAAGCTAATCCAAGACTCATTCGCCTAGGGGTGAATGGGTCCTTTGTTAGGGTTTTTCTGCAACTTTTGGGAGTCTCTCGTCCTATCTTTGCACTTCCAGATTCTCTGAGTTTCAGTGTCGAAAAGTCTAAAACAACTTCGGGATCTTAGTTTCCATGAGAAGATGACAACTTTGACAACTTTGAAAATTTCTTCAATTTTGCTCTTCAAAGGATCTTCAAGCCTTCTTCAACCTAAATCTACAAACACAACATAAGAGGGAAAAATTGTTTGTTTTTGGTGGATGGGGGTTTTCCTTGGTCAAACCCCATTTTGGTAATCAAACCTTAAAATGAATAAAAGCATGAAGAAGGGAATGAAGAATGAACAAAGCTATGTTACCACTAAAAAAACCCTTGAATAAAAGTCTAAAACTTGCATGAAATGACTGAAATTGATGTGAACCTTGATCTTGAATCTTGCTTGAAATAATTCTTTGAACACTTAATTAGATCATAAAACCTACATCACAATGTTAGCTACACCAACATGCATGATGCAAGAAGAATTTGACATGACAATTGGATCTTGATTGCTGCAATAAAACTTTGATAAATCTGCCTTTGAATGCTCTTGAAGTTCTCCAAAATGCTCTTGCATTGCTCTTGAAATCTCATAAAATTGCTCCAAAAATGCTAGGTGAAACATAGTGAAATAACCTTATTTTTATAAGTATGTATCCTTAATTTCCCGAGATTCAAATATCACAAGCCGACATCTAAATATACACTTAGAGACATTAAAATCCCGCAAAAAACATAATTCAAATTTAGGTCCTAAGGTCTAGGGAAGACCCATTCACCCATGGGCGAATGGGTCCCAAGTCCCTAAACCTAGGAAACATTGCTCAATGAGAAGTGTTATGTTAAGGCATTAATGAATGTCAGGTTTCCTCTTTGGAAAATATAAATAAATAGGCCTGAAAAATAAATTAAAGGGCCAATTAAGGCATAATTAAGCTCGATTAATTAAAGGATCCTTAAAGTGTGAAAGTGTAAAGTGATACACCTTACAACACTAAATTAAGGCACAATTAAGTCCATTTTAACAAGGAGGGCCCAAACAAGTGTGAAAATGTAAAGGGATACATTTTTCTACACTATAATGTGTATGTATACACACACACAATTGCTTACATGCATTCTTTTGTTTCAGAAATTGGCTAACCGCGAGACTGAACAAACCAACATTGTTTATATGATTGAATTGAAGAAGAACATCAAAATAGATATGTATAAACATATGTATATATATAAATACACACACACACATATGTATGTATGTATTTATGTATATATATATATGCCTATACATATATGCATATGCATATGTATATATAAAGAAGCTGGAAGGGAGACCATTATTGGAGTGTAACATGTAGTGGTGGTCAGATTGAAGTTGCAGATAGCATAAACAAACACCTTTTGGTCCATTTGCAAAGAAGAGTCAAGAAGATGGTAGAAAGAAAGGGAGCAAAAGGTAGTGTGTTGTGTGAGGGAGTAGGAGAATTCTATGAAGGAATGCTTAGAATTTGTGTGACATGTCATGGAGGTAATGTGAAGGAATGCACATAAAACACAATTGTACATATGTAATGGCAAGGGTGGTGGGCGATTAATACGAGAAATTGGATTGAAAGAGTGGCAAACTATTCGCTAACAACATAGCAACAATGTCCACTTCAGATGTCATGTCATGCAACTTGTGGGGGTGGGCCCATGCCACGATGGGTCACATGGCCAAATAGGCAATTTTTTGACACCTTGGCCAAATTATATTTTTGCACATGGCATATGAAATCCAAGTGGGATACATGAAATTGAAAAACTATCACCAATTGAACATAGTTGGAAACAAAAATCATGTCATTACCACATATTTAAAACATAAATTTGTAATCCACAACATACATTACAAATTAAAACAAGAAAAGGCAGCCTTTATAGATGTCAATGTTGTTTCAATGATTAATCCATCCCAACCTCAAACAAACCAAGGTGGAAAACAATTAGGAGTTGGTGTGATAGATAATTGTTGGTTGGTTGCTTAATGTAGCAATGAAAACCATGTATTTGTCCCTTGTTAATTGTTGTGGATTGTTGGTTACATGACTTGGAATTGGACTATAAAATTGGGTGTAGGTTACATGTGATGGGGTGAGTGGTGAAAAATTGATAGGAACAAAAATCTATGGGATATGGTGTACATCTTGACTACTTGTATGACTTGGAAATTGATTGCACCTTACCTCAAATTGGGAGACAATTGAATAAATCATTGCAACATAATAGTGAGGGATATTTATGTTCAACAAATCCTAAAATATTACATTATTTTTTGACAAGGGATTAGCAAGAGTGCTTAACTGCCTTTCTCTTTGTAAAGCCGTAGGCACTACCTCAATCTCTTTTTCCTTTCTATCTCGTTCCCTCTGAAGCCTCTCTTGCTCCTTTTTGGTGTCTCTATCCTTTTATTGTACTTTCAATTGCTCTTTTTATTTATATAGTATCTCCTTATCTACTTTGGCCTACTCCTTCATTTCCCTCTCCACAATACACATTACCTTTTTCTCATCATTCTCTTGTTTCTTTCAGGATTTGATTTCCTCAATATCTCTCTCTCTCTTTCCTCCTGTTGTAGTAATAATTTCATGTAGTTATCTATTGTTAAGAGTTGATACTATTGCTCAACTGAATTCCATTATCACCACCATTGTTATGTTTTTGATTGACAATGTGGACAGGCAACTTGAGGAATTTGTTGATGTTTGGAACAATTTCTATTTCTTCTGTCTACTCCAATTATGACAATGTTGTCCTCGACCTCATTGTCCACTACCTGTGATTCTTTGGTGAAATCTATATTACCTCCAAAATATGAAGTGCCACAATCAACATAGTAATGTACCCTTTCAGGTAGGACAAATGCGAATGGTGGCGATTAGATAGTAAAACTACCCTGTTCTTGTTGGCCATGCAAATTAATACCTAGATTCATGGCTTCCTCCACCAACCAAGACAGTTGGCTATGCTATGAGGGAAGACTAAGACTATCCTCCAATTTTCCAAGCTGGTTGTCCACCATGTCAGGAGGTTGTTGATCAACCACCGCTTGTGCAATTGAATTAGTAGGGATATTATGAGGTGAATGTGGTATATTTTTGTGTACCTTTGATTTCATTGTAGAGTGCAATTGATCGTCTAGAAGACTTTACAACAATGTTTGTGTGACATCATCTTTTGAAATAACAACTCTTGAATGGCTAAGGATGTTTTGCATTGTAGAAGCATCCTCACCTATGTTGACCTGAAATGTGTTGTTGGGATGCACGCCATCCACGAGCGAATCAAGATTGAGGGGCCATATCCTAGTCCTTCTAAATCTTGTTTGATATTTGAAATTATCAAATCTTTTAACAATTATTTGTTGCCTAGTTCTGTAGGTTTTTCCCTCTTGATTTTGAAATTTTGATACCTTGCCAGCCACGATGCACATTTAGATTTGAAGTATGTTTTGAAAGGAGAAAACACATTGACATATAATGATTGTAGTTTATGTGAAGTGTGTGTTGACAAAGTTAGTAAATCAATACCCAACATTCTTGCTTCTTGGATGGTTGTGAGTGCGACATGGCTTCCATGACCATAAAAAATCAATTACCGCTTGTTGGTGGGTGACACACCACCTATAACTGATCATGCAAAGTGGTGCAACCAATTCATAAATAGTTCCTTTTTCATCCATGCATGTGGTTGGGTTGCCATGAAAGCACCTAGTTCACAACTTGCAATGTAATTCTTTAACTACTTTTTCCCCTTAAACAAGTAAAACCCTGGAATGATCTACCTAGCAACATTAATGCAACATAGAATGGTTATCCATTCTTAACTCTTTAGAATAATGTAGGACACACTCTTACTATCTCTTTTGGGCAACACCCTCATTGCGCCATTTCTATTTCCCTGGATACTAGTTTCATCGCAGTTCCAAATGCAATGAGGACCACATGGATTTGCATGATATGTTGTGGAAGTTGTCTCGTAGAAAGCGAATACAACAACAATTCTAAGGTTCACTGCCCTATCTTTGTCTAGGCGTTCAACTGCCCACAATGTCAATTTTGGATGTTGCTTCTTAAAACTAGTCCACTAGGACTTCCTCGAGAGCCCATTCTTGAAAGAGTTGGGTCTACTTTCACAAATCCTAGCGACCTCTTCCTTTAGATTAACAAACTCAAGGCCATGTCCTATTGTAGCCATTTCTTTGCACCATTCAACAATAATAAATTCTTCCTCTTCGGTGAGGACTGTTGGAGGACCTTTCTTAGACGTGGTTGTAAGGCCATCTAACCATTTGGAGAGCATGGCTATTGGGATTTTCCATTTTTTGATGCACCCCTTATCAACATGTTGTTCTCCTCTGCATCTTGGAGTGCCCTTGCAATTTCCTATGTCAACCACAACTGTTGTTGCATTGTTATATTTTGTGGTCTTCAAGGTGTAGTAACCTCCACTACTGGCGCAACAAGTTGTGGATTGTTTTTACATTAATTGGAGGATCTGCTTCTTGGGGGAATCTAACACCTCTTTTGTGAGAAGGAAACCTTGTCATGACTCTTTTTTTTGCAGTATTGGCCGTCATTCAATTTGCCTTATTCATCCGCGCATAATAAGTAGAATAAAAACCAATACTAGTGAAGGAAACAAAAACACATATTTACTTCTTTAGACAATAATATGTAAGAATTTTCATGTTGAATGATAAATTATTGGGTGTAAGATGATAGTGATGCTTGAACAAAAGATTAATTAGTTTGTTTATGTTTACAAAAAGTTTTTTTCCAATCATTGATGCACACATTCAAAGTCAACATCCACCAAGATTTTTTCTAATTGCATATTTTTGTGGGTATTTTTGTAGAATGTTTTATGTGTTATCTTTTTAGTATTTTGCATTAACATTCAGAAATATTCTAAACAACAAAAAACACTGGCTAAGATATGAACAGTCTACTAGAAATTGTTATTGTTGAGCATGAACGTTAACAGTTCATAAATATACAAAGCAAGACTGTATTAAAGAACAAATTAAAGCAAAGGAATTGTAAACCTATGACTCAAATAAAGAACAAGAGCAAGATAGTATACATATATACCATTATGTATATATATGAATACATATATATATATAGAGCAAGACTGTTAACCTATGACTGTAATGAAGAAGAAAACAATGGGTGGAATAACTTCATTATAATCAACATTGGCATTCTCGAGCATATACAAAATACACATATACTTGCACTACAAATTGGGAACTACACTTACATTGTATACAAGAGAAACACAACTATTAACCTATGACTTTACTGAAGAACAAAAAAAGAAAGGAGATGAAAAACAATCAAAGCTTAATGAATCTCATATCTAATAGGAATGTACAATATACACATTTACACATACAACAAACTAGGAACTACATTTACATCGTATATAAGGGAAACACAACTGTTAGCCTATGACTCTACTGAAGAACAAAATAAGGCAAAGGGATGAAAAATAGTAAGTCAAAGTTAACAAATCTCATATCTAATAGGCATGCACAATATACACATATACACACACAACAAATTGAGAACTGCACTTACTTGTATATATGGGAAACACAATTATTAACCCATGACTCTATCGAAGAACAAAATAAGGCAAAGGGATGAAAAATAGTAAGTCAGAGTTTAAAAAATCTCATATTTGATAGATATGTACAATATACACATATACACACACAACAAACTGGGAACTACACGTTCATTGTATACAAGGGAAACATAATTGTTAACCTATGACTTTAATGGAGAACAAAAGAAGGCAAAGCGATGAAAAACAGTAAGTTGAAGTTTAACAAATCTAATATATGATAGGCATGTATAGTATACACATAAACACACATAGCAAACTAAGAACTATAGTTACGTTGTATACAAGGGAAACACGACTACTAACCTAGATGACTCTATTGAAGAATAAAATAGAGCAAAGGGATGAAAAATAGTAAAAGTTCAATAAATCTCACATTTGATAGGCATGTATGGTATACACATATATAGACACAAAATTGGGAATTACACTTACATTGTCTACAAGGGAAACACAATTGTTAACCTATGACTATATTGAAGAACAATATAAAGCATAGGGATGAAAACAATAAGAGTGTAACAAATCTCATATATGGTAGGTACATACAACATACACATGTACATGCACAACAACTTGGAACTGCTCTTACATTCTCTAAAAAGGAAACACATTCATAGGCATAAATAATACAAATAATCTTTATATAACACATGTAGAGGAATACCTAGAACAATATGGAAGCTAGTAGTCTCAATTTTGTGTTGGTGCCTCATCTTCTTCTTAAGTCGCACAATCCAAAATAAGATAAGTTTGTAAAGATTTCATGCCTATTTGAATCATGAATGATTATGATTTGTTTCATACTTGTTTGGTATGGCATATTAAATTCTTCTCCTATTTCAAATTTGAAATTTAAATGACAAATTGTAGATTTGATATGTTTTTGCCATTAAAATTTGAGTTAATTGGTTTGGTGGAATGTTTGAACTTGTTTCCATTTGTTTATATAGGTAGAATGATGGCCTTAAAGCTTGTTTGTGTTAGATGTAGGTGGACGTGGAGGTGAAGTGACCAATAGGTGTGCGGCTCACCTAGGTAGATGGGATAGACAAATGCATGTACGTGTTAAAGGGGTTATGTTTAAGTGGGAAAGTTGGTTATAATAAGATATATTATGATTCCATGACAAAACATATGGGTTTGTATGGTGTTGACGTGGTAGTTCTATTTTGATGTATAATTGTCTATATATGTTAGGGAGTCTTATGTTGGTGTGACACTTGTGTTTCTATGTTTTGAAATTTGGGAGTCTACTTTTATCATACAACTCTTTTATGAGCACCATGGGTTTCGTCTTTGATCTACCAAAACTACAATGAATACAGTCTGACTTGTTTAACTATCATTATGTATTTATTTTACAATAAAATATAAACTAAATATTTTACATATAATAACATAACATTGTTTGGACATAATATACTTTTTTATTCAAATTAAAACTTATCTTTATTGAATACTTAACACACCACTGCGAGTCCCTATCCGCACATATCCTATAACACATTTTGGACCCCGCACACGTTTTGGAGCCACAAAAAAAAAACAAACAAATGGAAAAAAATATCACAAGCTCTCAGTGGTTGGAATATGTAAAGTTATTGTATGAGCGGGAACAAGATAAACATAGACCTCCAACAATCAAGGCTACAACTGAACTTTTCACCACCAAAGATATCAATCAAGGCATAAAAAGGTTGGTTGGGGGAAAAGCACAAGATATTGATGGGTTGCAAGCATAATTCTTAAAATGGGGTATTGAGATCCTTGCACCTTGCATCAAGGGAATCTTCATAGGGTTATCCAAGAGGGATTTCTGGAAGGGTGGACAACTAGTGTTGTTATTCCCTTATACAAAAGTGGGAACACCAATAACCCATCAAACTGCCACACTATTATGATTAATCTGCTTCTTGGAAAACTTTTTAGAAGCATAATTGAGCACAAAATTAGTAGTTGGGCTAAGAAAGAGGGAAAAAGAGCAAAGGGTCAGGCAGGTTTTAGACCGAAGCATTCCACTATTGATCATGGTATTACCCTTAGATTTTTGATTGAAAAAATATGGAACGTTCAAGGGGAGGAGGCTCTTTGCTATTTTGTAGACTTTAAAAAAGCCTTTGACACAGTGCCACGGGACAAGTTGTGGATTAGAATGGAGGAATTGGGAGTCCCAAAGATGCTTAGGGCGGCTGTTCATAGGTTGTATGAGCTAAAATCAGAACCAACAAAGGTATGTGTTGAGTGCTTTGGCAACGACATTGGGGTCAAGCAAGGCTACCAATTTTCCCCAACATTATTTGGGATTTACATTGACAATCTAGAAAAGTGGATAAACAAAGTTGGTGGGGGAGGTATTCAGTTGGCCAATTATATAATAAAATTGCTCTTGTATGCTGATGATCTCATTCTAATCGCTAAAACAACACATGAGCTAAGAAAACATTTGAAAGCTCTTGAATCCTTTTTTTAGGAAGTTGGGATGCAGGTGAACACTAGTAAAACTAAAATAATGATATTCTCTCTACAAAGGAAAAATCAACAAATTAGCTTTATTTTTGAAGGAAAACTGTTGGAAATTGTGGATGAATACAAATACCTTGGGCTAGATTTTCACAACAAGCTTAGTTGGGAAACTTGTAAAGCAAAAAGAATCCAAGGGGGGTGGAAAACACTTTACTCTACAAAATAGATGCAAAAATGTTGAATTATGGGATTAGAAAACCAAGAGAACGTTGTTTGGCTTACTTGTGACCCTAGTGGTTCTATATGGGTGTGAAATTTGGGGCAGCAACACGTCAAATCAGAAATGGAGGCAGGTGGAAAGAATTCAAAAGCATCTAATTGTTAGTAGCCTTAAACTCAAAAATTCTATACCTTATGAGATTTTATTGGTGGAGACAGGTACCTTCCCCTTGGAAGCTTTAGCGATGATTGAGTTACTAAGTTATCTACATAAGGTCCAAAATATGGAGAACCATCGTTGGCCTAAGCTAATTGTAGAAGAGGAGTTGGATAGAAGAAATAATACATGGATGCAACAAAACAAAAAATGGATGGAAAAGTGGGGTGTGAATATGCATGATTGTCTACGTACAAATGAATAAATAAAAAAATATGTGAAACAAAAATTCAAAAATACTATATGGACAAAACAATCAAAGCGAAAAAAAGATTAATATCAAAGAATTTAATCCCAAGGGGGACCATGAAGAAAAAGCCTATATAGGAGCGAATATTAAATGGAGAGCAAAGATGCTGATAGCCCAACTTCGTATAGCTCACATTGTCTTATGTGAAACATGCAGATGGATGGTTTCTAAACAAGAGTGAGATGGATGGTTCCTAAAAAAGAGTGAGAAAAAAGAATATGCCAATTTTGCGACATGGGATTGATGGAGACATAATGAAACTTTGTTATGGAGTGCTCAACGTATAAAGATATTCAGGGGAGTTATAAGGACACCTTACGAGTTGATAACTTAAATACCTTGTTTGAAGAGGAAAGGTTGGTCAAATAGGCAAGCTACATCAAAATCCATTGTTGTAGAGCTGACCTTGAACGAAAATCTCAAAACTATTTAGGGTGTCCCTGGTACCATAGACTTATGTAACCTCGCGAACGTTATAAAAATATTTCATTTCATTTCTCCCCTAATCGGATTTGCATTGCGATTGGTTATCTTGACGGCAGTTGTATTTCTTACAAATTTCATATTTATTTACGTAGTACCCTCATTGTAAATACCTATGAGCGTGCGCTTTGCACGGTAAGTACGATTGCTACCAAATAGTTTAATCTCTGAATTTCAGAAATATTTATATTTTTGAATTCCACCTCTTGTTTGAAAGACGGAGATTGATCTCACGACACATTAATGTCCGACTTCAACAGGAAGAAGGATTTCGTCGCTCTACGGCTGGAATTGGACCTGTAAGATCTACTAAAATTTGATTTCCTTTAATCCTTGCCGATTACAGACAGGCCTTAAAGTTCTTCCAGAACACTCACAGCGGCCAAACATGATGAACGGGGGAGCGGGCGATGACGAGGTTGTGAAGGCCGCAGAAATGGCATTGCATGATTCGAAAGAAAAAGTGGTATTGGCGGTGAAGGTGTCGAAGAGCCGAGGGATCTGGGGCGTGTCTGGTCGCTTGGCCCGACACATGACTAAGCCCAGGGTTATTGCTCTCACCAGTAAGTTCTTCCAATCTTCTACCCTCGCTTGTCTTCCCCCTTATTTTTAATTTTAATTTTCTTGAATTTAAGTTAATTGTGGGCATTGTATGAGCGATTGGCACCAATCATCTTGGATTTGGGCGATTACAATTAATTATCCCGAAATCTCTGTATACTATCTCCACTACACGTAAGTGGTTGCCTGCCCAAATTTGCCCAAATCAAATGATGACAATTCGATTTATTTTCCGTCTAACATTCGGTTGAATTATTCCTATCAGAGATTTCAAGCTTCTGCAATCCATAGATTTTAGGAAAACATGCTTGTAGGAGAAATTGTCTACAATTCTTGTTACAAATCGATGATTCGGGTTGCTTTTTGTGGTTGATCACCGAGATGTGAGAACTTGTTGAATGATCCCAGTATCTTGTTGGATTATTCCTCCCGAACCTTAGAAAAGCAACTGCTAATAATGAAATGGTCCTTGCTGCTTCCTGTAATTTCTGGTCAGTTGATAGTTGTAGTCTTCTGACACAAAAATACGTGGATTAGGTAGTAGTTTAGATGACTTTTCTTTCATTTTCTGTACATTCTAAATATTTTGCTCCTTAACATAATAATTAGTATTAAAATAAGCGTTAGGAGTAATTGTGTTTATACCCTTGGCATTTTGAGCTTCAATCTCGTATTCCGCATGATTATTCTTGAAGCTGGAAAGTACATTGCTGATTTTGGGGTTTTTAAGTGTGTGGACATTCTTTACAGAGTCTCTGTTTGCTCATATGTCTGAAGGTTAAGATGGTCCTGAAAACATCTCAAAAATTTCCCAGAAATAAGATAAGAAAAAAGATATGTAGGAAACTAGGATGAGTATAAAGCATTATGCTATTTCAGGAAAATAGAAATAAAATAATATAAGTCCATGTTATGGAAATATAATAAAGCAAATGAAGCCATGAAAGGCTATAGATAAATTTGCCATGGAGAATTTTACTGTTTTAGTAGGATAAAGCAAGGGTTGATGTTTTAGAAGCATAAAGTAAAGATTGCGGCCAATAAAGATTTGTTGGAACGTGGCTTCTGCTGTGTCTGTCCATTCGAAATGATACTTCTTTGTTAAGTTTAGTCATGGGTGCCATAATGTATACAAAATCTTTGAACAAAATTCTATAGAAATTGCACAACCCATTAACTAGAAATTTTACAACCCATCATATTATCACAAATTGTTCACAATGTTAGGAGTTAGCCAATCAAGGAGGGGTTATATCTTAGTTAAACCATACTTAACTCTTTACTTGCTAATTATACAATCTAAGTACAGAAGCTCGTTCTTTGCAAAAACCACTGTTTGTTTCCTTTGTAATTAAGGAGTTTAACCCCAAGAATTCTAAAACAATGGTTTTGTGCTTTGAACGGCCTTCCATACTTTTGCTATAGACAAGGATATTATCAAAGAAAACAGAACAATCTTCACAAATAAGGCTTGCAGGCTTAGTTTGTTGTACCTTGAAATGTAACCAAGGAATTGGTAAATTCGCAAGGTATCACTTGAGTACAAGCTATGTGCCATCAATATCATAGCATTCTATAAATAAATAGAACATAATCATAGATGAGAAACAACATTCTTGTAAATGAGATTATCTTCATTATAATATTAACATTTGGAAGATATAGTATCTCAATACATGGACAATGCAATACATGTAAAATTAGAGAGGACTCCCTCATTAGTTACACATGATGTTCATATAGAGCTTGGCTATGACTGGATTATAAATCATCAATAATAGTCCCACCATATAATGTACCTAGGCATATGATATTATGATGTAAATTGGCTACTCCATAACCCATTATAACAAAGCTCCTGTAGGTTTATCATGTCCAGAGGAAGTAGCCAGTTATGATAGTATAATTCATATCCGTCGGTTTTTGTTTGGTCATCACACTAATTCTGGTTCAATATTTTTGTGTAAACCCCTTGGGATTCTATTTCAGCATTGGAAGCAATATGTCAATTGTTTGGAGCAGAATCTGCTATGTTGGTTTCTTTCATAAGGAATAAAACACTCTAACGAGATTCCTTCCATACTAATGGGTTTGATTTGATTAGGATGCAAGATACATGTTCAATACCTAAATGCCATAAACAAGAGTATTTTTTTGATTTTAGGTCAATGAACTATTAGAGAAAAGTTGTTCTGATACAATAAGTTGTTTAAAAAGTTTAAATTAAAGTTAACAATCAATGCAATACCTTTTTTCATCTGACACGAAAAACAACAAATAGGAAACATTTCAATGCAAAATAATTATAACAAAATAGTCCTTTTGTGGCCTACAATTGCAAATAAGCTATGGTTCATATAAGAGTTTTTTGATTTGAGTTGGTGACACTTAGGGCTCAAATGCTTGCACTTGTTTATAGATTGTTTGGGTTTGAGTCCCAATCACTAAGGAGGATCTCAGAGATCCCATGATACATCTCCATCCCTAGTGTGTGGTATTGTAGTGGTCACACCTAGGGTGGATACTATCCAATTAACCTAAGGAATTCTCCAATTGTAGATGAGAATAGGGGTGTCCAATGCTGTGAAAAATCACTTTTGTTTGTAATGGTAAAATCTGAATACCATCATCTTTGCAAACTTGGTATGAGAGTTTTTGTTTGAAAAGGAGTCTCAACCTTGCATCTTAGTTTTAAGAAAAAGAAGAGGCAAATTTCGGTTTATAGAACACAAAAATGCAATTTTTAGGGCTCTAGAAGTTGATTTTGACCACAAAAAGATATCGAAATGGGCCTTAATGACATGGATCTCTTTGAAATCTTCAATTGAAAAAAGAAGGTTCAATTGGGTTCTTGGATTAAAAGTTGTGACCTTTGGAAGTTGGGCTCCCACATTGGAGTTGTAAGAGCATTTGCAATGCTTAAGAGAGCTGCAAGAGGGAGTTACACTTGTTGACCAACTTATGACGAATGTTAAGACATGTCATAAGGCAGCTTTGGATGGAGGTAATGGAGTCAAAATGGAGAGCCCAAGTTGGTGAGTGGATTTTCATGTTCCTGATATAGAATACTAAAGTATAAAAATAACTAAACGTTGAAATAGAAAAAAATAAAATAAATAAATAACAAAATACATATTAAAATATAAATACAAATATTAACAATTTAATATTATTATAATTGTAATAGTTATAATATAATATTATAAATATTAATAAAGTATATGTGAAAACTAATATAAAATAAATATATTAAAAATAAGAAATATATTATATTGCAACAGTGACTATTATGTTCCAATGACAAGGCATCGATCCCATGTTTAAAGGCAGCAAACTGAAGGAAATCACATAATTATAAGCCATACTATATGCAGCGATGGGAATTGTATTAAGACAGCAATATATCAAGGCAGCACTTAATAATAATGGGCAGTGGTTACTTAATGCTTTACCCAAACAAAGGCAGCGATTCAAATTAGTTAAGGGCAGCGATTATGTAGTTAGAGTAAGAGCGATGATGTAGATAAATTAGTTTTAAGGAAACAAACCTTCCCTAAAAAGGGACGTGCCCATTCAAAGGTGGTGACTATTCTAATAGATGACTCTTCTCATGAAGAGGCATAGGGAGGATATAAATGCACAGGGAAATGGAAGGAAGAGGAGGAAAAAAATTAGGAGATATTTGCTGTACATAAATACTGTGTGCTGCCATAACATTATTGGGAGATAGGCAATGAAGATATAAATACACACCGATCCATATAAGTGAGAATAATTAATGTAAGAATACCAATCAATATAAATAAATAATAATTATATATAGATTTATATAATTATCAATCAATATAAACAAGGGAATAATTATATAGAATATATATATATATATAGACGTATATAATTGCTAATCAGGCAATCATCATCGATTGGCATAAAAGACTTATCTGTAGGCTGATATCTATATCAAAGTGCCTGGAATAATTATCTGCATTCTGTGGCTATAACAGTAACGTAGTTCACAGATATTGGTATGCTATTTAATGTATATATCTAAATATATTAATTCCATGTATTTCCATGCATTTAGATAATTGAATATATACTTGATAGGAGTTGTAATTCATAGTGCATTATCAATCTAAATTATTAATGCCTCTATAATTCATTCATGGGAATAAGAGTTGGAAGTACATGAAGGGGGGAAGAGATTCCTTGCTAGACAAGGTGGTTGACTATCCACTCTTGGGCTTAGAAGTAGGAGAGAATCCTTACACCTGGATCGAGGTTCCCTCTCTAATCTTCTCCAATGATTGATTATTGAGGGGATAATAATTCAGAATCAGCATTGAGAATTACTCATCTAGATCAGTACATATACATGTTAAATAATGTAGTGGATGTAACAATACTAATAATCAATTAATTATATTGTACTATGAATCATTGGTTAACATTATTGTAGGGTTAAACCAGAGTCCATCAGAAGTTGTAATTTAATAAAATATAACTCTTACTTGGGAATTGTGATTTTAGGGCAGAACTCTAAGTATCCCAAATAGGGGACATTACATGGATTATAATAGGTGAAAGGAATATGCTATTTTTAGCACGTGCACTCTTCTTGAGATTTAGGCGTTGGATTTTGACTAGGAGTTTGGGCACCACATTTTGGGTGGTTTTTACCCGTGACTTCCTAATTACCATTTGATAGCTTCATATATTGCTTCATTTATTTATTGAGAGCTTGAGATGGATGTTTCTTTGTGAGTTTTGTAGGTATTGATATACTACCATAATTGCTCTAGATCTCTTGTTGGTTGTACTTGTAAAGGCTTTGACATTGCAAGTGTATTGTAACCATTTCATTACTATATAATACATTGAGTTTCTTTGGAGTGTGGGGTTTTTGTTGTAAAAATGAATAGAATACAAAATTATCCTATGAGATATTAGGATAATTGATTACATTGACGAATTCCTCCTTCTATAGAGTTCGGAGTGAAGATAAAAACAATGCATGACAACTACTCTAAATAGTGAACCGATAATAGAAATAAACTAATCTAAATTAAGTGACTAAAGTGACTTTATTACAAAGGTAAGTCTTAATAATCTCTAATATCCCCTCTTAAGATTTACTGCACTAAAACAAACCAAACTAATGTAAGCAAACTAAAAACAATTCCAAATTGTGAACTTTTAAGAAACCTTTCTTTGAAAACAATTCAACAACCAAGTAGACCTCCATCATGCTGCCTCAAACCCTTGTAAAGGTGTAACTCCAGAGCTGAATTCCCAAGTTCACGGATTACCCCCTCCTTGAACTCCTTGATCACTTGTCTCCCAAACCTTTGAACAACAATCCATGCTAAGCTACACTCACAAAGCTCCATCAAGTTGTCTCATAACCCTCGTAAGGGTATGATTCCCAAGATCCACAAACCCCCAAGCTAATTGGACAACCATCCATATTGAACTTTAACTATATTGGATTCCTTCTTGTCTTCAAAGTGCTAGACTTCTTAAAATACATGCAATTCATCATTCATCTTGGCATAGTATGTAATGTCCCTTTTTGAGGTGAGCAAGAAAAATAAAGAGAAAAAATAATATTTTATAATTTTTGGTTTTGGCGCTCAAGGAGGAGGTTAAATAATATTTATTATGATTTTTGGTGAAGGCAAAATATTTCTATAATTTTTCTATGATGCTGGGCCACCTTTTTTGGGGGTAAACAAAAAAAAATTCGAATTTTGGGGCCCAAATTAGGTCGGCCAAATTGGAGGGAAAAGGGGAAGTTTGATATAAATACAAGATCATTTGGAGGCTTTTGGACATCAACAAATTATCTCTGCTTTTCTGATCTACACTTTGGCGAATATTCTAAGGACAAAAACCCTTATGAATATAGGAGAAGTTGGACGAAACCCTAGCTTCTTCAATAGAGGACTTCATGATGGAGGTTCACATGGGCTTCAATGGCGATTCTTGCTAGATTCATACTCAGGGTTTTGCATTAGCATAGGCATCTAGTTTGGAGGGGCCAATTGGGCAAGTTGGAAGGTATTCCTCAGATTTTCAAGGGTTGCAAATGCTATCAGCAGACCAACAGGTCAGCGCACCCCTTTGGTGGGGTTTTGGTGTCATTTTCATCATATATTTGCATCGGTGTGAGCTAGAGCTTTTCACTCAGCTAGGGTTAGGATAGGAGGTCATTTTCATTGCATAACCTGGGGTTTCTTCATCAGAAAACTTCCATATGTTGCTGGCTATGTTTGGAGCCCATTTCATTGTGTATTTGCATCATTAGATAAGTCTGATTTGTAGCAGGAAACTGGAATATTTGAATATCAGAATTTTGACACATGTTGGTGAATGTTTTGGTGGTCTATCATGTTGGTTTCATACTTGTTCATGATCAAACAAATCTGCTGTGAGTTTTGTTATTATTGGGATGAATGAATGTTGTTGTTAATGCATGAATATATTCAGAAATTTATATCAGCAAACTAGGGTTTGAGCAGAAATTAAAAATCAGAAAATCAGGGCATCATTTTATGTTATAAAAATAAAAAAATTTGCACAAATATTGGTTGGGATATTTCATAGTAATCTTTCCAGGCTCTCTTGGCAATGCATCTGGAGGATCTTCAACATGGCGACAAAGTGTGTCAACATTAGCTTTAAGAAGTAACTCAACACATTTTTCTTCATGATACCTATAAGCAAAGTGCATGGTTGTCTGTAATGTCCCCATTCTTGTGAGCATTAGTTTTTAGAGGGATTAGCTTATTCCTTGACCCTCGTAGGCTAATGGAGTTGTTCAGAGGGTCTTGTTTGGCAGATATCGGAGTAGTTTCTTCTCTAGAGCTTTGGGTGGTTCAGGTTTGGCCTTCGTTTGGTGATTCAGGACTCAGTTTCACACACTTACTATTTATAGTAAGTCATTAGGTCACGTGAGACCAGTGTTTCTATTGATAGCAATGCACTTGGACATGTGGCGAGTTCAACGTTGATCCTAGTTTCAGTTGGCCAGGCGAAATAAAGAGTAATGTGCAAATTATACTATTTAATTATTATTAAAGGTGACTTTAATAATAATTAATCTTTAAAAAACATATTATAAAGTTATATTATAATTTTATGTCTAAAGGGGGCCATTTAATAATTTAAAGTACATGGGTGCCTTCTTTGAGGAATCAATTTATAAAGTGCACATTAAGATTATTTAAAATGATTAAAAGGGAGGCTTCTAGAGGATTGACCTTTTCTTGAGAAATTATAAAAGGGGATCGACCACAACTTGTGAATCATCCAGGATTTTGATATTTGGCCTTGAAGTGTTTTCACTCTAGAGAGGAGGAAACCTAGGGTTTCTGTAATTTCTGCATATTTGGTATTGGAGAGCATAGCTTCTTCATTTTAACAACTACTTGAGGGTGTGAGACTATCATCTAAAGGCTGCTTTGTGGATTGGCTTCATCCAGGAGTCAACATTGTGCTTCACCGGATTTACAGGAGAGATTCAAAATAAGGGTTTCATCATCTTTCAAGAGCAGAAGATTGTTTCGGGTATGCCCCTTTTGTGTAAGAGACAAATAAGATTATCCATTAAGAATAAAGATATCTTTGCAGCATTTCCTTGGTAGTTGCTTTACTTTCTGTTGAGCATTTTTATTTTCAACATTGTGAATTCTATGCATTGTTATTATTGCACTATCATATCAAAAACACAAAAAAAGCAAAAAACCAAGAAAAACATAGACAAATTCAGAAAACCTTCATCAGAAGTACAGAGTTACAGGATTGGAGAGAACTAAGGTTCTTATAGTGGTATCAGAGCCTGAATCCTACCATCTTGTGTTGGTTCTCAAAAAGAAATTTATTAGATCATTTTTAAAGTAAAGGAATTTTAAGGGTTTGAATAAGAAGACAAATTTAAGCGTTGCCTTGGTCCAGTTACGGATTAAGACAAATCAAGGATTCGTCCATATTCAGCAATCGACAGGTAGACAAACACCTCCCACCTTGCATATGATTGATCGTTGGCATTTAACTAAGTGAAGGAGACAACCAGAGTGCTCACAAGGCCGATAAAAAGAAGGATACTTTAAAATTATGTGATAGCGATTTTACTTCACCTATCGGGAGCAGCTTCAAAAAGAGTAGTCTTATTAGTGGGCCTTAGAGTGATTTATCAAAGGGATTCAAATATTAATAAGAAGTGGTGCCATGCAAGAAGCAAGTAATAAAACAAATGATATTGTATTTAGTGGCAGGTTTGGGGAGTCAATAATATTTGAAGAAGAGCGAATCATTTTAAAGAAGAATTGTTGCCAATGCATCATTCTGAGGACTTAGTTGCTAGCAAATCACTTCATTGGAGGTCTGGCGTATAAGGGAAAGTCGAATATTGTGGTGCTGGATAAAACAAAACACAAAACAGACAAACTCAGAAGGAATAGACAAATTCAGAGTGGGACGAACAAGTTAAGGGCAGTTTATTTATTTGGAAAAGTTGTGGTTTTCAAAGAAGTGCAATTCTGGTTGCAGCTACAGAATCCTGGCATATTTGAATTTGGAAAATCTTTAGTGCTAAGTCGAGGCCTACAGGAACAAAGTCGCAGCATATTGGCATTAGCAGGGCACTGCAGTCAGAGGGAAAATAGTGGCATTTCATTAGCTGTTGGTGGGCCACTCGCAGTCAGGTCTGGAGACGTCCTCTCTTGGCATAGGCGTTCGTGAAGTCAGCTTGACCTTGGAAAGTAAAGATATAATTTATAAATCATCATTGCTGGCCAGGCATCGGTTCTCAGGTTCTCAATTCATTATAGAATTTGTATTTAGCTTTGTTTTGTTTGCTGGCATAAGAATTGGAGTTGGTATTGCCACCCAGTTGCATTGTTTTGGCAAGATATTGTTAGGCTCTCTATGTTGAAAATCATCTATCATTGGAAGTAGCCCGAATCTGAGATATATCATCTTGTATTCAGTTATAAGCTGCGTTTCTCATGTGCAGTAGTATGCAAGAGGAGTTTAGAGATTGCCATCAAAATGTTTGTCTAAATGACTAAGCTACTGAAACTGTATTTTGCATGAAACTGAGCCATCTGTATGTATTGAATGTCATATGCTAAATATAGTTGTCTCAGCATTGCATCGATTGGAGTTAGAGTGTCTCACTACTTTGTAAATCATAAAGCAAAGTATGTACTTCAGTTATTGGCAGCAATAGTATGTTGTTGGAGTTGCTTACAAACTGTTTGCTATAATGTCTGTTGCTGTAGTTGTAATCTTGCATTAGTTACAGTCATTCCTTGCACTAGAAAATCAGAAAGAAGTATTGTCTTCACTCCATTTCTATTATGAAATCATTGCATTTTAGAAGCCATTATATTAATGCTGTCACCAAACACACTGAAACACAAAGAAGACACAAGCAAATTGTTTGATGAAATCTCCGGGGTTAAAAATTCAGAAAATTCAGAATTATGGATTCTAAATTTGTTGATGAGGTAATGGTTGCTTATGAGGAGTATAGAGCACTTCTAGATAAGGTCAAAGATCGTCTAGACTTCGAGCAATAAATGGTGCATCAGATGGATTATAACAAGCAAAAAAGAAAATCAAAGAAATGTGAGCAGCCAAGTGTAGAGAGCATCTTGAATAATATCTAGCGAAAACTTATGCTTTCACAATGAAAATTAGCTTGTAGCTTGCAGCAGCATGAAGATTCCATTTCAAGACGAACCTCATCATGGAGCAAAAATGAGAGACTTGGTGAAGTATCCAAAAGTCTTTATGATGTGTTTGGGTTAAAAAGTGATAAGTCAGCAGAGGATGATCTTCAACCTACAGGTGGACATGGGGTTGAAAATGAAGTGGAGGTTGATAAGGAAATTTTACATCATGAAAATAGTATGGTGGAACCCCAAAATGTTGATACCTTCAGTGCTCAAGAAGTTGTTATTAGTCATGATAACAATTCTGATTTTTGTGCTAGTAGTCTTTCTCTTGAGCATAACGTTAGTTTAGATGTCATGGCAAGTGCAGAAAAGGTTGTGGGAGTCACTCTGAGCATTGACAAGCAAGATGTGAGTGCCAAACATGAGGTTTGTTTGGAAAATGACCCATAACAATTCTGATTTTCATGACAGTAGTGAGATATTTTTGCGTAAGCATGAGACGATAGTGATTTCATAGGAGGATGATGTTTCTACAGAGTTGTCACATGTTGGTACTCAGGATTTGGGTACTATTGATGCAATTTATGATGAAGATTCTTGCCACAATGAGTCTGATTTTTCATATCAGACCTTAGAAAACAAATCAGAAAATTTATTTAATGGCAATGAATCCCAGGATCGTGATTCGGATGGCTATGCAGATGCTTTGGAAGAGGAAGTGTGCGAAGATATTGTCAAAAAAGCAGCTTCTACGATATCTGTTGAGCCATCCTATGAGGTACATAGCAGCAGTACCTTTGATGATATTGTGTGCGAAGTTGATAGCACACACGATGCTACTTATCAATTAGTGAGCGATGATGATTCAACTTCATATCATAGTATAGATACTAAATCTGAAAACTCGTATGGGAGTGATAAGTTCCAGGCTCCTCATCATGTGGTAGGGCAACTTAAGGTTAAAGACAGGATGATCGCTACCACCATAGAGCATTTTGATGTTGCTCGTCAGATGTTGGCCACTTATGGTTGTAGTACTCCCGAGGTAGATGAGCACTATGATAGTAGTCCTTCCCTTGAAGAAATTCATGCACTTCGAGAAGCAATTGGAATAATGAAGCAAAATTACCTACAACTACTTGCGGACATAGATTATCTTCTTGAGTGAGATTGCATCCATCATGAGGCATTGAAGGGAAAGGAAAAGGAGGTTGATGAGCTCACTCACGAGCTTGAGGGGACTATGGACTTGTTGAAGAGCGCTCAGTTGACCCTTCAAGAGTTGCAATTACGGATAGAGGAGCTTACCGTGGAATTGAGTTTGGCACAATCTTCACCATCTATAGATATAGTTCAGGTTCCTATGGCAATAGTTGGTGAGGAGCATGTATCCATGAATTTTGGTTGTGAGCAAGTTGAGGATGTGGTTACATCCATCACGATTACAAGTGCAACAGATACAGATGGGATGAGTGCATTGGTTGAGAGTTGCAGGGAACCACATGTTGCACCAGGTTCTCCTGAGGTTAGTCCCATGACAGGTGATGTAGGCAGATTATTGATAGCTCTTGTGGCATAGTAGTTGATTTACCGAAGAGTTGTGTGACAACTCATGACACTACTCCATCTTCTTCATAGGAGATATGCAGAGAATCATCTAGTTGGGAGATTGGTTCTTATGTTGATTTGTTTCCCTCTCTAGGAAGCAAATTAGTCATTTCATCCCATGTAGTTGATTATGATTGGCAGTTTGTTGAACCAATTCAGGAGTATGATTCAATTTCTTGTTCTAGGGACTCAAAGATGGATGATTCAGATCAGAATAGAGTGATTGCGCAGTTTGTGAATAATCCGTTATTTGAGTTTGATATTGGGGTTCAACCTATGATAATCCACTCTTTGAGTTGGACGCTGATCACACTCCTAAAACTAGTTCAGGATTGAGCGATAATCGCAGTGTTTTGAATCTTTCTAGTACATCGGGATTCCAAACAGAGCTCACAAAGGAGTTTTACGTGTACACAGTGAGGAGTGCTTACAGTTTTGCTTTTGATCCACCAATACATGATTCATATTCGATGCACAATTCTTGTGTGCATGATGATTCTCTTTGTGTAGTCAAGGGAAGCAAATCATTTCTGTGCTTAGAGTTACCATCTTCAAAAGATGAGACTAGAGGCTGCAAGTATTCGACTCAGTTGTTTGTAGGGGATTACCTGCAGGATCAGAGGTTGGATTACCATCATGTTGGTGAGTACTTGATAAAGTTTGCCACTTCTGGGTTCCAATGGGAGACAGGGCTTCCAGGAGGTTGTAGTGGTAGTGGGCATGATGGCTTGGTTAGTTATCACATCCATGGGAGTTTAGTAGGAGTTGAGAGATATTGTGTTACAGACACTTCCAGATGTTCTTATCTCCACAAGATAGATGGATGGGAGGTTCGGTATTTTTGGGATCCAGGTGGCGACAAGTTTGGCATTGTGTATTGGATGGATCCCTTTGGGTTGCTTCACTATGTGTAGCATGGTGAAGTTGAGATCAGATTTGAGAAGTGGAAGTTTGAGGGTGTTTTACATGGCAGACTTATATTCTGGATTTGGGATCCAGGTATATTATGTTGGATACTCTCCAATACGTTGAGGGATCCTTTGTGTGCATCAGGGTTCCGGTTTAGATTCACCAGGGAGTATTGCCGCATGTACATGGTGTGGTTCGTTTACAGTTACACTTCAAGTTCTCATGTACATGTGTTGGGTTTGATGCACAATCTTAGTGCGCAGGGATTGGATAATTGGTCTGTTGTTGGTTTTTTTTTTGCACAATTGTGGTTACTGGTGCTGTAGGAGCGAGTTGGGGATGTGTGGGACATTTCACAGTTCTTTTGGACCTTTTGAGGAGTGGAGTTCTTTGCAGTGGAGATTGCTTGGGGACAAGCAATTTCAGGGAGGGCGGATTGTAATGTCCCCATTCTCGTAAGCAGCAGTTTGCAGAGGGATTAGCTTATTCCCTAACCCTCATAGGCTAATGGAGTTGTTCAGAGGGTCTTGTCTGGCAGATATTAGAGTAGTTTTTTCTCCAAAGCTTTGGGTGGTTCAGGTTTGGCCTTCATTTGGTGATTTAGGACTCAGTTTCACACACTTACTATTTATAGTAAGTCATCAGGGCATGTGAGTCTAGTGTTTCTATTAATAGCAAGGCACTTGGACATGTGGAGAGTTCAGCATTGATCCCAGTTTCAGTTGGCCGGACAAAATAAGGAGTAATGTGCGAGTTATACTATTTAATTATTATTAAAGTCTAGTGTTTCTATTAATAGCAAGGCACCTGGACATGTGGCAAGTTCAGCGTTGATCCCAGTTTTAGTTGGCCGGGCGAAATAAGGAGTAATGTGCAAGTTATACTATTTAATTATTATTAAAGGTGACTTTAATAATAATTAATCTTTAAAAAGCATATTATAAAGTTATATTATAACTTTATGTTTAAAGGGGGCCATTTAATAATTTAAAGTACATGGGCACCTACTTTGAGGAATTATTTTATAAAGTGCACATTAATATTATTTAAAATGATTAAAAGGGAGGCTTCTAGAGGATTGACCTCTCTTGAGAAATTATAAAAGGGGATCAACCACAACTTGTGAATCATCCAGGATTTTGATATTTGGCCTTGAAGTGTTTTCATTGTGGAAAGGAGGAAACCTAGGGTTTCTGTAATTTCTACATATTTGGCATTGGAGAGCGTAGCTTCTTCATTGTAACAACTACCTGAGGGTGTGAGACTATCATTTGAAGGCTGCTTTGTGGATTGGCTTCATCTAGGAGTCAACATTGTGCTTCACTGGATTTACAGTAGAGATTCATAATAAGGGTTTCATCATCTTTCAAGATCAGAAGATTGTTTCGGGTATGCCCCTTTTGTGTAAGAGACAAATAAGATTATCCATTAAGAATAAAGATATCTTCGCAACATTTCCTTTGTAGTTGCTTTACTTTTTGTTGAGCATTTTTATTTCCAGCATTGTGAATTCTATGCATTGTTATTATTACACTATCATATCAAAAACACAAAAAAAGTAAAAAACCAAGAAAAACACAGACAAATTCAGAAAACCTTCACGAGAAGTACAGAGTTACAGGATTGGAGAGAACTAGGGTTTTTACATTATCCAACCTTTTAAGTCTGCTCCATCTTTGTCTATTTCAAGTAAGAGGACATTCTTCAATCCCTTAACATTACCAACACTAGTTTTATAATGGACAAAAGGCTTATCTTTATATTCGTACCCATACACTTCTTCAATTTCGTTCATTGTGCTAGTCATTTAGAGCAGCTCCAACAAAAAGGACACTTAATGCAATTATTAGAGTTAATTCTGCTACTACCCTCATTGCAAAAGTAGGACTCCTTGGATATATGCATCTCCTCCTTTCATTTAGTTTGACTTCATTAACCTTGTTATGCTTTGAAGGCTGATTCCTACACTTTAAACTTATGCAACAAAGTGGTCTTCCCCGCCTTGTCAAGGCCCAAGGAAAATATTGTTGCCTCTTGCCATAGGGTCACTGTGGCCCAATCAAACATAAACAACTTTATCCTCTTCTCAATCCTTAGCACAAAGTTCCAACAAATGACCTATTTGAACATTGACACAAACACTAGCTGTTGCTGATTTAGGTGGCCTAGCTACATAATTTGTTGAAACCCTAGATGCATCACAAATTCATCCATGATTTTTTTTTAAGTGCAAAACATCGGCCAAAAAGAGGTGCAATTTTGTTTAAAAATAGGTCCAAAATTCCTTCCCATGCAAATGAAAAATAGCGCAATTTTCAGAAATTAAAGGGGGCAATTACCAACGAAAAACCCTCATGAAAGATCAAAATAAAAAGAAAAACCACACAATTTTAAATAAATTGTTGTAGGTCTTGTATGATTCACCATTGGATCCCTGCTATGTTTATAAGAAGACCTTGGTCAATTTAACTGCTAGATCTACTTTGTTTTCCTATTATCACCCACCAATTTGGCATGAACTAGATTTGGGTGATATAGTCTGCCATTTTGTCATTGGCACATTTTTGCTTGTTATTTGCTAGTTTGGCACGATCAGAATATGCATATCATTATTTGCCATTTTGGGATTGATGTTATTGTAAATTGGTCAGCTAGCTGCCAATAAGTTGGTTATATTTGTTGTCCTCATTCTAGAATCGATATGCTCTCACCTTGCTCACATGATGAGTGTGGTGATCAGGATGATCTAGGATTTGAGTTGATTGATAAATTTGGTGAATTTGAGCTAGTTTTCTTGTTAGGGACATTATAATGTTGGAGCATATATATCTTTGTATTTAGTTTATTACTCTATTGCTTTATATGCACCTAGTTATGATAAGCTCTCACTTAATTGTGTCAATCTGTTACATGCCCATGTCATGTGTACCTGATTGCTACTTATCTAGTTGGTAAGTCAGTCAGTTACTTGGCCATGTCTTGTGCACTTGATTGCCACTTATCTACTGCTAGTTGAGTTACACTCCTATCACTACTTAGGTCTACCTATTAGGCATGTCTAGCCTTAGTTAGCTTCATCTATTATGGGTGCTAAGCCTTAGCTAGTAAGCATCTTTTATGCATTGCCTTGCTCTATATAAGCACATGCCTATTATGTATTTTTAGACTTCTTATATTCCTTGATTAGAATCTAGTTTATTCTATCATATTGATTTTCTATGTCATTGTGCTTTCCATTAGTATTATTATTCTTGTGTTAATATTCTTACATAAACCAAGCCCTACATTCTTGAATCATTTGTCTTTATCTCTTGTGAAAGTTGTTCTTCATATGGCCTAGACACACTTGTAATAAAGTTCTCCACAAATGTATCATTTGCTCTTCTATAATGGACTAGAGGAATGCCATGTTGTAGCTGAGGTTGGTGATTATAAATAAAGTAAGTGGCCCCACATTCTTCTACCTTGTTCATTCTTAGGAATGTCCATACATGTACCAAGCTATAAATCAAGTATGACATCATATAGAAGTTTTTTGTCTAAGTGACCCTATACAACTATTGGTGAATGTTTTCATTGATGAGGAAAGCCCAATCAATCTTACAAGTGGTAGAGCTAACCATGCTCATTTTTTAGAACATCCTTGGGTGAAACATTCTTGCCTCTAGCCTTCATTCTTGCCTCTAGCCTTCATGTCATTTTGTATAATATTGTAATCATGTTCCTAAGGACATTGTAGAATTCCTCCCTTTTGATAGGCTTGCACATTAGTTTTTAGATCTTTTTCTAATCTATCACACAACAATTGGAAGCCTATTTTAGACATACTTTGTCTTTTTTCTTTTAGATAGACTGTAGGAATCAGGTAGCACGACCCCCTATAAACTGCAGTGCGCTTGGTAAACTTTTTAATGTGACTAGCGGCGCTGGTGCGACACGCCCTTCGGTACCACGAGGGTGGGGGAGACTAGACCTTGTGACCAACCTCCTGCAATAGGAAAGATTTAGCCAACCGAGCTAGGGCCCTTGCCTCGACATGCTTTGTCATTTGAATCCCATTGTGCTTTATAGTTTTTCATTGTAACCCTAACAATGACTTCAACAATTGTAATGCCTTATATATCATCAAAATCGTTCATTGATAACCTAGCCAATGCTTGCCCCTCAAATCTTTTCATTTCCTGGCCTTTGTATCATAGTTGTAGAATTTTGTGGCTATGAGGGCAAGCTCAATAGATTGCAAGGAGTTGGGAAATGCAACGACTTCCAAAATGCCAAATGAAAAAAAGAATCTAGTGAGTATTTATCCTTTTTTGGGCTCTTGTTAGTAAGTCATTCCTTTGAAGGTCAACTTGTAAGATTCCTCACTGAATTTTGGATGACAATGTTACGAGAGAGGAAGATGGTAAAAAATCAATTATATTTACAAGAAGTTGAAAGCTTCATATAGAATTTACAAAGATACACAATTAACAAGTTTCTAAAAGAAATTGTAGGAGATCAAATAAACGATCTTATCAAGAAGATTATAATACAACATTTGACCATTAAATATATAATATAAATAATATTTTAATACCCTCCCTTAATGGTCAATCTATCAACTACACCAAGATGCCGCTTGAATTTTACAAACTTATCTGGACTGAGGGACTTGGTGAGAATATCTACTGTTTGATCCTCTGTTGGAACATACAACAACTGAACTGATCCGTCTTCAACAAGCTTCCAAATGAAGTGACAATGGGTTTCCACATGTTTGGTTCTTTCATGGAAGACTGGATTTTTGGTAAGTTTGAAAACTCCCTGATTATCACAAAACAAGGGAGTCAGACCTGCTCGAGATATTTGCATATCTGCAAGCATCCGGTGAAGCCAAATTGCCTCACAAGCTGCCTTAACTGCTCCTGGATATTCTGCTTTTGTTGAGAGAGCCACTGCCTGTTGCTTTTTACTAGTCCATGTGACTGCACCAGATCCCAAACTGAAAACATAATACCCAGATGTTGATTTTTTGTCATCAACTGAACCTGCCCAATCTGAGTCTATGTAACCAATGAGTCTAGGATCATGACCCCTAGTGTAAAGAAGTCCATAATCCGAAGTGCCCTTCACATAACGCAACACATGCTTCGTTGCTACCCAATGATCAGCCTTGGGGGCTTTCATGAAGCGTGAAATGTAGCTCACTGCAAAACTGAAGTCAGGTCTAGTGGTAGTGAGATAGATGAGGCTGCCCACTAGTTGCCTGAACAAGGATTCATCCACTACAGGTGAGTCTGACTTAGCTGACAACTTTAGCCCTTTTTCCATAGGTGTGGAGGCAGGTTTGCAATCCTGCATTCATAACTTATCCAGTAGACTTCGAGCATATTTGGACTGAGAGATGAAGATACCGCTCTCTGTTTGCCAAACCTCAACACCTAAACAATAATGCAAAAGTCCCAAATTTGTCATGTCAAATGAGCTGCACAAATCCTGTTTGATCGCATTGATCAAATGTGCAGAGCTACCAGTAATGATTAGGTCATCCACATAGACAACAAGAATAAGAATATCACTACCAGTGTGTTTGACATAGAGAAGATCACCAATAGTCTTAGCCCACCATTTAGGCCGTGTTGTGACCCTTTCACACGTCGCCCCATTGCAAATGGGGACCCTTTGTTTTTTGCTGTTTTGCTTTTTGCCTTGGCATCGCAACTGTTTATCACCATGCTTCTTTACAATGAAGAGTTAAAGTTTTGAAGAGCCATCCGAGCCAAGCGAAAAATTTGAACCTGAATCATTGTCCAAACGTCACCACAGTGCTTAGGAGGCCCGAGGGACGAAGATCGACTGTCGTTTCGGTCGATTCTGACATCTCCTACTTTTTGGGGACTGCCCCTCCGTACCCCCTATTTTTTAGGGACTTAATTTTTGGCATTTTTGGTCTATTCTGGACTTCCTATTTTTTAGGGGCTATTTTTAGAAAGTTGCTATTTTGGGAAAAGTTTCTATTTTTGTCAAGGTTTCTATATTTGGAAAGTGCTTGAATTTCGAAAATCCACTCAGAAGTTCCAAAAAGTCAATAGAAATCTCAGAAAATCAATTTGAAAATTTATGAAATTCATGATGAAAATCAGAAAATTGATAAAAATCTGGAAAATCAGTCCAAAAATCACAGAAATTCATGGAGAAATCTGGAAAATTCATGGAGAAATCTGAAGAAATCATGGCAAATTTGCCTAAGTATGACTGAAAATCATGGTGAAAATCATGGAGGCATGAAAGAAGACTGAGATTTTAACCAGCAATCTGAATGGAGGACAAAATCAATGGCAAAAGTTTCAGCCAAAGACAATGGCACAAGTCAAAGGCAAAATCGCCTTGGAAAAAGTTTGAATGGAATGGAGTAAAGGAAGGTCCGCCTTGAAGTGGCATAGGAAGGTGGCAAGTCCGCCTAGCAACTTCAAAAGCAATGGCATGACATGAGACCAAGTCCGCCTTGCCATGGCATGGAGAAGTGGCAAGTCCGCCCAGCCAAGCAACATGAAGCGGCATGGATGAAGGTAAACTCCGCCCAACAATGGCTCAAACATGTGGCAAGTCTGCCCTTGGAAGCAACATGAAACGACATGGATGAAGGTGAAGTCCTCCCTACAATGGCTTGACTTCAAGCAAAGTCCGCCCAGCAGCATATGAGAAAATGGCACAAGGTTAAGGCAAGTCCGCCTTGCCATGGCATAAGGAAGAGGTAAGTCTGCCCTAAGCAAAATATGAAATGGCTCAAACTTGAACAAAGTCCGCCCACCACAAAGAGGTAATGGCAGGGAATAAAGCTAAGTCCGCCCTCAGCAATTTGCAATGGCATGAAGTCAAGTAAAGTCCGCTCCAAGACAATGGCTTGGACATATGTAAAGTCCGCCCAAGAGATGATGGCACAATACTTTGCCAAGTCCGCCCAAGAGAGATGGCATAAATTTATGCCAAGTCCGCCCAGCTTGGAAGAAGGTAGAAAATCAAAAAATTGGCTAAGTATGAACAACTTTGAGGCGGAAAAATTAAAAAAATTTGGCTAAGTATAAGTGCCTTGCCTATATAATGCTACCTTGGGGAGAAAAATTTCATGAAATTGACTAAGTATTTGATGCCTCGGAAAATGAAATTTGAATTTTGGCCAAGTGTAAAAGGAAAATACATGTGGAAATGAAGTTCCAAGTCCGCCATGCCAAAATGAGAATGGCAAGAACTTCTTGAAGTCCGCCCTTGTAGTATGGAAAGAAGACTCCAAAGTCCGCCCTAGCAACATGGAAAGAAGGAAGGGTGAGAATGTCCAGACAAGAGGAAAGTCCTACCTTGGCACTTAGAAAAAATGGCAAAGACAAGACAAAGTCCGACCTTGCTCAATAGATGGACGGCACAAGCATGAGAAAGTCCGACTTTTCCCAAGCATAGCATGTCCAAACCTTTATAAGAAAATGTCTTGGGCAAACTGAAGTCCGAAGAAAAATGTCCAAGCTCATATGAAGTCTGCCAAGGAAATGGCAAAACACATGCAAAGTCCAACTTAGCTCCTGTTAAATCCGCCTAAGGATGAAGATGCCTAAGCACAAGACAAGTCCGCCCAGGAAAAAAATAAAGATGTCAAGACATGGATAAAGTCCGCCCAACCTAGTATGCCTTGGAAAACTCCTTTCAAACTCCGCCATGCCATGATGAATGGAAAAATGTTTGTGAAGTCTACCATAGAGAAAAGTACTTGGAAAATTGTTTATGAAGATTGCCTAGAGAGAGGTAGATAAATGGCAATAAGGCTCAGAAAGTTCGCCATTCCTAGAAGGCTATGGAAAAATGAAAAGGCAAGAAGCCTTGAAAGTCCACCATGAAGAGATAACCAAAAGAAAATCACCTTGAAAGTGCGCCATGACACTTGAATGGAAAATAAATGGAACAAGTCTCAGAAAGTTCGCCATGAGTAGAGAGAGAGTATGGGAAATTCAACAAGTTCAACCTCAAGAGAGAGAAACGGAGAATTTGACATGAGGTCTGCCATACCAAGAGAGGAATGGCTAAGAGCTCACCAAGTCCACTGGAGATAGTTTGAAAAAGAATCAAGCAAGTCCGACTTTAGGAGAGAGAATATTGAAAATCTTCATCCATCATGGGAATAAAGTCAAATTGACTAAGTGTTGGAAGGAAAACAAGAAGAATGAAGAGACTAAGGATGGAATCCTCCCAACTTCCACAAGCCAAATTCAAAATTGAAGACAAATCCACTGGCGAAGTTCATTTGAGCACAGAAACGGCCAAAATCTTGAGGGTATTACAAAGTAGCCAAAATTTGGCTAAGTATGGAAATTCTTCACAGGGAAGGTTCCAATTTCCTCCATTATTCAAGGCACTTGAAAGAATATCCGGACATCTTGGGGGGGGTTCATCTACAATCCCAGACCTATTGAAGCAATCCGGGCAACTTCTTGAAGGATTTCATCTCCTGAAAAATTAAAGACAAGCTTCCAATCAGAATCAGACGATGACAAGAAGAGTGTTCCAAACAAATTTTCATACTTAAACAATTTCTTGACACAAATTGGATAATTCAGAAAGGAAATCCAAAGGAATGACACTTGCTCCAAGACGAGACTTCCAATACAGGCGAGAAGGAGAAGCCAAAGTCTCAAAGGAGATCCAAAGATCAAAGCTAGGAAAGAACAAGCACAACCGATAGAGTCATCGACAAGGAAAATATTCTAAGGCAAGAACATGGAAAAAGAACAAAGTGACCAAGGAAGACCTCCAGGACACTGAGGTGGCACCTCGTCATCTTCCAACCAATCAAATTATTCCAAATCAACATGCAACAACTTTCTATTTTATTTGTTGGTTCATATTTAGCAAAAAGACAAGTGTCCTCGAATGTAATTTTCTCATTGGTTGAGGGGTAGCAAACCCTAATTAGGGTTTTATTTGTAATCTTGGCCGTTGATTCCAAATTAATCTTGGCCATTGAATTGTAATTGGGGAGCCTATAAATTGAGCTCAACCCCTCATTTGTAAAGCATGGGAGCATGTTGCAAAACATGTTGAGATAAGCAACTGTTGTAAGATTGCCAAAGTAATAAGTAATGCATGCATTGTTTTGATGGTGATTACTTCTCTTATTTTGGATTTGTCATGGTTCTTATCCCTCATCATAGTTTAGATTTTATTTTATGTATGTTAGATGAATACAAGATTTGATAAGTATTGATTTATGGTGAAACGTTTGCTCATACTTTCTTTGAATGAATGATTTTCATTCAATGCGTAAAGTTAGCCTGAGCTTACTTTGTGGATGCTTAACTTCTGTTTGGATAAATATTGTTCGATTTGATGGTAGTTATTCATGACGTGAAAATCATAAGCACATTCCCTTGAAGATTGCACCCCCTTTGTGTAGTTGTCGTTGAGCATGGCGAAGCAAAGCGTGGTTATTGGTTCCACCAAGTCAATACCGTCTCTTGAATTCTTAGGAAGTAGACTAGAAATTCTAAACCTTTATCTCCTTTTTTTAGTTTGTTTGATCCAAGACCCAAACAGTAGAGCCTCATTGTCTGGACCTTCATTGTGAATTGAACAAGCCTAGCATAAGTCCCCTTGTCATAACCAGCAAATCACATCAAACCACAGAGCTCATCCACACCTAACTGAAACATTGGAATTGTCGTATGATCTTTCTTGCAGTCTTAGCATACGAGGTAGTTTTTCAAGAGGGGATAGAGCATCTTGGATACTTTATTCTAGAATGTTTGTTGTGTCATAAAACACGCATCAACAGGCCGGAGAGGAGAAGTGCCAACATCGGATGCAACAAGAGGAGCTGGAACTGGTAGTGGATTTGCAACAGGTTCAACAGGTGGAAGATCATCATTTTCCGGGGGAAAATCAGGTTTAGCATCATCAAAAATAGAATCTACATCATCCCTCCCATCAGGTGGACCTAATGGAAGATGAACACCCAAATCAGAAGCCTTCAAAGGTCGATCCTTAGAATGCTGCACAGATGAGGAAAGGTGAAAAGGTCCTCATTCTTCATCAAAGACAACATCTTGACTAAAGATGAGACGATCAGTGTCTACATCAATCAACTGGTAAGCCTTATGGTTGTCATTGTACCCTGTGAACATAAGGTGTTGACTCTTGGAATCCAACTTCGAGTGCTTGGCATCTGGAATCCATACATATGCTAAAGAGCCAAAGATTTTTAGATGGCTGATCCTAGGTTTGCAACCAATCCAAGCTTCCTCAAGAGTCTTCCCCTTAACAGCCTGTGTAGGAGACCGATTAAGGAGATAAATAGCAATGTAGACTGCTTCTGCCCAAAATTTATTAGGAACACTGTTGTGTTGTAACATGGAGCAGGCCATCTCAGTGACTGTGCGATTGTGTTGCTTGACAACATCATTTTGTTAAGGAGTGTAGGGGGTGGTTAATTGGCGTTTGATGCCGTGTGTATCACAAAAGTTGGAGAAAGCAATAGAACAAAATTACCCCCCATTATCTAACCTAAGAGTTATTATGGAATAATCAGACTCTTTTTCTACTAAGGCCTTAAACTTCTGAAATACAATAAAGACATCTGATTTCTGTCTAAGAAAGTACACCCACATTTTACGACTGAAATCATCAACAAAAAGAAAGAAATACCTGCAACTAGTAATAAAAGGTGTATTCATTGGTCCACATACATCAACGTGAACCAATTGTAGTACCTTAGAGGCTCGCCACGAGTCACCATCCGTGAACGGTGACCTGTGTTGCTTCCCAGCCTGACAAGCTCCACAAACTCCATGATGCTGAGTTTGGATCTCAGGTAAACCACCTACAAGTCCCTACTGAGCTAGTTGAGAGAGATAGTGCACATTTAAGTGCCCATATCATTGATGCCAAAGATTGGTGATGGAAGAATTTCTAGTTGCCATGGCTAACTCTGTAGAATCACCTGTATCCACAAGTTTGTATAGACCATGATCCTCAATACCAATAGCCACAGTGGTGTGAGACTCCCGATCAACAATTGAACCCTTGGGTGCGCTGAATACCACATCCAATTGAGGAGAGTGTCGCATAATATGACTGATAGAGAGAAGGTTCAGTTCCATGCCAGGAATGTAGTATACATTGAGGAATATGAGATTCCTCCCACCAGACTGAATCTGAACAGTGCCCTTACCGACAACGGTATACTCTTCACCTCCTCCAAAAATAACTGAGTCACTAAAAGGAGAGAAATCTATGAACCAATCACGTCGATGGGTGAAGTGTCGCGAAGCACCTGAATCAATGCACCAGGCAGAGGACTTCACATGATTTGCAGGTGTTTTAGCCATAAAAGCATAAAAGGCAGATTCCTTTTGCTTAGTGTGCTTGACAACATTTGCCTTTTGTTGAGACCCTCCCCGCTTCTTTTGTTTAGAAGCCAAACATTGACGACAATCCTTCTTCATATGACCATATTTGTGGTAGTAATTACACTAAATGTTCTTTTTCTTTGGGCTGCTCGGAGGTTGACTTGAGCCTTTCTGCTGCGAAGGTTGACCTTTCCCTTTATGTTAGCCTGAGACTTGGCTGCAAAAGCTTGCTCTGTAGAGGACGAAGATGCATTACTACCAAATTGTTGTTTCTAGTGTTCCTGCTGCAAAAGGATGGTACAAAGCTTTGGAAACTTCAAATCAACATCAGTCGATGTAATGTTGAGGGCTTCAACAAAGTGCTCATAAGACTTCAGTAGACTTTTCAAAGTGATGACTACCATGTCTTCTTCCTCCATCTTCCGACCAATCACCTCCAACTGATCACGGATGTCCTGAATCTTTGTCAGATTCTCCTGTAAGGACATTCTCTCATCCATCATTATGGAGAACAAGTGGATCTTTAGAAAGAACGCACAACTCTTGTCAGAGGTCTCATGCAAGGTTTTCAAATGCTCCCAAATCTCAACAATTGTTTTGCCGGACGGAACCTGTGGAAGTTGATCGTCAGTAACTGAAAGCTTAATGAGCATCACCGCTTCACAATTTTGCTCATCAAACTTTTCCTGGTCTTTACCTGCTGTTATGGGACGAGTAGTAGTGCCTAGAACAATTTGATCAAGGTAGTGATATTCAAAGATAGTCATCATTCACTGCTTCCAGGTATTATAGTTTCTGCCATTGAATTGTTGATTGCCTTCCAACATTATGTTGGTCAAAGATGCCATTTTGCACACAAAATCCGACAAATACGATGCACGAAACCCCAAAATGCAGAAATCTATCAGAAAAAATGGCAGGGATCTCGAGGCACGAATCCCAAGTCACGAATCCCGAGGCAACAACTGATACAAATGGGAATCTTCAAGACCAAATAAAGACAAAATTGATGTCTTGCAGAATGACGTCTCACAGAAAGAGAAATTTGATGTAAGTCGAGAAAAATACTTCTAGCAAATAAAATTGCTCCAGCAAATACGACTTTTCTCAGACACCAATGAGAAGAGTTGACAAGACTCACAAGTCACACGTTTTAGAAGAAACAAGTTATTGCTCATAAAAAGAACAAACATCACTGTATATCTCTGCCCAAGAAACACACAGGAAATCACACGAAGTCTCCATGCAGAACTCGACAAATGATGAAGTCACACTACAGGAAGGAAGCTGCTTCCATCACTCACTAAAAATCGTCACATAATAGAGGTGGCACAAAATAGGTTCGCCAAAACTCACGACCATGAGCGCATGAACAGAAGTTGAGATGCGCATGAACACGGAAAGAAGAGACGCAGAGAGAAGTGGCCGGAAAAACAGAATCCGTTGCCTAGAATAGAAATGTTCAAAGACGTTGTAGGCACACAAAATACAACACAATCTCTACGCAAAAACGACCTTCAGATGAAAACGCATGCACACAAGAATTCAGAAGCTGTGATCTTTAGGTTGCAAGAAGAAAACACACGTGCACGATCAACTCACGAGCATGAACAGAATCACGAGAGTGAGCAACACAAAACCGATCATGAAACAAGTTGCTTAAACACACGATCACAACACAAGGATAGGTGGTCGCACCTATTGTGGCCTTTTCACAACATCGCCCCATTGCAAATGGGGACCCTTTGTTTTTGCTTTTCGAGTTTTTGCCTTGTCGTCGCAACTGCTAATTACCATGTTTCTTTTACAATGAGGAGTTAAAGTTTTGAAGGGTCACCCGACTCAAGTCATGAATTTGAGCCTGAATCAGTGTACAAACGTCATCACAATGCTTAGAGGGCCTGAAGGACGAAGATTGACTGTCGTTTGAGTCAATTCTGATACCTCCTACTTTTTGGGGATTTTCACTCCGGCCCCCTATTTTTTAGGGACTTTATTTTTGGCACTTTTAGCCTATTTTGGACTTCCTATTTTTTAGGGATTTATTTTTGGAAAGTTCCTATTTTGGGAAACTTTCTATTTTTGGAAAGTGCCAAGGTCCCACCAATAGAGGAGTCAACGTTTCCATCTTTAGATTGAAAAAGCATGCAAAAATCAATGAAAAAATTAAAAAAAATCAAGTAAAAAGCATGGGAAAATTTGAGAAAATCAATCAAAAAGCAACAAAAAAATCAGGCTATTAGATAAAAAATCAATCAAAAATCTGATGAAACAAGCAAAAATCTGGAAAAAGAATGAAAAACAGATAAAAATCAGACCTCTAGATGAAAAAGGCAATGAAAAAATCATAAGATTCTTGGCTGAGAGGATGAAACTCTGAGTAAATTCGCTCAAGATCATGGCAAAAGCTCTTGAAGATGGTAGGAAGGAAAACTTCCAAGTTCGCCAGCCATTGGAAAAGAGGCAAATGGAAAAACTTTTTGTAAGTCTGCCTTACCTTGGATGATGAGAATGGAAAAGTTTCTTGGAAGTCCGCCCTTGGAAGAATGTGCAATGGCATGGGATGGAGGAAAGTCCACCCAACTCAAGAAGACATAGCATAGACTAGTGGAAAGTCCGCTCCAAGCTAAATCACAATGGCACAAGCAATGGTAAAGTCTGCCCTTGGTAGAATGGCATGATGTTAAGCCAAGTCCGCCCACTTGAAAGAAGATGGCACAACCTAAGGTAAAGTCCACTCATGTAGACATGACACAAGGCAATGACAAGTCCGCCTTGCATAAAGAAAGGAAGTGGAAAGAACTCTTGAAAGTCCGCTTGGACAATGGCAAAGAGATTGTGAAGTCTGCCTTGCCCAAGGAAATGGGAGGAAACACTCAAAGTCCGCCCCAAGGAGAAATGGAGTTGGAAAAGGACTCTCAAAGTCCACCTAGACCATCAAGAGCACATGGAAAAGAAAGTTGAAAGTCCGCCTAGCAAATATGATAAAATTTGTCTAAGGCATGGAACATCTAGAGGGGAATTATGAAATGGCAAAGTATCTTGGAAGTCTGCCGAGCAGCAAGAAGAATGGCAAGAAACTTATGAAGTCCGACCTTGGAGGGAAATGGAAAGAAAGACTCTCAAAGTCCGCCCTTGGACATGTCAAGGCCATTGCCAAGTCCACCCTACCTTGAGTTGGGAATGGAAAAACTAACAAGAAGTCTGTCCAAGACATCAAGGATTATGGAAAGAAAAGATGAAAGTCCGCCATATCTCTTCACCCTAATATGAAGTTCGAAAAGACTTTGAAAGTCCGCCATGCACTTGTCCAAGGTTTAGTGAAGTCCGCCCAACCAAGGAAACTCAAAGCAAAAATTAGCTAAGTATAAAATTCAAAAATTGGAAAGGCACAAGTAAAGTCCGACCATGGCCTAGAGAAGAAAATGTCTTGAGCATCATAAAGTCCGACTTTGCTCAAAGTGAGAAAATGTCCAAGCTCATATGAAGTCCGCCAAGGAAATGGCAAAGCACATGCAAACTCCGACCTAGCTCAAGTAAGGATGTCTAAACTGCTGTCAAGTCCGCCTAGGAAGAAAATGAAGATGTCAAGACACGAGTAAAGTCTGCCCAAGGAGAGGATAAGAAAATTGGCTAAGTGTTGATACCTTGGGGAGAAGAATTCAGAAAATTGACCAAGTGTTGGAAGGAAAACATGAAGAATAAAGAGGGAAAGTAAAGAGGAAATGAATAAAATCCTTGACCAAGGATGGAATCCGCCCTACATAGCACAAGCCAAACTCATAATTGAAGACAAATCCACAGGCAAAGTTCATCCGAAATCTTGGCCAAAATGTTGAATAGTCCACACGAAGGTGTTACAAAATTAAATTGAATAGCCAAAATTTGGCTAAGTATGGGAAATTCTTCACAGAGAAAGTTCCAATTTCCTCCATTGTGGCGAAAGCACAGGGGAGTTCCTCACCAAATTCAACACACTTGAAGGAATTTAAGAGCAATCCGGAAAGAAAGATTTAATAACTTCAGGTCTAAACATGTGCTCCAAGGCGAGACTTCCAATACAGGTGAGGAGAAGAAGCCAAAGTCGCAAAAGGAATCCAAGATCAAAGCACAAAAGGACAGAGTCATCAACAAGGAAAATATTCTAAGGCAAGCACATGGAACAAGACCAAAGTGACCAAGGAAGACATCCAACATGCTGAAGTGGCACCTCGTCATCTTCCAACCAATCAAATTATTCCAAATCAACATGCAACAACTTTCTATTTATTGTTGGTTCATATTTAGCAAAAAGGACAAGTGTCCTCGAATGTAATTTTCTCATTGGTCGAGAAGGAGTTAGTTATGGCAAGCCCTAGTTAGGGTTTTATTTTGTAATCTTGGCCGTTGATTTGTGATGTCCCCTTCTAGCTAGATACTTTAGTCTAGCTGTGGTTTAGCCTATTATTGGACCCTCGTAGGCTATTATAGATGGATAGGGGGTCAATTTGGACACAGGAGGTTTGGGTTGTTTAGTGTTTTTGGCTCTCTTAGAGTTCAGTGGTTGGTTTGAGCTTAGAGAGTTTGATTTAGGCTTCATTTGAGTGATTCTTGCAATTTTTAGCATGTCTTTTCAGGGACTTGGGAAATAATTTCTTGGATTCCAGTTTCAGACGGTTTGGCCAGATTCTCAATATTGAGAGAGTTATGATTATTTCAGTCAATTCCAACATGTTTAATGATTAATGATTAAATATAAAGTTAAATTGACTTTATATTTAAATCACTTAAGTGATGGGTTTATAACACATCGAATGGGGCCAATTGAGTATTTTATTTTGGAGGAGAATTATTAAAAGCTTTCCCTAAGTTTAATTCAATTAAATGTAAATGATTTTATTTAATGTTATTTCATTAAAAAAATCGCAGCCTTGAAGAGGAATTTCGATTAGGGTTTTTGGAGGCATATATTTGCTTGAGAAATGAAGAATGAGGTATCCATTGTTATTGCTATTATTTTGAAGACAGTTTTTTTTGCTCTAAGAAGGGTTTCAGCCATTGCCATTGAAGAACATAGTTTCTTCTGTGAGTCTCCATTTGAACTGGTGAAATATCCAGCGAATTTGGTATCCAGAGAGTTTCATACAGAGACTTTGATTTGTGTTTCAGCAGTTGTGAGGAAGATTCAAAAATTTATAGGGGTTTCATTGCAGATCAGAATATTTAAAGATTAATCATTTGCTTATTAAAGTTTGTACCTGCTGCTACAGTACGGCTGTGAACAGTACCATCGTGAACAGTAAAATGCTATAGTGCTGTCGTGAATAGTGAAATGCTTCAGTTTCGGTTGAAGGCAAGGCAAAAATAAAATAAAAATCAGGTTCCATATTGTTGTCGCCATTGTTTTAATTATGAAAATAACGTAATTTCCCATCCTCTTGAGAAATAAAGATTCATTGCAGCAGTAGTTCAGTTGTTTCAAAATTTTCAGATTATTGTAATTAGTTTCAGTTTTATGTTATTTGTTTTTTATGTCAATAAACCCTCAAAACACAAAAAAAACAATATATCTATTCAAAACACCAAAACAAATTCAGACAGTGCATTCAGTAGCAGAATAGTAGAGAAGCAGAGAACTAGTTGGGTTCTTACATGATCCTAAATCAATCTTGGCCATTGAATTGTAATTGGGGAGCCTATAAATTGAGCTCACCCCTCATTTGTAAAGCATGGGAGCATGTTGCAAAACATGTTGAGATAAGTAATTGTAGCGTACGACTGCCAAAGTAATAAGTAATACATGCATTGTTTTGATGGTGATTACTTCTCTTATGTTGGAGTTGGCATGGTTCTTATCCCTCATCATAGTTTAGATTTTATTTCATGTATGTTAGATGAATGCAAGATCTGATAAGTATTGATTATGGTGAAACTTTTGCTCATACTTTCTTTGAATGGATGATTTTCGTTCAATGCGTAAAGTTAGCTTGAGCTTACTTTGTGGATGCTTAACCTCTATCTGGATAAATATTGCATGTATGTTAGATGAATGCAAGATCTGATAAGTATTGATTATGGTGAAACTTTTGCTCATACTTTCTTTGAATGGATGATTTTCGTTCAATGCGTAAAGTTAGCGTGAGCTTACTTTGTGGATGCTTAACTTCTGTCTGGATAAATATTGTTTGATTCGATGGTAGTTATTCATGATATGAAAATCATAAGCTCACTCCCTTGAAGATTGCACCCACTTTGTGTAGTTGTCGTTAAGCGTGGCGAAGCAAAGCATGGTTATTGGTTTCACCAAGCCAATACCGTCTCTTGAATTCTTAGGAAGTAGATTAGAAATTCTAAACCTTATCTCCTTTTTAGTTTGTTTGATCCAGGACCCAAACAACAGAGCTTCATTGTCTAGACCTTCATTGTGAATTGAACAAGCCTAGCATAAGTCCCTTTGTGTTACCAACATATCACAATGACCATTGAGCTTATCCACACGTCAAGACCTGACATAAGGAACCTTAGAATTGCCATATGATCTTCTCGCAATCTTAGCATATGCGGTGGTTTTTCAAGAGAGGATAGGGTATCTTTGGGCATTTTACTCTGATGTTTGGTGTGTCACAAAACACGCATCAACAACACCCAAAGCCAATTCACACAGGTACGCACGAACACAGGGAGGCTTCGCAGGCAGAAAAAACAATTTTTTTTTTCCTCACGATCGGCTACCACTTTGATACCATGTTATGAGAGAGGAAGATGGTAAAAAATCAGTGATATTTACAAGAAGCTGAAAGCTTCATATAGAATTTACAAAGATACACAATTAGCAAGTTTCTAAAAGAAACTGCAAGAGATCGAATAAACAATCTTATCAAGAAGATTATAATACAACATTTGACCATTAAATAAATGATATAAATAATATTTTAATAGACAAGTGAATGATTTTTCGCCAGTTTGACAATGCAAACATTTTGTCAAACTATCAACATGATTTTTTTTGTCTATAACAGTTTATCCTTTGTATATGCAGATTTGTAAATTCAAATGTGTGCAAACTCCCATAGAGTCCTAAATATAAATTGGAGTAAACAGAGAAATACTAGATTTATGCTACAATTATTTAATAGTTTCATATAAAGGTTTGAACCAAGTAAAAGTAGATACAAATTCTAGGCGTTCATTCCTTATTACAGAATAAACAAAAACTTGACCATAGTGGTTCACATAACATAATTTCCAGAAGTGATTTGTAAATATTAATTGGAAAATATAATCTGACCTGTATAGCTTGATCAATGCTAATGCTAGGCATGATTAGCAAAAAATTCTTTATAGGAATGATTATATGCTTGGTGGCAGTTTATTAATGGCAACAGATGACTAAAATACACCCACAACTAGGAGATTTGAACTTTTGGGAGTGTTGAATTGCCTCATGATTTCTTTAAGCAACCTCTTCCTTGTCTTATTCCCACGTCAGATTTGGTATCACCAATTTGTCTTTTTCTTGAAGTCAATAGCTGAACCTCTACTCCAACTCCAAACTTTTGGCCCTTTATGCAGCGTTAGCTATCCATTGTGACTCCATTTGAACTACACATTCCATAACCTCTTTCTTCAATTCAAAACCAACCACTTCGAATTCATCTTATTGCTAGTGATTCAATTATTGTATTTGAAGACAATCATACACCATGCCACACAGTCTCCTTTGTGGGCGTCGATTCACCTTGAGAGGCAGCTAGTGTGAATAAACTTAGGCGTCGTTGTCTCCATTAAAAGACACGGGTATATATCATATAAGGCTCCTTTTAATTTTAATATAAAACCTTCAGTCATAGCATTATGCACTGCCTTTGTGAGGATTTGATGCCACGTCTAGCTTATGGAGAGGCGGATATACACTCTTGCTCATGCTTGATATTCATAAACAGCTGATACCTTGCTTAGGGATATAATTCCAAGTCTTATTGGCACATAGGGAAAAGTGGCCAATCATAATTCAAAAGCCCGATGATTATCACTGTTACAGTAATTCATATCACAGTGAGCCCTAAAGAATAGAAAGAGGTGTTTCTTACCCAAACCGACCGTATGAAGGTGATGAGTCAATTAAATAGCGACCTCCTCATTTAAAATTGGACGCAGTGCCTTATTCCCTCCTTTGTGTCCAATCTATTCTTTGCATTGGCACAACTAGTCATAAGTAGGATTTATTCTTTTAATATTTCCAAGCTGAATATAATCAACATTTAATTCTGCAGTTGTCCCAACATTGATTTTGAAACACTTCTGCAAACTTTGATAAATTCCTCAAACTCTAAATAACCCAAAAATCTTCAAATCTTGATATCTAACCAAAAATGCTGAAATTTGTCTTATCCAAAGACTTCACAAATTTTTCACCATGAAATCGAACTCTGATTCTAAGATGAATCAACCTAGTAGATGAATTGGGTTTTTGTTCAACCCTCCTGCTCAAGGGTTTCCGTCCTTGAGGTTCCTGAAAACTGAGCTCTTAAATTTTCTCTTGATAATAATTTTTCCAAAAGATGATCATAAACTTCTCCTCCACCACCTTTTAATATTTTATTATTAAGTATTTCAATCCATTAAAGTAACTTTATTGAATATTTTCTTTGACCAATGAATAAAGTTACTTTAATAATTAATTAATTAAATATAACTGTCCAAAATATTAGTTCGGGACAAATTAATATTTAATTAATTAAAATAAACTCCATGGTGGCTACTTGGGAATCGGGGACATTACACAACTTGTCCTTTGTTGATATCCCTAATATTTGTTAAGCTATTTTGGGGGAAAATAAGAGGCAAGATTATGTGATATTGGCATTTCATTTTGGTAGCCTTTGAGGAGACCATTTTGTGTCATTTATATTGCAATCACTACCTTGAATTTACTTGCACAATAATGAACATACCCTTTGTTTTCACAAACTAGTGTTTTGAGATCCAAATAACCGGAAAATGGAAAAAAAGTTTTAGAAGAAATGCATTGGAGAAGGCAATTTTTTTTCCAAAACCCCTCTATGGTACACCTTCCATGGTGTGCATCTACTCACCTTATACTATCTTCAAAATTTGCACACAAATCAACTCCTTGTCACACGTTAATGAGTTATCTTCACCCCTAAATGATGGAGATCGGTTTCCTCTAGAGGGGATTTGAATGATCTTGTATGATGGAATGAAAATGCATTGAAAACTCTCAAATCCCATATACCCTTGCATGCCGTTTTTGTTCGAGGGCAAACTTTTTCTGTTTTGCTTTTAGGTTTTGAGGGTTAAAATGGGTCAAGATGTACAGGTGCATGCCTTGGCACCATTGTACACAAATCAACTCCTTGTCACACGTTAATGAGTTATCTTCACCCCTAAATGATGGAGATCGGTTTCCTCTAGAGGGGATTTGAATGATCTTGTATGATGGAATGAAAATGCATTGAAAACTCTCAAATCCCATATACCCTTGCATGCCGTTTTTGTTCGAGGGCAAACTTTTTCTGTTTTGCTTTTAGGTTTTGAGGGTTAAAATGGGTCAAGATGTACAGGTGCATGCCTTGGCACCATTGTACACTTTGTATGAGTGTAGATGCAATGTGCCTTTGTGCTAGGCCTTTGTACCTTTCTTTTTATTATTATTTTGTGTTTCATGACTTAGAGTGGCATTGACACACATTGGTGTTGGTTTGGCATCATTTGCCAACTTGTACAATGGGTGTGCTTTTGTGTTGAAACTTGAATTTCCCCTTTTGTTTCATTTCCCCTCGTTGTTTCATATATTGGCAAGAGTTTTGTTATTGTTTGAATTCTGACCAATTTTTTGGAAATTTATTTACACTACCATAGTCAAATTGAAACATCCATCTTGCCTGCAAATTTTTGTTGGAATTAGAAAAATATGATTTTTTTCCTTTGCTGCGTCAATAGAATTTCATGACACTTTGTACAAAGTCTATAAAGTGCCACCAAGGCGCACTAGCATGCTTTTGTGGTAGTTTGTACCTTTTCACCTTTGAGCTTGCAATTTCATCAATATTTTTTTTTCTCTCATTCTCAATTTTGTTGAAAACAGGGTGAAACAATACAACAAGATATGTTGAACTTTAGTGCATCCATGTTCATTAACCATGATAGATCATATAGAAATGAAATTCAACTACCAAAACAATTGTAAACCTAAGTTACCGGTTCGCCTAGATATGCTCCTGGGTTCGATCCGTTTTGATCTTGGTTCGAAATTCTGGTTTGGTTCGGTGCAAATTTGACTAGGGTCCGGGTTTTTGCTTGTGGGTTCGATCAAGGTTCGAAACCTTGTCTGTGGGTCCGAAAAGTTCGAACTTGGTTCGTACTTGGGTAGAACCCACGTGTATCCACGCCCTGGCGGTGCATTTCCCAAGTTTTTTGGCATTTATATTTTTGACTATTTGTTGACTTTGTGTCATTAATCACACACATTATTTAGAGCTTAGGGATTGGAAACTCCCTAGGTTCTGGTCCTTTGCACGTTTGCAGGAGCACAGAGGAGTAGCAATATCTCATTGTGTTGGGTTGCTGTATTTTTTCTTCTGTTAAGGGTTAATTTTTTTTGATAAAGAAGATCCAACAGATTTGTGGATAAAAGGCATTTTTTAGCTTCAAATCCCAGTCTTTCAAAATTTGGGCACTATAGTTGTTCTTCAGGACAATTGCACTTGCAAGGCTTTCCCCGCACAAGATTTAGTTTATCTTCGAAAAGTAGGATTTTTAAAGGAAATCCTTATCCAGCTATATTATTTTTCAGATCTTTCACTTTTGAATTCTTTGAAAATTTCCATCTATATTATTTTTCAGATCTTTCACTTTTGAATTCTTTGAAAATTTTCATTAAGGGTCCATTCTTTGTTTTCGAATTTTTTTTGTTCATCTAGCACCTCAAATCAGTTCTTGAAGGTTTCAGACCCCTAGGGCTAGGTAATAGGTCTTCTGAAATGAAGGGACAGACAAAAGGCAGGGATGTGCATGAACAGTTATAGCCAGGTCAATGGCGGATTTTTTTTCCTATTAACAGCAATTTTTTTGAAAATGGAATCCAACAAGTTTCATGGGCAAAAAACATTTTTTGGCTTCCACAAGTCACTTAGCTGCACTTGATATTGAGACACAAGGAGGTGGGATATTGAGCCAGAGCAGCTTGACTTGGATGCTTCCACTAGCCACTTAGCTGCACTTGATATTGATGAAGACTATGAGCCTGAAGCAGCTACTGAGCATGAGAGTGGTAGTGTCAGTGCTAGTGGCAGTGCTTGTGCGAGTGCCATTGATGCTATTTGTGGTTCTACACAAAATGCAGCATCTAATGATGCTGATGATGCTTTTTTTGATGACCCATATGATTCAGATTGATCAATGATCAATAATGGCTGATTGTAAACGCTTGACATTTTTATTTTTGAACTTTAATTTATAATTCTACATCAAGACATTTGAGTATCACTAATATTTTAATATTTGACTATGAAAGTGGTGGTGTATTTAAAGCTATGTTATTTGATTATTAATATGGTGGTGTATTCTGAACTTAATTACTGCTGCAAATATGTATATATTTATGATTTTTATATGTTTTTGTATTACCAAACCCAAAATGAACCCAACCCCCCAAAAATTTTTGCCCGAACTGGCGAACCGGTTCTTCGAACTCGAACCCAAACCCAAAACCGAACCGGTAACTTAGTTGTAAACCATAATACAATGTTTGCATGGAGAAACCCTAGTGGGAAAAAATTCCACACCCAAAGAGCCCCAAGCTTGTATTAATCTTGAAAATAGTCACATCAATACATCAACTCATCCCTCTAAATTTCAGCAGCATAATGGTACTCACATAACTTGCAAAACAACCATTGCATCCTCTAACTCCAAGCACTAATTAGGAGAGGAGCAAACTACAAATCATCACATGGTTTTTTGAGGTACGGTGCTTAAATGGTCATGTAAAAGATCCCAATGCCCCTCTTGGTCTTGGTCTTTTAGGCTATTTTTAGCATATTCCTTACATGCCAAATGTCATAAATAAGAATATTTGACCACCCAAACTTGGCACCCTAATTTGTCTTCATACAGCTCATTCAAATATGCTCCATGACAAGCGTCCAAAGTTATAATAATGCTGGTCAAGATTCCAATGTAACCTCCCTCATGTTTGCTCTTACATGTCATAAAAATTTGTCATAAGTAACTCCCATCATGATGAGTCAAGATGCTCTTAAACAACTGTTAGAAATGTTGTCATTGATGTCAAAGGCATGTAAGAGATTGTTAGAGTTGTGTCATTGATGCCAAAGGAATAAAGATAGTGTTATAGATAGAGTCAAGTAGTGGGAAATTATAACGTTTGAAGTAAAGTTTAAATCATATATTGAACTAATTGAAGTAAAGATTAATTCAGAGAATGTAGCCAGCGCATCACATAGAGAAAAGATATACACATAAAGAAAAGACAAATTGAGCCATTCAGCATACACAAATGGATCTGGAAGTGAATCAGTAAAGACGTGGCTCAAAGGAATATCGGGTGTTGTCTGATGGAGGTCGTGGTTGGATAGAGACAAGAAACAAAAGAAGTTAAATGCGTCAAAGATGAAAGAGGCTCGGTTGAGTTTTTGGGAGTTCATATTAATTGACGGGAATATTGGAATATCAAAGAAATCGTGGGAGATCAAAGAAGTCGTGGCTTTCACAAAGGCATGAGATGGGCATATGTGAAGAATCGTTGATTTGGAGATGGATGTAAGAAGTGGGAAAAGATGTATTGTGGCTTGCATGTCTAAACGTGTCTATACACGTCAAGTGGTCAAAGCTATAAAAGATCCTATCCGTCATCATATATTTATCTGTCGCACCATCTAGCAAAAGGACAAATTGATAAATTCAATACCAATGCATATTTGAAGGGAAAGTTAATATAAAAGCATATGTATATATTAAGATAATCGCCCAGATAAATAGATCACTAATAATTCATGAAAGACAACGAATATTCAATAAAGAGTTGCGATTGAAATGAGAGCATCGATTAATAAATAAGAGCATTGTCGAAAAGGATCGAATGCATTATCTATGACTTTCTGAAGACAATGTTTATATTTAAAATGGCAACAATTATATTTGTCATGGCAGAAATAATATTGGCAGCGATTTTTTTTATAAAAGACAAAGTCTATACAAAGAATATTCAACACGAATTAAGGAAGAGATATAAGATCTTTTTATAAAAGATAAAGTCTATACAAAGAGTATTCAACATGAATTAAGGAAGAGATATAATTATTTTACAAACCCGATAACAAAAAGAGAATCCGTTTAATTAATATCGAAGGGAATATCTAGCGAGGATCTTTAAGATGATGATTTTGATATCATACAGGATTAAGTATAACAAACGATCACATTCAATTTACAAAAGGTGTGATTTACTTATGGAGAGGCGTGTTTATTGCAGATGCAAGTATCAAATGACGAGTTCTTGAAAGAATACGATTCAATGTAATTGCCGCAAAAATAATCTTTGTTTTGTAAAGATGCCAATGTGATAAGGAGTTATGACTTTCAACCAAGTGTGGACCAATAGAAGACGTGACTCATCATTAAACAATGTTTGTAACGACCTGTTCCTTGCCTAAAAAAAAACTTTCCAATTCTCACTTAAAACATGTAAAGGTAACAAGTAATAAAGATAATACAATAAAATTTCTTCCTTTCTTTATTGATAAACACGTACAAGTTACAATATGTTTCCTCATGAATTTCATTTTCATTACAAATATAAATCAGAGTTAAAAAGTAATACAGTTACATACATAGCTCGTAAGCTTTTGCACAAATAGAAGTAAGAAGGTCCAGGAGTTCGTCCTTTCAAATCTTGGTACATCGGCTGCCTACTGTGGAGGAGAAACATCACTCGGGCGCTTTTCCGCCAACCACGGACTTATAATGCGGTCCCCCGCACACCTATCGTTAGATAGATGGCCCTCCCTTCGAAGAAGAGATTGGTAGGGTATCCTTTAACGATTACCAACTGAGCATAGTGCTGTGTCCTACACAACTAGAACCTTGCTATTTCACAATCTCGAACTAGTACTCGGATCACAATGAACTGACAGTGTAGTCTCAACTATCTCACACCTATGTGGATGTCGTACCTTTCACTACTTTGGCCAAAGTATTCTCATTCAGTACTTCGAATGAAGGTCATCTATCATAAACACTACTCGGGGCCGATTTGACTTGAGGCTTCCTTACTCTACGCATAGGTTTGTCTTTAAATGGGAGAATCCGTCATCCTAGACATCCTACAATCATACGCACCTACTAGAAATAATAACAGTCTTCAAGTGTCTTGTGTTAATCCTCCTAACTAGGAGTTCTTTATCCTAGGAGTACTTAACTTGTCTCAGTTATCCTAATAACTTAAGCTTAAAGACTTTACTTGATTCTGCCATCATTTCGATCCTAGTAGATAATAAGTACATCTACGTATTCTCCATATACAGAGAACATACACAACATGCAATAACCATTCAAAATGCAAACATATCCTTCCCTTTTATCTTTTTCCATCATTTCTTTTGTATGCAAGATAAATAATCTAATCCCTTAAGCTCTTTACTCAAATAATCCCTTTTTCACAAATTCTCCCTAATCATCGAATCCTTTACACATATTCTCCTTTAATGCATTGCTTTAATTATTCATCAAATTAGTTCTTTCCTATTAGAGCTAATTGAAAGCAACAATCACAAGATCCAAAAGGATACAACACTTTTAATAAAAGTTATATACTAGGAAGATTCATGCCTGATTTTAAAGCTTCTCCTTCCAGACTTGCTCTTCTAGATTCTCCTTCAAATAAGCTTCCAGAGTTTCAGCTAAATATGGCTTCTTTTAATGAAAGTATTTCACTCTATGGTGAATTCCTATATCTCTTCTCTCAGATGTGTTTCTACCACCCAATTCCTACTCAGCTATACAAATACCTCACTTTAAACTCAAAATGACTTAATTCACTGTGACTGGTAAATGCTGGAAATAATTCACTGTACTTATCAAACTCAGCAATACAGGAAACTCAAGCAGTACAATGAAATGGATATGGAATAAAATTACTAAACTCAGATTGCTCAATGTGTATATACAATGAATAGAAGGGCGTGTATATATAGGCCCGAAATGCAACGGATTCCACCAATGGGGCATGTGGATTGACATCTAAATGCTCAGAATTAGTCAAAATGATACTTGGCGGATTCTTAAACCCTAAGTCATCGAAATTGAAGGTGATTCGACTCCCTTTTAAGCCAGCAAGAGAGGAATAAATCAACTCTCACATGGCGGATTGATAGCTCAAGGCGTGTTCAGTTTTTAGGTTATTTTGTTGCAATAAATAAGGAAGTTCGTTCGAGATGAAAAGGTCAAGGTTTAAAATGTTCCCACGTCGCCATTTTTCTTGCCTCAAGATCAGCATTCGCGTCATCCTCAAAGACCAGTTTTTGCCCTTGCGTTTTAGACGCGTTTTTAGCAGGCGCGCGATTTCTCAGTTCGTTTTTATGAGCTTTTCAAAGAAAAAGGTATTTTCTGCCTTTTCAAATGTTTATTAAAAAATAAATTCGATTTCTCTTGTTTTTTTAATATCTCCAGCAAAAGAATTCGATTTCTTTGTTTTGAGGTTATTTTTCTCTATGGCCAAAATTGAAATATGTCACTGTTGCTAAAGGATTTAAATCCTTTGTGTTCAATTTCTATAACATTAAATATTTTTATGTGTCATTTAAATTTATATAATTCACATTTCAATATTATTCATTTATATATTTTATCACATATGTATTTCAATTAAGTGTAATATTTTAAATATATAAATATATATATTTTCCGACATTACATCATGATGTGTATATATATATATTTATATATATGTAAATATTACCTTAATATTAATACATATATTTAAATATATAAATATATAATACATTTACATAGGTATTTATGTATTTATGTATATATATATCCATAAATATAATCACATTGCTAATATATACATTAATACATAAATATTTATGTAATTTTGCTAGGCAATATTATTAAATATTATTTTCACTACAGATATCAGGCAGAATGAGTACATATATACACCTGTGTATACGTATGTATGCGTACATACATGTCGACACGTGTATGAGCATATCCGTCTACTTAACGTACACATGTATTAATATGTTTGTACATATAAATACGTGTTCACCATGTATAGATGTACGTGCGTTCCCATTCAATCATTCACATCATTCATACTTGGGTCATGGTATAGCAAGTCTAATGTTTAAACAATCACATCTCCTAAACATAAAGAAGTGAATTCAGAACCTTAAGGTCAATAAACAAGCCTATGGATGACTTACCGTTATCTCAACAAACAGACTTGGTTTACTCAATCTATAGTATGTGTGTGTATGCTCAATTTGGTAATCGTTACTGTTTACCCGACCAAGTTCCTCCCCGAATGAATGTCTCTCCTCTGTCCGGAGGAACAGTCTTCATACCTACACACCATGACATGACATCGGCAGTCATATGCTCATAACAAAGTAAAACATCTCACAAGTTAGAATAACATTATCCATAACTTATATGCTACATTTAATTAAGAATTAAATTATTAGAAGTAACAATCAAATGAAACCATCATACAAATAGGACACATTCATTTAATAACACGATCAAACATGTTTTATTCATCATAAAGATTCAGACATTACATTCAATTGCCCTATGCAATAGTAGCTATAAAATCGGGATGTAACAATGTTTGAAGAGATGCGTTTCTAAAAGAAATGTAATTCACTACTAAAGAAATCTTCTTTTCTAAAGAAGTGCGCTTAATCTTTGGAGATAAACAAATTCAGACTTTGTTTATGAAGAGGCTGATTTATGGATGCAAATTTGGGTGTGTCTTTTCATCAAAAGGTTGTTTCTCTTCAATTTGAAGGTATAAGGACCAACTCATTTTTCAGATGTGGGTGTGTGTGTAAGTGAGCATTCTAAATCTGAAGTCCCATCTCCTTGTGTGGGCTAAGTGTGAGATCATTGATCACCAAAGGCAGATTGGAGGATTGGGATAGTGCAGGTCAGATTGAAGGCATCATCTTGCAACCATCAAGTCAAGGTTGGTGCCTTGCATTAGGGGCTGGTGCTCCTTGTAGGTTGGTGCCTACTAAATAATTAAGAGGTTTGGGTATCCCTTGTAGGTTGTAGCCTACTAAATCATCTTCTTTGTAAAACAAGTAGGTTGGTGCCTAGTTCTACTTGTAAAAGTCATTTAAAGTTTTCAATAAATTTGTGTCAACTTGTGTAAATTGATTCATATCAAAAGGTTGATGTTGATAAGAGTTTAAGTTCGTTTAGAAGGTTGTAATAAGCTTGAAGAGATTGAGAATTGAAAGTTTGATTGATTTATTGATTCACCCCCCCTCCCCCCTCCCCCCCTTAGTAAATCTTTGTGCTCTTCAACAACTTCCAAGATGTGGACACATGGCCAAATATGCCACCTCAATGTGGGATGCCAACTTCCTCATGTGAGGTAAAAATTACTAATGACTAAAGTAGTGCCGCCTCAAAATGGGACACTGACTTTCCCAAGTGAGGACAAATGCACTAAAGACAAAAGCAAATACTAATGAATTATTAAATATGAACATTAGGAATGTAAGGGTAAGATAGGTTTCCCAACAGATTTGGGCTTGCATCTTGACAACAATGATGCAGCTATGTAGCACTTAGATGGTTTTAGTCATAACCAGGACACAAAAATAGCACAAACGACACTCAAAATGGCTTAAACAGGATAAAACAATGTTAGTAAAAAGGATGAATGGGGTTATTTATATAGGGATATAACAATTTCACATTAGCATTAATGTACTTCAATAGAACTCACATCATGATGGTTGCCTCTCTCAATTTGGATTTATCATTATACTCATGCAGCTAAGCGGACTCTTGACACATGCAACTGAAGACAAATTAATCAGTTGAATCAATTGAGTTCATAACTCACACTGTTGAACTAATCAACCAAACTCAATTACTAAGTATATGTGTTACCTGAAGTTATCGTTGGTGATAAATCCAAGGTGAGGTCATCCTTAACTAAGCCATCAATTTAGATTGACTAACTATAACTAATTCTCTAATTGAATGACTGAACTGAGATAGATTGAGAGTGATTTTCACTAGAAGAAAGTGTGTTCATATTAAAGATGATGTTACATAATGCAAATACTAACACAATTTTATCGCATGGCTTGTCATAAGTGCATTTACTACATAACAAATAATTCTAGAATCTATTGTACCTTAGTACATATTTGACTCAAATACATCTTTAACTTATAAGATAGACAATGGTGCATATAAAGAAGTAGAAAAAGAACTTAAGATGAGGAAAATCAGTTTGGAAAAATCAACTAACATTCTTTTAGACGATACCCTTATAGCTGTAAATCATTTGTTTATGTAAGTTTGTCCATGTTAACAAGACTTTAGTATTTATAAGGAATACATTTTTAAGATTCAAATTACAGAATTATAAGTGGTTACAGTGTATGCATTCTACAAGTAGAGTAATTTAAAATGCACTGTGATATAGTTCTATTAAAATGTACCAAAGCAATAGAGGGACCTGATGATAAGTTTTTTCCTGCTTTGTCTCAATATTGGATTATAGAACGGTTACTAAAATTACAACATTTGACAAACGAAGGCAAACAAAGCTACCAATGGCTTGTAATGCTTATTTAAGTGCCAAAACAAAATTGGCAATTATGTACCCAAAGAGAACATTATTTTGTTTTTGGATGAAAGGAAAAACATGCCTGGCATAGAAGCAAAATGAAAAGATGAGATATTTTTGAGAGGTAAGGGTTGCCTTTTCATTATAGGCTTCAATATTTTCAGCAATTGCTTCTTTTTTTTTAACTGTTTTCCCTTGATGAACCACTGCTTGCTGTCCCAACCTATAGTATATCTCAAATATGGGGAAATGACTTATAATAGCTATTCTAGCAGCAATTGTATGGGGAGTAAAATCAAAACCATCTTTTACATGAACCGACATTAAACTTATGCGAGCCAGCAGAAATCCACATTTTAGTAAGTTTACTTAATTGCTATTACTATAGCAACTATGTGGGAAGTAAAATCAAACTTATCTACCATATCTTTTACATGATCGATTATAAAATTGTGTGAGCAGCAGGAATTTACATATTCTGGAGGTCTACTAATTTTTTCTTCTTATAGCAACTATTTGATGAGTGAAATCAAACTTATCTACTGAATCTTTTCCAAGAACTGATATCAAATGTACGTGAACTGGCAGAAATTTACATACAATGTAAGTTAACAGAAATTAACATAGGACTAAGAGTGGGTTTGTAAAAGCTTTCTTTGGATCATGTAGCAGTATGTTGTTGCTGTTCAGTGTTAGTATGTCATTTCTGTGCTATCTTGTGGAAGACATTTTCCAATTTGTTCATGTTGGACAGAATTTGTTTCCATGATTTCAGAATCTCTGTGCTTATCTAATGGTCTTGTTGTGACCTTTTCACACATCGCCCCATTCAAAATGGGGACCCCCTAAATTTTGCTCCATTTTGGTCTTTTGGCTTTGGTTTTGTCTCTCTCTCTCTCTCTTTCTGTCTCTTTCTGCTGTCCGCTTTCCGGGGATGTGCCCATCTGTGAACTTAAACGCAAAATTTTAGCCAAGTCTATAGAATTAGGGTTTGTATTTCTTTGGTCAATCTGAAGTCCAATGAAGCGAATAAATTGAAATTTGAGACTAACGTTGATGTTAGCATGCTTCCAACAAGTTTCCACTGAAAGTTTCATCAAATTCTGACAACTTACTATTTTTAGTAAGTGTGCAATTCGGAGCGTTCTCTCAGCACTTCTGAAGTTCTCTTAGTCACACTGCATCCAGGACATGTTAGGCTGCTCGTCTGCAAATTTTGAGCCAGAACGGACAACTGTCTATTTTTAGCAAGTTCAGCTTCCAGAGCAAATTTTAGGGTTTATATGTAGATTTCTTCAATGCATGTCTGGAAATTCCTTCTGGGTTTTCTGAAACCTTCGCGACGATGTAACATGCAAAATGAGCCAATGACTTTCAGCATTCAGCCTTCAGAGACTATTTTTTAGGGTTTGCATGTTAGCGTATTCCTTGTGGGTTTTTCGAGACCTTCGCAGTGGTATAACATGCAAACCAGGATCAGAACTTTTTCAGGGGCCGTTTTCAAAGGCTATTTCTAGGGTTTGCATGCAAGGCTTTTCGGCGCATGTCGAGTGATTCTTTATGGGTTTTTCAAGAGCTACGCAGTGATGTGACATGCAAGGTGAGATGATCAATTTTCAAAGACTTACTATTTTTAGCAGGTCCATTCCGACAGCTGCCCAGCGCATTAGTATCACAAACAGGGCGAAGTGCAATAGAAACGAGGTCAAATGGAGGTCATTTGATATACATGCAAGTCAAATTAGGGTTTCCAGCTTCGGGACCCAAAATGAGGGGTAAAATGTCAGAATTTTCGAAAACCGGTGTATCCCATTGCGATCAACATCTTTCAAGCTATCCATGGGTAAAATTTGAAGGCAATCGGAGCACTTACTATTTATAGTAAGGCGTTCCAGAAACTGGATAAAAATAGTAAACCAGCAGCAGGCACCAGTGTGAACAGGCAAGTTGTTCGATGAGGAGCACGTCATTCAAATTTCAAGTCAAACGGAGTTGTGGAGGTCTTAGAAATAGGCAGTTGCCATAAATAGTAAACCACCTTCAGAAATGTGCTATTTTTAGCAGGTCAACTCGAGATGGCAGTGTGAACAGGCTAAGTATGTCATGAGGATCCTGTGGTTAAAATTTCAAATCAATCTGAGCTTCAGAGATGTGAAAATCAGAAGACTTACTATATATAGCAGGGCATGGACAAGCTGGCAGAAGCAGGTGTGAAGAAAATTCTAAGTCAGAAGGTTCGTCCTTCACCACATGTGAAATGCGCCCACCTCATAGGAAGAAGCTGGATGGATTTTCTAAGGCAAAGAATCTTATCCTGCAGGCTACCTCAAATGCGCCCTCATCAAGTTGCCAGTTGACACAAAAAAAAAAATGCTAAGTGTTGAATCTCATCCTTCACCACCCCTCAGATGCGCCCTCTTCAAGGATGAAAGTGTTAAAAATTTCTAAGGCATGGTGTTTATCCACCTCCATAGGCTAAATGCGCCCTCTTCAAAGCAAGGTGATAGAAAAACGACTAAGTATTGAAGTTCATCCGCCTCATACTCCAAAATGCGCCCATGCAAGGAGGAGTTGCTAAAAGTTTCTAAGTGATGGACTTAAATCCACCTACCACCCCTAAATGCGCCTTCCTCAAAATCAAGATGCTAAAAATTGCTAAGTGTTGGTGTTTATCCTTTACCCCATGTGATATGCGCCCATCCTTCTGCCCATATGAAATGTGCCCATACATGCTAAGAAGGGGACAAAGTGTTGACTTTCTTCATCAACCTTTGAATGCGCCCATGCAAGCTAAGAAAAGACAAAAGAATCTAAGGCGTCCTCCATAACATATGAAATGTGCCATGCAAAGGAATCTAGGACGTCCAAGATGAAAGTAAAAATGAGGAAATTTACCAAGGCGTCTATGTTGAACAAAGTGAAGCTGGTTGGTGAACATTGCTAAGGCGTTGAAATAAAAAAATATCCTCCTCAAGGTGCTAAATGCGCCCAAGGTGCATACTAGAATAAAATTGGAAAAGGTGGCAAAAGGCATTGAAATAAATTAAGTCCTCTTCAATAGGCTATATGCGCCATGAGGAAGATAAATGAAAACATGCTAGGTGTTGGAGTTAATTCTTCCATGATGCCTATGTGCGCCCAAGCTAGTAATAAGGTGGTGGAATATTTTGCCTAAGTGTTAGTATTTAAATTTCACTTCCTTAGAAGAAATACGCCTAAACTTGAAGGAGTGATGAAATTTTCTGAGGCATGAATGAATTTGCGAGAAGAAGTCAGAGGATGCCAGCTTCGCAAAGATGATGAGAATGTTCAAGTCAAAACAAGAAAATACGCCCAAGGATGAAGAATTGGATTAAATTTGATGAGAAAATATTTTCCTAAGGTTTAAATTCAAACAATTAAATGTACCCCTTCGTTGTAGACCCATGAATTCAACACGTTTTGAAGGGAATTTTCTTCTGGGTATTGAAGATCTTCGACAAAGAATGGATTTTAAAGTCCTTGCGCTTCGCCAAGACTTTCAAGATGGAAAATTTGATCGACACTCGAAATAATGAGTTTTCCTAGGGGAAATTTAAATTTTTCTAAGGCAAAATGAATAAAATGTGTTTTCGAAGGTAAAATGCTTCAAATGATGAATTTGAAATGGATTGCCTAGATGAATTTGATCGAATTCTTCGTGAGATGAATCTTCTAGAGTCAGAGATGAATAAAATTAAATGTCAGAGCTTCGGCTGGTGAAGTAAATTTCTTAAAGAGTGAATTTGAAATGAATATCTTCAAAATGAATTAAAATACTAAGTACGCCAGTCAAGATGAATCTTTTGGAAATTCTAGAAGGTCAAAATTCTAGACGCCAGGTGACAAGTGTTGAAATTGCCAGAGGGAGGGAAATTCAAATTCCTGCTATGAAGTAGTGGAGATTTAATGAATTAGCTAAACTTGGCTTCCTTCTAGAATTCGACTTGCCTATATGAGCTGAAATTTTATTCATTTTTCTCCATTAGTTGAAGAAGTTCGATTCTAGCTCTGAAGTTGAGATTGCAGAGGAAAGTTTGTGGCTGAGTTGAGTGTTGAGGAAGTTCGAATTGAAGTTTGAAGCTGAACTTTAAAAAGTGCGAATTTTGAAGAAGTCTGGAGTTGCTGAAGGTGAAGTTGGCTGATTTTCTAAGTTGTGAAGTTGCCGAAGCTTGCTTGAAACTTTCTAAGTGCTAAAAGTTCGAAATTGTTGAAGGAGAAGTTGAGGTTTGCAAATGAAATATAATGTTGCAGCTACTCAATTCTAGAAGTCGACTGGCAGCCCCATGTTATTTTATTTTTCTAAGTTAATTGCTGATGGCTATTTGTTATTTTGCAGGATGGCTGAAGTAAGAGCAAATGGCAGAGATAGCAATGTTGCATCCAGGCAGGCTGTTATCAAGAAGCTGAGCAAGCCTTTCCTGCCGGAGTCAAAATTTACTTCGAAGTTGGGCAAGCTGGCTGATACGAATTTAGGATCTTTCAACATGGAGGCCTTTAAAAGTCGAATGATGGGAGTTGGCAGTCATCGTCCTTCAATCACTTCGCACAATATTGTTCGAAGTAGATTATTTGCAGCTGCTGGTTTTCCACCAGCTATTCAGTGTCCAGAGTTGATGATGGAGTGTGCCAACTACTACGAATTTGATCATAGGTCCATTGTTTCACCTGATGCTAGATTGTTCACCAACCTCACGCCTGCAACTATCGGCGAAGCATTTGGAATCCCATCGCATGAGAAGATGATTTACAAGACGAGAGAACGTGTTGAGCGAATGTATGCTTCAACGTTCGAGAGATGTGCAGAGATGATCAACTCTCGTTGGATGAACAAGCTCAAGCCCTCTCATACGAAGTTACCAAAGCAGATTATATCAGATGATTTGAAGCAGGAGTACTGCGACTTGATCATGATGCTTAGCAGAGTTGGAGGCTGCTCTCAGGCGTTTATCTTTGAGCCATGGATGTTCTACTATATCAACCTCGTGCTGGAAGGGAAGGAGCACATCAATTGGGCTGTGATGATTAGTGACAATTTACATGAGCAGCTCCGGAGTTTGAGAAGGACAAAAACATTTTACATGTGCTCCTACCTTGTTTACATGTTGGCTCGTGTGACGAAGTACAGAGGAATTTCATATAAGGAGCCAATTGGTTGCAACTCTCATCAGTTCAGAATTCATGAGGCTTGTCCGCAGCTACACCTGACAAGCACCTCTCATTACAAGCGGGTCAATGATGCCTTTACCATGCGCATAATGAGATCACTTCAGCAGCGGACTCATCATAGGATCTCGAGGGAAGCTCAGGAGTTGATAGAAAGGTATGGGTGCTGGTTTGTTCAGTTTCCAAAATTTTCTTACATCAGGCTGCAAGGTTTTTCTTCGTACCCATATAGATTGCCTAAGTACCCAACGAATAGAATCTTGATGTTAGAGATATCTAGGCAACTTGTTGCTTATAATAAGATTCAGAAAAGAAAGAAGAAGGGAGGAATTGACTTCCTGATTGTCATGGGGAATTCAGACGAGGTCTGTCCTTCACTTCAGGCAGCCAGAGAAGCTGAAAATGAGCTTCAGTTCTTTCATTTTTCTTATCACACCAGTAGACAACATTATGACCCACACAACAATATCAGATGGATACTGTCAGAAGAGTTCAAGCATAAGGCGAATATTGAGGATTACTGGGCTGGTGCATCAGATGTGGTTGAAGTCAGTAAAAGAATGTTTTCGAGGCTACCATTGGGTATGATCAGGGAGTGTAAAATCATTCCAGTACCAGACCAGGTGGATGAGGACATGAATGTTCTCCATCTAGATTATGAGGCAGTAAGAGACACGCCACTTCCACTCCCAGATTGGTCGGAGCCAGAGATAGCTGATTTGGACACGCTTTGTATTCTAGTCATGACTTTCACCAGAGCATGGGTTGAGAGGCATGTGAGCAGATTGAAGAGTAGGTCAATTCCTTTGACTTACAACTTGATGGGAGATCATAGGACGCCCACTACCAGCAGAAAGAAACAAATTACTCGAGGTCCAGAATCTCGAAGGAAGGAGCCAGTTCAGCCGGAGCCTTCGAGAGTTGTGGTTGAGTCACCTAGGCCATTGGAGAGACGTTCTCCAAGTATACAGGAGGTTTCTCTATTTGCTGATTAGAGAAATGCATTGAATCAGGAGCAGGAGGTACATGAAGAAAATCAGCCACCACGGAGAGAGTCAGTTGGCCAGAGTGTTAATGCGCCCACTAGAGATGATCCGCAGGAGGAGAATGGAAACGCACTTCTGGATGATGACCTTCTGGAAGACTGATTGTGGGCATTAATTGCCTTTACTATTTTGGGAGTGAGTGGGAATCTTTGATTCATTTATTGTACCACTCCCCATTCTGGCAGTTTTTAGGGTTAGGGCTGAGGTGGCTTAATCTAAGCCATTCATTTGATTGTAATCCAAGCCGTCCATTGGACTGGGCTATCTATAAAAGGGATATCCCCCCTCATTTGTATTCAGTAGAATTAGAGATTACACATCAGACTAGAGACTAGAGCAGAGAGATTGATAGTATAGTTGTGTAGCTTAGCATAGCATAGTTTGAAGAAGAAGGAAAGTTTTCCTTTTGAAAAATTTGTAAGAGATTGTTGTGAAAAAATTTCATAATAAAAGATCTTTCATTGATGGTGAAATTCGTCTTTGTTATGGATAGCTAGCGAGGTTTCTTCATCCCTTCTACTTCAAGCAGCGTAAAGTAGCTTTAAGTAGTGTAGTTTTTATTTCATGCAAGTAGATGTTAGCTGTGGATTTGTGGTATTAATCGAGGCAACTCCGTTTTTAGTCCATACCACTAGTAGCTTGCTGACGGCAAGTTTGCCTTGTGTGGTCAACTGGAGCATTTTATAATCCTAACTTCAGTTATAATTCACGCCTTGGTATGCGTTGTCTTGACGGTGTCTTGATGTTGATTTGTAACTTGAAAATTTCTTGCTATCCCCTTGAAGATTGCACCAACTTTGTGTAAGCTGTCTAACGTGAGGCGGAGCAGAGTCTGGTTGAAGTTTGCCGAAATTGATCCCACGTCCCGTCTTTAGGTAGACCATAAATTTTCTAATCTCTGCAGCCATTCAATTCAGTATACTTTTGGTTAGTTTTAGGAAAATTCATACATCATCGCCAAATCATTCGCAGAAAATTCCCTTCCAATCATTAACTGGTTGTCAATTGCAAACCTTTTGAACAATTGTGTAAGTCCCCTCGTAAAAACAGCATATCACAACGAACCTACTGAGGGTATTCCAAAGCATTTTGGAACCTTGGAGTTGAACGTGCGATCTTTCTTGCAATCTTAGCGCACGGAATTCTTTGATCAAGAGAGAATGGAGTAGCCTTCGGATTACTTTGTTCTGCTGATTGGTGCGGTCACAAAAATCACATCAACAGGTCTTTTACATTAACTGATGTCAAACATATGTGAACCAGCAGAAATTTACATACTCTGTATGTCAATAGAAATTAACACAGGACTAAGAGTGGGTTTGTAAAAGCTTTCTTTGGATCATGTAGCAGTATGTTGTTGCTGTTCAGTGTTAGTATGTCATTTCTGTGCTTTCGTGTGGAAGACATTTTCCAATTTGTTCATGCTGGACACAATTTGTTTCCATAATTAGAGTAGTTGATTGATGAGTACTTGTTATTATTTTAGATAATATAGCTGTGGGGTTTATAGGGGCCCAAGACCAAAACAACATGATTACATATTGGCACAAAGCCAGAGATACTATGTAAAGAGACCAAAAAGAGATGGTCCTGAGCACAACATACAAAAAGAGGACATAATAAAGATCGCTATAATTAAAATGGGGCTGGTTCTGTAGCCACCCCATCATCTCTGTCAGCTATCTCAACACTTGGCTCAAAAGAGTCTCTCTGTTCAGCATGAAAATCCCCATCCCGAGAAAGGGCAGGAAGCATATAGAAACTTTAAATATTCAAATTTTTTCATGCAGAATCGCTCTTAGATTATCATCACAAGGGTCAGATCCATACAAAAAGATTTCGAGATTCGCCACGTAGTGAGCAACAGTAGCATATCCATCCTCAATGCCATTGGTCTGTTTCTTCATAACTTCCACACCCAGGTTGGGACCAGAATGCTCACCATCTGAGATTTTGTCAACTTACAAGACATGTGATGAAAGAGACTGAGAGTGAAGAATCCAAGCACATGATATTGGATCCTCCACCCTAGCTTTGAGTTTTAACTCTAAGCCGGCAAAAATTGGATCCCAAAATTGGAAAACCCCTGATGCTATCAGGTCATCTTCACCAAGCACATCCTTAAACACACTGCAGTATAGCATCATCTGTGATATGAAAGAACCTATGCGAATGAGCATCTGACACCAGTCCCGTAGATGCTTTATCTTGACGTCTCCTATGCTGCATCCTTACCTAACCTACTGCACACATTCAAACAACAGCTACATACAGAGAGATGACCACAATCGTAGCATTGCAGAGGATATAAAGACAATGCAATTGCCTCTTCACACCAACTAAGCTGCGGGCTGCCTGCACATATTACAGAATACTACACACTCTGCCACTTGTTATAAGTACATCTCTTCTGCCAACTCAATCTTTCTAACGCAAGCCAGTACTTGATACATTATACTGAAGACAAGCAGATGTAAGGAGGTGGGTGTATACATGCAAGAAGAGAATCGTGTTGTATAAATGCCATTCTTTAGCATCACCATTAACCTTGGCTGAAAAAAGAAATTGTTCAATACCAAGGTTTTTTAATCTACCTGTTAGCTTATTCTTTTCCCTGAAGCTGTTGGGAATGATTTTAACTTTTCAAAATACTCTTAAGGTTCCAATCCATAATCTGACCATCTAAAGTTCTAAACATCCATTAGTGTAGATAAGAGAATTGCTCTTGATGTCCAGCTGCCTATAATTCACTTATTTTGCTAACTTTATGCCTTTCCAAAAGTGCCACTGCTTCAGCTTCATTATTAGATTTGACTCCAAGAAAATAGGAACCACCTTTAACAAACTTGCTGCTATCCTATCTTAGCATTGCCCCTGCACGTGCAAAATACAGATTGCCTCTTTTAGCACCATCAAAGTCCAATTTGGTATAACCTAACTTCAGGGAGACCCCTTACTCTTCACACGCATTAATTTTTTGATTACCCCTTCAATGGGGAGATTGATGAGTACTTATTATTAAAAGGAAGCTATTGTTTTATGCATACGGGGAAATGTTGCCTTTCTGGATTCAATACACAAAATGAATAAATTGAAGCTTTTAAGTCAAAGAGAACACTTTCTCTCATTTTTATAATGAATACTTGTTTTTTTCTTGTTTTGATGGATAAATTAGGTTTTAATATATAAAAAAATATTAATCTGTTTATCTCTGGAGAGCAGCTTTTTCTGGTTTTGATGCTTCCTTACCTATTATTGTAACTAACAGTTATCATATTGCAGCAAGGAGCTCTGATACAGGTCAGAGAGTCAAAGCTGATTTGCATGTCTTGAAGCATACCTCAGGAGGGGCTCTTCAGGTGATATTCTTAAATACTTAATATTTAGTGATATTAATATTAATTTATTCTTAAAGAATTAATAACTCTGACATCTATTAACATCTCCTACTGCAGTTCATGAATCCCTTTTGTGATTTTTGTTTTTGATGCTATGAATATCATAATCCATGAGTTTTGTACACCTAAAACACTTAGAAATATTTATTTATTTAAAAATGTTGATTCCTTCAGCTCAAATCCATATTTGTACTCATTTGATTGATGTATACATGTGTATGTGATCATTATATCTTCTAATTGATAAGTTTAGTCCTTAAAGTTGATTTATTAAAGGGTGCATGGTAAAGCTTTAAATCCTTAATTTTTTTATATTTTGTGGTTTTTCAATTTGCCAAGTCTGAGTGTTGAGTTTGACTGAGTCAAAAATCAGCTTGCTTAGTCCAAGTCTTGTAACTATTATTCAGACAACCTTTCTTAATCTCCTATCTATGAAGTGATTCATCCTCGTTTGTTATTATTAATACATCTAGGAATGGAAGTCTTATGTTGTTGACCTCTATGAAGTACATTGATGTTATTTATGAAAGCATCTAGATACTCTCCACCATGTGGCTTATACAATGGGAGAGAGAGGGGAGTTCATGGCTCCACCTGCCTTTTGCTCATAAATTTTTCCTAAGAAATTAAAGTAGACTTCAAACAAAGTTTAACAAGGCTTGGTGTATGTAACTTAACTAGTCATTGTGATAGCTTCATGAGAGAAATCTTAGTAACATGTGACACCACATCCAAGTTGCCGAGTAGTTCTTGATCCTCGACTTATTCCTTAAGTCTATTTTCAAAAGTACTAAAGTCCTTATGAACGATGACATGTTAACCACAAATAGTTTCATTTTATTTTCTAGATAACTAGCTAAGTAATATGTAGGTGATTTCATCATATCCACTATAGACTAAAACATTGGTGAGTACGTGTGAGCCAGGTTGGCTGGGAAAGTTACTCTTGCAGGCAAGTTTTGAGCGAGTACTTGCCAGTTAACTCACTTGGAAGCTCGTGAGTACTAACCGAAAACTCACATGATGACGGAAAACTATAGGCACAACCTCAAAATGGAAAAAACTGGTTTTTTTCCTCATTTTTTCTTTTATTCTCTTATGCCTTTCACTCTTTGATTTCCTTGCATGATTTATTGTCTTTTGCCCTTCACTCTTTGATGAGCACATTTGAAGCCATTCACATGAAGAAGCGTAACAAGTTAACTCAAAAGCACCTGAACGACTTGGTTTTTGTGTAGTGCAACCTTCATTTGTTTGCCAAAAAGGTTGAGGGGTAAGGAGACTCATGAAGCACTTGACCTAGATGACATTGACTCATATGTAGATTGGATTGCTAAAGGTGTGGAGCCTTTGTTTTCCATGCATGAGATAGCTGATTTGGAAAGGGAGGTAGTAGAATGGGCAATAGATGTAGGAGGTTAAAAGCAAGGTGTCAACAGGGGCTTCATTAAATGCACATGATATACTTAAGGATGATATTGTTCCTCAATAGGAATCATTACCATCTAGTTTGAGGGCACCCCCACATCCACTAAGAAGTTTAAGTTAGAGAAGAAATTTGTAAAATATTATTTGGATTTGCAATGAATAATCGTACTGGTGATATCATATGACACTTCTGTGTATTGAATTCATTTTTTGATCTATAGATGAAGGAAAAACTATTTATGAGCAATGTAACCCCAAATTTATGGGACGGGAATGGCAGGGGATGGGGGGTGCGTTTTGGGGTCCCCGATTTTTCGGATCATTTTTTGGGGACGCAAGGGATGGCTATATAAAAAATAGGGAAACTTTAAAATATCTAGGGAAATTTAAAATATTCATATGATAACATTGATAAAGCATTTATATATACATTATAGAACCTTAATACATAACATTTGTGTTAAATTAAGAGTTCAAATAAGAGTCAAAATCAAACAAATTAGCAATCTGGTTACTTTATATTCATCATACTTGGTAAAATGATGCTTGAAGTTGACAGATATTTTATTATTTTGTTAAACAATTGTTGTAAGTTTGTAACATGCTTTGTGTAATTATCATTGGGTGAAATGCAAACAAATTCGGGGATTTTCCAGTGGGTATAAAATTACAATCAGATCAAATCCCATTCACATTCAGATTTATATACTTAGTTATAATGTTGGTCCAAGTTTTCCAGGGCACCCAGCTATAGCTTACTGTGTAGAGAGGTGGAAATTATTCGGAGACCTGTAGCTTCATAGCAGCAGTCCCAACAGTTTTAAGAGCAGTACCAGTTCAAGTTTCAGATCGAATTCCTATTGGTTAACCAATAGATCCATACAACTGCTTAAGGGTGGATTCATTGCATAGAAAGGGATTAGTATTGCTGTACCAAAAGTTTACTGTCATAGGAACCTTCAGTTCAGTTTGGGATCAAAATATTATAGCTTTTAAAACAGTACAGGCTGCTGCATATAGGTTCTTAGTACATTTTCAGCCGATATTGCTCTAGCTGTGAACCACAGGTTGTTATTGTAAGTTTATTTGCTATAGAGAATTATTTTAGTACTCTTTGAAGTGTTTATATTAAAAATAAGTCAATCATTCATCTTCATACTCTTCAAATAGAGGAATTTCCTTACTAGGCAGAATTTAATTTTATTGATCATTGACCTTGATTCTTGAACTCTTGAGGGCACTATTCTTTTTATGGACAAATTCGCAGAAGCTGGCGAAGCAGTGGTGAATAAGAAAAAATGATGTATTTCTTATTGGCTGTGATCAGCCTCTATTCTAGTTGAACCATAATAGAAGCTTTTAAAGCTAGGCAAGATCATTCATTGCTTGTTCCCATTTGAATTCAACTCTCTATTGCTGATCAAAGGGAGATGATGGTTAATTTTTAAATGTTATATAATTCTTTCTGTCTAGCCTCTAATATTGGCTTTTCTTTGTAGGAATTTTGAATAGGCTGGCCTTGTATGATTCTCTTACGATGTTTACTTTGACCTACAAGTGAAAATGCATTTCTGAAAAATAAAAATGGACAGAATTCATATTATTATGAGTTTTCAAATATAAGTCGATTATCTGTTTGCCTTGCTGATTTGAATTCATTTGTTTGAGACACGTGTGTGAAACATTTTGAAACTTTCTAATGAGTTGTCCCCTGAAATCATCTAACAAATTTTTTCTCATATATTCGTTTTTTTGTGTTTCTGAGCTGCAGGCTGCAAAAGTTTATAAGTTAAGGCATCTTGTAAAAGTAGAGGTTATTCCAAGTGATGTTACTGGCTGTACATTTGTGTTGGTAATGCATTCTTCACTTATTGTATGCTTGTTTCTTTTGTGTTACAGATTATAGCTATAGATTGTAAGAAATTTTGCTGATTAGATTTTCTCCCTCTTCATGTCAGTTTTCTTTTGAATCATGTCAACTCTACTTAAAAGATAATCTTTTCTTGACATATTTTTCAGGGTTTTGATAACCTTAAAAGTCAGACTGTTGCCCCTTCTCAGTGGACAATGCGTAACATCAATGACAGGTGATCTGTTTCTTATATCTAAATCTTTGTTTTAGCATACAGTGTAAATAACACTTGCATGGTTACCAGCATGTATACATATTTATTTTTATGTTCCTTTTCATGCAGGAATCGTATACTTGTTTCTATTTTGAATATGTGCAAGGAGGTAGTTGGCCGCCCTCCAAAAGTAATTGGCATGGATGTGGTTGAGATGGCTCTTTGGGCACAGGTATGTTTTGTACATATTCATCACACATAATGCATCCCATTTTGCATTTCTTAATAGTTGTTGGTTGCTGCAAAGAAAGCTTGACAGGAACTTATTATTTTCCCAATTTTGGATGTGTCATGTGTAAGTAAACACTTCAAACTACTTTATCTGGGACAATGTTTGTTTCTAATTGTTGTTGTAGTCATAGAAATTTCTCCTGAACAATCTCTTCGAGCTACACAATGAAAATAACAGTATCACCATTTAAAGAAGGTATTAATGCGCCATTTGTTGAAATCTATTGAAAGACCACTTTAAATTTTTTATTAGTATTATCATAGATGTTTTAGTTCTCATGGTGTTTCAGTAATTGGGAGCTATAAATATTATTACGTTGAATGTTACTTAAAACTTTATATAAATGAATAGCACACATATTTTAGTAAAAATATAATATATGCCTATTCTCATTTCCAATCTCTTTTTGGAAGTACTTTTTCCAATATATATATATATTCCTTAAATGTTTCTATTTTTGCATTTCAAATGGCACAGTCTAAAAATGGTTGAAGTGAAAACCTACATTCTGTTGTGTTACAACCATAGTTGAGAAACGTGACTTGTCAAACTCATGAGTAACTTGCTCAATTGCTTTCAGCTAAGCAATACTCAAAACTTGTGGCTTTCCCAAAAACTCGCAAAACTCTCCAAAAATTGTAGGGAAAACTTACCCCTGGTCAAAAAGGTCATTTTGCATTGTTCTAACTTTTTTAGCTCTGTTTTTTGGGTCATAAAAACTCCAGACCTCAAGCATATTTTGGGTTGGGGAATATTTCATTCTGGTACCATTGTGGGTGGAAGGAAAGATCCCGAAGCAGTAAAAGAAGCATTGGCTGTAGGCCATGGAGGCGAGGAACACTTAGCAGATATTAATATTATTTAATTGCCTTTTGGCATTGGATATGTTCTTCTTGAATTTCATACCAGGTTTCCACAACTTTTGTGTTACTCGTAGATCAAACAATAAGTAATGGGCTGTAGCAAAGATTGTTTTAATGCATTTATGAATGTGTTTGAGGTTGCAATTATGATAAGAAAAATCTACTTTCACTATCAATATACACAAGCTTTGAACAACTAGGAAATGGCTGCCAGAAATTTGTACATTGTAAAGTGTAATCTCCCCTTTTGGGATCACCTTATATTTTGCCCTGAAATCACAATTCCAAATGAAACCAATAGCAGATTGTAGTTAAGGATACAATTCCTACTTCAAATTTAGATGATGTAAGTCTGGTTATGGAAACCTACAACCATGTTAGATGAATATGACAGACATAAACCATGAAATACATTTAATTCCAAGTCTAGGATTATATATATCAATACATCAAGTCCCAGGGACTATGTGGGCTCAACCATAATGAGGAGGACATGATGAGGTGCCCCAAGTGTCCTCCACCATAGGCCCAACAGTAGGACCTTATCCTCTGTGGTCTCATGTGGTCCTGAACTGATGGTCCTTAACCATCATCATGAGGTGGTGTACCTAGTGAGGGCTTTACATGGTTCTCCCCCATCATGCCAACCTCTCCTCTTATGATTGGAGATCTTTCTTCATTTTTTTCAACAATTGATTCACTCGGGGATAGTTGGGAGGCTGCAATAGGGTGCCCTTCTAGCTGTTCCCCCTTTTGCATAATAGGCTGCCCTTTTAGGAGTTATCCATTTTGCATAATAGGGGGCCTTTTAGCAGTTCTCCCTTTTGCATAATAGGGTGCCTTTTTAACAGTTCTCCCTTTCACATAATAGGGTGCCCTTCTCACAGTTCTCCCTTTTGCAGTCCTGACTCATCCCTTCATGATCAATTGTTGCTAAACAAGAATAATATCACTGTTCATAAGATCAGCGATATGAGCATAGGGATAGATTATTTTATTGTTCTGATTTGAATCAGCTGCATATATAATGGTCTACCCCGAATTGGCATAAAGTTTTTTTGATTTTTTACCAATAAGCTGTCTCGGACATTTTGTCAAACAATTTGATCTGTTGTTGTTCTGAGCTAATTTCCAAAGTTTCCAAAATGAAATTGATATTGTTTAATGCATTACAAATAATTTATGCATATTGGGAATTCTAACTGAATTAAACAACCTATCATTTGAACATAAATATTGCTCCCAGATAATACTGAATTACTTATGAAGTGCCATAACATGGTATTTTTAAATTTCAGAATTTACACAATCTGCAGAATTATAAATGAATAACATCAGCTAGAAACTCTGACCTTAAATCCCTGTAGCCACACTTGAGCTGGTGGTGAAGTTTCTGTTAGGAGATTTGATTCAAATTTAAGTTATCACAGAGTTCCAACAACTGGAGACTTGGAATACAATATCTACAAGTTATGCTCTGCCACTTATGCTTCTCACCGAAGTATGGTTTCATATGTTTTCAAGCTGCAGACCACTGAGAATTCTCGTGCTAATATTTATCCCAGCAATTTTCAGATATCTGTTTGTTGCTTTAACGGAATGAGAAGTGGCACCAAGAGTTATCGCAGAAATCTCCAAATATAGAAGTATACTTCCTTTTATCAGCTCCCCCACTCCTTTGGCTGGTCACCGTAACTCTTTTGGCATCTTGTCCGTTGTGTCAAAATAATCGTTTAATATTCAGCACCTGGCATAGATTACTAACAGCTCCTGATAACTCACACTTGGTTAACATTCCATAAGGCGGCGACTATAATATATTCTCCACCATTTGAATTTCAATTAATTCCTTTGCTCGAGTGATATCGGCTATTAAGAAGCGCTATTATTTGTCTTTAAATGCCACGTGCCCATCCCAGTTTGATAGACACATATCAATGAATATTTGAATGGCTTAAAGAAGAGTTCATTCTGCTTAATTGACACAGTTTATAAACTCTTCAAGAATTCACCTGAAGTCTCTTCATTTTAGAATGGCATCGAATCATGGATTGAGAACTCCATTATGTCTAAAGCGACTACCTATTATGCCTGAGAAATCTTGAAATGTGATTTCTCTATGTAGAAAGACTCCCGATAATTAATATTGTTACCTTTCTCTTGCATGCATCGGGAATGGCTCGAATGCATCTCCATCGACCTTGAGAGAAGAATAGACTTTGTAGCAACCCGATATATCATTCCCGTCAAATTCCAGACTCCTTTGACTTCATACGTTTCCAGATATAAGATTGTATCTGGCAGATAATTATAATATGGTTGGCGGAATTACTATGAGTATTGCATACAATATATCTATAACTCTTTGTATTACATACAGGTATCTCCACCAAACTCCTTTACCCGCCAATCAGCATAACTCCCGCGCCAATGGTTTAGAGGAACCCATTAATGAAATATGAATAAATATGAATGGGCCCGATATGTCTTCCTCCAAACAATATTTGAAGAGTCCTGGTGAGAGTCTCTTCATCGACAATGTCACGAATTCACCAGTCAGAGCATATACAGCGCCAAGCAGGTGAATACATCCACAGGGAACGGTGGCTTGTTCAGGAAAGTGCACCCCAATTAATATTTATTAATTAATTCTCAAAAATAGATCCCTCAGACATTAAATTCCCTCAACCTGCAACAATTATATAGCTCGGCCTGAGAGTAGTCATCAATTCAATAACCATATTTCCAGCTATCCCCTGAATTCACTTAACAAGAAGTTCTGAAAGTTTCCCTTAAGCTCCTGAAAACACATAACATGAAAATTTGTCTTTATTTTAAAGACTGCACAATTTCTGCAAATAAAGTTCAATGTGAATCTTGCAACGAATTCACCAAAAACGAATTTGGGTTTTCATCCAATTCATTAAATTTGAGGTTTTTTCCGTCCTCAAATTATGAGAAAGCTAAGCTTTCCGAAAAACACAATCAACCCAACCTGCTGCAAGAAAAGCTTCCTCAATTCTTTTATCCTTTCTGCCTTGCGTCTTGGCTTTGCAGTTTGCCTAATTGCTCAAATTCTTTTCTTTCTTTTTAATTTTTAATTGTGACTTTATTTATAGTTTGCATTTAATAAGTCACTTTAATATAATATTATTTAATTAATAATATTTCTCTTTTGAATTAACATTTGGAGGAGAAATATTAAATAATATTATAATTCTCAAAAACAGGACATTACAATTCCTACCGTCCCGAAGATTTTTTGCCCTCAAACAATTCGCATCCGCAAGCCAAATTGAATACCAGGATCCCAAATCATTCTTCTGGATTGACCATCAAGTTGCTGTTGCGCTACTCTGATTAAAATCATCGGCTCATCATGCACACTTTGTGCTCCACTTTCTAGCAACCCCAAAGGAAAACGTTAACACTCATACTGAATTTTCTGTGTGAACTGAAATCAGCATCATCAAACATTTGCAACCAAGGCACTTCTATGAAATCCATAACTAAAATTCCATTATTTAACTCAATTATTCCAGCAATATCATCTTGTATTTCATGTAAATCTTCATCCAATTCAAGATGTTCCACATTATTAACAGATCCAAATAGGGTATGAGGTTCATACCAAGGCACTAGACTGCTGTTAACACTCGTAAAATTCACATATTCTTCATCTTTTTCAATGATATCATCATAAATTTCATTCATACCTTCATACAACATTGAAAACTCCTCAATAACTGCTGATTCATGAAGTGTATCAAACTGAAAATTGTCTTCATTACGTGTTATATCTGTTGTATCATGGCTGCAACCTGTACCTTCATTTGAAAAATGATCCTCAAAATTTAAGAATTCAGTTTCTTGATGTGGATTCCATATCTTGTATTCATAATCAACCTTATCACCAAGATTAGAAAGTGCTTCATCCTCTATCACAAAAAGTGGATAATCGAATGTTAAATCTACATCCCACTCAAAAAGAGGATTATCTGAAAGGTGAAAAGAGTTTATTTTCACTTGATCCAAACAATCATCTTGCTGTTCTGGCTCTATATTTGTCAATTTGAAAGATTGCTCTACATCAGCATCAATGTAAAGCCCATTAAACTCACCTATTATCTTCTTGATTTCTCCAACACATTCCTCAATTTTTTGTTCCTCAATCTGTTTTGCAGCAGCAAACTGAATTTCACCTTCTTGAAGAGCTGCTTGAGTACTCTCCAAGATTAGCTTTGTAGATGTAAGCTCAAAGGTGAGCTTATCTACTTCTTTTTCCCTTTCTTTTGATGCCTCCAAATTGTTTTCTACAAGCTGATCATTCAAGTCTTGCAATGCGGGAGGTCTTTGATCAAGTTCATGAAGATGACTTGGGCTGCAATACAATAAATTTCTTGTTTTGCTGCCAATTGTAGGAACCATATCTTCCTCAACATCATTGTATTCACTAATTGATGCCTTGCAATCCTCATGTGAAAATGTTGGGACAGCGTTATGATCAGACACATTATTCTCAAAAGTATTTGTCTCCTTCCAACAAGGCTTATCAAGTTCAATTTCTATATCACCAACATAAATATTTTTGCATACCTCACTTGTAGAAGCATCAAGTGATTCATTTTCCTCAATGTCCTTGGTATTACACTGCTGCAAGGAAATATTATGAAAATCATTTACATCCTCATTTGCTGATTCAATGTACTTCAGATCAGCAAATCGCTCATTCTCAATCTTTGTAACGTCAAAAACATTTGAAACATTTTCAACCACTTGTATCTCTTTTACAACCTCTTCTTCTTTTGTCATTATCTTTTCTTCTTCAGAACTATTCATCTTTTCATCTAGGCATTGGTGGTTAGGCTTGTGAATTTCTCTACATGTGAAACAACGGTTTTGTCTTCAGAGCTCATTCCCGCTGATTTCTTTTTTTCCTGTATTGAAGGATTCTTTTCCCTTAGTCTTTGCTCTCTCTTCATTTGCAATGAGAGGATCAACGGTAGTTACATGCTTGACAAGGCGATCATTCTGTTTACGAAATCTACCACCCCTATGAGGTCTATGCTTCCACCTGAGATCCCTGTATCTACACTTGATTCTTTCCAATCTTGTAAAATCTGATGCTCAAATTCCTATACGGTCATAGCTCTAAAATTATGATATGCAACCCTGTTGATTTTGAAATTATATCCAATCCCATAATTTATTTTTTGTCCATTTTTCCCATTAGAACATTGGGTCATTAAGGCTGCCAATTGAGCTAAATTCTGCTGTAATTCCTTTTGACCTCTGGAAAAATCATTTAGAATCTTTTGTGTTTTGTTTCTTGTAATCACTTGATGATGCCATGATTTTACAACTCAAACACCAATATTTGAATCACCCAACAGGCTGAAGATGCCAAGAATGATGAATGCTGGACACTGAAGCAAACCGTTTGATAATCAAAACTGATCAGAAAATTTTTTGCAACTAAACCTTTGTGTTTAAACCCACTGGATGGCAGAATCTTTGGCTCTGATACCAATGTAATGGTCTACCCCAAATTGGCATAAAGTTTTTTCGAATTTTTACCAATAAGCTGTCTCGGACATTTCGTCAAACAATTTGTTCTATTGTTGTTCTGAGCTAGTTTCCAAAGTTTCCAAAATGAAATTGATATTGTTTAATGCATTACAAATATTTTATACATATTGGGAATTCTAACTGAATTAAACAACCTATCATTTGAACATAAATATTGCTCCCAGATAATACTGAATTACTTATGAAGTGCCATAACATGGTATTTTTAAAATTCAGAATTTACGCAGTCTGTAGAATTATAAATGAATAACATCAGCTATAAAATCTGACCTTAAATTCTTGTAGCCACACTTGAGCTGGTGGTGAAGGTTCCGTTAGGAGATTTGATTCAAACTTAAGTTATCACAGAGTTCCAACAACTGGAGACTTGGAATACAATATCTACAAGTTATGCTCTGCCACTTATGCTTCTCACAGAAGTATGGTTTCATATGTTTTCAAGCTGCAGACCACTGAGAATTCTCGTGCTAATATTTATCCCAGCAATTTTCAGATATCTGTTTGTTGCTTTAACAGAATGAGAAGCGGCACCAAGAGTTATCGCAGAAATCTCCAAATATAGAAGTATACTTCCTTTTATCAGCTCCCCCACTCTTTTGGCTGGTCACCGTAACTCTTTTGGCATCTTGTCCATTGTATCAAAATAATCGTTTAATATTCAGCACCTGGCATAGATTACTAACAGCTCCCGATAGCTCACACTTGGTTAACATTCCATAGGGTGACGACTATAATATATTCTCCACCATTTGAATTTCAATTAATTCCTTTGCTCGAGTGATATCGGCTATTAAGAAGCGCTATTATTTGTCTTTAAATGCCACGCGCTCATCCCAGTTTGATAGACACGTATCAATGAATATTTGAATGGCTTAAAGCAGAGTTCGTTCAAGAAGAGTTCATTCTGCTTAATTGACACGGTTTATAAACTCTTCAAGGATTCACTTGAAGTCTCTTCATTTTAGAATGGCATCGAATCATGGATTCAGAACTCCGTTATGTTTGAAGTGGCTGCCTATTGTGCCCGAGAAATCTTGAAATGTGACTGCTCTATGTAGAAAGACTACCAATAATTAATATTGTTACCTTTCTCTTGCAAGCATTGGGAATGGCTTAAATGCATCTCCATTGACCTTGAGAGAATAATAGACTTTGGAGCAACCTGATATATCATTCCCGTCAAATTCCAGACTCCTCTGACTTAATACATTTCCAGATATAAGATTGTATGTGGCAGATAATTATAATATGGTTGGCGGAATTACTATGAGTATTGCATACAAAATATCTATACCTCTTTGTATTACATATACAGGTATCTCCACCAAACTCCTTTACTCGCCAATCAGCATACTCCTGCGCCAATGGTTTAGAGGAACTCATTAATGAAATATGAATAAATATGAATGGGCCCGATATGTCTTCCTCCAAACAATATTTGAAGAGTCCCGATGAGAGTCTCTTCATCGACACTGTCACGAATTCACCAGTGAAAGCATACACAACGCCAAGCAGGTGATACATCCACAGGGAATGGTGGCTTGTTCAGGAAAGTGCACCGCAATTAATATTTATTAATTAATTTCCAAAAAATAGATCTCTCAGACATTAAATTCCCTCAACCTGCAACAATTATATAGCTCGGCCTGAGAGCAGTCATCAATTCGATAACCATATTTCCAGCTATCCCCTGAATTCACTTAACAACAAGTTCTGAAAGTTTCCCTTAAGCTCCTGAAAACACATAACATGAAAATTTGTCTTTATTTTTAAGACTGCACAATTTTTGCAAATAAAGTTCAATATGAATCTTGCAACAAATTCACCAAAAACGAATTTGGGTTTTCGTCCAATTCGTTGAATTTGAAGTTTTTTCCGTCCTCAAATTATGAGAAAGCTGAGCTTTCCGAAAAACACAATCAACCCAACCTGCTGCAAGAAAAGCTTCCTCAATTCTTTTATCCTTTCTGCCTTGTCTCTTGGCTTTTCAGCTTGCCTGACTGCTCAAATTCTTTTCTTTCCTTTTAATTTTCAATTGTGACTTTATTTACAGTGTGCATTTAATAAGTCACTTTAATATAATATTATTTAATTAATAATATTTCTCTTTTGAATTAACATTTGGACGATAAATATTAAATAATTAAAATAATATTATATGTCTCAAAAACGAGATATTATGGCATATATATGAGAGGCTATGCTATTGATCTATTACTACTGCTGTGTGCCTTAACTCCTATCAATATTTGGATCTGGTCTTTCTCATTTGCCTTGGTTTTCAATTTGTTCTTGATATTCAGAAGATATTGCTTAAAGAGAAATAAATAGATTAAATAAATAATTACTAATGAGGAATATAAAATGCTAGCTTATCTCTCTGATTATATCTACTGCTGGATGCAGACCCTCTTTCTCCTTTTCCAGATCTGACTCTTTATTTATTCCTCCTATTTCTGTCCCTTATCCCCTGTTAATATATATTTGTGTTTAAATCTGATTGTATTCTATTCTGTCGCCTTTCTGAGTGCAGATCATTATTTATTTTTGAATGCCATTCCTTCTTATCCCCTCTATACACACTCCCTATTTCATTTTATACCTACTTGAAAGGATCGATCACATGAAGGGAGGCATCTTTTCATTTTAATCACCTTTTAACCTAAGTTACGGAATCGTCTGCATATACCCCCCGTTTCCAGGTACGAGTCGTACCCAAATCGGGTACTAATTGGAATCGCTGTAGAATCGGGTAGGAATCAGTTAGAGTTGGATATTTTTGGGTGTTGATTTTCGTTCAAATGCCTTTTTTTTGTTTTGTGATATCAGTGTTGGTGGATCGACTGGAGGATCTGGAACTGTTCATGCCTATGTCTTTACCATGCCATCCATAGTAGGGACAATACTAATAGTGATCCGGATCTATTAACCGACATAATGCTCCAGTATGAAGCATTTACTAGGACCATGTCAAGGGCACGAATCGGGAGAGGGACGAACAAATGACTATCATTTATCTCTCTCTGTATCTTCGCGACCATAATTCCATTTCGCCATTCAAAGCCTCGCGCCCAGATCTAGAGCCACTGAATGGAGTGAGGATCTTTGTCTCTACATCCACGGGATCTCTCCGTAGGAAAAATCCGCATGCGTAAGGATTATATTTATAAAGAGTTTTATATATATATATATATATATATATATATATATATAAACAGTTCTTATATTAGTAGGAATGCTTTTATATTTTTAATATTTTAATTTTGTTTTCTAATATTCTAATTTAGTATATATTTACTATATAATTTTAATTAATTAATTAATTAAATAGTATAAAATAGCTTAAAAATCTAAACTATTATATATTATAGTAGTATATTGCTTATTAAACTATATTTGAATAATTATATAATAAAATTGAAAATTAAAAAATAGCATTAAATTTTAAAATAATAAATTAATATCTTTAATTATATACATAAATCTATATTTATAATTAATATATTTAATTTTTTAATATATGTTTATTAATTTATAATTGATATATTTAGTTTTTAATATATATATATTAATGATTTTTATATGTTTTTTGAATGGATGTACCCAAACGTACCCAACCCCTCCCAAAAATATTGCTGTATCGGCGTGCCGTACCCACGTACCCGATTCCAATTCTGATTCGGATTCGGCAACTTAGCTTTTAACCAATCACTGCCTTCGTGTCATTAGTTATCTTTACTAGTTTGTCTAAAAACAATCTCTGCTATTTATCTCAAGTTATTTCTCTTAATGCAACCCTTAATTGCTCTTCTCCTCTTTTTAATAGAGATCGCTGCATTTAAATAGGCTTTTTGACTTGGCTGATTATGTGAGTATGGTCAGCCCTTCTTTTTTAAACGTCTAGTGCTGCTGTTCTGATCGCTGGCCTTTGTGGGCTTTTAATTATCATTATAATTGTATTAGTTTCAATATGCATTATAAATTGAACATATTTATTTTTTTATATTAATCATATATATTTATATTTTAATATTTATAGTATGATTGTAAGTATAATAATATTTGAATTGTTAATATTTATGTTGTTATTTATTTTATTTACTTATTTGTATCTCAACATTGTATACTTCAGGGTTACAACTTTGGGGCATGACATAAAGACAATGATAGGCAAGTAGCTAGAAAACCTTCTAGGAACACAACACAGAGTTAAAACTGTATATATATTTTAATATAGTTCTATACTCGATGCTACTAGGGTTTTTATTTTATTTCTCTTTTGGTAGGGTTTATGACCTCACTTCAAAATAGGGGACAATAGGCACAAAGCAAGGAATGGTTGTCTACAACTATTGTGGTCAGGATATGAGAGGAGGCCTAAATCTCCTTAATTATCACCTTGCACAGACCCCTTGCTGAGATGTTGTGGTATGTACACAAGTGACTTACGAGGTGGGGAATGAGGTGAAAGCTCTCCTTGCAGCATATGACTAGAAGAAAGTAGAGAAAAATGGGATGGTGGAGGCAATTGCAGCCCCAAGTTTGAGTTCTACAGTGTTAAAAGGAGATACAGGGGGTCCTTCCATTGGGGCATAGATACATGGATTCAATAGTGTGGGCAGTTGTAATCCAAGTTTTTTTTCCCTTGTAATATACTTGGGTGCACAACCTTCATTGGAAGGTATTGTGATGAAGAAGGAATTGCAGCATGAGGCGAAGTTGGCATGTGCCAATTTTTGATGCCACAACGTTCCTTTTAATTTTGTTACAATTCTTTATTGAGAGTACTTGGTCACTGCATTGACCATGGTAGGTAAGGGGTTCAAGGCCTTGAGATGTCATGAGTTGAGTAGCCCATTATTGCAGAATGTGGTCCAAAACACAAAGCAGCTAGCAAAGGAATAAAACAAATTTTGAAAAAGAAGAGCTGCAACAATTTATGTGATGGGTGGTTGGATGGAAGAAACAAGACACTAACATTTTAGAGGCTTCAAGAGGATAGTCTTTTTGAAGTTAGTTGATGTTTCTAGTGAAATAAAAAATATTGAGACCTTATGCAACTTGTTGGATGAGGTGATGATGGAGATGGAGTGGAAAAAATTGTTTAGATAGGGATAGAAAATGCATCTATGTGGCAATTGATAGACTTCAAGAGGTGAGACACTCTATGCTATTTTCAAGCCCTCGTGCCAGGAGACTAAGATGGGTGGAGAACGTGGTGGAAGATAGAAGGAATGTTATAAAATACATTTATAGTCACACATGGGTCTTGAATTTCATTAGTGAGCACAATGATGACAAGGAGCTCGTGCGGTATGAGTCATGGTTTGTCATTAATTTCATCACCTTGCAAAGTATAGCAGCCATATTGCCCGACTTTAAGCACATGTTTGTGATTGAAAGGTGGTTGAAGAGTCTTTATTTTAGGATGGCTGAAGCGAAGAGGGTTGTGAAGATCATTTTTGATGATACATATGCCATGGGCATGGAGGAGATCATCAAGGTAAGTTTTCAATAAAAAATTCCTTATTTAATTTGTTTTAATAATGTAAAAATTTGCTAGTTTTCTTTTTTTGCTCTGTAAGAAAGTATTTCTATTAATATTCAAAAGAGGATTACAATATTTGTTTACAAGCGAGAGCATGCCCAATGCTCTCATTCCCAACATTCCAAAAAAGGAGGTCAAATCAACTAACAAAATGGCCTCTCAAACTATTCTACAAAAAAACCAACTTACAAAATTGCCTTACCAGACCATAAGCTAAACATTGACAAAAAAGCCAAAATTTGAAAACATGAACTTATACAACCCCATTCTCTTGTAGATAGGTAATAAACTGTTGACCCATGCGAAATCTTGGACCAGCCCCAAATGCAGCCACTTCTTCAAGAACCTCACCCCCTCTAAAGCCCTTGTCCAATATGGCAGCAAATTGTGACCTTTGACATTCCACAGGAAAGGGTATAACTTGACCACCGTGCCTGGAGCATTGAGTAAACCCATATCACATGGTCTTGGAATACCAACACCCAGTTGAGAGGCACTCACCGTCTGCTCGAGACCACTCAACAACTCAGGTTTCATCAACTTCCTTGTAATTTGCAGGACTTCATTCTTTGACAATTGAACACAGGCCCCAAAATCAACTTCACCGCACTAAGCGCCAAGAAATCTCTTCAAGCAATATCCTTCTCAGCCTCAACTCTAAGACTTCATTGTTATCAGGTTCTTCTATTTTTCCTAGAGAACCCGCTCCGGGAGCGTTTGGGTTTTGGTTCTTGCTAGGGCATGTCTGGGAGCGCCTGGCCACCCTCGGGTTCCTTGTGGGTCTGTTCCCAGCGGATCCACAAGGAACTCGGGGGTGCCCATGTGCTTCCAGACACTTTTATAGTCTAACTTCTAAATGTCAACTTGGAGAGGGGCAAAAAAAATCAATTATTTTGCTGATTAGTCAGATTGTAGATAGGCTAGGTTGCTAAGAAGTTTGATATTTTAACCAATTGATGAATTTGATCTAGATCCTCTTGATGATTGATAAATAATTGTAATGACCTTCATTTGAATCATGACTAGAGACATATATGATATATGAGTATGACAAATGTATTGGAATTTTGAACTATCAATTGGCATTTATCTTTATAGTTTATCACTAGCATTGATCAATGATTTTAGATTTAATGATGATTGATGAATGATGAAGTATCATAGTTCATACTATCAAATGTATTTACAGTTCTGTATATTTTTAATTTTTTGCATATATATACAGCTGTACCCAAACGTGCCATACCCAAGGAAAAAGAAATCGCCGTACCGGTGTACTCGTATCCCGTACCCATGCCCAGTCCCATATTGGAACCGACAACTTAGAAGACTTCCCCCAAAAAAGGCCATTTACCTTCAAGAGCTGACTAATCTTATTAGTGTGTCCATTGCTCTGCTAACACAAAACACCAAACAATCTGACTAATTGGCCATCAAGTTCAGCTTTTAAAGAACAATTCACTTGTGTCAAAACTTAGCAATTAAAAGCTTTCCAAGATTACAATCTTTTCGTGCAATGATTCTGGACTATAAAATTCTCCCTCCGGTGTCTTGCATGGACGAGAGCTAGACTTAATTAATTCCACGCCAAAACACCCCTATTTGGCCCACGTGTTAGGAAGCTTAAGCTAGCTTGATTGACATGACTTTCTAATTAATCCATCTCCCCCATCAAATCAACACAAATGATGGAGATACTATTTAATATCAACATTAAATATATGTTGTAGTACAAAGAACCCCCAAACATGACAAGCTCAGCAACTTGCGCCAGACTTCCACCTGTTACATCGCCACACCTCCTTATAGCAAAGCTCGAGACAAAAACATAAAGTAGCGCTAAAGCACCATGTGTAAATGTCTTGATTATGGATCTACCACTTGTCCACTTGACGCATCCACCCCCATAATAAACTAAACATGACACCTAAGGGCTTGGATGGTCGCCACGTGTATCCAAATGCTGAGGGTCCAGAGCAATCAAGCATGTGCCACTTGTTAACCTAGCGCAACTCCTCTCTACAAGGTTTAGGCTTCGCGTCGAAACGTGCGTGTGGACGCCAACTGTTAGCCCGACGCTCCACACCGCAACAATGCATATGCATTATACCAAAGCAAGCAAGTGGGCGCCACTTGTCAACCCTATGCACCACACCGCAACTATGCATATGCTTTCCACCAAGACAAGCAAGCAAGCGCCATGTATACCAGTGATTCACTCGAATTGCACCAAACTTTTGAAAGCATCAAAGGTACCAGACCAACAACTTAATTCGTACATCTTGATCCGCCGCTTGAATCCGCTTGAATTCGCAAACATCGACCACTAAACCCTTTGGGAATAGAAAAAAGTTTGTTTCTTGGCAACCCCATCTGCGCCAAGATTTGCTAATTTGTTCCCCTCCGCATTGGCTTCTTTGTATGTGTTTAACCACAAAGTGCTCGAACTTTCTCAACAAACCAATAGCCCTCACCACCATCCCTATAATTTCCAATTTAATATCTTGCCTGACCTAAGAGCATTTATTAGTTATTACCAAAGTTGAATCTTCTTCCACCTTGACGCTTTTGCACTTAACCTCCAGGCAAAATTGGAGCCCCTAAATCACTGCCTGAAGTTCTACTGCATTATTCGTCCCATTCGGAAGAGGGATTGAGAGTTCCCCCATGAGAGCCCCTTTCCAATTTTGGATTATGCATTCTGCCCCTGATCTTCAAGGGCTCTTGATGCCTTGTCAAAATTTAGTTTGACCCATGGTCGCTCAGGAGGCCTCCAAATTGCCTTAGCATGAGGTTATTGCTGTTCAACAATTGCTTGATTCCCAAATTCTGGAATCTTGAAACCAAACCACCCAAGTCTCAACTTCGCATCCCAATCCATGAGGATTCAATCTTGAAACTCTACTGTTCACAATCTCTGCTATGACTGCCTCCACCTTGTTTTGAAAGGATGATGTATTCATCTCTTTACCTTGGAATATCCTCCTATTCAACTCTTTCCATAGCTCCCAGACCAAAATGGATGGGCTAATTAGCCATATGTACAAATACATCGCTCTCCTTAATAAGGGCCATGATTTGAAAAGGGACATAATGTCATTCGGAAGAGCACCAACCTAAACTAGTTTCACACACAACCACCTCCAACACTCCTAAGCAAAAGGGGCATCCAAGGAATAGGTGATTAGCTTCTTCCTCACTTGATCTACACATTACACACCATGACGGACCATGATAGCCCATTCAGCTAAACCTATCTGCGGTGAAAATTCTTGCCTAGATTGCGGTCTAGGCAAAGGCTCCAACTTTCTGAAGGCATTTGCTATCCCAACATAATTTCCATGGAAGTGAGGTCCTCCTATCCTGCCTCCTCAACATCAAGAAATTGTCCTTAGTGTTGTACTACCCTAAACTAGCGATAGTCCAAACCGGCCTATCTTTACCCTCTCTAATCATTATGATTTTATCTTTAAGAATCAGTTGCAATTGCGTGATTTCAGCAACAGGAAGATTGAGCCTGCTAAAGTCCTTCCATTGCCAACTGCTGAGCCCTTCAACACAGTTGATCACCAAGTAATCTCTGACATTCATTTCCCAAAGCTGCGATAGTATACCTTTCATTTGCTACAGGTCTGCCAAACTATCTTTTATCGGGTATCCCCCAACAATTCCTCCCAAAACAGTGCTGTATTGCTGTCATGAAAGTGCCAAGATAAGAACTTTGTAATTAGTGGCCTACACCCCGACATGAAATTCCAAACTCTTGAGCCTTTGGGAAGTGTGTGGGCAATGAGGATGCTGCACTCACTGTCATCCGCTAGGTATTTATTGTGAAGAATCTGAGCCCATTTCGACTTGCTTTCTGTATGCATCTTCCAAATCAGCTTGTTCCCCAAGCTTTGTTTTGTCTCAGAAGATCTCACAAGCCTGTTCTCCCTGTCTCCTTCGCCTTGCAAATCCTATTCCATGCGATTAGCGCGTACCTTTTCTTTTCTGCATTCCCTTTCTAGAAGAAGTTCCTCATACTTTGGCTTAAAGCTTGATAAGTCCCCTTGGGCAGTGCCATACTTGACATTAAATAAATTGGGAGTGCAAAAAGAATAACCTTTAGCATAACTAGTCTACTAGCCCAAGATAACCACCGCCCCTTCCATGAAGACATTCGACTATTTACCTTATTTATCAGAGGATCCCATAACTTGCCACAACCCACTCCCTTTGCCAAAGGCAAGCCAAGGTATGTGCATGGCAGTTGTCCTTTTCTAAATCTCAGGACTCTTAGAATCTCTTGCTCCTTACGCGGAGGAGTATGAAAAAAATAGACTTTTGATTTCGCCTCACTTTCTGTAGGCACCTATCCCTTGTTCATTGGTTTACTTTCTACAGGCACTTGTCTCCTATTCGTGTCCATAGCTCTCCAAAAGTTATTGCATTAGTGTTCTCCTAGGTAGGTTCATGGTTTGAGTCTCTGTAAAGACTATATGATTCTACGTTTTTCTCATTCACTATGCCTTGTCCAACTTTAGGGAGGTGTGAAGCGGCTTCGTGGTACCTGTCCCTGAAATGCTCATTCGATTGGTCACTGTATCTCTAATGGAATCTATGGACTCATAAATCTTTTCCTTTACAAAGATGTATATTTCTTCAACTTTATTCTTACATGCCCCTTTGCCATCTCATTTATACTCATCTCTTTCTCACTCCCTGGTATGGCACATATGTGAAAGGTGTAGATTCATTCCATAGAGCTTGGAGTTCATTCCATAGAGCTTGTAGTTCTATATCCTCTTTCACCTCAAAGCTTTTTCTCCGTTTGTTGTGACAAAAAAGTGTCAACCCCATCATGGAGATTCTATATGCTCCTTAAAAATAAGGGAAGCGAGCATCTTTTTTGGTATCAGAGAAAAGATACCTAAGAAATAGGAACTAATGTCAACAGGGCATAGACCTCATCAGTTTCCTAATCAACTTGATAACACTTGAAAAAGGTTTCAATTGCTTGTCTTAGAAATGAAAGATCAAATCTCAAAAGATCAAAGATTGCCAACCCAATTCTCAAGCATGTGCAATGAGAACTCAATAGTTTCTTCATATACTTAATGTGTAGAAACTAGAGCTCACATGAAGTTTCACGAGGATCCTATAAAATATTTAGAGTGGAATATTATATGAAGACTTTTGTTGGTTTTCTCCATGGTTTAAAGAAGCAACTACTTGCTTATGTTTTTGCAACAACATAGATTAGTTCGACACAAATATCATGTTTTCAAGCATTAGAATTATAATCGTCCAAGAAATTGCATTTGCTTTATCTTGAAGAAAAACCCAAACGAGTTCATGTTCTACATTGTGAATATGGATCAAAATTTCGAAAAGAAATCCTATTGTGAGATTGGACTTAAAGGAAAACATTGATCCAAAATGAAGGACAATGCTATCACGATTACTTGCTTCATGTGCTCTTGGGGGAAATACACAACTTGGCTACCCTTGTTAGGCAACAAAGTTAGGGGATCAACATACGTATGCCACTTGTTTGATAATGTCTCAAAAAAATGTGATCTCATGGAGTGTCATGACTGCAAGACATGCATGAAATGAACTTTTAAAAAGGTTTACAAACTTTCAAGCAAATGCAACTGACAATCATAAAGACCAAGTGTGCAACTGGGAGTTGTGGACACAGTATAGATATCTATCAAAGAATAAAGGGAGGGAGATTCTTTCAAATGTTATAGTTGCAATTGCCTTGATAGGCATGTATGTAAAATGTGGAAGCATGGACAAGGAACGTAAATTGTTTTGCAGTTAGATGCCCAAAAACATTAGTATTCCTTGCTAGGTCCAAGTGTAGCTAGCTGCATGTGCCCTGCATACAAAAGTAACAACAAATCTTAACATGCGCCTATATGCAATGAGCAAGAAAGAAGCTTAGGAAAATGTTCAATTTTTCCCTTGCTCTCTTCCCCATTGGATGCCTTTTTTGGGAGATTTTCCAAAAATGAAGTCTAATGAACTTATATGTGACTAGTAGTGTCACTTCTCCATACACATATAAATAAAATATGGTTGTGTGACTAATTTTATTCATTTTTGGCCTAAAATATAATCAAAACTTAACGAAGATTATGAGATTTCTAATGATTAAATTAGCATACCCATGCTAATTCTCATTATAGAATGTAAAATCAGCAGTTGGGCGCAAAAAGAGGGAAAAAGAGCAAAAGGGTAGGTTAGCTTTAGACCAAGATACTCTACCATTGACCATTTCATCACCTTGGTCCCTTAGACACTTGATGGAAAAAATATGGGACACTCAAGGTGAGGAAGCTTTTTGTTGCTTTGTAAATTTAAAAAAATACCTTTGATATAGTGCTTGGAGAGAAACTGTGGAACGTAATGGAAGAATTGAGTATACCAGAAGAGTATAGAGCTGCAATGCATAGACTTTATGAGAAGGTCAGAGCTAAAATTAGAACACGTGAGGGAATGTCTGAATGTTTTGGCAGTGAGATTGCTGTTAAACGAGATTGTCCTCTATCCCCCACTCTGTTTGGGTTATACATTGACAAACTAGAAGAATGGTTAAGAAAAACAGATGGAGGGGGTATCTAGTTGGTAGGTTATGTGGTGAAGCTACTATTTTGTGCTGACGATCTTATCCTAATTTCAGAAACAGCCCATGGATTTAGAGAACATTTGAAGGCCTTGGAACTCTTTTGTTAGGAGGTTGGAATGCAAGTGAACACCACCAAGACCAAAGTCATGATTTTTTCATTAAGAAAGAAAGAGAAACAAGATAACTTTGTTTTTGAAGGTATCCCATTGGAAATAGTGAAAGAATACAAATATTTTGGGATTGATTTTCACTACAAGCTTAGTTGGGAGACTAGTAGAGTGAAAAGGAGACAAGGAGGATGGAAAGCTTTCTACTTACTCCAATACAAGTGTAGGAAGGCTGAACTTTGGAATTGGAAAACTAAGAAAACCTTCTTTGGTTTGCTAGTCACACTGGTGGTTCTCCAGGGCTGCGAAGTGTGGGGAAGTAGCATGTCAAAGTCATCTAAATTGTTGGCTAACGCAATTCTAGTGCCTAACAGTATTCTATCACATTCGATACTAAATGATAACGAGTATTTTGTGAATTCATATATTAAATTTTGATGATTCAACACTTGATTATTTGGTAGAACAACATTTAGAATATTGGTACTCAATAGTGTTATATAGACACACAAGATTCAAATCCTATAACCCTTTCAATTTGACCTAGAAAATAAAATTTTCCCAAAATCCCAAGCCTTAGATTTGGGAAATTCCTAAAGAATTTAAACTCCTTCAAGATAAATTTTTGACTTTTCATCTACTTAGACAAAGTTCTAATTTTGCCCAAAATATGTATAGACTTGGGCATGAATTTTTTACTTTTATAGACCTTTTTCGACATTTTCAGACTCAATTTGTACTTTTACAAACTCAAATTTTCACATAGAAACTAGACTAAGGATTTGGTAGAGAATAAAATAAAGAAATACTAGTGACTTTATCTACTCGTGATTGCAAAAGAGCCCTAAATGTAATGTCCCACCCAAATTGTTTGTTTTTTTGTTTTGTGCTTACTGATTTTTTGTGTGTTTTGCTTGCTGGGAAATGCAAATAAAGGAAATAGCCAAAACTAACTAGTTTATAAAGAAAATGCATAAACCAATTACAACCTAGATCATTATTTTGCATTAAAAAATTAGCAGAAGCATAGCCATTTGCTGCTATGAAAAGTTGCAGTCTGATTATACAAAACCAGCAAGCTGGTGCATACAAATTCGCCCACAAATCACCAAACCCACTCTTCTCCCTTGTGAAACTGATGTGCAGTAATGTCTTCACCCGTGACTCCTTGAATGGGAGTGATAGCAGTCCCAAACCCTAGGCGTTTATCCTAGAAAAGCCACACATCCCTCTCTTGGCAGGTACAGCCCCTGCTGAAGTGGTACGGCTAGCCTGGGGTCTCTAAATGATCTTTTTCTGCTTCAGAAACTCTACCAATATCTTCTCTAATTCGTTGTCGATTCTTCTCCTCAAACCCTTCAACAATTCTCTTGAATAAAGGCTGCAAATTGATCAATTCAATCACCAACATAACCCTTGAATGGAGCAACCAGCAATAAAGGCATTCACAAACAACACCATTCTGCAATATATTCCCTGTGCGTAGATCACTGAAACAAACCTTTAATCTGCAAACAAACAAACTCTTAAAATCTGCGATAACAAGCTCTGGCAAGACCTCTGAATGAAGCCTTCAACAAGCAACCTGGGAGATCTTTCACTCCTACAGCTACTGTTCCTTCTGAGGGATTTCGTCCTCAAAAAGCAAAGGAAACCAGTTATAAACCAACAAAGGTCATATCCAAAATAATATTCAAGCATATCCAAATGAGCTCTCCAAAGTCCAAACCCCTTCTTTTATACTTTTCCATTGAACTTTCGAGAAGTTATATTTAAAAACTCACTTTTAATAAAAATAACTCCTTTATGGTTCCAAAAGACCCTTGTTGAATAATAATATTGTGACATGCAAGGTCCCTGTTTTTTACATCCGAGATTTAAAACATTTCATCTTGGTTCCGACAAGCTATAACACTAAGGTGCTTTTGAAATATTTTAATTAATATTTGTCGACCTTAGTAAAATAATTAAAATAAAGTCATTAATACACCCATTTTATGGAAATTGTTGGAATGCATGGGAATTGAAAATTGATTGCACTGGAGTGATCCTGATGCAGAATAATGATAAATGGAGCCAACTGGGTGACTTACTATAAATAAACGCCCTATCTTAGAATCTTGGACAACACACCAAAAGCCAAAAATCACCCCAGAAAGTGGCACTTTTGTACTCCAAACCTCTTGAGCTCATCGAAATCATCAAATAACTTCTCTGATCACATTGATACACATCCACAAGGTCACTGCCAATTGCACTATAAGGGAACCCGAAAATGGGGACATGACACTAAATGCTTGATTGCAAACTCTTATTATGCCCAAATATGGCTAAAGAAAATAAAAATACAACTATTAGCTATTGCCCTACGTTGTACTTGCGACCCATAATCCTTTTGCTCACACTTATAGACTTGTATTTTTTATGTTTTTTTGCAACTCATGCATTCTCTAAAAACATTTTTTCTGCCATATTTTTGTTAGTTTTAAGATCAGATTTAATAGAAAGCAGAAATGCAACACATGAACAATAAACACAGCAGTTTACCTTGGGAAAACCCTCCTTCTTGAGGGAGAAAAACCCAGCAAAATATATCTCTTGTATATGGAAAGAATAAGAGCAGAAATCTGCTTTACAACTTGGCCCACACACAAGGCCGATTTGAGTTAATGAGAGATAGCACCTCTCCTAGGCGCGAATATATAAATAATATAATTTCTCCTTGATATCGATCTGCTGATGTAAAAAATTGATCTGCTGCAAATGTACGAAAAGTGCGACTTGTCTCTTGAATAATCGAATGATCATCACTTGGTATATATACAAATCAAAGGTGTCCTTTCATTTAGGGTCAACCTCTTTCACAAAACAAGGTGACCTTTTATTTGAGTCGGCCCATAAATAATAAATAATATTTATAGCAAGTCTGCCTTGCTTTTGCATTTATTTATTATTTATTATTATTTGATTAGAGAGAAAAATATCTTTGCCGCTATAAACATCAACACTCCCTGTTAGCTAGGGAGGTATTTTTCCTTTAATCCTCGTCATGGAGTCTCTTGACATGATGTCCACAATGGCCACACCCAACTGTGAAAAACCACATCTCAGTCTCAGAGATGTACAAGAATCCATCATGAAGTCTCTCAACGTGATGTCATGGAGTCTCTCAACATGACATCCACCATGGCTACTCCCATGTGTGGAAAGAAACATGTGCACAAGTGTCCATCACGGAGTCTCTCGACGAGATGTCGTCATGGAGTCTCTCAACACGACGTCTCATCTCAGTCTCAGAGATGAACAAGGGCTCGCACCTCATATTTCTCCATCTCAAAGAAATATATGCTACAAGGGCTTTCACCTCATATTTCTCCGTCTCAGAGAAATATACACTACAAGGGCTTTCACCTCATATTTCTCCGTCTCAGAAAAATATACACTACAAGGGCTTTCACCTCATACTTCTCCGTCACAGAGTAATGTACACTACAAGGGCTTTCACCTCATACTTCTCCGTCACAGAGAAATGTACACTACAAGGGCTTTCACCTCATATTTCTCTGTCATAGAGAAATATACACTACAAGGGCTTTCACCTCATACTTCTCCGTCACAGAGAAATATACGCTACAACAAATCTTCATGATGATGTTACTCCCTTTGAAGCTCCAAGTATGGCATCAACCTCCTGACCTCCTCGTCCAAGGTTGCCTCTGTCCGTTTGTCAGACTCCCTCTGAATGTTAATTCCTCCTCTTGATTGACTTTAGAATAAGAAACTTTCTGAATTGACTTTAGATCTTGTCTCCTTCTAAGTTGTCCCTATGTCAATTTCCGCAGAAGAAACATGTTGTGTAGACCTTAATTTGCAATCTCGAGCAAAGTGACCGTACTTGTCACACCTGAAACATTGAATGTGAGAGAAATCCTTCTTCGGTTTTGGGGAAAAATTTGATTCTCTGTCTCTATTTCTCTTTCTTCCTTTGCCTCTATCTCTAGAAGTATGTGTAGCAAGAACTTGATTTTCTACATCATGATATAGTTTCGCCCAATTCCTCTTGCTGCCAACTTGAACTCTTCTTGAATACAATCAGCTCGAAGACGATCAAACTTGGGCAACTTGGATCTTGTTGTGACCTTTTCACACATCGCCCCATTCAAAATGGGGACCCCCTAATTTTTTGCTCCATTCTGGTCTTTTGGCTTGGGTTTTTTGTCTCTCTCTCTCTCTCTCTCCGTGTCTTTTCTATCCGCGTTTCTAGGGATTTCTCCGCCTTTGAGCTTAAACGTGAATTTCGCCGAGTTTGAAAATTAGGGTTTTTAACTTTCCAACCAGTTTATGGTCAAATAAGGTGAATAAATTGAAAACAGAGCTTAACATTGATGTCAGTGTGCTTCAAGTAGGCCTCCACTGAAATTTCATCAAATTCCGGGTACTTACTATTTTAGTAAGTGTGCAATTACAGGCAATCCTTCAACATTTTTGAGATTTCGACAGTCACACTGCCTTCATAACACATCAAGCTGCTTGCGTGCAAAATTTGAGCTGAAACGGACAACTTGCTATTTTTAGCAGTCCAGCTTCCGGAGCAGATTTCAGGGCTTAGATGAAGAGTTTTTCTTTGCATGTCTGGAGATTCATTCTGGGTTTTTCGAGACCTTCGCAACAGTATAACATGCAAAGCGAGATGATAACTTTCAGAGTTCAGCCTTTCGAGGCTATTTTTAGGGTTTGCATGTCAGGGTTTTCTTTGCATGTCTGCATATTCCTTATGGGTTTTTCGAGAGCTACGCAGTGATGTGACATGCAAACGGAGATAACCACTCATTTGGGAACTTACTATTTTTAGCAGGTGCGTCCTGTCAGCCGCTTCCTAGCACTTCAGAATCACGAGCTGATCGCAATGCAGTAGAAATGGACAAACGGAGATCATTTGATATGCATGCAGAACAAATTAGGGTTTCCAACTTCGGGACCTGAAAAGAAGGGAAAAAAGTCAGAATTTTCGAAAATCGGTGTAAACCACCGCGATCAGCATCCTTCAGGCTATCTACTGGTAAAATTTGAAGACAAACGGAGCACTTACTATTTATAGTAAGTCATTTTGGAAACAGGCTAAAAATAGCAAATCAGTTGCATGCGCCGATGTCAGCGGGCAAGTCACATGGTGAGGAGCACATCATTCAAATTTCCAGTCAAACGGAGCTGTGGAGGTATCATAAGCAAGCAGTTACTATTTATAGCAAACCACCTTCAGAAATGGGCTAAAAATAGCAGGCCAACTAAAAATAGCAGTGTCGACAGGTTGACGAGGTTGCAAGGATGCAGTGTTTAAAATTTCAAATCGTTCTGAGCTTCAGAGATGCAAGAATCAGGAGACTTACTATAAATGGCAGGGCATAGATAAATTGGCAAAGACGAGAAAAAAATGGCTAAGTATTGGACTTCATCCTGCAGCTACCTGAAAATGCGCCCAACTCAAGGTAAAAGTGTTGTACCCAAAACCAAAATTTTTGCTTCACTAAGGCATTTTGCTTAATTGAGTCTTAATCTTGTTAAAGTGTCGTCAAATGGTCGTTTTTGGGGTTTTCAAATATGGAGTTGGTGTCAGTACTATGTCAGTCTGTTGAAGAGATTTAAGAAAAATGAAAATCTGAACGAAAAACATCAAAATTTTCTATCTCACGGAGAAGGGAGCACATTCTAAAATAGGCCTATCTTTTAGGGGCTAAGATCTGTTTTTAGGGTTTGTCACCTCCGGCCAGACATTGTCGACATCCGCGTCGGCCAGCCTTATTGCTATCAAGCCTGTCAAACGGACCTGTTTTGTTCGAGTTACGGAAGATACGGTGCAAATCAAGGCGAAAGCGATAATTGGCTAACACTGGAGAAAAGCGCAGCTTTTCAGAAAGGCGCCCATCTTTTTGAGGTGCCAGACGTAGGTTTTTGGCTGAATGTCATCCAAGATGTTTATCTCACATTCGTTCAAGCTTCGCGACGCATCCGTCAGAGGGTGAATCTGAGTTGCTGAAGCGTCTGAATCGGAGGTCAAACGTTGGGTCAAATCTTAGTCAAAATATCAGAGGAAAAAGCAAAAGAGCACATTGTGGGAAAGGCGCCCAAGCTTTTCAGGCCTTTAATGCTTTCTTTCTGATGATTTCAGATGCCTAATGTGTCCGTGTTACGTTCAGCTTTCCGTTGCCTGTCTCCGTCAGATCAGAAGATGTCACATCAGCTTGCAGTGGAAGTTTTTATATTATTTTTGTCGTTTCCAGAAATGGCTAAGTCTGGAATGAAAAGAGCAACTTTTGAAAGGGGCGCTCTTGTTTTTCACCCCTCGGATGATGTTTTCTGGGGAAATGTGCCTTTGCAGCCGTCGTGCAGAACGAGCTTAGCTTCGCAGTGAACACGAGTTCTAGTCCGAAAGTTGATAAAACAGAAGTTATGAAGGATTTTGTTTTTCCCTTCGTTCGAAATGCAGAAGTCAAAATTTGACTAAGTCAGGGAAAAAGCGCAGCTTTTGAAAAAGGCGCTTGGATTTTTAAGCCTTCAGATGTCAGTTTTATGACGTGCAGTCTCAAGATATCATTTGATCAGTTTTTACCAAGCTCTGCGATGCACCTGTCAGCCAGCCAATCGGAGAAGTCAGTCGACCAGTGTCAGTCGATGAACAGAGGTCCCGGCAGAGGTTTTAGCCTAAATTTTCATGAAATTTGGCTAAGTCTGGAATTCGTTTGAGAACTCAAATTTGAATTTTTGAAAGAGAGTTGAATGGATGCCTTAACTGGAGTTCTGACTGCAGTTAGACTGAACGATTTCTGGGTTGTCATCTTCAGTTCGTATATTGGCATGTGGAGTGATCTTTCAGTTTGCATGTCGAGTTAACTGGTTTGCATGTTCAGTTAACTACCTTGCATGTTGAGTTAGCTTGATTGCATGTTAAGTTCAATTGAAGTTTATTACTGAATGTCAACTGAAGTTTGCATGCATGGCGATTTTGGTCAAAATTGTGAAGATTTTAGTGAAGATGGCGCTTCATCAAATGTCAACTGAAGTTCAAAAGGGACGAATTGAAGCATGAAGCATTTTTAGTGAAGTATGGCGAATTTGAAGTTGATAACTTCACTCATGAAAAGGGTCGCTATTTTTAGTTTTTGAAAAGTGAAGCAAGATAATAGTGAAGATGGCGCACTTTTCAAGGTTATAGCAACTTTAGTTTGAAAAGGGTTGCTATTTTTAGATTATAATTGATTAAAGCATGAAGTTGGCGCATTCTTGATAGGCCAACTGAACTTCCAAAAGGCTAGCTATTTTTAGCTTATTTATTGCATGAAGATGGCGAATCCTTCATCTTATTCTTATTGTTAACTGAAGTTTGCAAAAGGGTACGCCTTAGGTCAAGTTGTGAAGATAAAGCAAGGTTGAAGATGGCGAATCCTTCATCTCAATCAAAATTGTTAACTGAAGTTATCAAAAGGGTTGCTTTAGGTCAAATTGATGAATCCAAAGCAAATGTGAAGGATGGCGAACTTGATAAGGATGCTAACTGAAGCTAAAGTTGCATGGTTGAGTTTAAACTGAAGACTTGAAAGGCAAACCCTAAAGCACATCCACTTATTGAGCTTGTTTGAGTTCCAGTTAACTATTATGAGGTCCAATAAGAAGCTAAGCGCCATTTTTATGCATGCTTTATTTAGTACGAATTTCTTATGATGAAATTCTATATATTTCAAAGATGGCGTCCATTATTGCATCATCTTTTGCTCTGAAAGCTTGTATTCTTTTGAGTGACCAGCAAGCTTAAGGTGATTCAAGTGTCCATTTTCAGCGTTCTTCGAAGCTACGAGCTCAGATTCTTCAGAAGAAATCAATTCTAGACTTTATTTCCACTTTGCATGCAGGTTTTGTAAAGATTCGAAGAAGAGAGTTGCAGATTTTTCAGAAGCAGACAAGCAAAACTTTCTATCTTCTGTCTTATTTCTTCTATTTCTCACCTTAGGTACTTTCTTCGCATGCCAGAGTAATTCAACACATTTTCAGAATCTGTTCATCTGGGTTCTCATATTTCAGCGTTTGCAACAAGACCCACTTCTTAGATTTTTTCGAGAAAATCGCCCCGTAGCCTTCATTCTGAAGCTCTGAGCCTTTTTCCGAGAATCTCTTTGCATGTGGGCTTAAATCACATTTTTTCCAAAATCCAGCTATCTGGGTTTGTTCAGAATTCAGTTGTGCACAAAACCCATGTTCCAGAATTTCTTCGAAAATTTCTCCTGTCAGAAGCTATTTTTAGCCTTGTTCAGAGTTTTTCAGAAAGTTCTTCAAGCATATTCGACTTTACAGTCAAAAGTCACCATTTTCAAAATGCAGTTCAATCTCATTGATTACAAGGTGAAATCAGTCCTTACACATAATTTCACCAAGACTTCAGATACGGACCTAAATCATGTTTATCCAGTGGTCAATCTGAGCAGTTTAGAAGGTGTTAGCAGCAATTCGATGAGGAATCTTGAGCGTTCCGGGTTGCTGGCAGCGGCATCCATTCCTGTTTCTATCTTCGATCTTGAGTTCGTACTTGCTTGCATTAAGCATTATGACTCGTCTTCACGACAGATCAGATCGGTTGATGGAAGAGTGGTTTGCAGTCTCAAGCCGAAGGACATAGAGAAATGTTTTGCTATTCCTCCTCGCTCAGATAACTTTACTGTTGATCTTGAAGCTTGTGAGAAGATATGGGATGCTGATCATCAACGTTCACAGAGAAAAGTTGCTCAGAAATGGTTGACAATTCAGAAAACTAACTTGCCTAAGAAGGTTGGTCGTGGTGAATTTAAAGGAGAAGTTGCTGTTTTGATCACCTTACTCAATCGAGTTACCGGCCAGTCAGATGCTAACACTTTCCGTCCATGGATGTTCTACCTGATTACCAGAATCCTTGATGGCACAGAGCGTTTTGACTGGGCTATGTTAATTAGTGATTGCTTACATCAGCAGATTTCTAACTTTCTCAAGCATCACGAGTTTCATATGATATCTTATTTGGTCTACTTGGTGGCATTTCAAGGTAGTTTCAGACTTCTTAAAACCAATGGTACTCTCGGTGTTCAGCGTATTCATGAGTATTATCCACAGCTAGAGTTTTCTCAGTCTGAGCAGGACTTCCAAGTGGTGAATGATCACTTTGCCATGAGAATCGTGAGGGATCTTGATGATGAGATGCACATTCGTATTTCAGCCGAGGCCAAATCAGCGTTGGAGACTTGGGCAGATTGGTTCATACAGTTTCCTACTTTCACATACCTCCGAGTTTATGGTTATGTTGGAGAGCCTCTGATGTTGCCAAGATATCCGTCAGACAAGATTGTCTTTATGGAGTTTCTCAGGCAAATGCAGCACGTTCACTTCTTTCTTCGTAGTCGTCATAAGGCTGCGGCAAATTTTCCATTCTCATTGGGAATTTTCACATGTGATGCAGCAACAGATGCCAGGCGTATGTCTACTGAGATAGAAAGGTTCAAATTCAAGCCTTATACTGAGAGGCATTCCTATGATCCTCTTGGACATTATGCAAATCGGTTAGAGCGAGGGATTGCACATACGCCAGCACTTGAAGATTTTTGGGCAAATTGTGAAGACGAATTCGAAGTTCGTCGTCGTCACTATTGTAGACTCACTGTTGGACAGCTCTCTGATTACTTGTCAGAAGATGTTGATGGTTTGTCGGATGATGATGGAGAAGTTCTTCTCAATTCTTATGTTAAAGATCAAGTTGCTAGGCAGCCACTTCGCTCACCTGATTGGTATGCTAAAGAGAATACTTCTATTGAAGAGGTTTCCAGATCAGTTATCAAGATTAGTAAGTTATTCTTGGAGAGTAAACGAACACGGAAGTCAGTTCCTGTAGCAGAGCCGCCAAAGGATTTCTCGTCATTGCCTTCTACTTCTAGAGCAAAACCCAGAGTTAAAGCCATTATAATACCTCCGGAAGGAGTTAGACTCAGTGGAAACACAGGGAAGAGAGCTACTGGTAAAAGGAAGCAGAAACAGATTGAGAGTGTTCCTGAGATTCCAGTAGAGACATTAATTCAAACTGAGCCTCACGTTTCACTTCCTAGTTCACCTCACGTTCCGCCTATTGATATAGATTCTGAGCCTGAGCCACAAATTCAAGCAGGATCGGAGACAACTGAAACACCACAGGTTGATACATCAGGGACAGTCTCTCCGCGAATTGAAAATATTGTTCAGTCTTGTTGGCTCGAAAAGTCTTTGGGAAGACAAAGGCGTGAACCGTCATACAATCTTGATTTGTCAGAGTTTGGTGAGCCCTATCAGAAGAGATCAAACAAGAAGATTAAGAAGCAAGTGCACATCGAAAAGACCCCTGAATCAGAGATTGTGATAGAAGTTGCAGTGCCTCCAGAAGGTAAAAGCTTGGATGAGGTCGAAGTGGGTGACTTTACATTCACTAAGGCAAATCTTGGCAGGACTACACGAGAGACAGATGTAGCTCTTCTTAAGATTGTTACCAATAATCTTGAAGAGCGTATCACGAAGGATGGAGAAGATAAGGCTTTACTCAAAACTGAAATTAGTCAACTTCGTCAATACATTTCTGATCTTGTTCATGGGAATCCAAATAGAGCACCTGTTCTTACTCAACACACACCTGCAGAGAAACAAAAATTGGATCAGTTAGTCAGCCATGGCAGACTTTTGGATGATTGGATTGACAGTTTAGTTGCTGCTGGTAAAACTCTTCTTGCAGATTTGTATCAATTGAGGAGTGAGGCACACAGACTCCGTCAGGGTATTCAGTTGCTGGATATTGCAGTTGCAGAGAGTTTGGCAAAGGATCGTGTTCTGGTATCTCAGTTATCAGTTGCATGCGATGCTTTGGAGATGATCGAAGATCAAGAGAAAGTCTTCACTTGGAGAGAGCAGCACCTTCTCAGAACAGAAATATGTGAGAAGATCTCTTCTAAATTGTTTTCACTGAAGGATGACGTAGTTGGAGTGCTTGCACTTGTCAGTGGCTTCGTTGTTCAGATTCCATGTCATTATCTTCTCGAAGATGGCACGTATGTGGAGTTGGAAAAAGTGCAAGCAGAATTCGAGAAGCTGATTTGTGACAGCCTTGAAGGTGAACCTAGGGCGCCAAAGTTAGAGAATGTTTCAGTAATTGCAGCCAGTTTGAGAAAGGCGACTGAAGAATGCAAAGATGGTGTGCACACAATTACTGAAAGTGGCAGAGAACTAAAGAAACAGACTGTTATTTTTAGCATCATCAAAGTGCCAGATGACGGAGAGATCGATGAGTTCTTGGTCGAAGTGTTAGACCGAGTTGACATGGAGTGATCTGTCAGTTAGAACGTGCAGTTAATTTCTAGGGTTGAGTCCTGAGCAGCAGTTAACTTGACTTCCAGTCTTCAGTTCACTTGCTGACTTAACACATGCTTATCTCATCCTCGGAATTATCAACACAGGAGTTAGGGTTAGGGTTTCCAGTTAACTGAAGGTAGTGGCCAGTTAACTTTGCTTTAAATAAGGACGTGCATGCTTGCACATTGTCCAATTAGGTTATTTGTACCAGTTAAACTGAGGGTAGTTGCCCAGTTAACTGTATAGTTTACTTCATTAGGGTTAGGGCGCATAACTTGCATGCATTGCAAGAACTGTAGTGAACTCAAGGTGATTTTAGGGTTACCTACACCTTGATGTATATAAATAAGAGCTTTTGCTCATTTGTAATTAACTTTTGCTTGAGAGAGAAATATATGCTGCGCCTACCTTGCCCTCAATATTGCTCTTTATGGTATTTGTTCATGTGTCTTCATTATTGCAATTGATTGTTATGCCACATAGGGTTTCGAAAGATTGTAATGCTGGATTCTTCCATAGTTTAGAGAAATCTGTCTTGTGAATCTTTTATTGTTATGATCGAACGTTATGCCACACAGGGTTTCGTAAGATTGTCATGATAAAACCGTTTTGTGAAGTGTTTACTATGCTGATCGAGTGTTATGCCACACAGGGTTTCATAAAGTTTTCATGGTGAATCTTCTCTTAGATTAGGAAAATCTGTTTTGTGAATCTTTTATCATTACGATTGAGTGTTATGCCACATAGGGTTTCATAGAGATTTTAATGATAAAAGCTGTTTGTGAGTCTTTACTATGCTGATTGAGTGTTATGCCACATAGGGTTTCATAAGATTATCATAGCAAATTCTCAAATCTGTTTTGTGCTTAATAAACTTGTTCAGATTGAGATGATAGTTGCGCCACCTTGCCTTCAAGTAGAGAATCTGAATGCGTTTATCGTCCGATAGTCATAACCTTGCTCCGTTTCCTCTTGCTCTGTTTTCCTGAGGAGATTGGATAGATATAAGTTGTAGTTTAGTTGATTTGCGAAACCAGAGAAAACTCAGCTGCAACGTGTAAGTTCTTTCAAGAAAGCCTTGTGCCTCTAGCAGCTGAAACAAAAAGACAGGACATAGTTTTAGCTTATTTTTCCTTTGCAAGTACTTTGTAAAGCACAACGAGGGAGCTTCCCCTCCATAATTTGAAGAGCACTCATTACGTAGTGTACATAGGCTGTTCATAACAACTTCTACTCCAGAGGTGTTAGTTGTTACGCCAACAAAAAGCATGGAGAAAATTCTAAGTATAAACTTCGTCCACCTCCTAGGCCAAAATGCGCCCATCCAGCAAGGAAGTCAAGGAAAGTTAAAGAAGTTCATTCTGTAGCCATAGCAAAATGCGCCCACCTTGAGAGTTGATAGTAAAAATTTTTTCTAAGTGTTGAAGTTATCCTCCACCACCCCCTAAATGCGCCCATCCTGCACATAGGTGGAAATGCGCCCAAAAAGCAAGTAAGTCAAAAGGGTCAACAACTTTCATCCTTCTCCCTATGCAAAATGCGCCCAAAAGAGGGCATGTAAGGACAAGAAAGGGAAGTTGAAGGGTCACAAGATGGCGTTGGAAAAGGCTTCATTCTCCTCTCCCTCTCAAATGCGCCCATGCAACAAAAGGTCAAAGGAGTCAAAGAAATTCGTCCTCCTCACCCATCAAAATGCGCCCAAGTTCAAAGAAGTCAACAAGTCAACAAAAGCTCGTCCTCCTCATATGCCTAAATGCGCCCAAATGGGGCCATGTGAAGACAAAATAGGGAAGTCCAAGGGTCATCCTGCATAAGGTGTGATATGCGCCCAAGCTGAAGTCAATAAAAGGTGTTGAAGTTGAAGTGAAATATGCTAGGCGTGTTGAATATTCACCTTCAATTGTTATATGCGCCTAAGGTGGTAAATAAGAAGTGGAATATTGCTAGGCGTGGTGATGAATATCCTTCAGCATGTGTCATTTGCGCCCAAGGTGTTGAGTGAAGATGAATAATAATATTGCTAACGCGTTGGAGTGTTAAATAAAATGTCTTTCAAGTATGAAATAAAATGGAAGGTGGTGAACAAAAAATAAGATGTGCTAGGCGCCTTCTTGAAAATTTTCTAAGTCAAGTTGATAAATTTCCACCACTGGCAAATGGACATGGATGAAATAAATTTTTTCTCATAGGCAAGGTGAGCAAGATTGAACCAAAATTTTCAAAATGCATGGTGATTTAAAATTTTCTCTAAGGCAAGGTATTTTCTTCCTTAGAAAATACGCCTGGACATTGAAGGTGGTAAATTTTCCTGAAGCACGAGCAAATTTTCCAGTGATGAAATTTGAGAGTGTTGACAAGGCAGGATGAATTTAAAAATTTTCAAGTCAGAGCAACAAGATGTTCACAGAGATGAGGAACGGGATTAAAATTGATTGAATAATATTTTTCTAAGGTTCAAATTTTAAAAATTTAAATGAACCCGTTCGTTGTGTACCCATGGATTCATCGCGTTTCAGAGAAAATTTTCTTCTGGGTACTGGACATTTGTAATGAGGAATGGATTTCTTTGTCTTCCACACTTCGCCGAGGCCTTCAGTATGAAGAATTTAATCAGTGCTCAAATTGTGAAATTTTCATAAGAAAAATTTAAAATCTTCTAAGGGAAATTTGAGTAAAATGATTTTTGAAAGGAAAATGCTTCGAACGATGAATTCGAAATGAATTGCCTAGATGATTTTAATCCAGTTCTTCACAGATGAATTTTCCATAGCCGAAGAGAAGTAAAATTCGAATTCAAGTGACAGAGCTTCGGCTGGTGAATTAAAAGATGAATTTAAATTAAAATTTTCGAAAGTGAATTTGAAATGTGGCAGTCAAAGTTGAACTTCTAGAAGATTGAGATTCTCAGACAAGTGTCAGAAATATCAGAGGAGGGAAATTCAAATGAAGTAGTGGAAATTTAATTCACTGACTATACTTAGCTTCTTCTACAAATTGATTTTTGCTAAAAGAGCTGAGAAGTTTTTCATTTCTCCTCACCAGCTTAAGGGAATTCAATTTGCTCTGAGTTTAATATTGTAGTGAGTTGTTGAAGACTAGAGTGCTGAAGAAGTTCGAATTTTTGTAGCTGCAATTGTTGAGGAAGTTCGAAGGTTGCAGTGAGGGGTGTTGTAAGTTGCTGAAGTTGTTGAAGCTCGATTTTGTTGCTGAAGTTTGAAGTTACCACTGCAAGTGAAGAAATTTCGATTTGAAGAGGAATATTGCTGAAGCCTGAAGAAGATCATATTGCTGGAGCTGAGAAAGTGCGCACTTGCTAAGTTATTTGCTGATTGAAAAGGTGCGAATTTACTTAAGTTTGTTGCTGAAGTTCAAATCTGAAGTGAATGATTGCTGAAGGCGTACGAATTTTCAAAGAGTGAGGTTACTAAAATCTGAAGTTGCTGAGGAGGTGCGCACCTACTAAGTCTGCAGTTGCTGAAGAATTGAAGAAGTGTGAACTCAAATCTGCAGTTGTTGGGTGTGAAGTGAAGTTGCTAAGGCTTGCTCAGAAATTTTCTAAGTATTGAAGCTCGAATCCGTTGAAGGAGAAGTTGAGGTTTGTGAATGAGAAATGATATTGCAGCTTCTCAAATTCTTGAAGTTGATTGGCAGCCCCTGCACAATATTTTATTTATTTTCTAAATTAATTTACTCATGAATGTTTATTGTCCTGCAGATGGCTGAGGCAAGGGCAACTGGCAAGGATAACAATGGTGCGTCAAGACAAGCAATAAATCAAGAAGCTAAGCAAGACATTTATGCCAGAGTCAAAATTCATTTCGAAGTTGGGGCAAGCTGACTAATACCAACTTGGGCTCCGTCAACCTAGAAACTTTCAAGAACAGAATGCTGGGGATCGGTAGTCATCGACCTTCGAACACTTCGCACAACATTGTTCGAAGCGGATTATATGCAGCTGCTGGTTTCCCACCAGCCATTCAGTGTTCAGAGCTGATGATGGAGTGCGCCAACTGCTACGAGAAGGATCACAAATCGATCATGTCACCAGATGGACAAGTGCTCGCCAACCTCACTCCTGCTGCAATTGGTGAAGCCTTTGGAATTCCAGTGCATAGAAATATGATTTACAAGTCCAGGGAACGAGCTGAGCTAATGTATGCTTCTGCATTCGAGAGATGCACGGAGACGATCAATACTCACTGGATGAGCAATCCCAAGCCTTCTCGTACGAAGCTGCCAGGACAAATCATAGCAGATGACTTGAAGCAGGAATACTGTGATCTCATCATGATGCTGAGTCGAGTTGGAGGTTGCCTGCAGTCATTTATTTTTGAGCCCTGGATGTTCTATTACATCAACCTCGTGCTGGAAGGAAAGGATTACGTCAACTGGGCTGCAATGATCAGTGACAATTTGCACGAGCAACTCTTGAGCCTGAGGAGAACGAAGATGTTCTATACGAGCTCTTACATCATCTACATGTTGGCTCGTATGACGAGATATAGAGGAATTTCATACAAGGAGCCTGTTGGTTGTGGCTCTCACCAGTTTAAAATTCATGAGGCTTGTCTACAGTTGCATTTGACTAGTACCACTTATTACAAGCGTGTCAATGACGCCTTCACCATGCACATCACGAGACTGCTTCAGGAGCGGATGCATCACAGGATCTCAAGAGAGGCCCAGGAATTGATCGAAAGGTATGGGTGCTGGTTTATACAATTTCCGAAGTTTTCTTACATAAGGCTGCAAGGTTTTTCGTCTTATCCATATAGACTGCCTAAGTACCCAACCAACAGAATATTGATGTTAGAGATATCTAGGCAATTGGTTGCCTACAATAAAATTCAGAAGAAAAAGAAGAAGGGAGGTGTTGACTTCCCAATTGTCATGGGCAATTCCGATGAAGTGTGTCCTTCATTACAGGCAGCCAGAGAAGCCGAGAGTGAGCTTAAGTTCTATCACTTCTCATATCACACCAGCCGACAACACTATGACCCGCATAACAACATCAAATGGGTACTGTCAGAGGAATTTAAACACAAGGCAAATATTGAGGATTATTGGGCTGATGCATCGGATGAGGTTGAAGTCAGGAAAAGAATGTTCTCTCGGTTGCCAATTAACATGATCAGGGAGTGTGAAGTTGTTCCGGTTCCAGACCAGGTGAATGAGGACATGGACGTTGTCCATCCATATTATGTAGCAGTGAGAGATACTCCACTTCCACTCCCGGATTGGTCAGAACCAGAGGTTGCTGACTTGGACATGCTTTCTATTCCGGTCTTGACATTTACTAGAGCATGGGTTGACAGGCGGGTGAACAGGTTCAAGAGTAAGTCGATTGCTTTGACTTACAACTTGATGGGAGATCACAGGACACCCACCACCGGTAGGAAGAAACAAATCACACGAGTTCCAGAATCCAGAAGGAAGGAGCCAGTTCGGCATCCACGAGTTGCAGTTGAATCACCCACGCCATTGGAGACATGTTCTCCAAGTATACAGGAGGTTTCTTTGTTTGCTGATCAAAGGAATGCATTGAATCAGGTGCAAGCAGTACAGGAGAATAATCAGCCACCACGGAGAGAATCAGTTGGCCAGAGCGTCAACGCACCTAGTAGAGTTGATTAGCAAGATGATGAGGGGACTACTACTGACCCTCAGTTTCAGCAAGAGTTAGAGGCGGCTTTGGATGATCATGATATAGTTTCAGGAGACACTCAGCCACTTGAGGACGATGAGCCTCACCAGAATGATGTAGAGGTTGAACAAGTACGGGAAGTAGAGGCACAAGAACAACAGCCATTTGATATACAGTATACAGTACCTGATTGGCTCAAGGATAGGATGAGAAGAAGCGCCAGCGAAGAAATTGATCCAGTAGTTGAAATGGAAGAGTTCTTGAACAGGATCAGTGCACCTCCACAGAAGAAGAGAGCACGAAAGTTTTCAAAGATATCAACTGATGAGGATGGTTCCCGCACCCTTCACGTAGCCGTGCCACAGGTTGATTGTGACCGAAATGAAGCAGTGCTAGAAAACTACGTGGTCACAACTTTGGAGTTAGGATGCCCCACAGGTGCACAAATTGTAGAAGAATGTGATAACTCCTATCACGCCCTCAAGGACAGGTTATTCAAGAAGGAAGGAAAGTACAAGAAGTTGAAACGAGAGCATAAGGCTTTAATAGGATATGTGCAGCAGTTGTCTCGTTCTCGTGGGCAGGAGATTCTAGTGATAGAGCCTCCAGCGGAGATGCCTAGAGAGTCAATCAGTGGCTTGATGGAGTTAGGGAAGATGGCACAGGAGGCAGACAAGTGGGTCACGGGAGTTCGTGTTGAGACAAAAAAGTTTATGGAGGACCTTGCTCTTGCTTTTCAGCAGGCTTCTAGTATTTTAGCACAGATGGAGGTAGTTGATCGGGCTTGGGGTGATACTTCCGTTTATCAGAGCAAGGTTATTCAGCGTCTTGAGGCATTGAGACATGTCCCTTTGCGGTTGCTGATTGATGGAGGGGTCATTTAGGAGAATGACAGGTACGACTTCTCTAGATGGTATTCTTTAGCAATCACGGTACGTGGTTTCTTCAATGCAGCACAGGCGGATTCAACTAGAGTACGGAAGGCTATGGCCAATATTATTGATGGAGTTCAGAATACTTTTGAGGCCATATTTGCTAGGTGGTTGAATCTAGATGAGGTGAATGTTGATAATTTGAGAGGTAGGCTGGTGTCTTTCTTTTCAAAGGTAAAGACCTTCGTACAAGATGATTTCGAGAACACTTCTACTTTCTCCACCTTGATCCAAAGCACGCAGGATTCCTTGGTTGCTTGGAGAAAATCTTGTGCAAGACATGAGCAGTCTGTTACAGAAATTGAGTTCCAACTTGATTGCATTCCACCCATTTCAGTTTAGGAGGTTGAGACTGTACTTGGCAGATTCATTGAGTTTGCAGCCAGAGAGAAGGAGAACGGGAATGCACTACTGGACGATGATCTTCTAGAAGATTGATTGTGGGCATTAATTGCCTTTACTTTTTCGGAAGTGAGTGGGAATCTTTGCTCATTTATTGCACCACTCCCCATTCTGGTAGTTTTTAGGGTTAGGGCTGAGGTGGCTTAATCTTAGCCACTCTTTTGATTGTAATCTTAGCCGTCCATTGGACTGGGCTACCTATAAAAGGGGGAGTCCCCCTCATTTGTACCTCATTAGAATTAGACTAGCATTAGATTTGGAGATCAGACTAGAGAGTAGAGCAGAGTAGACATTTTGCTTGATAGTTTAGCATAGTGTGGAGAAGAAAGAAAGTTTTCCCTATGAAAACTTTTGTGGAGATTGTTGTGTAAAACTTTCATGATAATAGATCTTTTCATTGATGGTGGAATTCGTCTTTGTCATGGATTGCTAGCAATATCTCTTCATCCTTTCGGATCCAAGCAGCATAAAGTAGCATAATTTTCATTTCATGCAAGTAGTTTACTTTGATGTGTGGTGTTTTATTGAGGTAGCTTTATTTCATTCCATACCACTAGCAGCTTGTTGATGATAAGTTCGCCTTGCGTGGTCCACTGGAAATTATCTCGAGTTTAACTTCGATTGTGATTTGTATACTTATATGCGTCGTCCTGATGGTATATGTATGCTAAATTATAATTTGAATATCTTTTGCTATCCCTTTGAAGATTGCACTAATTTTGCTGAAGCTGTCCGACGTGAGGCTAGGTGAAATTCGGTCGAAGTTTGCCGAAATTGAGCTCCACATATCTTGCATTTAGAATAGAATATAAGTTTCTTAGGGCCTACACTCATTTACTTTCCGCACATTTCTGGTTAGCTTTAGGAAAATATACCTTATTGCCAAATCATACGTGCAAAATCCCCTTCAAATCATCCATCTGTTGTTAACTGCAAGAATCTTGAACAATTGTGTAAGTCCCCTCGTGAAAACAGCAATTCACATCAAACCAACTGAGGGTATTCTAAGTATTTTGGAACCTTGGAGTTGAACGTGCGAACTTTCTTGCAATCTTAGCGCACAAAATACTTTGATCAAGAGAGAACGGAGTAGCCTTTGGACTATTTTGTTCTACTGATTGGTGCGGTCACAAAAATCACATCAACAGATCTCCCATTGATGCTCTGAATAAAGGGTTCCCAAGATTGAGGAAGACCATTTAGTGCCAGCATAGCAAGATCTTTGTCTGCAATTATATCCCCAATAGCGCTCAATTGATCTCTCAAATCAGAAATCTTCATAAAGAATGAGATGACTGAATCATCTTTAGCCATTTTTACATGGTGAAGTTGTTGTCTCAAAGCAAGGGCTCTGCTGGTGTTGTTGATCTCATACAATCCTTTTAGAGTATCAAACATTTCTTTAGCTGTCTTCAACTTGGAGATGATCGGTACTAGGTGATTCATCATAGAGTCTATCATGATCTTTCTAGCCTTCGTGCCTGTTGTACCCAAAATAAATTTTTGGCATTCTGTATAAATTGAGCTAAATCTTGTTAAAATGCAGTCAAAAGTCTGTTTTAGGTCAAACCAAACATAGGGTCTTTGTGGGTTTCTGTCAAGGAACACGTGCAAAATTCTGAAAATTTGAAAATCAGGGTTTTACGCTATTTTCGGGAAACCCGAAAATACCTTCGAAATGATTGAAAATGATTTTGATAGGATTAAAAGGCTTCACGATCACATTGGTCAAGTCGGAATCATCAAAGACACGTTTTACTCTGGTGGGTCTATTTCTATTTTTAGGGAACAAAGTTAGGAGCTCATGACCATTAATGGCAGATTGGCCAGTACCAGTCTGAAAGCTAAGCTTCAAAAGCTTCAACGATGCAACCATGGCGAAAAAGATCTAAAAGAAGGCTGCTTGATGGAGGAGATTCCTGAAACCCAAAAAGGTCAAAATTTGACTAACTCTAGAAACGTTACGAAGGAGAGATCATTTCACACTACTGAAAAGAGCCTTTTTCAAGCAGGGGCGCCGATGATCTTTAAAGGTCAAATGCAGTCTGTTGAATCATCCAAGGCATTCATCCTCAGCGTTTGCTTGCTGGCACAACAACGAAACAAACAGCTAGATCATTTGATGAGTTGATCATAAGCAGTTACCGACGAAGCAAAAAGAGGCAGTTGACGAAGTATCAAGAAACAACTGTCGAAAGTAAAGATCAAAGAAAAAAGAGCCTTTTCCAAAGAAAGGCGCCCTTCTTTCTGGACCTCTAGATGCTGGCAAATGACCAAAGGCTTCCCAGGACAATCTTCTCAGCCTAGGTAGATCTCAACAACGCAACTACAAGCACAAGCACCTGACGAAACAGTCAACAAATAATTAGGATCAAACCAGGCAACTTTTCAGATGAGGATAACTAAGCTGAAGGACAAAAGCGCCCTTTTCAATGAGGGGCGCCCTTGAATAAAGGAACCCTAAAATGACTTCTGAAATTTTCAACTCCAGTCATCTTTGGTGAAATGGAGCTGGCTACCTGACGAGATATCAAGCAAGATCATCTGTTTCTCCGATCAACGAGAAATCCAGATCGAAGCGCGAGAGGTCAATTCAAAAGGCTGAAGAATGAAGATTGAAAACTCACTAAGGCAAAAGCAAAAGCGCCCTTTCTTTTGAAGCCTTGAACTCAGCTTTTTGCCATCATGTCTCCCAGGCACTTCTCTTCAGGTTAGATCCAGTTCAACAGTGAATGTACAAGCAACAGCTCAGGATCAACAGGTCAAGCTAGATTCAGGATCAAATTGAGGTCATTCAACAGAGAAAATAATAAAAAACTTGCAAAACTCAAAAGGGACGCCTAGACGAAGTCAAAAGCCAAGTTGTTGACTAAAGTCAAGATATTTTGAGATAAACTTGGCCATCTCACTCCACGATCAGTGGAAATCACCTTTTTGAACTTCAGATCAAGCCAAAACAACTTTTGATCATGAGTTAAGTTCCCAAACTTGTGGATCTAACGCTTGAGTCTATGTAATCAAGGTATAGGCATCCCATTTCATTATTTCATTGCAGGTTGATGATCAAGAACAACCATAAGCTCTCAAGGATGCCATTTACAGATCTGGCCAAGGTTTTCATCCGTTCTTCGATATTTCTTGCAGATCTGAAGCAGAAGAAGATTGCTAATCTGAGGTTGGATTCAGAGACAAATTTTCTTAAGGAGTCGGATATAAAAACTTCCAATCCATCTTCTGTCTACTTCTTCTCTTCTTGTCTTAGGTTTTCTTGCATGTCACACAAGGCAAGAGGCTACATCAGATCTGATCAATTGGGTAGATTCAGCATAATTTTCCATTGAAACTCATTTCATCAGATTTTCCAGAATCAACAAACTTGCTGCCCCTATTTTTGGGGGTTTTTTCCGAAAAAGTTTCAGAATAAAAATTCTAAGGAACTGGGCTTGTTCAGCATTGAAGCACGAACAAAACCCATGTGCTAGACTTTTTCCTGAAAAATACTTCTCGATAGGGTGCTATTTTCAGGGGTTTTTCAGAAGTTGTCTGAACACATCTGTGTTTACAGTCAACAAACGAGTTCTTCACAGAATGACAATTTGGCATCCTTGGGCTCCAATTGAACAACCGGACCTTGCACCAGCAACTCTCCAACCATATCTTACACGTTGTTGGAGAGCAAACGGACATCATCAGCAGTCTATGGATCTTTATCTTTGAAAAGAATACATCTCCCGCTCAGTGGAGAGCCGTAGCAATTACTTTGGACGAAGAAGAAAGAAAGGCTGATCTTGCAGAAAAAAGACCAATATTACCACCTCCCGCATGGCAGTAAGCACCTTGGCTTGCCAGCTGCGAAGAGGTCATTCCAAGCATGGAGCCGCCAAAGTTACCAAGAGCAATAGCTTGCGCAAGAAGAGATGTCGTGTCATCAAAGCATTGACTATCCGGAAACAAAAGAAGTCAACACATGGATCAAGGAGCTGTTGACCAGAAATGGTGAAGTGTGAAAAGGCACCAAAGAAGGACGTCCTACACCCTCCAAGTGGCACTTATGATACTTGAGTTTGACTTGATGCTTCTTTCCAAGTCAACTCAAGATGACATTAAATGTAATTGGAGTTAATTTGATGCCCCTTTCCAAGTTAACTCCATATCCCTTAAATCATGCATTGTCAGATCCCACTGATTAAGGATGTCTAATCGGCTTCCATGATTTGTGGGTCTTAGATCTCCACTAAATGTGGATGTCTATTTTGAAGAGATACTTTCATTAAAGTTCACCTTTAGTTTACTCTCAGTCAATTGAAGTAGTTTCCAGTTGACTCTTTGTTTACTTTTAGTTAATTGAAGTAGTCTTCTAGTTAACTACTTGTTTCCCCTTTTTAGGAATAAATCTTGCTAATTGATTGGCAAGAACTCATTGTTAACTCAAGGAGATTTTGGGGTTGCCCACTCCTTTGAGTTCTATAAATAAGAGCCCTGGGCTCATTGTTTGTTTAACATTTACTTGCTATGCAAAATTGCTGCGCCATTTTTGCCAACAACTTTGAAAGCGAATATTTGTTCACTCTTGGATGAGAGTTCGTTGGTTGATTGTAATTGTGCATGATTTCGTGCCTTTGCTATCCCAACCTTTGTAATTCGTTGATGAAGCTTGAAGAAGAATATTAGAAGGCGCTTGCATTTTGATCTACCTATTTGAGTTATTTCCACGTCTTGTATCTAATAGCTTGTTGTTTCATTTCCCTCCTCGGATAGGGGTTCCTCCTCCTTCGATATTTGTCATTGACAGTTATCGTTTGTTGTTGTTTAATGTATTGTCCTTCAATCTATACTTCGGATAGGGGTTTGTCCTCCTTAGCAAGGTTGTCGGCCAAGACATCGTCAATTTGTTGTTTCTTGTAAACCGTTTCGTAGCCCATACCTCAGATAGGGGTTCCTCCTCCTTGGCAGGTCTTAGATCCAGTTTACCGTAAAGAGTGTTTGCTTGTACCAACGTTATCCCGACATATATCCGAGAGTTCAGAGCCTCGGCCATATTCTCAGGAGACAACAAATTCAGGTGATCCAACCAATCCATTCCTGCTCCTATACCCTCATGCTCTGTTTACCTTGAAGGTATTGGATAGATTAAAAGCTAGAATAGTCGTAGTTAAGATCTGCAAAAACCAGAGAAAAAGCTTAGCTGCGGTGCATTGTGTTTGTGCACCCTTGTGTCCTATCGCTGAAGTACAAAAAGATAGGAATCTTAGTTTACCATACCCTTCCTTATGCATTGCTTTCAGCAGAGAGGGACTTCTCCTATTTAAATAAGGAAGAAGTGTTGCAATACATTTGAAATAGTTGAACGTTTACAATCAACACTCCAGAGGTGCTAATTTAAACACCAACAGTGCCATTTTTCTTCCATTGGATTTTCTTAGTATCACCAGAAGGCTCGGGCATATCACTTTCCATGAAATCAAGAAGATCATTCTCCTCTAATGCAATGAGTACCTTGGGTTTCCAAGAGTTGAAGTTGGAAGCTCCATCAAGCCTATCTTCTACCTTGAGACCGCTCACCATCTTCTTTTGCACAAATTCACCTTCAAAGATCTGCCCTAGATGAAAAGTTGACTTGATTGCTTAAATAAATCTGATCGGATCTTTGCTTAAACCCGCTCTGATACCATGTTAGTTTTAAGATCAGATTTAACAGAAAGCGGAAATGCAACACATGAACAATAAACACAGCAGTTTACCCTAGGAAAACCCTCCTTCTTGAGGGAGAAAAACCCAACAAATTATATCTCTTATATATAGAATAAGCGCAGAAATCTGCTTTACAACTTGGCCCACACACAAGGCCGATCTGATGTAATGAGAGATAGCACCTCTCCTGGGTGTGAATATATAAATAATATAAGTTTTCCTTGATATTGATCTGCTGATGTAAAGAATTGATCTGCTGCAAATGTACGAACTCCCTCTTGAAGTGCAACTTGTCTATTGAATAATTGAATGATCAAATGAATGATCATCACATGGTATATATACAAATCAAAGGTGTCCTTTCATTTAGGGTCGGCCTTTTTCACAAAACAAGGTGACCATTTATTTGAGTCGGCCCATAAATAATAAATAATATTTATAGCAAGTCTGCCTTGCTTTTCTTTTATTTATTATTTATTATTATTTAATTAGAGAGAAAAATATCTCCGCCGCTATAAACATCAACAATTTTGACTCTACAAGTTGCAATTGGAAGATCCAACTCAACCAAATTGTGATTGTTCCCATAACTTTTTAATCACTAATTTGTTTTGTAGTCTTTTGACTCCCAGTATCCTTTGCAACTCACATTGTTTTGACGGAAAGATGCATGCAAGTTCATCAACAACTAGGGATCACGATTTATCAACCACACAAACTGTATTTTTTGACAACCACGAACATTGCAATTTGCAACCTCCTTGTCGCAATTCTCTACAAGATGTGACCTCCTCACCATCGCTTGCCCTAGATATGACCCTATGACCTCAATCCACAATCATGACCTCCAACCTTTGCAAATAACTTGTGAACTCCTCTTCCAGACTTACTTCACAAGACTAAAGAATGGCTCTAATACCCAGGTTAATATGAGTGACGAAAAGAGATGAGAGAAGAGGTGTGCTCCTCATGGAAAAAGCACACCAATATATAGATTTAGAAATACCCTAGTACAACTTCCTCATTAAAGAGCTACAACCATCTTACAACAAACTTATTAATGACCTACGACTAACCACTTATTATATACAAGTGTAAACATACACTTTATTATATCATTATTCTATTATACTAATAGATGAGACAAAATTTGGATCTTTGGATTTCAAATATTGGATTATGGCAATTCTACACATTGATTCCAAATTTTGGAGTGGAGATGGTCAATAATAGTACTTGATGCATGATGGTTTTGTAGTGAGCACTGGTGACGAGAGTGACTCATCGATGGTTAGCCTTTGAGTTTGACCATCTTTCATTGGAGAGTGTCTGTATTGATGATTGGAATGCAAATTGATCATTTTTTGAGATGGCTTTACATTGTAGTCAAAAGGTCATTGCATTGACGAGTGACGTCATTTGAGAATGCATCACCTATATTAATGGTTGCATTGGATTGAGGGCAACCACTTGAGTGTTTGATTGATGGCCATGCTACGAGTTTGAGTCATATTTTGAGGATTGACACTTTTTTCTGCCAAATTTGCAATTTTTTAAGTGTTGGCATGTGTCTTGCTTGGTTTGAGAGCTTTTGGTGATAGTGTTGGACCAATCGCCAGTGTCTCCCTTTGGATTCGGGACATGGACTAATTGCCTCTTGTGGATCTGCTTATCTTTGGCATTTGTATCAGGCGTTAACAGGTCGATCTTTTGGTGCAACGACAAATGTGTTCCAACAAATGGTATCAGAGTCGGGTTGTGGGTTTGAATCCCCTCAAGTGACGCTAAGGGGGGGATTGTTTGTCTAATCACTAGCTTCTCCCTTCGGATTTAGGACATGGAATAACCGCCTCTCGTGGATCTGCTTATCTTTGGCGTTTGTATCAGGCGTTAACAAGTCGATCTTTTGGTGCAACGACAAATGTGTTCCAACAGATAGGACTTTGATTCTTCCACAAATCTATTAGTTTATAATTGTGTGCAACAATTGTTTTCTTTCTTTTGGGGTTACTTAGTTGATATGTACCTGATTTTTCAAGATTATTTGCTTTCTTTGGTACATAGTGGCTAGATGGATCTGTTGGAAAGATTCACCCTTTTGTGGCATGATTTGAGATCTCAAATTACATAAGGAATGATTGGCATGCTCGCATATCCCATAGCTAATCCAAGACCTATAGTGACTTTGGATTACAAGGGGGTTTGTTGGATATATGCTCACTTTACACTTTGGTTCATATTTCTTCCCTATGTTTCATGTTTGTTGATTATAGATTAATCACATCTTAATTACCATGGGTATTTAGGTGATTATGTGGTGGTTGAGAGGGTGTTTGCTCCACCTTGGATGCATAAGTACATGGTGCATCTCTGATTGATAATCAAAGGAATGGAAAAAAATGCTCTGTTTGGTTTTTATTCTTCTTCTTACTCCATTGATCCTATTGGTGTGTTTTATCATGATATATTGTATTGGATGCATATTTTCAAAATTTCTGGTTTATTTTCCTGTATAAGAGCAATAAATGCTAATGATGTAAAATTCAAAGCCAGTTATTCAAGTGAATTGATCTCTATGAAATGTCTAAAATTTAAAATTTGAAATCCTCATTGAGGACCAACTCAGGTCATCTTTTGCTTGAGATGAGATATTAGAATGCTTATCATATTATAATTGTAATCATACACTATTTTATGAGACTGCTGGAATGTGCTTTGTCTATTTTATGTTTGCACTTTACTATACATCCTTTGTGTTTATTTTCATTGTTTTAGAATGAGGTAATAACACGCTTTTGTATTATAATTATAATTATACTCTCTATTTTATGGGAATGCTGTAAAACGTGGTTTGTTTGTTTAATGTTTGCACTCTACTACACATCCTTGGTGTCGATGTTCATTGTTTTAGAATAAGGTAATAACATGCTTGCCATATAGTTATGGTCCTTTTTACTTCTAAAGACAGGTGTTATTCTGTTTTGGCCTTGCTAGCTTTCAATTTATAACATGGTATGCATTTGATACTTATGTTTATAAAAATCATTATTCTTCTCTTTTTATCATAGGCAAATACAAAAACAGTTCCTGTCAAAACAAATGTACGGGATATTCCAATGGAAGACAGTGATAGACCAAGTGAGCTGAAGGTTACAGTTGAGCAGGACCTTGTTTCACAAGCAGAAGAGGAAGACATGGAGGCTCTTCTCGGCACGTTCGTATATTCTCTCTTTCACCAAACCTCTTTATTATGTAGATATCTTAGTGTCTGAAATAATAAGTATATGAATTCAATATCTGTTTTGTTCTGAACGCTCTAAAGCCAAAGTAAGGAATCATTTCATTTGATGTTGTTCAATAACTGTTGAAGGCCATTTATTGATTTCCAGTTGCTTTGCGAATTTAGATGGGTGAAAACTATCTTTTAAATGTTTATTTGGTAAACAAGGGTTTTTAAAGTGTGTCCTGCAACCATTGGGACAAAAGGGAGGACCCAGAACTCAGCTGGTGCTAGAGCATTTGTTACCCAAGGGAAACTGAACTTGAGTTGCTTTTTTAACAAATATACTTATTAACCATTTCACCACAACACTTTGGCTAGCTGATAAATGCATTGTTTCAAGGTTTAGGGAGCTAAATGTGGATACAATAGTGTCATACAAACCATTTGGATGGTAAATGGTCAGAGTAACCTGGTAACACATTTCCTGCTGCCACCCCTCCCCTCTGTTCTCTGTTTCCTCATTTCTGATACTCAAGGACAGTTAGGAGACAGTTCCTCACTGTCTTTGATCAAATTGTTTTTAGGTGAATGTTTCCCATATGGCAACAAAGTGGGGGAACATTTCTGAAACGTTGCCCAAATTTCCTGTGAGAATCAGAAACCTCTAGCTTTTTCTTTTAGTTTCTGACATATCACTTCACAAGTCTGGATTTTCAAATGTTTTGATGTTGAATGTTCATAGTCTTTAAGGCTCTTAGCTCAATAAAATAGTTTTTATTTTTTATTATTATGATAAAATAGCATTGGAAGTTGAAACTTTCATATTTTAATTCATCCCAAGCCATTTCCGGTAGTCTATGATTTCAGATTTCATTTGAATACTTAATTGTTGTTCTATATTTCACTTCATAATTTTCAATGTCAAATGTTCATATTCTTTGGCTCCAATGTTCAATAAAATATATGTTCTTTTATCATAAAATAGTAGCATTCTATAGGTATGTGTCCCCACCTTAGATCATCACCTTTTTTGGATGAGGATGCCCTTGGGATATTGGGGAGATGTTCCCTTGCCACCTCCTCCTCCCATTGCCATCTGCAAATGGGAAACATTCTCGAGACATTCCTCTCAAATAGGGAAAGCTTTTGGGGTGTTGAATGGATGCCATGGAGTCCCTGGAATGGCATGAGAACTTCATGAAGTACCTTGATTGTTTTTGAAACTATGGGATGTCCTTGTGGCTTGGGATGCCAACAAATGAGATTATTTATTTAAAAAAAATAAAAATAAAAATTGGAATTATAATCCACTAACCTTAGCTCTAAAATTGTAATGGGCCTCACCCACACGCTAAACCTTGAAAAAAATTATAAATAGACATGCCCACCCTCAATCCGAATCACCATCGACACTCTATAATTTGTTATTGCATTGACTGAGAGCAAGAGCAAGAACACGACTTTAATCATCTTCATTGATCAAACATTCGTCAACTGTTTAAAGTAAGATTTCATACATTGTTTTTGGTATTTGCATTTTCATTGCTAAATCTAAAATCAGTGATCATAGTTCTTTGTTTGTTTTCAATTTAAATATTCAATATATTGTTTTCATATGGCAAATTATTTGTCAGGTTTAGAAATAATTATTGCTTTAAAACAATCCTGAAAACAGCATTAGGGGTTTATAACAACAATTTTTAGGGGGGTTTTAAATATTTAGTATTTTAAGATTTTATGTTTATTTATTAAATCATTTTTAAATGTTTATTTGCAAATTTACATAATGATATAGCCAAATTTCTGATTTTCATTTGGCTTTTGTGTATCCTCTGCATTTGTGCCTTCTATGATTTGAAGTAAGAAAAACAAAGTAAAATGAAAATCAGAATTTCTGTTTTAAAATTTATACTTCTACTAAAATTATGATCTTTTGCGTATCTTTTGTTTTTTTGCTTTGTGCTATCTAAAGTAAGAAAAACAAAAGTGAAATCCTCATTTGATGAAGGTTGAAGAACAAGGATTCCTATTTTTATGTATCCTCTACTTTTGTGCTTTGTGTGACCTAAAGTAATAAAAACAAAAACAAAATCCTTGTTTTCAAACCTTGCATTATGTATGGTTCAAATTTTAAACCATAAATTCCATTTCTTGCAGTGTCATTATGAGTTCTCGCAGCATGAGTGACAAAGAGGGTCAAGGGGTTGGGAATCCAAATATTGCAATTGAATTTGTGGTTTTGAGTACACATTTGGGAGGCGGGGGCGGGGCGCAGTAACAGAGGCAAGGGGTTGAGACAACTAGTTCTATTGGGAGTACTCATTTTAGTTGCACTTCCAGTTTGTTAGAAAAAATTGGTCGAGAGTTCCTTTGATAAGGACCATTTAAGACAATTTGCTACCAAAATGCAAGGAAAGATTGGCACATTAGGGGGCAACACTAGGCTATGGAAATACAATTTTTGTGGTCTTGTATTCCAAGACAACATTACTAGCATTATTCCTCATCTCCTTCACATCCAAGGCAAAGGCATATGGCTATGTGGCAAGTTGTCACTGAAATAGAGGATAGAGATACATAGATTGTTTGTTGGTGAAGAAAAATCACCTATAGTGCTAATATGCTAGTGAGGATTCTGCTGTAATGAATATTCTTCAACTATGTCTTCTATGCAACCACTGTTCCTTGAGGTATTGATTTATTTCAGCTGTTATGAGAACTCAAATGCAATGTCTAAATGGAAATGTTCTTTACAAATGTTGATTAATGAGTGTTAAATGATTGCAAAATTCAATTATCACAATTAAACAAGTAATTTCCACCAAAGACATACTCAGGAATGTTGTTTTTATATGATCAGATTTAATGCACAAAATTAATTCAAAATCAGACACAATAACACAGCAGATACCCTGGGAAAACCCTCCTCTTTGAGGGAGAAAAAACCCAGCAACAAAGATCTCTCTTATATATAAAATAATGGCAACAAGTCTCTTTACAATGAGGCCAATCACAAGGCCAATATACAGCACCAACTGTAGATGCAACAATACTTAGCCCTGACTTGATATCAAAAATCTCTCCTTGAAGAAATTCGCAATCTGCTCTAGATGAAATTCACACTCTGCTCTAGATGAGAATTCACACTTAATGAATGAAAGAATCGAACTTGCTTGAATGACAAATAGAGGAAGGTGACCTAGTATATATACAAATGAGAGAGGTCGCATCTCTTCATATACAAGGTCGGTGAAGTTACAAAATAATAATAATTACAAATAATAAATATATTTAGAACAAGTCGGCTTCAAGAGAAATTGAAATGTTGCCAAGTGAAGCGCCCATCTTTATCAAATGACCCATATAAATAAATAGCCGATAGGCTACATTTATTTATGTCTTTACTCATGGCTGGAAGGACGAATCTTGAAGCTGCAATATCATTAACACTCCCTCTCAGCTAGGGAGAGAACTTCCAGCTGCTCAACACAAATCATTTCAACATGATGCTCATCACATTGGCTACAACCAGATGTAAAGAATATCACCTCAACGTGATATTAGATATCGCCTCAACACGATATCAACCGTAATGACTACAACCATACTATGGTAAGTACAAGTGTTCATCACTTACGTGATGTTGTCACCTCAACGTGACTTTCACCATGACTCTCTCAGAGGGTGAAACACAAGTACAACATATGTCATGGAATCTCACACATGACATCCACCATGACTCCACTCAGAGGGTGGAACAAGGGCTTTCACCTCAAATTCCTCCGTCTCAGAGGAAAATGCATTAACAAGGGCTTGCACCTTAAATTCCTCCGTCACAGAGGAAAATGCATTAACAAGGGCTTGCACCTCAAATTCTTCCGTCTCAAAAGAAAATGCATTAACAAGGGCTTGCACCTCAAATTCTTCCGTCTCAGAAGAAAATGCATTAACAAGGCTTCACTGATACTAAGACTCTTACTCAGTCAAGGCTGGATTCTCCACCATACCAAGCTTATCTCGGAAGTACACAAACTTTATCCTAGCGAGAGGCTTGGTGAGAATGTCTGTCGTCTGCTCATCAGTGCTAATGTACCTCAACTGTACAACCTTCCTCTGTACCATATCTCTGATATAGTGGTACTTGATCTCAACATGCTTGGCTCTGTCATGAAACACAGGATTGACAGAAAGCTTCACACAACTCTGATTATCACAATGAATGATAGTAGGCTCCATTGATTTTCCAAACAATCCTGCAAGGAGCTTACGAAGCCATATTGCTTCCCGAGTTGCCATACAAGCTGCAATGTACTCGGCCTGTGCTGTACTCAATGCTACAGATGACTACTTCCTGCTGCACCAGGAAATCATAGCAGAACCCAAACTGAAGCAACAACCAGAGGTGCTCTTATGATCTGTGACACAACCTACCCAATCAGAATCAGTATAACCATGCAGTTCCAAGTCTGCATCTGAAGAATATCTCAACCCATATCCAACTGTGCCATGCAAGTATCTCAAGATATGTTTAGCTAGATACATCAACGATCCAATCAACAGTGTGTATAGAGGATCCACCAGATCTGAACTAGCTATAGCCTCCTTAAACATCTTCAGTAGGCTTCTGCTGAATCTTCAAGTTACTTGCATCAACCTTCTGACCTCTTCATCCAAGATTGCCTGCAATACTTGCCTAGATAAATGTTTCCAACGCACACCTCGGTAGAGATTCAGGGCTGTCCTCTTCGACCTCATCCCAAATCACTCAACCAATGTTAAATCCAGGTTGACTGACTTGAGCAATTCTGATCTCAACTGATGAAGAGGTACTTCAAGGATTTAGCATCTGGCCTTGCAACACTGCAACCCTTACTTGTTCTCAGCGAGCCATAGAACTCCCTCTGAAGGTTAATTCTTCCTCTTCAAGGAGATGTCTTCAGTTATTCACTCAGACTCATGGCTGCAAGCAGTGTCTCCATACTTTTCTCTTGAAAGCAATCTCTTGGTTCATCCTAATGCACATTTAGAAGAGATTACTAATAGTTCATATTACTCAACTATTTCGAAGAGAAATACCATTGCTATACATGGTTTACTCTCTCAATGTTATAGCATGAATTAATAACTATACAACAATTCATGAACATTATTCAACCATGCAATACTTATCTTAATGAAGTAGAAACTGAGGGATCGATATCAACTATCACAATATTTTCCCTTTACAGTGGCGTTGATTGCTGCTACTCTCAATGCAAACTCTTGACTTCAATTGTAGCTGATCACACAACATTGGAGTTGAAATCTTCAAGGGACTGGAACATTGTGTAGGATCATCATATAATCTGCATAAACTCGATGACCAGACAACACAAAATATGATTCAATTATCTTATCTTATCCCAGTGAAACACATATAACCAATGTCATATTTACACAACTTAGCAAACTGAATTTTAGCCTAGAGGTGAATTCAAAGATACAAACAAGAAATACTTATCTTCATATGTTGGTACACCATGAGCTAGACTTGAAGCTGTGTCACCACTTTTAGTGTTATTAAATAATCGTGTCTCTTTTGATAGATGTAGAGCACACACAGTGCTAGTAATCTTGAAATCCTCCAGATGTTTCTATAGCTAGGAGAACCACTGTTCACAAGTATATCTCAAACACATTGAGGTTAGAATTATCTACGAGCAGGATTATCGAAAAGTATTCAAAGGTTCTACCAAACTTCTCGGCACACAAGCCAATTTCTTTAAGCTTCCCATACTCATCATCATTTTGTATTCTCACTGCCTCAAAGAACAAGCACTCATGCAATACATTCATACTCAGAACCGTATATATATTCTATCATCAATACTCCAACTATTACCACTACATCTGATCTGTCAAGGTCACGAACAGATCTTCATAGAAATTGATGTTATTGAAATTGTACTCACTCAAAACTAAGCACAGTCTCGAACTTACATACACATCAAAATTCTAGCACCATCGATTCTACAACAATATAAACGTTGCTACTATGAAGACATTCAGATAATATCTCACTTCATACCTTACAAATAGTCTATGCAGAAATGAGAGCGATGCAGCTGAATAATCACAACTTTTCCGAGCACACCAGTGAAAACAAGGTCTCAAGTATCCTCATCCACTACCCCTTACCACCTCCAGAAAGAAACGAGGACCCTTCTTTAATTATTTCCGACAAAACCAATACGACTCCATACGCTAACTTCTGAAGTGGTCAGAATTTAATTCCTGCACAAAAAAACAATGAAATCGAGCTCCTTATAAAAAAATTTCCGCCAATTGAAAGATCACGACTCCTTCAGAAGATATATGACACTCTATATTGCAAGAGTTGCCTTCTAAGATTCTTGAATCTTAGACAAATACCCGGCAGCTCATGACGTGGCAATACCATTTATTTCCTTAAGGATACGTGGCAACAGAAGAGAGTCACACCTCTCAGAACCAAAAAAGATGAATATAGTAAAGACGGCAACCATAGAACCAGAAGAGTCTTAAGCACAAAGCAATCACGCCCAGAGCATGCATGAAAGACAAAAATAATATCCTGACAAGGACAAAAATGCGACTTTAACCATTGCTTCAACACGGCAAACACCAGTCGCTAGAACACTCGACGAAATTAGACGGAGACAAGATACGCGAACAAGGAAACACGGACTCCACAAGACATGCGATGGAGACAAACGCGACAGGAGAAGCAAGAGTATATAGACCCGTCATCACTTAGCGACAGGAATTCCGCGAGATAAAATTCCTGAGAGTTGGCGGATTCTTCAATAAACAATCCGCTTTACAAGCCCGCGATGAAGAGCAACACCTTATGCGCCCAGGCGATAACCAAAAATTGATGAGGTTGCTCTGTCGCTGTTGGCAACAATCCAACATAAAACATAGATACCTGGAGAGCCCCACCCGATACAAGGATCCGACGGAATTCACACAAATTGCTTGTTTTTCAGAGATTGCGGAAGCAATGAGAAACCTCTCGGTAAAGTCAATGTCCGAAGAAGGAAGTGGATCGCACAACAATTCTTCCATTGGCATGAATGGAATTTAGGGACGTGATGAAGTCTACAGGCATTAGATAAGGAATTTGATTTCCTTCACAACTCCAAGCGATATAATGATGCTCGGGAGTGTTGCGTTAATGCCATAAGCCTGCGATCTTTCTGGAGAAGATGACTAACACAGAAAATCACTAACAAGAGTTTTGGTTGCCCAAATGCGATGTCTCTAATGCAGCGATCTAGGCCTGAAATGATCGTCGGGATGAGAATGGAACTCTGCAGTGTGAGACGCATAACACCCGACAAGTGTGTAAGTGCAGGTGCGAAGGAGATACCATCGGAAAGAGTCAGCATGCCACCCTTAACGATTTCCTGAAATTCTATAGACAAGCTCTATTGACTGAATTTCTTAAACAAATCTGATCAATTCTCCCGAACCTGCTCTAATACCATGTTGTTTTTATATGATCAGATTTAATGCACAAAATTAATTCAAAATCAGACACAATAACACAGCAGATACCCTGGGAAAACCCTCCTCTTGAGGGAGAAAAAACCCAGCAACAAAGATCTCTCTTATATATAAAATAATGGCAACAAGTCTCTTTACAATGAGGCCAATCACAAGGCCAATATACAGCACCAACTGTAGATGCAACAATACTTAGCCCTGACTTGATATCAAAAATCTCTCCTTGAAGAAATTCGCAATCTGCTCTAGATGAAATTCACACTCTGCTCTAGATGAGAATTCACACTTAATGAATGAAAGAATCGAACTTGCTTGAATGACAAATAGAGGAAGGTGACCTAGTATATATACAAATGAGAGAGGTCGCATCTCTTCATATACAAGGTCGGTGAAGTTACAAAATAATAATAATTACAAATAATAAATATATTTAGAACAAGTCGGCTTCAAGAGAAATTGAAATGTTGCCAAGTGAAGCGCCCATCTTTATCAAATGACCCATATAAATAAATAGCCGATAGGCTACATTTATTTATGTCTTTACTCATGGCTGGAAGGACGAATCCTGAAGCTGCAATATCATTAACAAGGAATACCTCATAAACAATAGTTGCAAAGTGTTTGACATAATGTCAATAGCTAAATTGTAAAATTGTGAAGTGAAATTGAGAAATTGAGGCAGAGTCTCTACAACCTACATGTGATTGTAATGTATTTTATAAGATTCCTTGCATCTTCCACTGCGTTATTGACTCGACTTATTTTCCCAATGTCTTCAAGGAGAAGGTCAGGGCAATGGGCAGCACAAGGTCTCCAAAACAATGTAGGGTGCCTCGCCTTTGGTAGTCTACCAGCTGCCCCATATGCAAATGCATTGTTGTAACTATCTAGATAACATTATCCACTCGTACCGTCATCATCACCTCATCTAGTTAGCTACATAGGGTCTCGACATTTTTTACTTCATTGGAAGTGTTGACTGATTCACGAAAGACCAAATGACCTCCTTAAGTCATTAAAAGGTTAATGAGTATCCTATTCTTGGCATGTGCCCACACATCAGATAAAATGTTGCAACCATTACTTTTCCTAGTCTGTTTTTTTGTTTTTTGATGATTTATTACTAAAAGGATAAGTTACAATATGTATTTTTTGAGGAGACCACATCACCCACAACATGACACAAAAAATTACAATGTCGATTCCTAGCTGAGATCAATAAGGTTCAACAACCAATTGAAAGAGCAAAAAGTATATTTAATACATTAAAACATAGATATCTGAATATTGACATTGGAGTCAAAACATAATACTCATATCAACTGTTAGAGGACCGTTGTCAGCAATCTACTTTCATTATATGCATCAAGCAACAAGGTACCACTGGTAGGAGAGAGAGTGCTCTTGCTTTTACTATTATCAAATGCACTATTAAATACCTTCTCCAAGAAGGAATTTTGGGAATTTGTAGATACTAGATATAACATCATACTTCATTCTCTTGGAGAGGATGCTTAGTTGCAAGAGGCATTGCAATTTATTGTCATGGAAAAAAGGTGGACTTAGTGGCGCGATTCTAAGCTAGATCAAGTGAAGAGTGAAGGAATTAGCGAAGAGTGACATATTTTTGGTAGATGCCAATTACATTGTCTCTATCGTAAGTCCAATTTTCAACCATTAGATATGGGGATGCTTATGCTCCAAACCTTGGAGAGGTGTATGAGTGCATTGACAACATGCTTGGCCAAATGACGGCTGTTGTACAAGAGAGAGACCCTATCTCGCGGTTCTATCATGATTGTATTCAGCTTATCATTTAGCAGAGTCGGAGAAACATGACACTCTCCTGCACATGGCTGCATCTGTATTGAACCCAAAATGGTATTTGTAAAGTTTTGATAGAGTTTCATGTATGGCAAATGTTGAAGTGAAGACAAGGTTCATGAAGGAAAATTAGGAGATGTACAGTGCTGTAAGGATGCTGCCATTATTGTATTGAGTGGACTGAATTTGCCAGCCTTAGGGGACTTTGAGAAGAGGCAAAGATGGATAGGGAGTTGGGAGACTGCATTATCCATGGGCATCATTCATTGACAACCACACTAGCCATTCGCCTCTTGTTGCAAGTTTCTTGTTCTTCTGCTACTAAGAGAAATTGGTCTACTGTAGTGTCTCACCCCAATTTTAAATTTTTTTTTCCTTCCCCTGTTTTTTTTTCGCTGCTTGTTGTTTGAGAGATTTGAAAATGTTTTTTTTTTTTGCAATACTTTCATAGGGTTTTACATATGCTTAGGTACCTCATGATAGAGCATACACAGAATGTATAAAATTAAGAGTAACATGCTTGTATAGAATATTTCAATAGCCGCAACAATCTGATTTAAAACAGAACCTTTACTGTCATGAAAGAGTATCAACAAACTCAGTATAAGAGCATAACAGACCTGGTTAAAGTGACAAACAACAATAAGAAGGATTCCTTGTAAGCTGCGCTCAGTCACAAGACACCAATGAATGTGACCTAGCTTGAGGACACACAAGCACAGCAATATCTTAGCAGCAGATTATATCAACTTGTTGGCTACTTCTAGCTCACAAGAGACAGGGGCTTCAATTCGTTGTAAGGCAGACCCAAATATCACTACCCAGCAGCTTCTTGGAGGTCTGAAATAGACTCAAATAACCAGAACGTCCTTCAAACAGCACCCAAGTAACTGAGACCAGCCTTCAAATATGTCATCTAGCCCTTTGGTCAACCACCAAGGAGATGGCGCTAGGCTACAAGGGGCGACCCAGTCTAGTAATTACTAGACCTCACCAAAAAATACAGAAACTGTTGGAGTCGCCTAGGGTTAAGAAATCCAAAGAACAAATACCCATTTCAAATGCTCACTCCATTTTTGAGATATGAGCTAAAACGCAGATTCAAGCCCAAACTGAAAGTTTGCAGAAAAACATTAAAATTGCCACCAAAAAGAGTTTATTCCTCACCCAAATCAATACCAAGGTTTAGCAAGCCAAACTAATAATTCCTCTTCAGAATATGTCAAAAATCTTCATCTATAAACTCATAAAATCTGCAACTTTGTAGCACAAATGAAGCCTCTGAATGAGACCTCCAATAACCCTCCTGATGTTGTCTTTCAAACACGGGGAGAGTGTGATCTACAGAGGTTTTCGTCCCTGCAAACCCTTGTTTCCTCCAAAGCCAAGCTTCTAGAGAAAGACCTATTTCAGTTTCATAATCCAAGCCTGTGAAAATGAGCCTCTCAAAAGACATTTTATCAAAGCTTCTTCAGCAACCCTAAAATCCACGCCAACTTCAAAGGCTTTAATTTTTAATTCACTTTTTAATATTTGCCTCAACACTTAGGCACCCAAAGAGGAGAAATTTAAATAAATCTTTTTCTTTAACATTATCTTTTTAAATAAAAATAACTTCTTTTCCACTTAGGCGTCCATCCCCTTATTCATATTGCAATATAAAATATTTTAAAAGCTCTTTAAAATGACTTTAAGTCATTGAACTAGGCGCCATGGTACAAAAATGGTCCCCTTCATGACCCTCAACAATTAAATATAAAGTTACTTTATAATAGACCTTTTTTTGAAGTATACATCAAATATTAAAGTGATTTAGCTTTAGTAACTTTATATCCGCTGAATTTGTGGTTCTCTGACCCACTTGACTTGGACCCGCTAACCCAAATTGACTTACTATTTTTAGAAAGTATTAAAAATAGTAAATTGTGCCTTAAAGCTTGAGCTGAAGAGAAACTGAGCCGCTCAAGATGGCTCTCCGAAGACCGAAACACCGCACCAGACCCCCTGCTAGAAATAACACTTACTAAAAAAAATAGTAAGTGTGCCTAAATCAACCCAACTGAAAGAGGATGTCTTAAAAATGGGGACATTACATCTACATAGAACTTCATCCACTCTATTAAGAAGAAAATAGATATCTCTAGGAGGGTAGAGAAGCTTGTAGCTATATAGAGCACCTTGCGCCTAATTGACCACAACACACTTACATATAGTAAGAGTCCAATAACAAGATGGGATGTAGAGTGAGAAGAGCTAGCATTGGTTTATGATTGTGTAACACATATAGGGTTTACTGTTATTAGTTTGGAGGAGCTTGAGTTTGATGAGTCTCGTAGTCCCTATGACGAGGAATTTTGACTACAATAATATATTGATGATCAGCATTTTCATTGTTCAATGCATTTGTATAAGGTAGTTTACACTTTCAATTGTTATTTCTTATACATTTTTTAATAAGTAAAATTTAAAGTGTTATATTATATTTGCATTGCTGTCCCCAAATTTAGGACCTTGGTCCACCGATCCTCAAAATTTGTCCCCATGTCCCCCCATTTTGAAACTCTGTGGAACTATGTAAAATAGCCATTGAAGTTTTAACTTTCATATTTAAAAAAAAATTTAAAATAATATTATAATATATATATTATATTTGCTATTTCTGTTTCTTGAATCTGGGAAAAGGATTCACCGTATTGGAAACCTGTCCCACCATACCTTGCCATCCCTGTCCCTTGCTGTCCCCATCCATGGAAATCCTTGCAACATAGTAAATGTTGTAAGCCTCCCTGGATTATTTTGGTTTAACAGGACATGGATTGAGCTTCCTTACATTTTCCCAGTTGATTAAGTTCTTGGTGAGACTATGTGAGCACACATCTTGTCTAGTTGGTGTGCCTGCCGCAAAACAAAGTCTGGCAATCATACTCAGCATATGGAATGGGGAAAAGAGAAGCAAGCTTCATACCCACTTATAAGAAAATCATTGCATGTGAGGCTATTCTCTTTTGTGGAATGCTTTTGGAGACATAGAAATAGGGTCCTAACATATTGCCACAGAGCAGTACTACAAATTTTCATCTATATAGCAAGGTAGTATTGACAAAAGTATAGAAGATGAAATTTCTGAGCTTATTCTTGGTTGTCTCACCTAACAGTCTGCACACTGTCTGTGTAACTTGTGCACTGGATGATTACCATTAAATATAATTTCTGTTGTTTCTAATTCTAATAGACAATTATTGCTGATAATTTCTGTTTTTTCTCAGCTTTTGGCCAGAAGTCCGACAGGGAATTATTGGAAAAGCACAATAATATATCTGTTCCATAAGCAATGGTGCCATTATGATAGTAACATAGGAAGGAATCTCATGATGGTCGGAGGCAATGATAACCGAGATGTTTGGCTATGAGTTTGATAAGGGATGTTAGTTGAGTATTAGACATCAGTTGGGCAAGGAATGATGGCAGACTATTACCTAGCAGTCCTGTGAGAAATGGTGACAATGTTTTAGAAGCAGTCCATAAGTAATTCTATCGGCATTAAAATCAATATTAGTTTTACTTATTACTAAAATTCTAACAAGAAGTTTTATTTTTTGTGAAATTATCTGATTTACTTTCATTGCAATTTGAAGATGCAGATGAAATTGGTTGGAGTACAAAATTTGTGATGTTTTTGGGGATGAACATTAAGTAACAGCCATCTTTAAATAATGGTTTGGTGATGATATTTACTAATGCCAGCCTCATCATGTTTTCCTTCTTGACATGTAATACATGTGTGGCTATTTAAGCTTGTGATCTTCTATTTTGTTGTTGTTCATAGTTATCCATTGCGACACTCTGTAATACCCGTACATTTAACACTTAATAAGCTTGCAGCCTTTTGCTCTTAAATCTTGGCCTAAAATGGCTGTATACTTTGGCAGATATTTTTAAATTTTCCAAATATCTGCAAAGCTCTTGATGCTGTCTAAATGAAATTCTACCTAGAATGTTCGATGCCATCCCTATCTGCAAACAAGACCTAGAATTTTTCTCTCTATTTTTTCTTCTTAAAAGCCAAAATCTTTTGAGCTATTTGATTCCATGATTATCTTCTGTTTGAATCCATTTGTTGCTAGTATTGATCTATGATAACTAAACATCGGAAAGTGACAAAGGTGTCCTTACTATTATTATTGACAGGATTTGTTAAGTTTTATCGATTTTTTTCCTATGTTCCACGGCGGGGACGGGGACGGGGGGACAGCAGTCCAAGGGCAGATTTTTGGGGACGGCGGGGGGACGGTGATATAGGAATTTTTCAATATATATATATATATATGCATGAATTTTTAAAAATATATTATATATATAGAGGGAAAGAGAGCAATTTGAAATATCAAATATGTGCAACAATATCAATATAACAAATGTGCATAGATAAAGAGTATAACAACAGTATAACAGCGATATAACAGCAGTATAACAGCAATATAAAGATAGAGGTAAACACTAAGAGCAATATCATTTCAATTTTAGGTTGAACGACTAAAGTAAATATAATAATATTTTATTATTTAGTCAATGCCATTCGAATGGGGATAAAACATTTTTATCAAATTTTCATTATAAAACATTGAATATTTAATATTTAGTATTTGATAAAACCTTTAATATTTATCAAGCAAATTTTATTTAATTTGACAATAAAATTAAATAGTTTGTTTAAAAATTAAATGTTTTATCAAATATAATGAAATATTTAATATTTATCAAGCAATTTTTATTTAATTTGTCAAAAATCAAAAGATTTTTTACTTTGACGAAAGGGGGACGCCTGGGCATCCCCGATACGGTTGGGGGACCCCTAGCCATCCCCTAGCCGTAGGCGTTCCCTTTTGTAATGTCCCTTGCCAAATCTGATATAAAACTCCTGAATTTGTGCCTTAGGAATTTTGACAAACACTTTTCATGCAACCTTCTGACTTGCTGTTTTTGGTTGTAAATTTTATCAAATCTTATCAAAGCTGGATCCTAAAAGATCTATGGAAATTCTAAGTCTGAAATTCTGTGTAAGAATTCTAAGTCAGATTTGTACTTCTGTATTCGAATGTGCTGATTGCAGAACATTAATTAATTTCGATGTCTGCAAATAAAGGAAAGAAGTCTCATTTATATGTGGGAGACACCTCAAGGAGAGACGCGTCTCATGAGAGGACGTGTCTCCACAAAGTAGAGACACGTCCGCTCATGGGACGTGTCCCTTGAGCGCGCAGGCTCCCTTAACAACTGAACCCATTCGGTGTTAACCATAGACTAATATGAGAGTATTTAACAAACAACAATCATATAATATGAATTCCGATTTATCCATTTGCAAATTTCCATCATCATCATCTGAAATTCGAATGACTTATTTGATGGTTTTATATTTAAGAACAGTTTGGTTAAATATAAATGATGATGATGCATGAATGCAATCATCATTTATATCTGATCGAAGCTATCTTAAATCAACACTCCCTCTTAGCTAGGGAAGATATTCCAAATCAAATAAGTGGAGATATCACCTTCACACGTGATATCGAAGATATGATATGTTTTTTCAAGATTGTCAAGTCACATGACATTCTTCAGAATCACATCTTCATTATGGTATGTGCACTAACATCAAGTCACATGATGTCTACCATAATAATTCATGGCATATCCACGGATATATATAGTTATCCACCATGATTATCTCTTAAGGATCACAATGATCTTCAAATGACATCAAGTCCCATGATATTCATCAAAGTGTCCAACAGATACTATCATGACATGCCCATAGATATCAAGTCACATGATATCTATCATGATAGTTCAACTCATCATTGTAGAGTCGTCACTTTACAATGTCACATACAAGTGTTCATTATTAGAAAGATCGTCACCTTTCAATAATGTACATAGGGGGAGTGAGCCCATAAGGTCATGGAGTCACACACATGACAAAAGAGTTTACATATTAAACATCTTTAAATATATTAGTACAACTTCTAAACAATTTTGAATTTCAAACATAATATCAAATTACATTTCAATCATACCAAGCTTCTTCCTGAAGTGTTCAACCTTGATTCGGGAGAGAGGTTTGGTGAGCATGTCTGCTGTTTGATCATTTGTACTAATATACTCCAACTGGATCACATTCCTTTCTACCATGTCTCTTACATAATGGTAGGGGATCTCAATGTGCTTAGATCTATCATGGAATACTGGATTTACAGAGAGTTTAATGCAACTCTGATTATCACAATGAATGATGGTAGGATTCAAAGGCTCACCAAAGAGTCCCACAAGCAATTTCCGGAGCCATACTGCTTCTCTTGCCCCCATAGAGGCTGCAATGTATTCAGCTTCTGTCGAGCTTTGAGCTACTGAAGACTGTTTTCTGCAGATCCAAGAGATCATAGCCGATCCCAAACTGAAGCAACATCCTGATGTGCTTTTCTGATCGGTTACACTTCCAGCCCAATCTGAATCAGAGTATCCATGTAGATCTAGTTGATTATTTTTGTAAAGAAGACCATATCCAATAGTGCCTTGAAGATATCTCAATATATGTTTCACAGCCATAAGGTGAATTTCCTTTGGCTCACACATGAACTGGCTTAGAGCATTCACTGCATAGCAAATATCAGGTCTGGTGTTAACCAGGTACATCAATGATCCAATCATTTGTCTATATAGGGTTGAATCTGCACACTTGGATTCTGCTGCTGCTTCTTTCAGTTTGTGAAGGTTGGTTTCCATAGGTGTAGACATGGGTCTACAATCCAACATTCCAAATCTCTTCAGAATATCAATAGTATACTTTCCTTGGTTTAGTATGATGCCATCTGGTTTCTGCCAGACTTCCAAACCTAGAAAGTAGTGTAAAATGCCCAAGTCTTTCATGTCAAACTCTGAAGTTAGATCCTTCTTTCCTTGAGCAATGAGGTGATCTTCTCCTGTTATCAGCAGGTCATCAACATATAAAATAATTATTAACATATCACCTTTAATTACCTTAAAGTAAAGATTTGGGTCTGCATCATTCTTGGAGAATCCTAGTCCCAAGAGGTAGCTGTCAATTCTTTCATACCAGGCCCTGGGAGCCTGTTTAAGTCCATACAGTGCTTTCTTTAGTCTGCATACATGTGAGTCAGGTTTATGTATCACAAAACCTTCGGGCTGTTCTAGATAGACTTCCTCTTCAATGGTTCCATTTAGGAAGGCAGTTTTTACATCCATTTGGTGGATCTTCCAGCCTTTAGCTGCTGCAATGGCTATCACTGCTCTCACAGATGTGTAACGGGCAACAGGTGCAAATGTTTCTTCATAATCAATGCCTTCCTTCTCTGAAAAACCTCTTGCCACAAAACGTGCCTTATGTTTTTCTATACTGCCATTAGCAACATGTTTGATTTTGAAGAGCCATTTAGAAGAGACAACGGATTTCTCTTTTGGTCTAGGCACTATATCCTATACATCATTTTTTAGAATGGACTGATACTCTTCTGTCATTGCATCCTTCCATACTTGATGTCTGAAGGCTTTTGAAACACTGGTGGGTTCTGAATTTATGATGTCATTCATTAGAGCAACATAGCTTGAGAACCGTTTGGGTCTTTTACTCTCTCTAAACGTTCCTTTGGGTGCTGCATGATTCTCAGCTTCTTTGATCATCTTTCTAGCCCAAAGTGGCCTCTTCTTGCCGTTGTCATTTGTATTCTCATCTGAAGTAGAAAGAAGTTCATTTGGTATTTCCTCAGGATACTCCCTCTGAGTCTCAGGGGTAGGATCCTTGTCTAAGACTCTAGGTGAATAAGTTTCTATCTCACTTGAACTTCTTGCCCTTTTGAATGCAATGTCTTCTTCAAAGATGACATCTCTGCTCAATTCAATTTGTTCCTGCCCGGGTATGAAAATCCTGTAAGCTTTGGAGGTTTCACTATATCCCACAAATACCCCTTTCTTTCCGGAAGGTTCTAGTTTGAATCTCTTCTCTTTGGGCACATGAATATAGACTGGGCAACCAAAGATCCTAAAGTGACTAATATCAGGTTTTATGCCAGTAAATGCTTCTTCAGGAGTATTGTTATCTAGATGAGAATGAGGACATCTATTTTGGATGTAGACAACAGTTCTAGAGGCTTCTGCCCAGAATGAGGTTTCAATGTTCTGGTCAAGCAACATTGCTTTTGCAGCTTCTACAATGGTTCTATTTTTTCTTTTAGCAACCCCATTTTGTTGAGGGTTTTAGGCTACTGTAAACTCCCTCTTAATCCCAACATTCATGCAAAATTCCTTAAAGATTTCAGAGGTATATTCTTTCCCATTGTCTGTCCTTAAGATTTTTATTTTCTTCCCAGAGAAGTTTTCAGTAAGAGCTTTGAACTCCTTGAACCTTTTAAGGATTTCTATTGACTCTTTACACTTAAGAAAGTAAATCCAGGTCTTCCTAGAGAAGTCATCTATAAATATGACATAGTATAGGAAGCCTGCCTTGGAGGGTACAGACATGGGTCCACATAAATCAGAGTGAACCAATTCTAATACATTTTGGGTTTTGCTCAAGCTATTGTGAAAGGATCCCTTTGTATTCTTTCCTAGGGCACAACCTTTACAAGTTCCTTCATGAGTTGGTTTTAACTTAGGTAATCTTGTTACAAGTTTTTCTACGGAAGGTAGGGCACGGAAATGAAGGTGTCCTAATCTTCTATGCCAAATTTCATTTGAATCAGAAGTATCAAGGGTAAGGGCTTGCTTGACTTCAGTGCATAGTTTATAAAGATAACCTTGTCTTACACCTATGGTTAGAGCTTTCTTTATAGTTGAGTTCTTAGGCCATGCTAGAACTTTCCCATCCATAAATGTAACCCTATATCCATTGTCTTCAAGAGCAGAGATGGATATTAGATTCCTCTTTATTCCAGGTACGAATAAAACTCCAGTGAGTTGAAGGGAGAGACCAGATTTCAATGTGATGGAGCAAGTTCCAACCCCTTTTACTTGATGTGCAAAATCATCCCCAATTGTTACTTCTTCATCAGTCTCTTCAGTCATAGTGTCTAAGTGTTCTCTAAACCCTGTGATGTGCCTTGAAGAACCACTATCAATCACCCAGTTGTTGATATTGTTAGATACTTGACTTGATAAGGCTGAATAGAATACAAATTTCTCAGAATCATGGTCTGAATTTGACTTTCCTACTTTAGCAAATGATGCTTGTTGATTTGATCTGTCAGGGCACTTCATTGCATAGTGCCCATATTGATCACATCTAAAACATTGTACTTGAGAGATGTCTTTCCTCTTCTTGAATGATCCTTTTCCATGGGAATTTCTCTTTCTCTTAAATGATCCTTTCCCGTAAGAGTTTTTCTTACCCCTTTTATTAGATGATGTGTTGAGCACTTGAATGTCCTCATCTATGGGTTTTTGTTTGTTTTCTTTTGTTGAGAGTCTTGTTTCCTCTTGAAGGCAGTCTGTTCTTAGCCTATCAAACTTGGGGAGTTCAGATCTCGCACTTATTCCTTGAACAAATGGCTCCCATGAGTTTGGTAGGCCTCCTAGTGCAATTAGTGTTAACTCATTTGCTATCAATTTGATATCCAATTGTAGATAATTGATCCCTTAGATCAATGATCCTCATGAAGTATGCATTAATGGTTTCTCCTTTGTTTATTTGGACATTGTTGATTTGCCTCTTTAATGCAAGAGTCCTACAGGTGTTGTTTATCTCATAGGTGCTCTCAAGGGATTTGAACATTAGATATGCAGTTTCATGTTTTGCTAGAATAGGTACAATGTGGTCCCTAACTACATCTACTAAGATTTTCATGGCTTTTTCATTATTCTCAATCCATTGAGTTTTCTTAGGATCATCCTCTGGTTCCCCCTTGTTTTCTTTCACAAATGAGTCTAACTTATTTTCTTTGAGAATCATCATGATTTTGAATTTCCATGAGGTGAAGTTGTTTGCTCCCTCAAGACGATCTTCAAATCTAATCATACTTGACATTATGAAGAATGTGATGTGAATTCGATTTTTCAAAAATACGAATTTTTCTAAGTAATCTGATATCTAGATTTGATTTGGATTCACTTAACCTGGCTCTGATACCATGTAAATGTTATCAAATCTTATCAGAGCTGGATCCTAAAAGACCTATGGAAATTCTAAGTCTGAAATTCTGTGTAAGAATTCTAAGTCAGATTTGTACTTCTGTATTCGAATGTGTTGATTGTAGAACATTAATTAATTTTGATGTCTGCAAATAAAGGAAAGAAGTCTCATTTATATGTGTGGGAGACACGCCTCAAGGAGAGATGCGTCTCATGAGAGGACGTGTCCCTTGAGCGCGTGGGCTCCCTTAACAACCAAACCCATTCGGTGTTAACCATAGACTAATATGAGAGTATTTAACAAACAACAATCATATAATATGAATTCTGATTTATCCATTTGCAAATTTTGATCATCATCATCTGAAATTCGAATGACTTATTTGATGGTTTTATATTTTAAGAATAGTTTGGTTAAATATAAATGATGATGATGCATGAATGCAATCATCATTTATATCTGACCGAAGCTATCTTAAATCAACATTGGTTTCAGTTTGTAATTTGATTGCTTTTGATGAATGCAAATGGAATATAATGGCTTTTCCAAGGATAATAAACAACTATCCAATGAACTAAAATGATTTACAGTGTGTTTTGTATTTTCAAATGCATATATGATGACTTAAACTATGCAAATATGCACCTACAGCCATATTGGCCTTTTTACAAACAGTTGGCATGAAAACTTCTTCAATGAAATACAATTACATATGATAGACATTTTGACAAATAGATTGCAGCCAACTCCTTATTCCTCCAATATTATATTACAGAAGCATGAAGAGTTTACAAGCTGATTGTATAATGCAAATCAGACCTAGAACATGATTTCTTCAACTAACTTTATGACTAAACTATAATGCATATTGGCTGTGTATTTAACAGCATTACAATTCGATTTTTCTTGTCAAACAATGTCTGCAATACAATACTTATATGCTGCTTACATCAACCAATGTTTCGTAGATGAGATTACAAATCTAAAATGCAATACAACTGAATTTGAAGAACCTGGTTTATAGTGGCAGCAACCAACAAATTGTTTGATTCTGTTTGCTGTAGCTGTATTTGTCCCTCAAAATGGTGTGCCAGCCTTCCTTTAAGCAAATCGACCCTTCATGAATTTTATCTGATTTTATTTTGCCTTCTTTCCCAAAATTGCCCTACTCCTTGGTGTGCCCAGGTTAAGATGAAGCATAGTTACGAGACTTGCCAGGACTCGCCAAGACTCGGCGAGTCTCGAGTTGAGTCACCCTGGCTGAGTCTTGGGGGCTCGGACTCGGACTCGGCCGAGTCCTGCCGAGTCCTGGCTGGACTCGCCGAGTTTGGTGGACTCGCCAAACTCGCCGAGTCCAGGAGAGTCTTGTCAGCAGGACTCGACAACAGGCAGGGTTTGAAAAGTACAAAAAATTACTTGAAATTTAAAGTTAAAACTTGTTTTTTCTTACTTATTGTGAATGCAAAATGATGTACGCTATGAAGGTTTGTATGGTTTTGGAGGTCTTGACTTGGGCTTGGTGGTGGGGGCTCCGCCCCTTGGGACCCTGCGAGGGGTGCTGCCCCTTGACCCCGCTGGGGGCGCTGCCCCTAGACCCTCGCAAGGGGTGCTGCCCCTCGACCCCCGCAATGGGCATTGGCCTTGGCTCTGCTGGGGGTGCTACCCCAGACCCCCGCAAGGGGTGCCCTTGACCCCACTAGAGGCACTACGCCTACACCCCCACAAAGGGCACTGCCCCTCAACCCCATTAGGGCAATTTCCCTAATACTTGATATTATGGCTACTGCATCATCCATGACCTATCTTAGACACATTCGTAGGAAGGTTGTAGGCTCCTTTGAGCCATAAACTTCTAGTTATTGTTTTGAATCTTTTGATATTTCATATTTGTTTGGAACATTTGATGTCATGGATTTCATATTTGATGATTTTTGTATACATTTGAGTCTTTGACTATATATCTAAGTGTGCTATTTCCTTGGGCAACTCAACTACAATTTGTGTTTATACTTATATGATCGATGTATACTTGTGTTAGTGACGAGGACCTTGATTGGGTTGACCGGGCGAATAGAGAGGCTGAGGCTATAGCCATGGTAGAGGAGGAGGCTAAAGCATGAGCAAACACATCCACAACTAATGTTGGTGAGGGTGGCATGGAGTCACAAGCAGAGACTATGGTTGTAGTTGCTACATCATCTAGGACCCACCTTAGATGCCTTCGTAGGAAGAATGCAAACTCCTTTGAGCCATAGACTTGTAGTTATTGTTTTGGTATTTCATATTTGTTTGGAACATTTAATGTCATGGATTTCATATTCCATGAGTTTTGTATACATTTGACTAATTTTATATATCTAAGTATGTTATTTCCTTCAGCAGCGCAACTACAATTTGTGTACTTTATACTTATGTGATCGTTGTATACTTGTGCATGTGATCAAATTTGCTTTTATTTGTGTTGTATTCAATAAAGGGTGCTTGAAACAAGTTTTAAATCCTTAAAAATCTCTAAATTTCTAGGGTTTTTTCAACTTTTTTTCATTTTGCCGAGTCTGCGCCGAGTCGAGTCACCCTTGCCGAGTCCGAGTCCGAGCCGAGTCCGAGTCTCGTAACTATGAGATGAAGATACAGATTTCTCAACCAGCCAATGAGGAATTCAAACCACCAAGCAAGCTGTCCGTTTTCCAAGCAAAATCGTCCTTTTGAGGACTGAAATTCTTCAACTTAAATCTGCCACTCCTACCCTTGAATTGATTTTTCCTCAATTGCCAAAATTTGGCCAATGGCCACAATATTTTGATATTGAAGCACAAATAGGAAGTCTGAAGCAACTCCTTCAAATATCCAACTAGGGTTGGTGTTTCACAACCAAAATTGACACTTAACCAGCTAGGTTTGGTATTTCACAAACGAAAACTGGAAACCAACTTGCCAAGCATTCAAGCTTACCAATGTAGAAAAGATGTATTGAACTCAAGATGCCGAAATGCATCGCCCAAGCTTCTTTGTATACTTTTCATACCTCATCACCAAGAAGCTTCTAGAATAAAATATTATTTTATTTCAATAAGTGACTTTTTGATATTATTTTATTTTTAGTCACTTTATTATTAAATTAATTAAATATAAAGTCACCTTACGATATTGTATTTTTAGGATAACTTTATAAATAATTAATTTAATTAAACTAATTAATTATTCATACTCATGAAATAACAATATTTGGACAACTTAATTAATTAAATTAATTTGCCTCCAAATCGGGGACATGACACCTTTTATTTTCTAGTCGCCCCCTTTTTTGGGGACGCGTTTCCTGCCGTTTCCCAATTTTCGAAAATCTTGGGGGATGTCCCCTGCCATCCCCTTGTCCCCGAAACGCCATAGGGGACGGGGACGTAGGGTTTTTTTTTTGGGGGGGGAGAGGAGGGGGACGTGTCCCCGTGTAACACAGTTTTTTTCACTTTTTCAGTGCTTTGTTGCATAAATGTTGCAATCCAATCCTTGGCTGTTGAAGTGAATTTGATCAAAGTTTACATGTTGGATCTTAAGTATCCTTACTGTTTTTGGCTCTTCATTTCAGAATTGATTTCCAATCACTGTACAATCACCAAGAGAAATATTAAGTGTCTGAACCTATAAATAAATGGTTTAGGTGAAATGCAATGCAATTAAACTGAGTAATCATATCTCTGCTGCGCCTTAATGGCTATGTGTTGGTCTGAAATATGCCCCCTCCAAATGGATATTTGCTAACTGAAAACTGCCTGTGTGTTTGCTTGTGGTTTTATAGTTTTTGTTTTGTTTTGAGTTTTTTGATGAAGAGTTTGCCAGGGAAAGCAATGAAATATATATGCAAACAATTGCAAAATAGACAAGCTACTGAAGCAAAAGCAAGATTCTTTCAAATCAGATTTCTTTCAATGCTTGAAAATTACATAACATCATACCCGGATGCCAAAGCATGAATTAATATGAATCTGAAATATTTTATCAGCAATTCTGGAAATTCATATCAGCAAATTGGAAAACCCTTGCTTGGACGCCTAGCTCAGAAATTTGGTTTCTCCACCTCAAAAATGATATTCAATGAACGCCAAGACCTAGCCACCCAAAATGGAGGTGAAATGAAGCTGAAAACCTAGGTGCTTCAGCCTAGCAAACCCACGCCCAGCCTTGGATATTGTAAGGCCCAATAGAGATGAATTGTATGGCATCCATGAAACCCACATGGCTTCCAAAATGAATGCAAACAGCAATTAAAGATTTCAACAATTTGCTTCTGATGTAAACTTCTGATCTGCACTTAATAACCTCTGAAAATCTGAACCAACTACCTCCAATCAAGCACAAATGTGATCTTTGAGTGAAGCCACTTGAAGATGCAAACCTTGGGTGGTATTTCACACCTGTAGAATGCACAATCTGAGAGAGCTACGTTCTCCAAGAACAAATTGCAGCAGAAAACCCTTGTTTTCTTCTCATAGCGAAAACTCTTCAAAATTTGCTAAGTGTTGAATGAATGATGAAATGCTTTTTGAGTGCTTTTTATACCTTCTCCAAATAGCATGATTTCCAAGGCACTTTTATTCCATTTAATATATTAAATTATATGTGCTTTTGTTGCCATGTATTAATACTTTATGTGGGCGCCCCTTTAATGACTTTTAAATGGTTTGACTTTATCTTATAAATTATGCCTTTATTATAAAGTCAATAAAGTCATTATGATATCCACTTTTAAAATTTAATTATTATTAAAGTAATCACTTTAACAATAATTAAAATATCATAACCCCACGAGTAATCAACATTAATTAATTCTGTCAATGCCATGGGGAAGCCCACTGCTCAAACTACTCATGTGGATGCTTTACTGTATATAGTAAGGGTGGACACCAACGTCCAAGGCACTTACTAAAAATAGTAAGTGTGCATAAATGGAGCCTGTAACACCTCCAGACGGCAAACCCAGAATATGCCCAAGTATTGGAGAGGAAAACACCATAAACTGCCATTTGAAGAACCATATAACTCCCACATAGAGCCCTCTAAACACCAACATTAGCCTGCGAGGACCAGATGATAGGCTAATCTGACAAACATAGAAGCTAGATAAAAAGGGGACATTACATGGTCTCAACCATGGATTATTGACGGACTTCGCCAGAAAAGGCTTCGGATTTTTTGGCGAGTTTTCAGGGAAAACTGAGGTTTTCGCAGCTCAACTTTACCCGAGGTTTCAAAAGCACCAAGTTACCGCCGGGCGCTAAAAGCACCTTCGGCTAATAAGTTGAAAATATACGGTGATCGTTTGTTAAAGTTACGCTGGTTCAGTTTTTCGCGGACGCTTACCCCATTGGGGTTCAAAAACCTCAATTTTCTCCATCAAGCCGGGTTTTCTGTTGGTGGTTTTAACTATGGATCTCAACTTTCAATGGACATAATTTCACTCGCTCGTGGGCATTCAGATCAGACTGACTGCCATCGTTTCACTATTATTCGCCGGAACTCGGTGATGGTGCGCCCGCGCATTTGAATCATTCTCATTTTTCGCTTGCGTTGGTGATGACCTGTTGGTGACATTAGGTCTTGCGCAAATAATTTATTTTTAGTTTCTTTATTTTACCATGACCAAGAACAGCATAACATCACAGGGAATTAGGCAGAAGCAGAGGCATTTCTGAAGCGTTCCAAGCGGAACTTCTTTACTTTAGAGCGTAACGCCTGCTATTTTGGAGAGTGAACCTTTAGTTGAAGAGGTAAGAGTCTACTCTGGGCAAACATCATGAATTGAATGTTTTTCGACCAGGTGAATTTCTTGGCTTGGATAGTGTTTTTGTGTATTGAGTATGGAACTCAAGTGTGGAAGAGTTCATTGAAACAGTTATACTTATTAAGAATCTTTGCATAGTTTTTAATATTTTACTAAACTTTGTGTTATGAAGGACTGTTACCATGATTTGAGACATGTTTTCAGGTTTTGCAAAGTCTTGAATCAGCTATGGTTTGTGTAGAAGACATGGATGAATGGCTTAGCATCTTCAATGTGAAGTTGAGGCATATGAGGGAGGATATTGAATCGGTAGGTTACTTAATGTTTCCAATGATTTGTGTTGAAGATTCATCTCCATTTTCATAGGGTACATGCAAATGCAAACACTACCAGTATAAAACAAACTGTTTTGCATTATGTTTTTTGTACAAGTTACTAGGATTTTTTGTCCTGCTTTAGAATGCAAGGTTCCCAGATGATGCTCTATCCTCTGTTCAGAGGTAAACATATCTGAACTATACCGTTAAAATGATGAGTTCTTCTTGGTTCCATTTTTCTTACGCTCTGACAAGAGAGTTCATTAAGATTCTAGTTTTGGCATCTTTTCTTTCATTACTTTTCTCATTTTTTGGGTCAGCCTTATCACTTCAGTTATCAACCAGAGATCTTTGGTTTGTAAGGACCAGATAGATATATTAGCCCCAGGGTTGCGTATGCAGTACATCAAGCATTCTGCAGTGAAGTGTGACCATGGGATGAAATACTCTATGCAGTATGGATGAATAATATTAAACTGCATGGGACCATTGTTAGTTGATTGTGTCACAATGACTGGGTGATGTTTATGTTGTCACTAAGCACTATCATCTGCAACAAAAGGATGCATTACATCTCAGCATGTTCAAATAAGCTATAGCACTGGTTGGCTTAGGTGGCACGTTATATATGTTCAAAGACCACTATCAATGCAAGGCAATGTTTGGTCGTCTTTCCTCTTTTATTCTGTTATTTCATCAGAGCTTTGTTAATGTAATACAATACTTGGTCATCAGTCTGAATGAAAAGGGGCTCATTTTAAATCAGAGGTGTTTAAGAAAAAAATAGACCTTCACTTGTCACTATAACTTTGTAAGGTGGTCTTGGATTAAGAACTGCCTTAGAATCTGTAACTGTTAATAACTACTTGAGTAGGCTTGATATGAGCAACTGCAGAACTACTTTTTGTGTCTGATTTGTTGGCCAACATTGTCTTAGATTTGGTCAATAGTTTTCAAGGTCATTTATTATGCTGTTTTTAATTTAAATTTGACTTTAAAATGTCTGGAATTGGTGAACTTGTCTTGTAAACCCAGAGTTATTTTATCATTCACTCCCAAACATTGTATTCTTCAAATTTTATGAAAATATGATTATTGTTCTTGGTGATGGAGTCTGGATTTGGGGCAAGGAAGAAAGTCCTGTAATTATTTGAGGGTAAACATTGCTGCTCTTGTATCATAAAGCCCTAGAGGTATTTGTATTTCTCACTTCAAATGATTTAGTCTAGGAATATTTAAAATAATTACTGTTGTTGTTGGAGTCCCAGATTTAGGGCAGGGTAGAAGGTCTCACATAGAAGTGGGACATTTGTGTGATTGTATAGATTGAAAGCTCATATTTGTATTGCTTTACCTGTAATTTTTCTTACAAGTGTTGCTTCCACTTTGATGCATGCCGCTTGTCATCTAAAGAGTAATTATGGAATCTTTGTCTCCCATGTTCTTGGATGTTGTACTTATGGCGTTTCGTTAGTGTCATTGCATTACCAATGAAAGGTACTCTTCACAATGCATCAAATGAGATGTATATTGGAGCTTGGATGTGAAAAATGCTTTAAATTTGTTTACTCGCCTCCAAACAAATCATCAGAAGGGGGGACAATACAGATGTACACCATGCTTTTATTTTGATGTCTTCCAACTGTCTTCACTGAGGAGTCGACAATCCCTTGAGGAACAACAGAATTGATGCGAACCTCTTGAGGCTCAAAAGGAAAGGTCATACAATTGCCACTCCCCAAAGAAATTGAGGGGGAGGTCGAAGCATTATTTTTCTGATTGTGTTTTACTTTTTTCAAACATTTTATCACTTAGATGTCCAAACTGCTTACAGAATAGACAATAAATATTGGCATTCTCATAAACAATAGGTTGGATCCGAGTACCAAATTTACATTTGAGGGTGATATGAGTCGTAAGAACTGTATTAAACATTAACACAAATCCTGGGAAAGACCAATCTCAACCTCTATTGGGTACTTTGAGCGGATCTTCCTTGTTAGTAAAATGGAACAAAAAAACCCATCAACCATCACGCTGATAGACACACTTCCTTTTAATTTCCAGACTGAACCTGCCCATTTGCAAATTTGATCCACATCAGTTCTAAAGGCCAGAAACTTACCAACTAGTGCATGATCCATTCCAGTAATCACTTCTTGCAATAGATCATCTGGGACATCAATAGCCACTCCTTCCACTGAACTGGTAACCAGAGGGATTGATCCCTTTACAGACTTAAGGGAGTTTTGACCAATTAATTTGTCCACAAAGGAAACAGGGTCTTCTGTAACAAAGAAAGATGTTGTTTCCTTGTCAGGAAGAAATGATAGAGCCAGAAACATATGAATGAGGACTAGGGTTCAGAGGAGTCTTAGACTCAGTGGACCGCAAGGATGAGGGAAACTGTACCAATCTGTCTTTATTATTAGTATGTGAATCAATGACACCCAAGTGACATGTAACACCTCTTAACATCTATGATGGGATGATAATATGACAATCAGATATTGATACATACAATTTCATATTCATATTTCAGTTTCTCACTGAAATATGTATTTCAGTTTTCAATGGTTAATGTTAAATAGTTATTGTTCAATGTTCAACATCATAGATGTTATTGTTATTTGAATTGCATCTATTTAGGATGCTTAATGAATGTTGTTTTCCTTCATAATCTTTAAAGAGTTTGAAAATATCACATTATTTAGTCTTGATTGGATATTACTAGTAGCTTTTTCTCTACAACGTAGTATTTGAGTATGTAATCTCAAATCTAACTTATTTTACTTATTATAAATTGTATGATATTATTCAATTTTGATTGACAGATAGAATCTAGAAACAATAAGATGGAGATGCAGTCAGTCAATAATAAAGCTCTCATTGAAGAACTTAACAAACTGCTTGAGCGCCTACATATACCTCCAGAGGTATGTTCTATCAAAAGTTTAGCAAACTCATTGATGTTTATAAAATTGGTTTGTCTATTTCCACTGAAAATAGCTTTGGGGGGTTTTTCTTCATATTTGTCTTATGTTTGATTTTATAGAACATGTTTTGCTTTGTCAGGTATAAATTCTGTTTTTGTATGTGAGACTGCTGTGGACAGAAGAACCATATTTTTCTTGGCCATTACTGAATCCGAGAGTTTGATTGCCTTTGCAGTATGCATCTTTGCTGACAGGAGGTCCATTTGATGAGGCAAGAATGCTGCAAAATGTTGAGGCTTGTGATTGGTTAGCTGGTGCTTTGCGTGCCCTTATGCCACCAAGTTTGGATTCTAACTATGCAAATATGAGAGCGGTATGTGCAGGCATCTGGCCAAAAATTTGTTGTTCCACCAGCATTCACTTACTGGGTTTATCCTGGTTAGCAAACACTGTAGATACAGTCTGATAATGGATATGTTTAGTGAGTCTTGTTCATTGCATTTTGCAGGACCGTTCTTATTAATTACCCATAATGTTATATTTCATTTTTAGTAGAAGTGGTATGGCATAGAGGATTATTTGATTTCTGGATTTGGTAATGATATAATGTGTAGATCAGAGAAAAGCGTGCAGAACTTGAAAATTTGAAAAGCACTTTTGTACGTCGAGCATCTGAGTTCCTAAGAAACTATTTTGCTAGTTTAGTGGATTTTATGATAAGTGACAAAACATACTTTTCTCAGGTAAATTTCTTTCCACATCTAAGCAACTGGATGTCTCTTAAGGTGAATATTTGAAGGCAAATTCTAATTCATGAGTATGATTTATATTGGTGGACATACTCACTTTTGTTTGCAGAAAGGCCAGCTGAAAAGGCCTGATCATGCTGATTTGAGATACAAGTGCCGAACATATGCACGCATGTTGCAACACTTGAAGGTATTCTGTTTGATTGAGCATTCAATAAAGCTATGTAATTTTTGTCTTTATATCATCTTATCATTGGAGCTACTTCTAATGGATGACCTCTCCAGAGTCTTGATAAGAGTTGTTTGGGATCACTTAGAAAAGCTTACTGCCATTCTCTGAACCTTCTGCTTCGTCGTGAGGTAAGAGTGCATCTTGTATGAGAGTAAGCTCTGTAATTATGAATTTTGGAAATATACATAACTTCAGTTTAGTATTTGAATCCTCTATATTTTGTTAACTGCATAATGACCTAATCCAGAATTTTCTAATGGATTGTCTTCCTGGGGTTAGGGAGAGATGCATAAGGAACAAAGATAATTACATAAAGCTTGTTTTTTCAAGAAACACAGATTGGTTGCATTATGTTATTGGATCTAGCTTTTCTACTGAATGCTTCTCCATTCGTGTTTTTTGTAAAATCAACTTGCTTCCATCTTCTACATTAGGCATGTTAGACCATGCTTCTGTTTCTTCCCTGCAGCTCAACTCTTCCCTAACTTCATTTACGTCTGATATTTTTACATTAATGTACACTTGTAAAAAATGCATTTGATTTACATAATCATTTTGATAGCTCTGCACAAGATTTCTTTGGCTAACCTGTCTTCTTAAAGTCTAAATCTTGTTTGAGGAATTTGAACATGTATCCACAACTTAAATCATTATGCTGTCATTAAGGCAACAAGACTGTATTTGAGTGGACATTTTTTTTTAACTATAGAGTGGATATTGTACAGGCTCGTGAGTTTGCTAATGAACTTCGTGCTAGTACTAAAGCATCAAGAAGCTCTACAGTGTGGCTAGAAGGATCTTCTGGTTCCAATTCAGGAACCAATGCAGACACTTCTACTGTTTCAGAAGCGTATGGAAGAATGCTCACTATTTTTATTCCTTTGCTGGTAGATGAGGTGTGTCATCTGAAAAAATGCTTCAAGATGCTTTTCATGTTCTACATTGTGAGTGTAATTTCAATGAGTTCTCATTTGAATCTTCTTTGTTGTTTGCTTCAGAGTTCATTTTTTGCATCATTCATGTGCTTTGAAGTTCTCCCTCTCGTTCCCCCAGGGGCCCCTTCTAGTACTGGCATGGAAGGATCAAATGATGATGAAAATGATGATGATTTAGGCCTCATGGACCTTGACGGGAATGACATTAAGCCTAGTATACTTCATTTTCTGAATGTTAAATAAGATAATAGTCATTTTTTGAATGAAATTTTAATCTTCTTATGCCAAAGTTTTCAATGCCAGTTTTGGATCAGGAATTCAATTATCAATAAAGGGAGCATACTGTTCTACTCCTCACCAGGGTCTTGCTTCTTATATGCTAAATGTCTCTGTTACAGACCAAAATTCTGTGGAGCTGGAGGCCTTAAATGAAGCTCTTCAAGAACTACTTGATGGAATCCAGGTGAAGTTAGAATCTCTTGGGTAACTCACAATGCTTTGCAAAATTTTTGAGATAAGAATTCTGGATGCTACTTTTATTATACTGATCACAGTGGATATAAAGATAGTATTTATAACTTGGTTACCAATTGATATTGGTACATTAATTACAAAAAAATGTAAATTTCTTTGGTCGTTCATAGTTTGTACTAGCTAAGGTGATGGATGATAAATCCAATTGCTGAATACATGACTTCTAGCAAACTTTAAACTGTCTCCTGTGTCTAAGAAGGGATGACAATTTTGAAATTCTATATTCTTGTCTGTAGCAACCTTCATTGGAATGTACACAATGGAGTTGGCTTGTATTATTCTGTTTATCTAATGCTGCTCTATTTTGTTTGCAAGCAGACTATTTGAATGGGCCCTGACTGGTTGTGCTAGTTGTCACCTTTTTGGCAAGTGGTATTAATGCTTTAGTATCTTTGCAGAGTCATATATAGCAATTACTGGTTTATTTCATTTTGTATTGGATTAATCACGATATGGTATATCTGTGGAACTCTGGCTGCCATTGTTGTTTTCTGTTTCCTCTTTTTCTTTGCCTTCTGAAAACAAAATTTCTTTGCCTTTATTGGAACAACAATTTACATCTGATTCTGAATATAATTTTCAGGTTCTTATGGATTTGTGCAAGTTCTGCTTCGTCTGGCAATTACCTTGTTGTCGACCTTTATAAATTTTTTCTTCAGTTTCTTCTATGGAAATGATATCTTACCATTTTTCCATCATTACAAGCCATAACTTGTGTAGGACCTTTTTGTGGGCAAGAGTGTGTATGCTACCCTTGTTGTTTGCAGAAGAGTATGCATAATACCCTTTTTGTTTGCAGGCATAACAGCTAACATTCTTTTACATCTTTCTTTGCTCAAGGGTGCTTCGTTATCTTAAAGTATCTATAAGGTTTAAACTGTTTAGGTTGAACAGATTTAAACTGAAATCCCGATCTTTCTTAAAAGCTGGCCTTTTATTACAACCAAAAGTGTCAGCATTGACAATTTCATTACATGCAGTTACAGGTATTCTGGGAATGCTTGTTGGGCACTGGGATGTAAGCATATTCTTCTGATTTCTGCCTCTATCAAATCTACAAAATACATTGTAGATATATGTTTTATATAGGAGTTTAATTTTTCTAATACTAAATTCTGTAATCCTTTTGGCAAGGCTCCAAGATACTGAACTTTGACATATTCAATTCTTTCTAAATTTAAAGAACAGATACTCACGCTTATGTTCAGTGGAAATTTTTTCAAACTGTGAAGTGCCACAACATTTCATAGCAGCTAAGAGGATTTGTTCGTCTTTCTTCTTCTTTCCCTGGATAGGAACAAATTCAGCTACAATTGTGTCTAATAGTGCTTGAAATCCTTGTAGTCTGACATTATTTTTGCATCTTAAGATGCATTGCCCTGGTCCCACTGATGCAAAATTATACCAAAAGTGCTTCTCATAGCTACTTCTTCTGCAGTATCAGTAGTCTAATTGTTCATCTGCTTCAAAGTATAGAAATGCCTTGCCCATACTGTTATTGATCTACAGGGATAGAATCAACATCTATATTTAGTAGTAAGCATCCACTACTCTTTACAGGAAGCATATTATGCAACGGTACTAATTCCCAGCTGTCTTTACTCTTCTTGTTGCCCTGTCTATATGTGACCCTGTTTTTTCTGCTGATACTAAAGTTTATTATGAGATGCTGGGTTTTTGGCTGTTGGCTTGTTGAGTGATACTGGAAGTTGAAATGGCTCAAGATTCTCTGGTAGTTAAATGGATTTTTGAGATTTCATTTTTATGTGCTGTTTTATTGCTGCATGCTTTTCTTACTCATCTGTTGTATTCCTTTTATCTAAATAATCATTCATTGCTTCTATATCCCTATTCATTTGCTGCAGCTCAGATTCTAAGATTCCAACTCTTTCAGATGTTCTGTCAGTATTTGCTTCTACATATCCAATCCAAGTGACCAGATACTTTAACTACCTAATCTCATCTTTTTGATTTGTTTGGGATGTTTCTCTAAAGTCTAAATGACCAGGTAAATTTTTGGATGTTTCTCTAATTGGCATTCAGGGTTGATGATCTGAGGTGTGAATTACAATGCTACACATGACCAGGGTAATATTTGGCTAATATAAATCATGGTCTGGTGATTCTTTAGGTGCTGTGGATGAACTGTGTAAGACACCCAGCACAGAATAACGGCAAATATAACTGTAATACACCCAGCACAGAATAACAGCAAACGAAGGATGACTGAAACTCCAATTTATTCTAATCAATGAAGTGAGATAGGCTCAGCATTAATCAATATTAATCCGCAGATGACACAACAACTCCCAGGAATGCACCCAGCCTTAATTAAGATTCTAAACACAGTGAAAGCAATCAATTTTACACAATACAGATCCAGTCTTATCCAAAGCTCAGAATTTCATTGAGTACTCAGCACAGTGATACAAGTATGAAGCTTAGGCAGACTGAGATCCACAATGACATGTTAGTTATCTGATACATACAATATGAATGCCTGAATAACACGCCCTTGGCTTATGAAGATTGCGCGATAATGTAGACCCGTACTGCAGATTAGTAATGATGTCTGACTGCTGCGATTACTCCTAGTGATGTGATTAATCCTGTGCACCCAGCTCGGATTGATAGGTGCCCTTGCCAGTGGCGCGATCTTAAAAACTGCGGCTGCTTCCTTCTCCTTCGTCTTCGAACAATTGAGACCACGGGTTCCTTGTGCAGGGTAAAGAGGCCAGGTGTGGCCAGAGCTTAGGCTCGGCCACAAAGTTGTTTGATCACTGCTTCTTCCCAATGCCTCTCTCCCCTCCACAACTCGCACTTCACACACCTGCGGTATACAAAGGCGGACTGGCTGAAGAATGATGGAAAGCTATGGAAGAGAACCGTGATGCCAGGTAAGGGCTACGTCCTACCAGGCACGGTTAACAGAGGGTATCGTCCCGGCAACCAGGTCATGATTCCATTTTCCGTGATGATTTCCAAAAGCAACAGATCCAGAATAAATATGCATTCTAGGCGCTAACCCAAATAGGTCGGTCAAACATATAAATGTTAAATGTTATTATTAATAATTTAAAATTTATATTATTATTTAATAATTTATTTATTTGAAATGCTAGGCTGGCCAACCTAGCCTTAAATCGAGGACATCACAAACTGACTTCAGATGCAGGAAGGGAATGTAGATCAATGGTACCTACCCTTCGAGATATGAATCTAGGCTTTAAAGATAAAGCAGTTTTTCTGACTGGGAGATTCTATAAACTAACAGATTCTAAATATTGCTGTATAACTGGGTAGCTTGAGGAATAACCATTTGCAGTGATGTTTCTTCTGCAAGTTATTAGATTCTTTGAACCACTAGGATAAGCTATGCCACAAGCTGGTTTGGTAGGCGGTAGGAATGAATTCAATAGTCTAAATGTATGGCGAGTATTGTAGTTATGTATTGTGCACCTATTTCATAATCGAACTATGGATGCATAGTAATGCCCAGTTGAGCAATACACGTGTGAAAGTATCCATAGCTATGTTCCACGGCGTTTCAGGGACGGGGACGGGGGGACGGCAGGGGACTAGTTTTGGGGATGGCAGTCCAAGGGCAGATTTTTTGGGATGGTGGGGTGACGGCGATATAGGAATTTTTGAAAATATATATATATGCATGATTTTTAAAAATATATTATATATATAGAGGGAAAGAGAGCAATTTGAAATATCAAATATGTGCAACAATATCAATATAACAATATGTGCATAGATAAAGAGTATAACAACATTATAACAGCAGTATAACAGCGATATAACAGCAGTATAACAGCAATATAAAGATAAAGGTAAACACTAACAGCAATATCATTTCAATTTTAGGTTGAACGACTAAAGTAAATATAATAATATTTTATTATTTAGTCAATGCCATTCGAATGGGGATAAAACATTTTTATCAAATTTTCATTATAAAACATTTAATATTTAATATTTGATAAAACATTTAATATTTATCAAGCAATTTTTTTTTAATTTGATAATAAAATTAAATAGTTTGTTTAAAAATTAAATGTTTTATCAAATATAATGAAATATTCAATATTTATCAAGCAATTTTTTATTTAATTTGTCAAAAATCAAAACATTTTTTACTTTGACGAAAGGGGGATGCCTGGGTGTCCCCGATACGGTTGGGGGACTCCTAGCTGTCCCCTAGCCGTTTCGGGGATGCCTAGGCGTCCCCTTTTATTTTCCAGCCGTCCCGTTTTTTGGGGACGCGTTTCTTGCTGTTTCCCAATTTTCGAAAATCATGGTGGACGGCTAGGGGACGTCCCCTGCCGTCCCCTTGTCCCCGAAACGCCATAGGGGACGGGGACTTAGGGTTCTTTTGGGGGGGGGGGAACTCGTCCTCGCATTACACAGATCCATAGTTTTGCCGCTTTTCTAATTCGTTAGCAGATATGAAGGAAATAAATTCTGGACATATTCTTGTCCCTTTAACCATTATATTAATCTCAGTTTGTTTGGTAATGTTTAACAACTTTTCTTGAAGCTTTGGTTCATAATAGAGATCGGTTCTTAGAGTATTGGGAAATTGAAACTGATTCCTTTTGCTAACAGAAGATTCCTTTATTTTTTAACATGAAGATATGCAAAGCAGTAGGTAGCAATTGCAAAAAGGAAAGATGGGGAAGTGGCACTTGGAGAATTAGATGATAATTTAGAAAGTTTGGTTTGGTTGTCATTGAAGAGAAAGGCAGGGATTTGGAGCGATTAGAACATCTAATGGGAAATTTTCTAATGAGGAATGCTTATTTAGAAAAAGAGCAGTAGGTGTATTGATAGGTGGTTGTCAATTTGAATCCATAGGGTTTTAATTCTTTCTCCTTGGGTAATATCCTAGTTAGTTTTGTGAAAGACTATCGAGATCTTTATCTTGATGAAAATATTGATCTTGTCGACAAGCATTTCGGTAGATCGATTGTTTGTAGGATCACAAGTAGAAGACCTATTTAGGACTTTCACAAATGGATTGAAGAAAATTGGAGCAAAGTTAAAAGGCCCTACTTTTCAAGTGTTCTACGCTTAAGAGAGATTGCAAGTGATAGATCTTACTCTTAGTGAAGGGTTTGGTAAGAATTTTGCAACTTACTTTGCAATATGAGAATACCACAAATCAATGACCTACTCCTATATCATCTCCTTAATGTAGTGCATATGGATCTCAATGTGTTTGTTCCTTTGATGATGAATTGGGTTCTTTGAGATCCAAATTATACTTGAGTTGTCATAGAACATTACTAATGGCCTTTGGAAAGGCATGCCAAATATAATAAGAATATTTTGAAGTGAAAGAGTCTTAGTGGCAACATTAACAGCCCCTCGATACTTGGCCTCAATCAAAAAAAGAGAAATAGCATGTAGCTTTTTTCTTTGCCAACAAATAGGGCCAAAAACGAAAGTGAACAGTATAGGTAGATGTAGACTTACAATAATCAAGATTACTAGCCCAATTAGAATCTATATATTTGTTTGAACTTGTACCCATTGCATAGTAAAACTTATATCTATGGTTGCCCTATATATAGTGCAAGATGCATTTGGTAGCTTTCCAATGAAGCCCATGTGGTTCCTACAGAAAACATGAAACCATGAGGTGTTTCGACCAGTGTGAGTTAGATAGATGAAGCTACCGACATTTTGAGGATATAGTGTGGCATCGACAAGTGGAGTGGAAAGCTTAGCCTCAATTTTGAATTTTGATTGAGAGAGAATTAGTGCAAGCTTACAATCAACTATGTGAATTTGAGATAGATCAAGCATACTTGGGTGAGCAAGAGTAATCTTGAGAAACTAGTTCAATAAACCTATCTATCATGGAAAACTTGTTATGCAGAATAAATATGACTCTTCTCATGATGGATGATGAGCTCCATGTAATGAATAAGTCTTCAACATAGAAAACAAAAAACAAGTGAGAGTCATCTTGTTTCAAGATGTAGACATTCAATTTTGAGCAACATCTTGGGAATTTGATTGAGACAAGAAAAGAGTCCATCTTGGCATACTAAGCACGAGGGGCATGTTTGAGGCCATAGATAGACTTACCCAATCTCCTCCAAAAGCTTGTTGTGAAAAATGCAATCTTTACATCCATTTGACATATGAACAAACCATGAGCTACAATTATAGCAAGAGTCATGTGAATAGAGTCCATCTTATCAATGAGGGCAAAGGTCTTAAGTGTAGTCAATGCTAGGAACCTATTAGAACATTTGATGATAAGCCATGCTTTAACTTATCAATAGTTCCATTTGTTGCATGTTTCTTCAATATATCCACTTACATTGAACTAGTTTTCTTCCCTTGGGAAATCGGACTAGCTCTCAGGCTTTGTTACTCATTAAGGAAGTGTAGTGTTCATCCATTGTTGCATAATACTTAGCAATACCTTATGCTTCACTGTAATGTCCTCGATTCCCGATTAGTCACCACTGAGATAATTTAATTAATTAAATATCAAATTGTCCTAAATAATATTTGAGGACATTTATATTTAATTAATTAATAAAACATTAAAGTGACTTTATTTTATAATATGCTCAAAAATTAAATAAAGTTGCTTTATGTGGAAAATTAATTAATATTTAAACATTAAAAAGGTGGTGGACTATAAAAGGTGGCGGAAATGAATTCATTGTATGAATTGGAAAATTATCTTTAAAGAAATTGAGATTTCAGAGAGCTTGGCTTTCTGGGAATTGGAGGACAAAAACCCTCAAGTTTCAGGGTGGATTTGGACGAAAACCCATCTCCATCAGAGGGCGGATCCATATAGGGTTTGCATTTGTGCTTAAAGATATCACAAAAAATGCTTAAGGTGGAGTTGGCAAAATTTGTGAAGTCTCTTTCAAAGACAAATTTCAAAGTTTTTAGGATTGGTGGTGCAAAGGAAAATTTGAGTTCAGAATTAAATATTATTTCAGAAAGGACCTGTTGTACAATTGCTACTATTAGTATCGGATCTTTTATTTGCTATTAGTAGCTACTCGTAGAAGAGTGCTTTATCATTCAAGAGCCTGAATATTTAATTGTATTGTTCTTGAGGAGGATCGTATATCTCCTTAAGCGGCCACCTCTATGGAATTCGCACCTTAAATTCTATCACTACAAAGTTAATAGAGGAGTTGTGTGACTATTGTTGGTTAGCCGCCCCCCGTCAAAAGGTGACATGAATAAGGATTTGGAGTCAAATGATGGTCAGCGCTACCTTAGTTGTGATGCCAGCTATGTAGTTAATATTGTCTTCACAGTACCCCTCTTAACTCAATGATTTATTTCTTGAGTGGCTGTACAAGTATTATATGCAGATGTCATGCGCTGGGAATGTCCACACCTGTTGGATGCAACATCAGGTCAGAAATATTAATATTAAAATTCATTAATGATTTTTTTAGTTATAGGATATCAAAGTGAAGTTCTGTATGTATTTTGAAATAAGATTAAATATCATTGTTAGTCAGTTAGTTCTGGAAGGGTTGTCTATGCTAAATTTTGATTGTATATGAATGGCATTTATATGAGAGATTAAGAAAATGTAATATCATTTACAACCTGTTTGTATCAATTAAGAATCATTACAAATATAAACCCAATCAAACTACTCCAAAGTGTTTTACAAAATGTCAGTATGCACTAGTGGGGAAAAGTGAGAAATTTTTGCACACAAATTTACTTGGGAACATTACATTTAATAAAATATTGTGGATTCAAAGCGGAGACAATGTAAACATGTGGAAGACCCCTATTTGTGATTATGTCCATTGTTTATTCAAAGAATTACCAACAAAAGTGCTTATTGATTAGAGTGTTTGATGAGCTCATTGGGGCACAATGGAGGATGGATAGGTAGGAGGCAAGTCCATAACATCTATATGTGAACTTGTTGAAGGAGGTGAAACCTCATCAATCTTGCAAGTTTGAGTTGCTCGAAGAGAATCCTATGATTGACTATCATGTGGCAAGAAATCCACTATGGAGGAAGAAGATGTGTATTAGGGAAAGCGCTAGGAGAGCTTTCCTCAATGAATACTCCTATCAATGAATAGCTTGTGTGTCTTAGAATCTAGGAGCCGATACCCCTTGACATCATTAGGATGTTCGACAAAGATGCAAGGCTAAATCTAAGGTTCCAAAGCCTTGTATTTTGTTGAAGGAATATATATCTATGCATTGGAACCAAAAACTTGGAAACACATTTAGTTTCCATCCACACTAGGCTTCAAAAGAAGTGATGCCTTTCAAAGCCTTTTGAAGTACTCAATTTTCAATTTGTGCAACATAGTTAATAGCTTTGACCCAAAACTCTAGAGCTAGAGATTGTGTGTGAATCATGCAACTTGCCATCTCTTTGAAAGACTTGTTCTTCCATTCTATCAAAAAATTCATCCTTTTGTTGAAGTAGATCCATGTATATCTAGAAAAAGTCATCAATGAATGCGAGAACATATCAAGCCTTAGTGAAGGACAAGGATGAAAAGGGTCCTGCTAGATAACTGCAAGCCTATTTGAGGACTTGTGAAGCCCTCCAAGATTTCCCTTTGTTAAATTTCTTTGCTAGATGTTTTCCCATGGCACAACCTAGACACATACCATTCAAAAAACTAATAAGAGGAAGAATTGTAACCATATCCTATTAGTTGAGTTGCTCAAGATGGTGGTTGTTAAGATGGCCAAACTGCTTATGCCATAGTTTACTCATTGTGTTAGAATGAGTGAGTAAAGTTGTGGAAGGAGATTGAGGGACAAAGTGGTAGAATGCATGTAGTTGTGATTGATGTTGGCCATTTCCACTACAATCAGTTCATTATCCTGAAGATCCCGAATCACAACCAAATTTGGAGTGAAGTCAAGCTTCTTACCTTTCTTGAGATGAGTGATCTAATCGACAAAAAGAAAATTGGTAGAAAAATTAGGTACATGGACATCCTCAAATGAATCTTCATCCATGTTAAGTGAACCTCTCGAAACAATATACTTTGTTGTTTCATCAGTGAAGGGAAGTAATGGTGCGAAGATGTTTTCTACTCTAACCATACCCTGAGAAGATGATTTATGTTGGTAGAAATCTTTCAGAGAAAAGCCTCACACTCCAAAGAAAAACCAATCGTATTATTCAACTACTAAGAAATTACAATACAAATCTTAGGCTGTGCTTGTACAAGTTTATTGCCAACATTCAAATTTTGGAGCAATTTCATTCGCATAACAATACTTGCAAGTCAATCATACATATTACAACCTATATCATACTCCATCCTCAAGCACCAATTAATAGGCAAAACTGAAATCACAAACCACATGTGGTTTACTAAAACTGTGAGTCAAAACAATGACCCAAAAATGGCTCCATAATTGGCCAAAATTCCAATGCCTATAAAGGTCATTGTCTCCTTTGCTAGAAATATATGATACTCTTATAGCTGTCACAACCTATCATAATTTGCATAAGCCAATTTGGCATATTCAAACCCATTGAAAGATTCCTCATGTCTTGTTATAATGCTGGTTAGGATTCCAATGTAATTCCTTTATAATCATGCTCTTATGTGTCATTAGCATTTGTCATAAGTCCCATCTTACAATGCTGTCATGACATTTAGCTGCTGTAACAACCTCTTACACACCTCTGAAAGTATTTGACACATGGAAAATAATGGCAACACAAAGTGGGACATGTTGTTTCCCAATATGAGGCCAAAAAAGAAAAAATACAAATAATTAATAAATGAAAAAATTAGGATGCAATGTTGAGAGTCCTTTCCCAATGATTATTATGAGAATATGTGGCAAAGAACAAGACTTCAAAGAAAAAAATTGTTGTCGATTGGAATCCATGTGGTGTGAAGCACCAAAGTCATGAACCACTAGGTTTCTTTTCCCTTTACTTGATTTTGAAGGAGTAGATGGTCCCCATGAATAGGAAAATGGTAGACTAATGTGTTTATTTTGGAGCAACTATTTCAACTTATCAATTTTCTTAGCATTTTTTTGCAATAGGAATATGTTGGCATTAACTTCTTTTGAAAATCCCCTTTCTTGGAAGAGTATTGAGATTTTGCTTGTAAAGCAAATGAAGACCATGTTTTGTCCTTTCGTGGCTTGTGCTTAGATTGCTTCTATTTCTTATTAGGGTTATTGGACCCTTTCTAACTCTTTGGTTGACCAACCACCAAAGATTGTGACTTGGAGGTCTCAAAAAGAACCAATGTGATTAACTTTTCCTTTTCAAGCATTAGCATTTTTGGAAATGAATCAAATGTAGGCTTAGTGTATTCTTGTCTCATAGTCAATCAATGAGTGTGAAAGCTACAAACAAATGTAGCATATTTAGGGCCATGTTTGCTTAGTAAATTAAATTTCAATTGTAATCCTTTTTGTCAATGTCACACAATCTTTTCGTTGTTCTTTTAGATTGTTGACTTTAGTTATATAATCTTGAGTATTGTCAAAACTTTTAGCGTGTAGGTTCATCAAATCATTGTCTATTCGATAGTCCCTAATTTCATCAATTTGATTGTACAATATTATAAGTGTGTCCCATACTTCTTAGGTGTTGCATGCTTTTCAATGTGAAAAAGAAGATCAAGAGAAACAAATGTATGCACATATATATAAGTGCTTTAGTATGTGCAATGAACCATACCTTTTTCCCTTAGAATCTATGGGTTTTGGAAAAGGTGCCAATATTAAGGGGTATACTCTTCACGCATTAAAATATTGCATATGGTTTGTTTGCAAGTTGAATAGTTGTATGAAGTTAAGCGAGGGATCTTAGGATGACCTATTGTAGGATTCAAAGAGCACAAATGAAACTCAAAGTAGAGAAAATGAGCACAATCACACAAACACTACACCCCTAGCAATTTTTTGTGTGGCATGAATGGTCCGAAAAAAGTAGATTGAATTTATGAAACACAAGTTTATTCTAGATAACCTTATTATTGCATGGGAGGGTATTGAATGGCCCAAAGAATTTAGGCAAAAAGCACTTCTTTTATTTTTTCCCCTTGTAACACTCATTCTAATCTACAGTTTAAAAATGTAAACTAACTACTAGTTTCAGCTGAAGTGTAACTAACTTATTTTCATGCTAGGGTTTCCTTTGCAATTAGAACAGTATAGATAAAGAATTTTAAACAATCACATCATATTCAATTCCTCAACTAACTTTTAAAATTTCAGTTTCAGCTGAAAAGGAATCAACTAACTAATTTCATATAATTGAAAACACAGAAGAACAATAACTAACTTTTCTTTGCTTTCAAAATGTAAGAGCATTTATTACAGCTATGAAATAAACATGCTAAAGAAATTATCTCAGAAATTAAAAGGAGAGAAAGAGTTACAAGAAAATACAGTTTGAAGGCTTCCTATTGGAATGTTGCTTAGGACTCTTCTGTTTCCAAGGGATAAAGAAATATCATCAAGGGCTTTTCTGCCTAACTGAAGACCTACTGGTCTCCCATGTTTCTTCAAGTGAAGGAACCTGACCCTTCGTGAGGGTAACCAACAAGGATCACATATTATCATCATGCCTACGAGCTTGGTGTCAAGGACCTATACCACTTGGTCGATCCTTCACTATAGGTAACTCCTAACTAGAAAGATCACTCTGACCAGGGGTATATCTGGTTCTTGATAGCTGACAAATGCTTAATCTACCATTGTACCTTGGCCAAGGATTTCATTATTAATGGCACACCTGTGCCGTCAACACTCTCACCCTTGCTCGACATGATAATTTCTTGGTTCAAGGGTTTATATTACCATAACTTGGTTTGAAAACATTTTTCTTATTTCAAGTTTATGCTGTTTTCTTTAAGCCTATAAGAGAGAGACTAGACTCTTTATCATTTCTCGTCTTTGGTAACAAACTGCTTATTCAATCATAGATAGAGGAATAGGATGAAACTTGCTCGAGAAAGAGAAACCTTCAGACCCTTAGCATTGATAAGACATGAAAAGAACTCGGGCTGAGAAAGAAGTTGCACGTCCCCAATACAAAAGTTAAGAAGTAGAGTGAAGGAAAGCTGACGACTTAATTTATAACTAAATTATCTTAGAGCATTTAAAGAGAAAGTTCGAACAAGCATTCAAGTCCAGGAACAGTTAACAAGAAAATTTTGATACAAGACCAGATAAGTATTCAGACTCAGGATGGAAGAGAGGAAGGATCTTTCTTCAGTCTATTTCAGAGGAAGAGCAATAAAACGATATCCTTGTATTTTCTTTTGGGCGAGTATCATTAAATTCGTTTTCCATCACATGAAAATATCAGGATGAGCTAGATCATTACGAAGTTGAGTAATAAACAAATTTTAAAGGTTCCCTTACGTGCTTGGTTATGTCGGACTGTAGCTCGATGAAGCCCGCACTCCTTCTTGAAATTGGAGAATTTCGTACTCAAAGACCAGGCTCTTCCGCAATTTACACGACAGGGATAAACATTCAAGAATTCACCCGATATGAGTGCCAATTGGTGAAATGGGTGATAACAAAGTGGAATTAAAACGGTTAAGCAACGAGATAAATGCGGAACTTGAATGAGGTTTCAATCTAGAGGAAGACCGATTGAAAGAATGAATTCCAAATGGAGAAATGAGAAAGGACTAATAATGAATTTTGACACTGGCAGAGATAATGAAAGTGAAGTTGCAGCTTGATTGATATTTGGAAAAAGAGTCCCGAATGATGCCCAAAAGACGATTGAAAAGAATTTCCTATGCCAAATGCGAATGAATGAATGTGGAAGAAATGAGAGAGAGAGAGAGATAGAATGCCCAAATAAAAGAAAACGCCCGAGTCCTTTAGACTCCCCTCCATGCGCGATTGCATACATTCTCCTTGAACATTTCTCCAGAGAGAGATGGCACGGTGACGGGAGTTATCACCTTCCACCACACCATTTCCCAACATAAGCTTTTTGATTTAAATTATAATATCACCCAACGGCTTAGGATATTGTCATATAGTTTTAACTTAAATGTTTTATGATAATATCTCCCAAGGTGCACTCAAATTGAAATATATGACACCAAAAGATAAACGATATTGCTCAATTCAAATTGACTTGCTTTGTTAACTATTTAATTAAAAGAGATATTCGACTAAGGTTACGATTTCCAAAATAGCTATCTTACACCACTCATGGCATGATGATAATTTTGGATCCTTTATTAACTACAACCTCTCCTTGATGATATTTCCCTTTCCCTCGCGGCGTCGACCATCCATGCCGAGCTTCATCTACACTAGATCTCTTTCTATCTTTAAAGTGTGGGATTCTCAAAATATGTATTCTTCATCACCATAGTCAGCAGTCGTTGGATCTTCAACATGGCTATATTAGCATCATTTGGTTTGTCTTTGAGCTTTCCCTTGAGAACATCATTGGCTTTAATCCTATTGTTTCAAGTTGTGTGTCCTCTTTTCTTGTAGTAATAACATTCAGTCTCCCCTTTGTCTTTATCTTATCTTCTATGATTGTTTCTTGAGTATAATTCACTCTCATGTTGAGGATCATCTTCTATATCTCATGCAACTATTCTCTTTTCTTTAGCTAAAAGAGTTGAAATCATATCTTCTAGAGTTTGAGAAGGCATCTGATTGAGTAAAAATGAAATTGTTGAATTTCAAAGGAAGACTATGTAACAAAAATGGCTTTGGTATCTTGATCATCTACTATAGAATTGACTTCTGATTGCAATATAATGTGAGATCTTAGATTGCTTATGTGGCTAGACGTTGTGACTCCATCAGTAGTCTTGAATTCAAATAGCTGAATCTTTAGAGAAAACTTTGCATTAATTGCTTTTGCTTCAAATAATTTATTCAGATTATCTTATATTTCCTTGGATGATTTTTCTAGATCTACATGACGTAACTCAAAATTGGAGAGAACAAGACCAATAATGGCTTTGGCTTTATTATCTTTTCTTTACCTATTTAATAATTTATTTGCTTCTGTAAGTGTTTTCTCATTCCTATTTACTATTCCTCACAAATTCTTGTTCATCAGTTGCATTTGTCTTTTTGCTTTCTAGGTGTGGAAGTTGAGACAAGAATATTTTTCTAAAGGAATTTCCATTATTAGGAAAAAAAACCTTAAAATAGCCTTGTCCCAATACTTAAAAATATATTAATTTGCTTTGAGAAAAATAAACTTACCTGAAAATTTTTCAACCCTCCAAAAAAAATTGAAGAGTCCCTTTAGGAATTTCCAGAAAATTAAAGTTTAAATTTTGACTTTTTCCTGGAAATTTTGGCACTACCCACATGCCCTAGCTGTGTGCAAAAGATTCGTACCCTAGTAGTGGCTTTAGAGAGCCCTGAGAACTACAAAAGCCCTTGGTCACTAAATCCTCAAGTTCTTGTGATAACTTCCTATGCCCTTTCTCCTTCCAATTACCTTACAACTTACCTTACTCCATTTTCTGCTTTTTCCCAACATCAGTTGGTCCTCTTGAAACCGTGCCGCTTTTTTCCCATCTCCTGACACATTGTTCCCATCCCTCATTCATAATTTCCCCACAATTTGGTTGGAAATGAGGGAACCAAACAATTAAGCTACTGTACTACCTGGGTTCCCAAATGATACTGGGAATTAGACGATTTAGAGTGCTGTCAACAAATAAATGAAAATATTGAAATGTGAAATGCAACATAACACATGGTTTGAATGCATTTTCACATTGATCTTAAAGTTTGACCATAAATACTAAATCCAGTAGTGAAATCTCATATAACCCATTCACACAAAGATACATAACCTCTAGTATCAAGAAGTACTCAAGTTGAAGTCATGTAACTCTTGAAATTCTTTTCGTGACCCTTTAATTTACTCTTGAGAATTATTTTTGGAATTCCTTCAGATAATTACATACTTCCATTAGATGACCCTTAGAATTTCTCGAAATAATTCTTAAAATTCTCTCGGATGTCTCCACAAGTCTTGGATACATTCCCTTGAGACTTCCAATGAATAATGCCTAAAATTAACATCAGGCTCAAGCATGTTAATCATTCATGATTGTTACTTGGGACCTCTATCCATTTTTAATATATTTTTATTCAATCCAAGTTTTGTGATTTTAACCTCAAACAAACAATACCTACTTGCTTATTGAGTTTTAGTCTATGTTACACAGTTTCGGAGATGGGGATGGCAAGATGGGTTTCTGGTATAGCCAAATTATATGTATGTACATTGTATGTAAATTATATTGAGCTAAGAGCTTAAGAGTAAAAAACATTCAACATCGAATGACTTGAAAATGAAAGCTTATGAAGTTAAATGTGAACTGCTGGAAATGGTGAAGGTTTCTGAAAGTATCAAGAAAATTTAGGTGTTTCTGAAAACCACAGGAAAGTTGAGGGATGTTTCCGAAATGTCCCATTGAGTGTTTTCCATACTGGTTATGGCATCCTTAAAAATTAAATGATTGGGGCAAACATTTCATAGTCATCCTTGAGTATAAGAAATGGGAGAACAAGGGATTAGGGGAGAATGGGGAAGGGAAAATGCGTTTAAAGGAAACGTAGGTTCTATTAATTTGGAGTAGGAGGGGACATTAGAATTTAGCATAAAATGATGTATCTGTGGTATAGCTTGACCACTGAAAGCATCAATTTTAGCACTCATGAATAGTGTGTAATATCTTATTTTTGACTGTTGTTCTGTTCTTGAGATTATGATGTTTGGCATCTAGTATGGGAGCTTCCTATGTATGATTGCAAGTATCATAGTAAACTTGCTGCATGACATAATAAAGTGAATCTTATCAGCATTGGTTTCACAAGTGTTTGAAAAACCATAATTCAAATAGTTATAATTTCCAAGAATTTTTGCATCATATGAGTGTACTATGTTTGTTTACTAGGTTGTGTTCTCCGATGGAGTTGCTAATGCATTCTTTGTATTGGAAGGATAAGGAGAAACCTGCTGGCCTGCCCATATAAGTACCAACCTTTTTTCGGTTTCTTGCTTAGAGATGGAATATAATTCTATGTTCATTTTAAAGATGATGCTTCTTACAGAATTGGATAATCATTTTAAATTTTAAGATGTGACAGTCATTAGGCATATAGATTATGAGTTGCTGGCTCTTTTCTTTTATGGAGTAAGAAGATATAACTTGGAGTTCATTTCACAAAATATAGCAAGTTAGTTGTTTTTGTGCATTACCTAGGATTTAAAGTGCATTGCTTACTTTTGGATGGGTAATAAAGTATTTAATTCATTTTTTTCTCTTTGTTTGGAATTAGGATGACTTCTATGCAGTTGTAGACTGGGCTTACAAAATTGATCCTTTGCGATGTATCTCAATGCATGGAATTACTGAGCGGTATTTCTCAGGCCAAAAGGCTGATGCAGCTGGTTTTGTGCGTCAATTGCTCGGTGACCTACAAACACGAATCACAACACAATTCAATAGGGTTGGTTATTCTTTCCCATTTTCTTCAATATTTATAGCTTTTCTAAGTGGTTTCCTTAAAGAGAAGGGTCAATAATTAACTGCATCCCTCTGCTGACAGTTCGTTGATGAAGCTTGCCATCAAATTGAGAGGAATGATCGTAATGTGAGGCAAGTGGGTGTCCTTTCATATATACCAAGGTAAATTGTATCGCATCTCTACATTTAGAACTTCATTTCCAATGTGAAATATGTATGTGACTATAGAGACACACGAACACAAACACACACACACATATTATTGCAGCAAAAATCTTTTTGAGGAAAAAATCAACAAACCAAAAGCATGGTATTTTTGACAGATAAGCTATTAATTTTTAATTTAAAGGCATTTTAATAGCATAAAGATATATAGAGAAAATAAAAATGAGAGTGTGTAATGTCCCCATTTCTATGAGCATCAGTTTACAGAGGGTTTAATCTATTCGCGACTCTCGTAGGCTAAGGAGCTTGGTTAGAGGGTCTTTTGGAGGCAGTTACCTAGTTAGTGGATGGTTTCTTGGATTCAGTTGGATTGGAGAAATAAGGGAGATAATAATTAAATTAATTATTTGTAAGGTTGTTAATTAAATAAATATTAGAAAGTGACCTTATATTTAATTAATTTAATAAAGCGACTTAATAAAATAAAGTGACTTAATAAAATATTATATCATAAAGTCACTAAAATAAAATAAAATAAAATAATATTATATTCTACAAGCTTCTTGAAGATGGATTGAAAAAGTATAAAGGAAGTTCAAGCCAAGCTTCTAGGTATCCAAGAATTGATATTTGTTTGTTGAGATTGTTCGGTGAAGGAGCCAGCTAGGATTTTTGCCCTTTCCAGCCATTGGGAATGAAAACTCTCATTGGTTATACAATTTTTAGGTTGTGAAATATCAACTGAATTATTGCTTCATTGTGGGCTTCACTTCAAAAGTTCAATTTGTGCTCCATTGAGGAAGATTCATCTTGCAATAGATGTTGTATTATTGCAAGGGTTTAATCAATTGCAATAGCTGATGTATTACTGCTTCTTGGCTGAGATTTGATTGATTCTAAATTTAATGGCCTTTGGCCAAATCTGAGAAGGTTATTATATTTGAAGAGATTCAGGGAATTAATAAAATAATATTTTATTTTGGAGGAGTTCGATCAAAGGAATTATTGAGAATATTTTTAGTGTCTGGTATCAAGTTGGAGAAGTATTTGCATTTGAAGATTTATATTCAGTTACAACGATTTCTCGATAGCATCCGTTATCTGGGAATTCGATTCTCTTGGAAGAATCATATTTTTGCATGAATGTTAGACACATCATTATTCGTCAACATGAGGCTTCAATTGGCATTTTATATTGAGGGTATTTGATAGATATTAGACAAAGGAGAGATGTGGCAAGCTTTGGATGACTTCAGATAAGACAAAGTATTATTTGGAGCCGAAAAAGACTGGAAGCACCATTGAACTTGTGGATGCCAATATTGTCTTGAGTTCGATATTTTATAAAGTCAAAGATTTTAATAAAGATTGTTGGGAGTTGCTTGGCTTGATCTCAGGTGAAGGCTGCCGCTATTTAGAGATGCTGCTAAGAGCAAATACGGAGGATTTAGTCGCTGAGATGTACACCTAAAGATTCGCCAGAGACAAACTTGGCGGATAAGATAAAAAGCTTAATTGTGGTTATCTTGAGAAATCAAATATTAATCTTAGGCTATCGATTCCAAGAAGACAAGCTTGGAAGAAATTTAGTGGACAAAGCCAAGAATAAAGTCGAAGCAGATTACAAGAGATTGGAGGATGACAAAGACAGGGTGGACGTCTATGTGTGAAGCGGACAAAATAAGGTTAAGACAAAACGTTTTTCTTGGACGACTTTGATGAAGTCGTATTTTAATCATCATTGAGAAAGACGTGGAAGTTGATGTCTCATACGATGAAGACAAATTCTATGTGATTTGAGACATCGTGGAAAGCTAGCAGAAAAAAGACATCAAGGAGGACTTGGCTAGAGTAGTTCAATCTTCATCAATCGTAGTCATCTAAATACAGAGGAGTTTGTATGAATTCTGATTGGTCCTAAAGACCACATTCAAAATTACCCGAAGGAAATTGTGTATTCCCAGCTACAGAATATTAGCTTGCTTTTCATCTCCAGGCAAACAGGTTCTTCATTCTCTATATTTGCTCTTCCATTCTTCTAGGACTAAAGTTTGTAAACAGGGTGTAGTTTGATAATTGTATTGAGTATATTGTCATTAAGTGTAACAACAGATGTAATGAGCATTTAGTTTTAGTTTGGAGAACACCTGAAATACATTGTAATCACTTTGTTTGACCTTTCCCAAGGCATACTGCTGTAGAAGAAGTATTTGAGTTTAATAATTGAAGATTGCATGCCCATCATTTGTAATAATGCTTGAGTTGCTGAAGGTGCATATTAGATGCATATTAAGTGTTCGTAGAAATGTCAGTATGCTTTAGTGACATATCTGTATGAAGTTACAGTCGTCTTTATGCATTAGAAAGGTTTCAAAATATCTGCATTTCATTTCTTATGCATTTGTATACATGTAGCTTTGATAAGCAAGTGTTTTTAGCACCATTACATCATTCAAACAAGAGAAAACCAAACTGAAAGCACTTTCCAGCCTGACACAAGTTTACAAGTGAATTGTTTGATAGAATGTCCAAGAGCCAACACAACAAAATTTACATCTGTAACAGCTAGGGACATTACAGTGGTATCAGAGCCAAGATCTTGCCATCAAAGTAGTGAGTAGAATCTTCTACATCATGCTTTTCCTCAAAGGCTGATCTAGAAAGTGCATGTACAACTATATCCTCCTTAACCTCCAAGTGATTCTCCATATCTTGCAATGTTAAATCAATCTTATCTAATTCACTTTGTTCACTACATAGGGGAGAGGGGCCCAAAGTAGGGCGGGAGCCTATACTGGGGACGAAAGTAGTCCCACGTGGGCCCAATACTAGACGACCTTAATATGCAATTGTAAACCGGTTTTCCCCTAGAAAGTCACCAAGGGTACTCGATTCACTATACCGCCAAAATTGTATGATAATCGGTTTATATTTGTCCTAAGCACAAATAATTAATCGCAGTCTTACATGTCAGAGAATATTCAAAGCACATCTGACACCACAAACATACAAGCCACATTGATTCTTACTAGCACGTAGCTTTACAACTTGCACCGAAATTATAAAGTTAGTATAAACCATGCTCCCCTTTAATATCACCACTTGCATTAGCTCACAACCATTATTTTAATACAAGTGGCACGAGAACAACTACGAGCCAAGAATGTCCCATCACCAAATCCAATCAAACCCACCCCCTATCCCATTGTGCCATCAATGCAATATTGAAAGGAAAAGAAATCATTCATAACTGTCCCATCTGTCATATCCATTTGCATGGCAACTGGTTGAAACTCCTCTTTTGCCACCTGGAAGCACTAAAACAATGGCAGTAAGGCCACTACGATCGCCTGACGAACAAACAAACATTGCACGCCATAAATACATACAAACTATGCAATTGAAGGCACCCAAACAAATTTTCAAATTTGAAAAAGAAGGGCCGAAATTAAAGACTCCATACCAAACAACATTGAACATATAAAGATATTTTCAAATTCAAAATTGCATTTCCATTTACCACGTCTCACTTTCATATTTAGTTGCAACGTTTTCTTGGAGGCAAACGAACAAAGAGGAGAAGAAGCAGCACCAGTAGCACACTATCAACATTCGGGTACTCTACATAAACAGACTGTCTATGCCTATGAATGCCAATCTCGAACTTCTTGTTTATGCCTATGAATGCCAATCTGTTCAATGCTATGCAAGTGATTTTCACCATACAATACATACCCTTGCTTTTTCATATAAACTATTCATGTCCCTACGACAATATGTTGTATGCGATGGTAACGTTTCTCAAAAAAACCTGTAACTCAACATTTGGGGTTTCAACTTACATTGTTTGTGAATGCCCAAGAAGTTCTTTTCTTTTTTTGGGTTCTTTTGACATTCTCTATGCCTCCCAATGTAGATCTGTTATATTCACTGTAAAAGTTATGTGACCCACAAACCTGTAACTCAATATCTGGGGTTTCAGCTTACACTGTTTATGTATGTCAAGTCATTTAAGTTTGTTTGCTGGACTTTTCTTATGCTCAATATGGCTGCCAATGCAAATCAGTTCTGTGCACCCTAACTGTTTTTCAAGCACTACTATGTCACAATTATTTCTGGTGTTTCAACTTTCTCTATTTATGAATGCCAAGTAATTTCAGTTCAATTCCTAGTATTTTTGTTATGTTCTATATGCCTGGGTATATAAATCAGTTATTTGCACTGTAAATGTTTCTCACCCACTACCCTCTGACTCAATATCTTGGGTTTCAACTTAACACTGTTTATGGATGTCAATGCTTTCTAGTTCCTTACAATGTGATTGTTAAACCTTATGTGATTGTTGCACAAGGCCAGGTCACTTTTTTGAATGGCAATGTCATTGTTGCAACAAATTCTTTCTAACTCACTGTCTGGGGTTTCGACTTATATTGTTTATGATTGTGTATGAATGTTCAATTTCAACGTTTTCATATATCACAAACTTGTAACTCAATATCACTTTGTTTCATACTTGATGCCTGCTGATGAATGACAATGAATTTCAGTTATCTACATTGTTAATTCGAATCGGCCTTATGGCATTACACAAACTCCTTTCATTTCAATTGAATGTTTTAAACATGTGCAATTCAAACAAATTAGTATGATCACATAAAACTTCAATAGTTACCGAATTTACCATTATAAACTATCAGCTAACACAATAAAGGGAAAAAAAAAAACATGCATCACTCTGTCTTTAAGGGTGTTTAATGGTGTTTCTTATTATTGTTTCAAACATGTCTCAATAATGTGTGTAGGTTGAATATAAAGTTGATATGAAGTCCAAGCCAATGAAGAAGAGAGCCACAACAAGGTGGCCTGCATGTCAAAGAGGGGTTTCGTTGCCCCCTGAAGAACAAAATGTAGAAGCGGAGACAGTTGTCGTAGTTACTGCTCCATCAGGCAGGCGGACAATAACATCACGACATTGGGAGTTGACAATGAATGAAACATTTAATCATCAAACAAATGACATGGTAGATGGATCTATAAATATGGGTAATGACAGTCTAAGTCTTCAATCATCCCCTATCCAACCCTCTTGGTTGGTAGAGGGAGTTACTGATGAGGGTTATGACGGTTTAAGCCTTCCCTCGGCCCCTACCCGACCATCTTGGTTGGCAGATGGAGCCAAAAAATTGGGTATTGTCTTGCAGTGCAAAGAAGAGCAAGGAACTTATTCATTGCCTTATCCACCTGCCACTTTTGCCATACCACAATTGCTAGATTACTATGTAGATTTGAGCAAGGAAATAGAGCAGGAGGAAGACAGAGCTAAAAAGCAACAAGATAGGGAGGAGAGAGAGCAGAAGGAGCAAGAGATAGTTCAAAGGATACAAGATAGGAAGGAAAGAGAGCATAAGAGGGACCAAGACCGAGTTCAAAAGAAACAAGATAAGAAGGAAAGGCAGGACAAGATGGAGTAACAGAGGGTTCAAAAGAAACAAGATAGGAAGGAAAGAGAAATCAATTGGGCCCATAGGTCATTGTAGCGAGAAAGACATAAAAGCAGTCCTACAAACTCGTTAGCACACAACCATGCCTTGTTTTGGGATATATTGAACATATAGATCCCTCTGTTTGGGGAGTTGAATGTCAATTTGAGTGTCAGCCCAAATGTAGGCTGCACTCCACTCTCCATTGCAAATAGTTGTTCAACACCGTTGCATGTAATCAACACTCAATTTACAAATGCAAATGCAAATCATGTAAGGACAACTCAGAACGCACAAGCAAGAGACGCGAACAAATCTCCAAATGTTTATCTTGGCATGCTTGATTGATGTTGGGAGCATAGTTACAAGACTCGCCCAAACTCGGCGAGTACTCGTGAGTCCTGAGGCAAGTGACCCTAAACGAGTCCCAGAGACTTGGCTGCCGAGTCCTCGCCAGACTCGGTAGACTCGCCGAGTTTTGTGCCTCAGACTCAATCATTTTAATTAAATTTTTTTAAAAAAATTGCAATATTTAATTTACAATTTTTTTAATTAAATGGTGTGCGCCATAAAGGTTTGTGTGCCCCTCGACCCTGTTGGGGTGTTTCCCCCAAACCCTCATCAAACTATAGGTCTAAGCATGTTATAGGCCAATGATGAATCATGATAATTAAACCTACAAAATACATATCCCCTGTTGCAAATCTTTACATCTTTCGCAGTCAAAGCCATAATCAAGGATTCCTGTTCCATACATTAGACAACAAAACATGCAGTCTTGAAGGCTACAATAAAATTTTAATAATAAATTCCTCACTTGAATATACACACCAATCATTGAGACCATAGAAGCATAAATCTGCAAAAAATCCCGTTTAATCGCGATTTTTAAAAAATCTGCAAGCTGGACGATTTTTTCCCTGATTTTTTGAAAAAATCGTTGACTTTTTGGTCAACGATTTTTTTTCCATTTCAAACTGCAAAATTGCCAAAAAAATGTATTTAAAATTTGCAAAAAAACCGTGAATAAAATTGAGCTGATGTTTGCACAAAAAAAGCCATGAGACCATGGCTTGTTGCTTACAATTATGCTTTGATAGATTTTTTCCAAGCATCCATAGCTTGTTTGAAAGCACCTGTTTTAGGCTTTTAGCCATAGCAGCAAGGCAATGAACTGTTTGATAAAATGCTTTGGTAGACATGTATGAAAATGTGGTAGCATAGGCAAAGCGGTGCAGAAAAAATGTCTCAAAGAAATGTGGTCATGGTGATGGAATGCCATGACAAAGCAAATTGCTATGGATTGTCATGGCATTCCATCACGATAATTCCATTTCTTTGAAAGCGACCTAACAATTCAGCCTTGTCTATATTATTGCTACTATTATGCTTTGGTAGATTTTTTCCAAGCATCCATAGCTTGTTGAAAGCACCTTTTAGGCTTTTAGCCATAGCATGAAGTTGATTTGTTTGATAAAATGCGGTAGACATGTATATGAAAAATGTGGTAGCATAGAAAAGGTAGAAACTATTTGAAAATGCTTCAAACAAATGTGGTCTCATGGTGATGGAATGCCATAGCAATGCCATGACAAGCAAATTGTTATGGATTGTCATGGCATTCCATCACCATGACTCTTCGGCATTTTTGAACCGGTCAACGCCTTATCTATCTATTTTACTATTATGCTTTGATAGATTTTTTCCAATCATCCATAACTTGTTCAAAAGCACCTATTTTAGGCTTTTAGCCATAGCAGCAAGGCAATGAACTGTTTGATAAAATGCTTTGGTAGACATGTATGAAAAATGTGGTAGCATAGACAACTGTCACCATCTGATATTTATGCAGTTGTAATATGTTTTGTGTAATGTAATCAGTGATATGAATATAACCAACAAAAATCTATTTTCTATAATTCATGGATTGAATTCTGTATTTTATTTGCTCTCAATGTCTGTATGCTATGGAAATGCGATTAAATTTTTTAAAAAAGTAGTTTCTGACTGTTTTTCTTCAATTTTTTGTGTTTTTTAGTAAATCCGATTTTTTCCCGATTTTTTCAAAAAATCCTGAACTTTTGGTTTGCCGATTTTTTCCCCAAACGATTAATGCTGCTATGATTGAGACGCAAGAAAATATCATGGTTACATCATCATCTATGACCTATCTTAGACACAAGCACATGACTTGTTGTGATGTTGGGATGAGTAATGCAAGCTCTTTTGAGCCATAGACTTATATTTTTAGTTTTGATATTTGTTTTGATGTCATGGATTTCATATTCCATGAGTTTTGTATACATTTGACAATATTTATATATCTGAATGTGTTATTTCCTTCAGCTAAAATTTGCGTTTATACTTATGTGATCAATGTATGTTTCTGTATGGGATCATAGTAATTTCTATTTGATGATGTTATTGTGTCTTTAAGGTTTATTTATTAAAGGGTGGATGAAACAAGTTTTAAATCCCTAAAAGTCTTTGAATTTCTTGGGTTTTTCTATCTGCCGAGTCTGCACCGAGTCTGGGCTCTGAGTTCAAGTTCGAGTCAAAAATTGGCTTGCCGAGTCCGAGTTTTGTAACACTGGTTGGGAGGGACCATCACTACAACTATATGACTGATTGGCTACTTTTTTGCTGTGTATGTAAGAGACTTGGTGTCTCTAAACCCCAAACTAATGTTGAAGAATGCAGTTTGTTTTTGTGTTTTGCTGATTTTGTTGTTTTTTGGAAATATATAATATTTTGTGTTTTTCTAAAATAATGCCAGATAACAGAAATGCAAAGAAATAAATGACATTGAAGCAAAACTACGCCTACAAGAGCTGCAAATAACCTCCTTATTATTGATGAATAATTACAATGCTGAGAATCTCACATGCATACAAAAGGCAGACATTAAATTATTGAAAGCATAGCAGCATTAATCGTTTGGGGAATAAATCGGCAAACCAAAAGTTCAGGATTTTTTGAAAAAATCGGGAAAAAATCGGGAAAAGATCGGGAAAAAATAGGATTTACAAAAAAACATAAAAAATTGAAGAAAAATAGTCAGAAACTACTTTTTAAAAAATTAATGGCATTTCCATAGCATTATTACGACATTGAGCAAATAAAATACGAGTTCAATCCATGAATTATAGAAAATAGATTTTTGTTGGTATACGCTATTACATTGCACAAAGTATGCTACTGTTGATAAATGCTCGGTTGGTGATAGGTTATTGATGCTTTACATTTTTCATACATACTCAAAGCATTTTATCAAATAGTTCACGCCTTGCTGCTATGGCTAAAACCCTAAAATAGGTGCTTTTGAATTAAGTTATGGATGCTTGAAAAAGATCTATCAAAGCATAATAATAGTAGCATAGAGTGATATAGACAAGGTAGTGAAATGTGCTTGTCATGGCATTCGTTATGGCATTCCATCACCATGAGACCACATTTCTTTGAAGCATTTTTTCAAATAGTTCACTACCTTTTCTATGCTACCACATTTTTCATACATGTCTGCAAAGCATTTTATCAAAGCGGTTCAGCACCTTTATGCTATGGTAAAAACCTAAAACAAGTGCTTCGAACAAGTTATGGATGCTTGGAAAAATCTACCAAAGCATAATAGTAAGCAATAACATGACAAGGCATGAATTGTTTGAAAAATGCCTCAAAGAAATGCGATCTCACGTGATGGAATGCCATGACAATCCATAGTAATTTGCTTGTCATGGCATTTGTCATGTATTCCATCACCATGCGAGACTACATTTCTTTGAGACATTTTTCAAGCGTCCTTTGCTTACCAAAGCATTTTATCAAACGATTGCCTTGCTGCTATGGCTAAAAGCCTAAAACAGGTGCTTTCAAACAAGCTATGGATGCTTGGAAAAAATCTATCAAAGCATAATAATAAGCAACAAGCCATGGTCTCATGGTTTTTCTTGTGCGAAAATCAGCTCGATTTCGTTTTTTTCCAGATTTTAAACACGTTTTTTTGGCGAAATTGCAGTTTGAAACGAAAAAAAAAATCATTGACCAAAAAGTCAACGATTTTTTCAAAAAATCGGTGAAAAAATCGTCCAGCCTGCAGATTTATTAAAAATCGCGATTAATCGGGTTTTTTTGCAGATTTATGCTTCATTGATTGAAAGAACCTGATTTTTTTGTTGCAGCAATAAAGACTTCAGATAATAAATTTGATATTGCTGAATGTCTATAATCTCCTTAGAAATGACACCCAATGTCTCTAATGGTCTAGACACCTTCCAAGAGCAAGTTTGGAGTCCACAACTGAAGGCGATTTGACAGGGAGAGAAAACGCCACAGTTGAAGATGGTACGGCCTAGCTGTAGCAGCTATAGTACGGCCTGTGAAATAAAAACCAGCAATAAATGCAGTTTGTACGGCCTGAAGAAAGTTGCCTGAACAATGATAAATACAACCCCTGACCAATCTCTCCTTTCTATGAAGATTTATTCTGAAACCCTTATTGATCTTCTCCAATGATGCACAAATTTGACTTTTGTGTGAAGCCAACCTTTCAACAATCTTCAACTGATCTTTCACAACCTCAGAAAGCTTGACTCTGAAGAGGTATCGTTCTCCAAAGCCTGTAAATAATTGAAACCTGGCAGAAACCCTTGGTTTTGCACAAATCCCAATGTTCTCATAGGAAAAAAAAATAGAATAATCATCTCATAATGAGTTCGATTTGTCTCAAGGCAATTAAATACTCCTCTTGAAAGTTCAACCCCCATAAAAAGCAATTTAAATAACATTTAAATGTTATTTTATTATTAGCTCCTTGACTTAGGAAAATAGCATTAATTATTAGCATCCCTTTTTAATGATTATTAATTACTAATGACCCTCAAATGGCCCCACTTTATTATAAAGTTATTTTATAACTTAAAAATTTGACTTTAATAATTAATCATCATTAATGACCATTAAAATATTAATATCTCTTTGAATACTCATTATTTTGACAAGTTGTCTGAACTGGAGGTCAAAACTACTAATCGCCATGTGACCAGGTGCCCTGCTAAAAATAGCAATGTTTGAAAGATGACTTACTAAAAATAGTAAGTTTGTTGGAACTGAATGAATAACCTCTGCAAAGGCCAAATCCTGATCCACTGAATGAAAAAGAGAAGTAATGCCTTCAAAAACAACCAGGTTACTGCCTCTAAGGACCCTTTATTCATCATTTTTAGCCTATGAAGATCAAAATAATAGGCTAACCCCTCACAAACAAGACCAAGCTAAAAAGGGGACATTACAGTGTATTCCGGGCTGCAATATATAGTTCAATTGTTGGTTGTTTAATTTATTTGTTGGGGATTGTAATACCCTGATATTAAGTAGATAAATTTTCCCACCATGTCACCCCGCCACGTGTGCATCGGGCCCAATATTTTATTTTGAAAAAATCGAGCACCCTACCACCTGTCAAGCACCATTTACTCCAACATGTCCAAAACGGGTCCATTTTGCCCTCCACCCCAAAGTGGAGCCCATTTGCCTCCTTAATCGGCGAACACATCTACGTACAGTGGATCGGATAGCCGCATGTCCATGACAACCTCGCCACCCTAAACGAACAGTTTAGAGCATGTTGGCGTAACAACTAGCACCTCTGGAGTAAGAGTTGGTACGAATAGCTATGCACACTACGCAATGAGTGCTCTTCAAATTAGGAGGGGAAGCTCCCTCGTTGTGCTTGACAAAAATGCTTTGAAAAGGAAAGTAAACTAAACTATATCCTGTTTTTTTGTTTCAGCTGTAGAGGTACAAGGCTTTCTCGAAAACTGTATACGTTGCTGCTGAGTATTTTCTAGTTTCGCAGACTACTAACTACAACTAGGCTTAATTACTTAAAATCTATCCAGTTTCCTCAAGAAAACAGAGCATGAGGAAATGGAGCAAGGATGACTATTTGACGATAAACAAGTATAGATTCTCAACTCTAAGGCAAGGTGGCACATCTATCAGCTCAATCTAAATAAGTTTATTGGAAACAACAATATACGATAAACTGAATATAGATTCTCAACTTGAAGGCAAGGTGGCACATCTATCAGCTCAATCTGAATAAGTTTATTATTCACACACATCATACGATAACCAAGTACAGATTCTCAACTTGAAGGCAAGGTGGCACATCTATCAGCTCAATCTAGACAAGTTTATTGAATACAAAACAAATTTTATCTAACTAAGGAAAAAATTCACCATTATAATTGCATGAAACCCTATGTGGCATAACAATTCATCATAATAGTAAAAACGCATGAACAGATACAGAATGAGCAATATTGAGGGCAAGGTAGGCACAACATATATTTCTCTCTCGTGCAAAAGTTATGTACAAATGAGCAAAAGCTCTTATTTATAGACATCAAAAGGTGTAGGGAACCCTAAAATCACCTTGAGTCAACTACAGTCTTGCAATGCATGCAAGATTTATTGCTAAGCCCTAATAAAGCAAACTATACAATTAACTGGAAAACTACCATCAGTTAATCGAAACATCTAATCTAAAAATGGACAATTGTGCAAGCATGCACATCCTTATTGAAAGCATGTTAACTGGAAGACTATCATCAGTTAACAGAAAACCGTAAATGAAACTCCAAGTAAATAAAGTTGATCTCAGAATAGATTATGCATGAGATAAGACAGCGTGTTAACTTGAGAAAGTAACGCCAAGTTTAACCCCAGTGTGTAAAGTCTATTCTGAGAGCTGGGAACTGAAGTCTACTGATCGTGATCTCGAGCAACCAATCCCTCAACGAGATTGTTAACTGTGTCACTATTTGGAGCTCTGATACTTTGTCGAAGAATGCTATGCCTGTGCAGCATGTCCTCACCAACTGTGATCTGGGACTGAAGTTCACCCCTACTCCTTGTTGCTTCATCAAACAACGCTGACATGACTGTAAGCTGATTAATCTTACAGCCAACGGTCTCCCCACTGAAAATAGTATGAGCGAGTGCTTGAAGCTCTGACTGTACATCGGTAAGCTCAACATACGCACTAGCCTCAATCTGATATCGGCACGGTAAGCAAGATACTAAGGTCCTCACAAACCGGAGTGCACTACTAACGTGCTCTCTACTCTCAGCCAATTCTGACGCCATAGTCTCCTCTATCTTTGCCTCGAAAACCGTGTTTTCCAAGAATAGATAGCTTTTCTATCTTCTGCATCTGTGACTGATTCATATGCCATACTCAGGTGAGCAATCATAATCTCATCCCGGGGTTTGTTAATTGCCATGTCTCGCTCCTCATCCTGGAGATGTAGACGGAGCTCTCGTGCATTGTACTACAACTGATATAACTCTGTGAGCATAGAACAACTTGTAGCAACAAACTCGTCCTCCCACTCATCGAAACGCTTGCCATATGCAACTAAATGATTAAGTTGACCTTGTTTTGCTAGAGGCTCAAGCATCGGCGGGAGTGTGGCAATGGCATCTGGCCTATGTACAAGGCTAGAAATGTACTGACGAAGCTGTTTGATTTCAGCCTTGAGGGCTGCCTTATCCTCTCTGTCTTTCAGCATTCTATCCCTGGCACTGTCTGTAGCAACTTGTAAGAGATCAACCTGAGTCTGGCGTGTGCTACGACCAAGGTTGACTGTGATAACCTCAAAGTCCTGAGATTCCAACTCATCCAAACCCTTCCCCTGTGGAGGTATAGCAGTCTCAATGACGATCTCCATATCAATATTCCTCTCCACGCGGACCATGTTCTTGATCCTCTTGTCTGGCACATCCTAGTAAACCTGATCAAAATCTGAATGATTAAGGACATAGGATGGCTGCCTCCTCTTCCTTCCCAGTTGAATTTCAATCCAAGACTGATCTCGACTAATACTACTGGAAGGATCTGTACTAGCAACAGGAGGCTGTGATGAAAGTGAATATGTAGAAGCGCTGCTACGAGATGGGGAGTCTAAATCCAATTCAATATGAATTGGGGCTGGTGATTGCTCCGGAACTGGTGTAGGAACTTGAGGCTGAACCTCAAGCACTGGTGGACTCTGCACTGGCCTCTGAACTGGCTCTGTGATAGGCTATCTGTCAGGCTCTGTATGTGTATCAATGGCAAACGCCTTACCTTTTGAATTGTTTGGCGCTTGACCTTTCTTAGGAGGGTTACTCCTCTTCTTTTGTTTAGGTTTTGACGAGGAAGGTAGTGAAGGATTCACCACTACTGGCGGGTCTGCTCTAGGCACACTCACCCTCCTGGTCTTCTTGTTGTCGAGGTAAAGTATACTGTTTTGAATAACTCTACTTGACCTCTCTTTTATTGTTGAGTACTCCTTGGCATACCAATCAACTACTGGCAGCGGCTGTGTGTCGACCCGCTCTCTGGAAAATTGAGGAAGAACTTCTCCCTCATCATCTGATAAACCTCCCACATCTTCTGATAAGAAAACAAAAATCTGTGAGAGAGAGAAGCGGCCATAGCTATGTCTGCGAACCTCGAAGTCATCCGCGCAATTTGCCTAATAATCCTCCATAGAAGACTCATGATATGCGCGTCCAACAAGGCGAGTTGTGTAATGACCTGATAGATCATAGGCACGAGCCTCAACAAGATACTTGAGATGATATTTCTCAAGCTCCTGTCCTGCAACTTTGGCATCAACTGCCTTCTTGCACCAATACATTCCAAACTGAAAAGGATAGTTGGCAGCTGGTCTATGCTTGCGGCGTAAAAGACGATGAAGATCATGCAACTGCCTCAGGAACTCCATAAAGACTGTCTTATTTGAAGGATAACGTGGAAGCATAGCTGGATTTCCTATAAATCCATATACTCGGATGTAGGTGTATGTCGGGAACTGAATAAACCAATCCGCCCAACCATCCATTGCTGCTCTAGCAACTGCCGAGATACGAATGTGCAACTCCCGGTTCAAATTTCTCACTGTATAAGTCAGGAAAGCCTCGTGAACACGCTTGAAGTGACGTTTAGCCTTAGTGAACTCAAGCTGATCGTAATACTGATAGACTTTCTGAACACTGAGAATGCCCACGGTGTTTAATCCTCGGAACTGACCCTGATAAGCAATCAAGTACACGAGATAAAAACACATGTGAAACTCATTAGCAACTAAGAAACCAGTGATCTGCTTGTGGATAATATCGCTGATGAAGGATGCCCAGTGATAATGCTCCTGCCCAGATATGATGCTACCAATAATGTAATACATCCAAGGCTGGAAAACATTAGCATGTGATTGACTTGAGACACGATTCAAGAGTGTAATTAGAATCGAGTACTCATCCTTGTACTCACCACGACCCACATTATTGGGCAATCTGTTCTTCGCTTGTTTTAACCATCTTTCTGCCATTTTATTCTGGCACTTATCGACATCAGCATTGAATGCTTGCTCGCACTGCTCCATAGAAATAACTAAACTGTTCGAGTGTTGAGGTATACCAAAACTTCTTTCAACATCCAAAGGCTTGAGACTGCAAATGACTCGTCCATCTACTGACACTATCTCACGAGTAGTAGAATTGTAATGCTTAATACAAGACATTACGAACTCGATACAATGAACGGAGATAGGAATGGAAGCGGCCTCCAATAACCCAGACTGCTGAATGTTCTGAATAATCGAACCTCTGATCTTAACTGGATCTAGAACTGCTTCTGGTAGCACCTTGTGAAGATTCGTTTCAACTGTCCTGATGAAGTCGTGAGTAAGGATTGATTTGGTCCTGTATTCGAGCTGAGTGTATTGCATTCTGAAAAACTCCCCTGTTGACTGTGAACTTGACTATGTTTCTGACAAGATTTTTGGAAAGCTAAAAATAGCTTGCTGAGGCTAAAAATAGCCTTTTGAAGAGTTATTTTCGGTGAAAAATCTGAGATATGGGTTTTGTCCAGAAAAAGATTCTAAGACAACCCAGAACATCAGAAATGCGAAAATCTAACCTCTACTCGACCATGCAAAGAGTTTTCAGTTGAGAGAATTAGAAACTCGAGAACAAATGTTCTTGAAGTTAAAAATTTCTGAAAAATCAAACGCACAATTTTAATTCGAGGAAGTTATATAGGAATGATCCAGATGTTTAGACTTGTCAAATTCGCCAATTTCAGGAACATGCGAATTGGATTTTGAGAGAAATTTGAGAATCAAGGAGGAAAAAGACGTTTTTTATAAGCTCTTTCTTCCGTGAAAATCGCCCCTGTTCTTCAAATTTGCTGATGAATGTGAACTTTAACCTGCAAAAAGAAGTGTTTGATGAAATCGCCCTTGATTGCTGATGATGAATTCGCCTTTGCCTTGAAAATTCGCCTTTGTTTGTAAAATCACCTTTGCTCTTGAAGAAATACAAATTTTCTTGAAGCTGTGAATGAATAATGATGGCGCCATACTTAAATAAGGAAAATTCGCACCATCTTGTTCACTGCAAGATTTAAAACCTTAACGAAAATAGAAGGCTTCTGATTGGACCCCTTCCAATTACACTGATACTGACTTGAAGTTCGAAAATAAATAATAATAAAATATTCATCATGCAATTTACAAAAGGCGCCAATTTTAGAAAATCGCCATTTTAATGCAAAAATAGATATTAAATATTATTTAACATCAGTTGACAAAACATGTGAAGCTTTAGGATTCACCAGCGAACTTCACTGATTTGAATTAGTCTTCATTTGACCTCATAGGCGTCCATTTGCTCAAGATATTGCATTTTTTATTAACTTCCTATTTTGTAGCTGAGTACAGAAGTTACGACTGGCCATCTTCGACACTGATTTCCGGGTGACCAGATGAGGCTGAGACTGAACAGGTGTATTCATTGCGAAGCTTGCAGAGCAAGGAAGAAATGTCTGCTGGGAGTCATCACTGCAAAATCCATCATTTAACACCTCAAAGAATTGAGTGCCCTTGATTAAATTGATTTTCAGGAACCAGACGACCATTTTCCCAAACTGCATCTGACGCTTCAAACGGCTACCGATGACGAACGGTGAACCCTGCTGACAGGTAACCATGCTCACTACATGCCTGGAGATATTCCGCATCCAACGAATATACGCAAGGCATCTGAAAAGTGCATTAAGGGCCCCAAAAGTAAAAGCGCCCTTGGCCTGAGAAGGCACGAACACCGTTTTGATAAAATTGCAACTCTCAACCAGATGCCCTATTTCGACCTCTGATATCTAGAGCTGAGATGACCCGATTCAAGCACCGTCTATTTCGACGCGTAGCCAGAAGGACCTACGAGAGACATCTCTAGAGGCGACGAAGCGAGAAAACTGCTTCTAAGACCTCAAATAGAAAGGCGCCTTTCCCAAGATGGAATAGACGACCAGACTTAGCCATTTTCTGAGCTGTCTTCGTTTTACAGTGTTTCGCCAAAGACTTCACACGTATGAGCGTTTGCTAAATTTCGAAGGTTGATGGCTGGGCTCGTTGAATAGCTGGAGTAGTCACGCTCAAGTCTCGTGAAGACTTCGAACGTCAACAACTTCATCTGACAGGCCTGAAGGCTAGGTGCCTCTGGCCTACAGAAATATAATGAAATTTACATTTTCCTCCGCCTGCTAAATTACGTGCCTAGTAGAATCTTTGCCACAATCTCTCAGAATGTCGGATTAACAGGCAACTTGGTTCATCGCGAAGGTGAACTAGAATAGCATAGATGACAGGAAGACCTCGTCTGCAAACTCTGCCATCTTAAGGGTCAATTTGAAGGGCACCCCCGAGCTACAGGGGCGCAATTCACCATCTGAAGAAGCTCTTGTGATGTAAACTCTCCTCATTAGCTCATCTTCTGACACTGACTGCCGGAGCTCCAGACCTCGGATCACTGCATTTGATAGCTCGTCGGACAGGCAGACTAATCGTGAAGAAATTGACTGCATCAACCATCAAGAATAACAAGATCTAACCCTCCTTTAAAGAATGCGCCCTTGAGCTATAGGGGCGCAAAAGCTGGAAAGTGACAAGCTTCTGCAGACTGCAACTTTGGAATCTTCAACTTCTGTCGCTAGTAACCAGAGTTATGAGTCTCGGAAAGCCTCGCTGGATAGCTCATTGGATAGGCAGACCAATTCTGAAGAGATTGACTATGTGCTTGAGCATTTACTACAAAATTTAGGCCTTCAAAAAGAAGGGTGCCCCTGAGCTACAGGGGCGCAATTCTGCTTTTCCTTGAGAAATCTTCAAAAATTGATGATTGAAATCATCATTTTAGCCACTAAAATGACTATTGAAAGTATTAGTGTCGTCGTGAAATGTTCCTCCACCATGAAATGCTTCATTCTGAGCCTCTGATTTAGGTTCTGATCAATGGACACTGCCTTTGACTAACAAAACATTAACAAAACTCCATGCTTGATATTGCCGAAAAACTGTATTTTACATCATTTTAACAAGTTTAAGACTATTTTATGCAAAATGCCTTGATGAAGCAAAAAATTTGGTTTGGGTACAACATTAGGCTCTGTTTGGTGACCATGTCGGATACCTACGGCATAGGAGAACCTAAGAATCTTAGTGTTACGTAGACCAGTGACTTATAATTGGGCATTGGAGTCAGGATTTTCCCTAATCACCTAAAAATATTGGAGTTTCCTAAAAACCTAACCTAAAAATCACCTAAAACAAGACTACCTAAATCACCTAAAACACGACAAAACATCACGAAACGGGGAAATACAAAACAACATAACGATAAAGCATAAAAAGTACTTACAAAGTATTTACAATATCACTCCTCCCCTGGAGGGTTGAAGTTCTTAAGATACTGCCTGCTATAAGGAAGCGGGAAGAGCCTTCCATCCTGATGCGAGAGAATATAAGTGTTCTCTCCGGCGGATTCATGAATCTGGAAGGGCCCTAACCATAAGGAATCAAATTTTCCATGCATTCCTTTTGGCTCATGTCTTTTGTCCCACAAAAGGACTTGATCTCCAACTTCAAAGTCTCTGTGACGAGCCTTCTTATAAAAAATCTTCTTCACTCTTTCTTGATGTTGAGTGATTTTATCAACAACCTCTGTCCTCTCCTCTTGAAGTTTCATCAGGAGCAACATCTGCTTCTGAATAGGATCATTGAATTCTTCCTCCTCCACTGCAGATGCCAGTTGTAAAGCAGATAGCTCCAAGGTAATAGGCAGAATAGCTTCTGTACCATACAAGAGTACGAAAGGCGAGGTGCCAATAGCTCTTTTAGGAGTTATACGATCAGCCCAAAGGGCATCATATAACTTGGTATGCCAAGCTCGCTGATTTGACTCAACTAACTTGTGTATAATTGTGACAATGTTCTTATTGGATGATTCGGCCTGTCCATTACCCTGAGGGTAATAATTTGACGAATGAGACAGCATGATGCCGTGATCAAAACAAAAACTTAAAATCTCCTCTGACGAGAAGCAAGTTGCATTATCAGCCACAATTTTCTGAGGAAGTCTGAAGCGAGAAATGATATTCTCCTTGAGAAAGCTACAAACCACTTCGGACAAAGCTTGTTTAGTAGGAACTGCCTCAACCCATTTCGTAAAATAATCTGTCGCTGTAACGACATACACATGCCCCTTGCTGGAACTTGGATTGATAGGACCTACGAAATCAATACCCCATTGCTGAAATGGAGCATCAATGATCACTGGCCTGAGTGGGAGAGATGCCAATTTGACTTTACCAACAAATTGCTGGCATAACTGACATTTGTGAACCCATTCATATGCGTCACGAAACATAGTAGGCCAATAGTACTGTGCCCACAAGATCTTGAATGCAGTGACCCTTGATGAAAAGTGCCCTCCGCATGCCTGACTGTGAAACACATCCAACAACTTCTGCTGCTGGTTTTTACCGACGCATAGAAGAAAAGTTCTGTTGAGGCCACGCTTGTACAGAATGTAGTTAACAAGCACGAAATTCTGTGCTTTCAATTTCAGTGTTCTTTTCTGCTGTTTGTCCATGTGACGTGGACATTCACCATATGCCGAATAATACCATAGAGGTGTGTACCATTCTTCCGCAAAATCAACTAATAGGACCAAAGGAAGGTCCTTTTCAATTTCTTGTTTTGAACCAATTCCACCATTGCTCTTGAATTTGCGATCTCCATCCTCTGCCAATAACCGACAAAGACCTTGCCCGCGAACAAGCTTGGTTGGTTTGATCTCCAGATCATATCCCTGAACTTTCGTGATCCAGTTTCCCCTCTTTGTGCCCATCTCCTGTTGGGTAAGCACGCTTTTGACTGCTGGATCGGTGACATACACCGTTGTATGTGAATTCAAGAGATAAAACCTGAAATTCTTGACAGCTCTGACGACAGCATAGGCATTCTTCTCGATCTGGGAATAACGCATCTCAGCGTCTTTAAAATTAGCATTCATAAAAGCAATAGGAGATTCTCCCTCTTCGCTGAGCTTCTGTGTCAGAATGGCAGACAGTGAGTGTTTTGACGCATAACAATAAAGAATAAAATCCTTTTGAAAGTCAGGCCAAACTAACACTGGTGCATTAGCAATAGCTTCTTTGATTTTAGTAAAGGCCTGTTTGCCTTCATTCGTCCACACAAAAGTAGACGTCTTCTTCATCATTGCTGAAATCTCCTTTGTCAGCTCTGAGAAATCAGGTACGAACCTTCAGATAAAGTTAACTTTACCGAAAAAGGAGTGCACCTGTGTTTTGCTTGTAGGGAGAGACAGGTTTCTGATTGAATCTACCCGATTCGGATCTATTCTAGTACCTTCTTTGGAAACGACATGGCCAAGTAACTTGCCCTCCGTCACCGCAAAGATTGTCTTCTTCAGATTCAAAGATATTTTATGATACCTGCATCTCTCGAACACTTCCACAAGGTGTGAAAAGTGATCACTCCGTTTATTTGAAAAAACGGTTAAGTCATCAAGATAGACGACTATGATCTTATTCCTAAGATCCCAAACGCTAAATTCATGGCTCTTTGAAAAGTAGCATCGGCATTGATAAGGCCGAAAGGCATCCTTTCATAAGCAAACGTTCCCCATGGCGTGGTGAAAGCTGTTTTGATATATTAGGGGAGTGTTGGTTATACTAATTTTATAATTTGGATGCATGTTTTAATGCTATGGGCCATTAATAATCAATATGGCTTGTATGTTTGTGGTATTGGAAGTGCTTTGAATATTCTATGACATGTAAGACTGCGAATAACTATTTGTGTTTGCGACAAATATAAACCAATTATAATACAATTTTGGCGGTACAGTGATTCGAGTACACTTGTTGGATTGAGAGTTTGGGGTATCACATGGGCTTTCAATTGTGATGTAATCTTGTTTGGTATCCTCTTTTATTCAGTTATTCATTGCACAATAATGCAACCTGCAATTTTCTTTTTATATTTCATTGTTACTACAAAATATGGAAAGGGTTTGACTGATTCTCTTTTGGAGGGTTTTGTACCATGCACTTCTATTCGTCTGTTCCTCATAGTTTACTGTACAGACATAGTGGATGTCCATATGTATGTACATGCGCTAATCTATGAACATTCATACCTATGTTCATATATATGTATGTGCACAATAACTTTGTAGTTGAATTTGGAAGGCTGTGTGCCATGCACTTGTATTATTCTATTCTTCAGTGCACTTGTTTATTAATTTGTATTCCATATAAATGTATGCGCATACTTTCGTACATATATGCATATTCTTACATATATATATATATATATATATATATATATATATGTACAATTATGCATAAACATAAAAGTACATATATAAACGTATGTACATATATGCATCTACAAATATATGTGCATATACCTATTAAAAGCATAGGTGGCACGGCCATGTGGTGGGCAATTCAATGATGACAAATTTTGGCTAACCATGGGAGGAAAGAAACATAACAAATTAAACCCATTAAAGATAGAGTGATGCTAGAAAGAAGCATTATTTTCCTTGAAAAATAAAGTGTGTTTAAGATCACAAAATTTTGAAGTGTTCATAAACACCCTAGACGCCATACACTTCATCAAGCACATTCTGCATGCACCAAGAAAGCCATAAAATTCCTTCAATTTAAGAAACATTAAAAACTATGATCAAAATCAGCGAGACAACAAAAAACCATTTACTGACAAGAGAGTGGTAGAACCTTAGTGAGGTTAGAAACCTCACTTGCATAGTATGGATTTGCCCGATGCTGTGTCTTGTTGCACTCACCTTTATCCTGCTTGCTGCAAGAACAAATGAAAGGAGGGATCAATCAATACATAAAGATTATTACACAAATGTAGGCAGTGCTTAGCTTAATACACAAAGAATATTACAAAACTGTATAACTTTCAATTGCAACTCACCATCAGCGAAGCTTGCAAGGAACAATGGGCTGGGCTAAACATGTATTTCTTTGCACGCCGATGAAGCAGAGTGAACAAGACACAAAATGACAAGGTGTCAGCCGAATATACCATAATCTCTATGATATATAGACATACATACATACATACATACATAAACACACACACACACACATATATATATATACATACATACATACATACATATATATATATATATATATATATATATATATATATACATAATACATATATATATATATACTTATATACATATATATACATACATACAAAAATATATATATATATATATATATATATATATATATATATATACTTGTTGTGACCTTTTTCACACATCACCCCATTCAAAATGGGGACCCCCTAATTTTTGCTCCGTTCCTCGTTTTTTGGCTTTGATTTGGTCTCTCTCTCTCTCTCTCTCTCTCTCTCTCTTTTCTGCTGTCTACCTTTCCGGGGATGTGCCCGTCTGTGAGCTTAAACGTGAAATTTTGTCTAAGTCTATAGAATTAGAGTTTTGAGTTTTCTGGTCAATTTAAAGTCAAATGGAGTGAATAAGTTGGAATTTGAGCTTCATGTTGCAGTCAGTATGCTTTCGGCAGGCTCCCTCTGAATTTTCATTGAATTCTGCCAATTTTCTCTTTTTAGTAAGTGTCAATTTGGGGTTTGTTTTCTCGAGATTTTCACGTTCTGACAGCTGCGTTGCGTTCCGAGCACTTTGAACTCATCACTGGCAAAATTTCAGCAGAAACGAACAACTTGCTATTTTTAGCAGTTCTGCCTTCGGAGGCAGATTTCAGGGTTTGCATGTTGAATTTTCAGATGCATGTCTAAGGTTTCTTTGTGGGTTTTTCGAGACCATCTCAGTGATGTAACATGCAAAATGAGACGATGACTTTCAGTATTCAGCCTTCAGAGGCTATTTTTAGGGTTTGCATGTTGAAGTTTCCAACGCATGTCAACATAATCTTTTTGGGTTTTCCGAGAGCTTTGCAAAGAGGTAACATGCAAGTGGAACCAGTCACTTTTCAGGAACTTACTATTTTTAGCCAGTGTTTGCATGTTGGTGATTTTTCTGGGTTTTTCAAGATCTCTCGGGCAGTTTGACATGCAAAATCATCTGGCAGCTGGTTGATCACTTTTTCAGCCACTTACTATTTTTAGCAAGTACACTTCGACAACTGCCCAACACTTCAGAATCATGAACACAATGACATGCAACAGAAACAGAGTTGAATGGAGCTCATTCGAGGCACATGCAAGATGAATTAGGGTTTCAAGCTTCGAGACCCAAAATGAGGGGTCAAACGCCAGAATTTCCGAAAACTGATGTATCCCATCATGATTAGCATCTTCCAAGGAGTCCGTTGGTAAAATTTGAAGACAAACGGAGCACTTACTATTTATAGTAAGGCGTTCCAGAAACAGGTTAAAAATAGTAAACCAACAACAGGCGCTAGTGTGAATGGGTAGGTCACCTGATGAGGATCACGACATTCGAATTTCAAGTCAAACGGAGTTGTGGAGGTCATGAAACTGAGCAGTTACTATAAATAGTAAACCAACCCCAGAAACATGCCAAAAATAGTAGGTCAGCACGAGACACCAGTATGATCAGGTCAAACAGGTCATGAAGACCCCATGATGCGAATTTCAAGCTGAACGGAGTTGTTGAGGTTCAAAAAGGAAACACTTACTATATTTAGCAGGTTGGTACAGAGGAATTAGGGTTTCCTAAATTCAAGGGTAGAACACGACAATCATGCAAAGGCAACATCTAGTCAAGATTAACACCCTTCATGCAATCAACGCGCCAAATTTGAACTCATTCTGAGCAGCTGCTATTTTTAGTAAGCTGCTAAAAATAGTAGGCATAGGCAGGCATCAGGCCCCGAAAGTTCAATCACATCCCGAGGTTCGAAACAAAGCGAAAATCAGGCTTTTCAGAGTCAGAAATCAGTTCAAAGAGCGAAATGTGATGAACTTTCTAAAAATAGAAAGTTAGGGTAAGCTTGGGGCATCATGAACAATTCACTTTAAATAAGACGAAAGCTGGAAAATTCATCCAGGTCTGATAAAATGAAGGGTTGACACCCTCGAATCTGCTCTAGAAGCTTGAAGATGGCATGAAATTTCACTAAGTCCAGCAAATTTGAAGCTCCAACATCAAAATGCGCCTTGGGAGGAAGGGGTGATCACAATTCTACTAACTCTTCAAAATTGGAAGCACACCCTCTAAAATGCGCCTAAACTTAGAGGAGGAGTTAGAAATTTCTCTAAGGCACTTAAATTTGAAGTTCACACATGCAAATGCGCCCAAGAAGGAGAAGGGCCATGGAAAATCTTACTAAGTATCACAAACTTGGAGTAGACACCCCTGTTTGTGCCCAAGAGGATTTTGATGAGGGAATTTTTACTAAGGCATGTAAACTCAAGGTATGAAGGCTCAAATATGCCCTTGAGGAAGGAGATGATAGGAAAATTTTCTAAGTACTTGAAATTTGAAGTTCAGGGGGTCATGTGCGCCTAAGAGTGGAGGGGAGATTTTGATATTCCCTAAGTGTTGAAAACTTAAAGTATCACCTCTTGAATGCACCCTTGCTTGGAGAGATGCTTGGGAAATATTCTAAGTGTGGACAATTGAAAGCCCACTATGCTAAATGCGCCCTACCTTGAAGTGAAGTGCTTGAAGAATTTTCTAAGTAACAAAATGGAAGCACTACCCATGAATTGTGCCCAAGATGAGAAGGAAGCCAAGCAATATTTTCTAAGTGTTTGCAAGTGGTAGGACAAAAGCTCAAATGCGCCTAAGCTAGTGATGAAATGATAGAGTATTTTATAAGTATAAATATTTAAATTCCACCTCTAGAAGAAAATATGCCTAAGCTGGCTGGGGAATGAAGAAATTTGCTAAGGCATAGGTAAATTGACAGGAAAGAGTCAGAATGTGCCAACTTCATGAGATTGAAGAAAATTTTCGAAGTTGAGCAAGAAAATATGCCCAGAGATGAAAAATGGAAATAAATTTGATAGAAAATATTTTTCTAAGGTTTAAAAGTTCAAAAAATTAAATGAACCCCTTCGTTTGTAGACCCATGAATTCGATGCATTCTGAAGGGAATTTTCTTCTGGGTATCGGACGTTTGCGATGAGAAATGGATTTTAGAGTTTTCCTCACTTCGCTGAAGCCTTCAGGGTGAAGATTTTTTGATGGGCACAGGATTGATGAATTTCCTAAGGAAAATTTGAAAAATTTCTAAGGCAAGGAATAAAATGTGTTGTGGATATAAAAATTCCTTGGCAGATGAATTTGAAGTTGGATGCCTAGATAATTTTTGATCAAATTCCTGATGAAAACATTTTGCTTGAGCCAGAGTTGGATGAAATGTCAAAGTGAACGCTTTAGCGGGAAAAGTGAAGAAGATGCAGTTGAAGCTAACACTTTTAAAAGATGATTTTTTTTTTAAAAAAAAAATGCACCCTTGAGGAAGATGAAATTTGTCCAAGGCATTGAAATATGATGCACAGGTGTTATATGCCCCAGCCTACAGATGTTGAAAAATCATAAAGAAAGCAAAGTTGGCTAGAGAAAAACGACGAACCCTTGGATCAGAGCATGAAAATCAGGTAAGTAAGGAATTTATATTGTGGAATGTTCTGATGCTCTTCTCCTTGCTTGTTTTGCAGGATGAACGTGGAGGCCAGAGCACGATGACTTAAAGTGATGAAGCACGATGATATTACAACCTTCGAAAGGAGATAAAGTTATGAGTTTCGCACTCTTCCGCAAGATCTCGGTTGCACCCAAAACATGAAAGAAGAAAGTTGCAAGAAATGGCTAAGTGTTGAGGCCTAGTATGTGCCCTACTCAAGTGGCAGAGAAGAAATGTTTAAGTTCAAGACAAGAAATGTTTTCAAAGCTCAAGATGGAGAAAAAAAAAAATGGAAACCCAAGCAAGTACTTCAAAGTTGAAGAACAACATCAAGGAAGAAAATCGTCATCAAGCAAGAGAAAGAAGTTGCCACCTTGAAGTTAGATCGAGAATGTTCCCGTCGTGCCAGTCCAAGAAGTTGAAACAGTGTGAACGCGTTTCCAAACAAGAATCTTGTAGAAGTGGTGGGCAATTAATGGCTCATTTATTCCCCCACTCCTCTTGGTGGCGGTTTTTAGGGTGAATCTTTTTTAGGGCTGAGGTGGCACAATCTAGGCCATCCAGCTGATTGTAATCTGAGCCGTCCGTTGGACTGCGCTATCTATAAAAGGGGGAGTCCCCCTCATTTGTATTTTAAGAGAGCTTAGAGATCAGACTAGAGACCAGAGCGGAGAGATTGATAGTGTAGTTGATAGCTTAGCATAGTGTAGTTTGAAAAGGAAGGAAAGTCTTCCATTTGAATACTTTGTAAGAAGTTGTTGTGAACACTTTCATAATAGAAGAGTTTTTCATTGATGGTGATCTCCTCTTTGTTATGAGTAGCTTGCGAGGCTTCTTCGTCCTTCCAATTCAAGTAGAATCAAGAAGTAACTTAATATAGAGTAGTTTTCATTTTCATGTAAGTAGATGTTAGTTGTGGACTTGTGGAGTTAATCAAGGCAACTTCTTTTAATCCATACCACTAGCAGCTTGCTGACGGCAAGTTTGCCTTGGGTGGTCGACTGGAAAACTTTTCAAACTTAACTTCGGTTGTGGTTCATGTTTTGGCATGCATCGTCTTGATGGTGTCTTTATGTTGAACTGTGACTGGAAAACCTCTTGCCACTCCCTTGAAGATTGCACCAACTCTGTGTAAGTTGTCCAACGTGAGGCGGAGCATAGTCTGGTCGAAGTCTGTCAAGATTGATCCCATGTCCCACACCTTAGAGTAGAACATAAACTTCTTAGGCCCTACACTCATTTTAAATTCAGTTCATTTTTGGTTAGCGTTAGGAAATTTGCACTTACCTGCCAAATCATCCAAATTACATGAAAGCCCTTAATCCGTTCTCTGCTGTCAATTGTCAAACAATTGTGTAAGTCCCCTTGAAATACCAGGAAAAAACATTGAGCCAACTGAGGTTATTCTATTGCATGAAGGAACCTTGGAGTTAAATGTATGATCTATCTCGCAATCTTAGCATGCAGGAAACTTTGTTCAAGAGAGGATAGAGTATCTGTTGGGAAACTTGATTCTGTGTTTTTGCTATCACGAAAATCACATCAACAATACTTATATACATATATACATACATACATACAAAAATATATATATATATATATATATATATATATATATATATATTTCTGTCTCATCAATTCTAGCAATTCTATATTCTTGGTAAGCAAAATAATTAATGTAAGCAATTGTAAACAGTATCATGTAGAAACATATGGACCTCCAAATATTGGGTGTATAGGACCCCCTTAATATGCAATTGTAAAACAGTTTTCACCCACAAAGTCAACAAGGGTACTTGAATCACTGTGTAATGCCCCACCACGAAACCCTAGAGGACAACACGCAACGACACTAAAATCGGAACAATTTTTTTTTTTTTTAAATGTAATGTTCACAAGATTGCAAATGAAACATTAGTTTGTTTTCTAACCGAAGTCCTCTAAGGTCCATGACTACGCTACTCGATTCCCATTAACTAAACTAGCAAGAACTGCAAATCATTACATTAAACAAATTCCGTCAAACAATGTGAATTGCATTTAATCATTACATTTACAAGGTCAACTAATATGAATTATCCATTTTATGCCAACATTATAACATCAATATTCATTAAATTGACAATAATATCAATTGCATTCATCATTACAAGAGAAAGAGTTACGATAATTACAACGATACATCATTACATCATTACATTTGAACATCGATGTCTCCTCATACACATGTGAGGAGAGTACATCAAAAGTATAATATTTGATACAATAGATTTATGGTACAATACAAGTACATGAATAATAAACCACATGGATTGGAACAAGTGTAGAAGTCTTCAAATCCAGGAGAAATGACCACGAACTCGAACAAAGTGAGGGAACCAAATGGAGTACAAAGCACATTCCACCCCACCATGTGGAACCTTAAGGTCCACCCCCCATGCTAGGAGATAGCATTAAGGTCCCACCACAAACAACCAAGAGACAAAAGACGACACAAGGGCTAATATGACTACAATGTACAAGTACGGTACGATCACACATGATAGTTACACCACTTCCAGAGGCACACAGCATCGAGGGAAACGAGAGGCAAGGGAATACTAGGTTGTCGTAGGAGGAGTGTCATTACATAGTTTGCTATGGGTTACCCTGGCGTAACCTTCCTAGGCTACCGGACCCCCATCCTGAGTTACCCTAGCCACCTCTACCGGTCGCCAGACCCCCATACAAACTCATGTGGGATCAACATACCTTCCAGCCGGACCAGGCAGTTGATCTTGCCATTTTAGGCCTTCCCACTCATCTCAAGCCTAAACAAGCACTTGAGCCATGAGTGAGGCATTATCTTGATTAATGTGAACTACCCAACCCCCTAATTTATTTTAGGTTATCATTGATTAAGAAACTCTCAATGAGTTACCTTGGACCTGCCACTTTGTGCACCGGACCCCCATTGAGAGCCACTACCTCTATTAACAACTAGGAGACCCAATGAAATCAAAAGAGTAAAGCCAACAAGCACAAACACAAGATCTCATTACATATATAACGAGGCGAGGCATAATCCTTCTCGCTCACAAGTTCCAACCACATTGGTGAATACACTGTGCAAGGTTAAAGACTATCAAAAAATCATTTAATACAAAATAATCATCTCAAAAGATTATCAAAGAATTCCATCAAGAAGACAATTCCCTTCTAGCCTCTGGAAGACTCTTGACATTCACTTCACAAGAAGTAATAAGCATTGAACAAAACTCACTATTATTACCAACTCAGTAATCATTCACTTGCTTCATACTAACAATTCCAAAACAATAACAGAATAAGGAGTCTAAAGTGGGTTTACAAGTTGATCATTTCAAGTTTACTAATTAATCATTCAAATCAATAATAATTTCTTTCAAAATACACAAACTTCCATTTATTTAATTATAACTATATCAAACTTTCCAAAATCAATTATTTTTGTGTTTCATATATTTCCCAACCATGATCACATAGTAATAGGGACAGCAATATTCTCTTTAATGTATCCAAAATATACCTACATATATATACTCTATATATATGTATATATATATTTATATTTATATAAGAGTCTTACATATATATATATATATATATATATATATATAAAAGAGTCTTATATATATATATCTATATGTATATATATATTTTCTGGTATTTAATTAAGACAGACTTGTTTTAAAAAGACAGGATACAGTAACTAAAGTGTACAAACATCAATATATATATATATATATTTAACCACATTCGAATTTTATAAGGTTTTTGTATGCAAAATATATCAGTCACAGAATAAGGCAGTGACCTCAAACGAACATAGAGACCATCTTATATATATATATATATATATATTCTCAATCGATACACATATACGCGTAAGGTGTCGGTGAAATATATTCGAATTCTACACCAGAGATTGAAAGAAATGAAATTCAAACTACAGTTCACACAGGTTTTGATTACCAGTTAGATGGCATGCAAAGAAAAGATAGGCGAACTCATAGTTCCACCGAATTCAACTGCCAGTTACATTGCATGCTAACAAGATAAATCCACAAGATTGAATGCTACAGGGGACGGTTTTAATTTCAAACTAAATAACATAAGTGAGTTTGCTTTATCAAAACAAAGATATAATAACTCACACAGCGATGCGTACTAAATACCAATCAAACTTATTAACAATGAACTAAGACATGGCTAGGGCGTGTTACTTCAAGTGATCGAAATATACAAACAAATACAAATTCATTGAACACTAACAACGAATGCCCAATATAAAATATAATCTCCCAAATTAGATCTCTCCATTGAATTAGGGGCTGCACACAGTAAATAGACTACGAGGCAGCGAATTAGGGGAGGTTGGAGGCACGCAAACTGAAGAATAGGCTTGGCGAATAAGGCAGCAGGGTATATCCTATTCTTCTCCAAGATTGTTGCCAGAGAAATTGTTTGAGAGATGCGAACCATTGCCCTCAATGAAACAGATACGTTAATCTTATGGAGACTATTGGTGATGCTAAATGAAACAATCTGAAAGATAGGCCGCATCTAAATCAGCGCTTTGGAAGAGGGCGCGATAGGCCTTCACGGCGAATAAGGGAAGCTCGGAAGAATTTGCAAAGCATAACTTCTTTTCACTAATGAATGTTTTAATAGTTGATCACAAAATATAGGGGTGGCGCCGTACAGAGCCATAACTTGCAGGAGCAATGAGAATAGTAATGGATTGATTTACTTCAGTAGACATGCGGTTTAGTTTCACAGGGAAACACCATGCAAGGCATTGATGGCCAAGATAAAAGTATTTAGTATTCAAATTTTACTATGCAAACTTAAGTATTCAATAGTAAATATAAGAATTGATAAAAATAGCCTTGGTTGCCAAAGACTATGCTCATTCTCACTACCATGGCTGCAGTACCACGAGGTTAAATACACTAGCATCTAATTTCTTTTACAAAGACCTTCAAAGGATAATTGAATCTATAGCAGGACATTGATTGTCTATATGACAAGCTTATTTATAACGTGAACAGGTTTCAATTGAGAAGGTGTGGCTTAATACAAATAAGCTAATAGAAATAGAAATGGAGAGCGAATGAAGAGGAGAGTAGAATAGCTACACCTAGAAAGAAAGATAGTTTCCAAAGAGCCTTTGATAATCTTTAGGTAAAACGATTTTCTAATTGCCCTCTATTGAAAAGGAAGAAACAATGAAAGATTTATTTTCTTTGCAGTATTCCCTTCAATTTTGCTTCAAAACAGCAGAGATAGGAATTTAAAGAATAGAACTTGATTTTAAAAACGATTGGTACAGCTGGAAATTGATGTTGAAATCAAGCTCCGTTCGAACTTGTTCAAGATTCAACACACATTGCAAGAACCCTCAATTCCCAGCTTCCAAAACCCCCAAGAAAATTTTCAAGAACTAGAGAAAAATTCACGACCAAGAGAAGTAAGATTAGTTTGTCAAAAAATAACCAAAAAGCCCTTCTCTTAGTTAACTCTAACTAATTTATTTACTCTTCTTTATTGCCCATTACTACATGCACTCTAGAAATTAATTATTTTATTTAATTTTCTTTTATTATTTCCCACACTTAATATTTGCACACAACAGATCAAACAATTAAAAATATTTAGTTTATTAATTTAATGTTGCATATAATTTGTTCGCACAATTTCATAGTCTAATATATTTATTTAAATATTTCATTATTAAACCATAAATTTTAATTTATTTAAATCAAATAAGTCCTTAATAATATTCTATATAAAAATAATAATCAGTCAAGGCACTAATCAAGCAAATAACTCGAATAATAGAATATCAAATAGTACTCGACTTCCTGCGAAACGAAAAACAGCGCAACGACAATACTGACGGAGGGGCACTACATCCTCCCCCCTAAGATCCAACTTACTCCTAGAAGTTGCAAGATAAGAATAAAACATACAAAAATATAAGCAACATCAAATTATCAAGTGAACCAAATATCAACAACTACCTGACCGATTACAAGCAAAACTTTAAACGACACGAAGTGACTTCAGAATTGATAGGGTATCGACCTGGATACTCATCCTCTTCGAGGATGATGGCTAGGGTGGAGGATCTTATGTTATCTCCAAATCAACTATTCCATTGGGTTTAAGACACGCTCAGACCTGTTAATTCAGGTGGAGTCGATGCTTGGTACTTGCAACCTGCAACAAACCACACGGTTGAACATGTACATAGACAAACAGTTAAATACACCGTGAATGGAAAATCGCAGTGTCGCAGGGCGCTTACAAGTGAGAGGTGCGACATTGTTCCTCTTCACCAAAATACATCAATGCACATTAATCAGATACCAAATCATGATAAGAACATACATCCAACAATCATATAATACTCATATCAATAATAACCCATATAATCAATTAAATTGATCTACTAAGCATGGTATAAGCATAAACATTAGAGATACAAGTGTCATCAAGTATCATCTTAATTGAGCATCAAGATATCATAATATATATCCTAGCATGATGAGTATCAGTCTCAAGACAATGTGATAGGCACTACACTGTCTCCCGAACTGCAGAATTCCCATGGGCTCTCGAGTCAGCTATTTGTCCACTACTTGTAGTCTCCTCATCTATGCCCTGACACTTTGCCTGGTGGTTATCACCCACTGTAATCACTCTGTGGGACCTACCTGCATCATCCCCTGTTGGCTCCGTGGCTGCTGGCCTATGACTGAATTCAGGTGTGCTCCTCTGAGGACATTGTTTGGCTATGCGGCCTTGCTGGCCGCAAGAGAAACATCTTGTACCTCTGCCACTTTCTCTGCCTCATTGGGGTGCACTGAGCTGCCGAAACCTACCTCTATTAGCTGCAGTCCGAATGCTCTGAGTTGACTGGTCAAGACGATAAAGCTGAGCTCGCAACCAACTTTGGATTCTCCTAGACGAAAAACAATCACCAATCCGAACACCAATCATCCAAGTTTCATCATCCAAACTACCACTAAGACTATGGAAGGTAGGAGAACGTTCCCTCAAGAGGTCCATCATAAGTCCCGCTACAATTGAAACATTTCTTCTCCTAGGGAATCTTTCTCTTTCCCTACCCATCTGTTGATTGCTCTCCTATCTAGGGCCTAACCGGTTAAGAATCTCCTCAAGCAAGGGACGTAAATGAGGGCCCATGTGTTCCTCACGATCATTCTCGTGGGAACTCAGAGAAGGAGTATTCTGATGACTAACCCCACGACCACCTCCTTGACCTCTACCATGACCCCTATCATGAACACGAACTCTAGGCATCATCCTACACAACACCACCGAAGGACAAGTCTCCATTATTAGGCGAGAACAACAAAAGGGGAAAAACAAAGCTTAAGAACGTAAGTACTATATTCATGATTTCACATGCATTCTCTACCTATGTATACCAATTCACAGCACCAAAAAACGCATCACAAGGCTACACAAAAGTACATAATGCATCGCCGGTAGGCAAGATATTGGTGGATTGCGCACTACACCGAGGGTCCTATCCTTTCCACCGGTTTTCTGCACCATTGGACAAACACCACCTATGGACAAATCTTGGGTTGCTAAGTGAGGATGATCAAAAAGGGAAACCATAAACTTAAGTGTACAACTAACTAGGTCAACGTAATGGGCTCATATGTATCCAGAGTGCCTAGTGTATGAACCTTGGCTTTGATACCATGTGTAACGCCCTGCCATGAAACCCTAGAGGACAACACACAACAACACTAAAAATGGAACAATTTTTTTTTAAAGTGTAATGTTCACAAGATTGCAAATGAAACATTAGTTTGTTTTCTAACCTAAGTCCTGTTGTGACCTTTTCACACATCGCCCCATTGCAAATGGGGACCCTTCGTTTTTTTTTTGCTTTTTGGTTTTGCCTTGGCGTCGCAACCGCTTATCACCAGTCTTTTTACAATGAGGAGTTTGAATTTTGAATGGTCACCCGAATCGAGTCAGTCAGTTTTAACCTGAATCACTGTATAAACGTCACCATCGCGCTTAGAAAGCCTGGGAGACGAGGATCGACTGTCGTTTCAATCAATTCCGACACCTCCAAGTTTGTAGGGTTTCTCACCCCGGGCCCCTATTTTTTAGGACCTACTTTTTTGGCACTTTTGGGCAATTCTGGGATCCCTATTTTTTAGGGTCTATTTTTGGAAAGTTGCTATTTTTGGGAAATTTCTATTTTTAGAAAGTTTCTATTTTTAGAAGGGTCACGAGTTTCAAAAATCGACTCAGAAGTTCGAAAAGAGCAACGAAACTCTTAGAAAATCGATTCGAATTTTTTTTGAAATTTTGGTAAAATTCTGGAAAATCACATAAAAAGTTCAAAAAATCTGGAAAAATTTGCCCAAAATGGTGAAAATCTGGTTCAAATCTCAGAAAATCTTTTCGAAAATCACAAAAATGGTTGAAAATCTGAACATTCAGTCAAAAAATCTGAGAAATTCGTAAAAAATCTGAGTAACCATGGCAAGATTATGACTGAACAATCATGGGAGACTGAAGAATTCGCCTAAGTATGAAGTTTGCTCAGTTTGAGCATGGAGGAATTAGCATCAGAAATCTTCAGCCAGATAATGGCAGTGGCAAGAAAGAATTGGCAATGGCCAAACATTCAATGAAGTCCGCCCTTGTGTGGCTGTGTAAAGATTGGCAATGGCAAACAAATGTATAAAGTCCGCCCAGCAACATGGGGGTAAATGGCAAGCCAACTAGGAAACTCCGCCCAGCAACATGAAGACAATGGTTAGCCAAATGATGAAGTCCGCCATCCAATGGCAAGGAAAATAAGGAAGTCCGCCCTCAGCCAAGAGGTCAAGTGGCATCAAACATGAAGAAGTCCGCCCACCAAAAGAAGTCAAGTGGCAATAAAATCAAGCAAGTCCGCCTATGTCCATGTAGTGATTGGCAAAGAAAAGGCTGAAGTCCGCCTTAGTCAAAGAGGAAGTGGCAATGAAATGAACCAAGTCCGCCCATGACACATGGCAAAGTGAAAATGTTTTAAGAGTTACTAAAGTGCGCCCAGCTCAAAAGGCACATGAAAAATCTCCAAAGTCTGCCAGCTGGAGAATTAGCTAAAGAAAAAAAAAAACATTTGGAAAACTTCTTAGGAAGTGCGCTCAGCCCAAATAACAAATGGAAAATGTTTTAGCAAAGTCTGCCAGCTGGAAAGTGACTTGAGGAAACATCTTAGGAAGTGCTCCCAGCCTAAAAAACACTTGGAAAATATTTGACAAAGTCAAGTCACCTAAGGACATAAAGTTTTTGAAGTGGGCCCACCTTCAAAATGAAATGGCAAAGACTTAGTAAACTCCGCCAGCCATAAGGAAGATAATGGCAATGAAACAATTGGAAAATCTGCCTATAGATAAAAGGCATGGCTTAACAAATGACAAAGTCCGCCTTGGGTAAAAGTCAAAGTGGCATCAAAAGTATAAAGTCCGCCCCAAGTTAAAAAGGAAAATGGCAATAAGCTGAAGGAAGTCCGCCTTGGATGGTGTGAAATGGCCTAAACATAGCCAAGGTCCGCCTTAGAAATGGCTTAAGAAAGCTAAAGTGGCTGTGAGAAGTATGAAGTCCGCCATGCTTAGAAGTGAGGAAAAAATTAAAATTTTGCCTAAGTTCAAACCTTCGGAAAATGAAAATATATGTTTGACACTTTAAATTTTTGCCATGCTTGGAAAGTGTTAAAACATCAAAGTGTTCCGGGAAAATTTTCGCCATGGCTAGATAAATTCTGGAAAAAGGCAAGAAAATTTTGCCAAAGACTTTGGACGGTTAAAATTTACGGCGAAACAAATTTTGGACGAAGAAAATATGGCTGAATAAAATTGGACATGGCTAGACAAATTGTGGAAAAATCAAGAAAATATGGCCAAATAAAATTGGACGTGGCCAAATAATTTTGGAAAAAGAAAGAAATTTATGGCCAAATAAAGTTGGACGTGGCCAGATAAATTTTGGAAAAAGGCAAGAAAATATGGCCAAATAAATTGGGCGGAAAGAAAATTAAAAGCTTGAAAATGAAATTTGTAAAAATCTTTCAAAGCTTATCTTGAAAAGTTATCTAAAATAAGTTCGTTTTGTTTTACTGCAGGTGGATGACTACACAAGGCGAGGAAAATGGCAAAGAAAGTGTAAAGTCCGACCGGAAGGGAGATGAAAGAAAACTTGGAAGTCCACCATTGCACATTGCAAGACCAACAGGAAGTCCGTCAAGAGTTTGGCATCATGAAGACAACGGCAGGCACATCGTCAAGTACATCCAACTTATGCAAGCCAAATTTGAAATTGAAGACAAATCTACCGGCGAAGTTTATTTGAGCACAAAATGGCCAAAATCTTGAAGGTATTACAAAGTAGCCAAAATTTGGCTAAGTATGGGAAATTATCTACAGAAAAGGTTCCAATTTTCCTTTAGTGCGGCGAAAGCACAAGGGAGTTCCTCTCCAGATTTAAGGTACTTGAAGGAATTCCAAAGCAATCCAAGTCTAAACAAGTGCTCCAAGGCGAGGTGAGAAGAAGCCAAAGTAATCCAAGATCAAAGCACAAAGGATAAAGTCATCGGCAAGAAAAATATTCTAAGGCAAAAACAACAAAGCGACTAAGGAAGACATCTAGCACGTTGAGGTGGCGCTTCGTCATCTTCCAACCAATCAAATCATTCCAAATCAACATGCAACAACTTTCTATTTTATCTGTTGGTTAATATTTGGTAAAAAGGACAAGTGTCCTCGATTGTAATTTTCTCATTGATCGAGAAGGAGTTAGTTAGGACAAACCCTAATTAGGGTTTTATTTGTAATCTTGGCTGTTGATTCCAAATTAATCTTGGCCATTGAATTGTAATTGGGGAGCCTATAAATTGAGCTCACCCCCTCATTTGTAAAGCATGGGAGCATGTTGCAAAACATGTTGAGATAAGCAACTGTTGTAAGATTGCCAAAGTAATAAGTAATGCATGCATCGTTCTGATGGTGATTGCTTCTCTTATTTTGGAGTTGTCATGGTTCTTATCCCTCATCATAGTTTAGATTTCTTTTCATGTATGTTAGATGAATGCAAGATTTGATAAGTATTGATTTATGGTGAAACTTTTGCTCATACTTTCTTTGAATGGATGATTTTCATTCCATGCGTAAAGTTAGCCTGAGCTTATTTTGTGGATGCTTAACTTCTGTCTGGATAAATATTGTTCGATTCGATGGTAGTTATTCATGACATGAAAATCACAAGCACATTCCCTTGAAGATTGCACCCCCTTTGTGTAGTTGTCGTTGAACGTGGCGAAGCAAAGCGTGGTTATTTGTTTCACCGAGTCAATACCGTCTCTTGGATTCTTAGGAGTAGATTAGTGCTTCTGAACCCTTCTCCCTTTTCAGTTTGTTTGACCCATGACCCAAGCAATAGAGCTTCATTGTCTAGACCTTCATTGTGAATTGAACAAGCCTAGTAGAAGTCCCCTTGTGTTACCAGCATAATCACATCAAACCACAGAGCTCATCCGCATTCATCTTAAACATTGGAATTACCGTATGATCTTACTCGCAATCTTAGCATACGAGGTAGTTTTTCAAGAGGGGATAGAGCGTCTTTGGACTCTTTATTCTAGAATGTTTGTTGTGTCATAAAACACGCATCAACAAGTCCTTTAAGGTCCGTGACTACGCTACTCGATTCCCATTAACTAAACTAGGAAGAATTGCAAATCATTACATTAAACAAATTCCGTCAACAATGTGAATTGCATTTAATCATTACATTTACAAGGTCAACTAATATGAATTATCCATTTTATGCCAACATTATAACAATATCAATATTCGTTAAATTGACAATAATATCATTTACATTCATCATTACAAGAGAGAGAGTTACAATAATTACAATGATAATCATTACATTTGAACATCAATGTCTCCTCGTATACATGTGAGGAGAGTACATCTAAAGAATAATATTTGATACAATAGATTTATGGTACAATACAAGTACATGAATAATAAACCACATGGACTGGAACAAGTTTAGAAGTCTTCAAATCCAGGAGAAGTCACCACGAACTCGAACAAAGTGAGGGAACCCAATGGAGTACAAAGCACATTCCACCCCACCATGTGGAACTCTAAGGTCCACCCCCCGCGCTAGGAGAGAGCATTAAGGTCCCACAACAAACAACCAAGAGACAAAAGACGACACAAGGGCTAACATGTTTCCAATGTGCAAGTACGATACGACCACACATGACAATTACACCACTTCAAGAGGCACACAACATCGAGGGAAACAAGAGGCAAGGGAATACTAGGTTGCCGTAGGAGAAGTGTCATCACATAGTTTGCTATGGGTTACCCTGGCATAACCTTCCTAGGCTACCAGAACCCCATCCTGGGTTACCTTGGCCACCTCTATCGGCTGCCAGATCCTCATACAAACTCATGCGGGATCAACATACCTTCTAGTCGGACCAGGCAAATGATCTTGCCATTGCAGGCTTTCCCACTCATCTCAAGCCTAAACAAGCACCTAAGCCATGAGTGAGGCATTATCTTGATTAATGTGAACTACCCAATCCCCTAATTTATTTTAGGTTATCACTGATTGAGAAGGACGTGGTACAGTGGCGTCAGTTGCCATGGTGTAGTTGGTTATCACGTCAGTCTAACACACTGAAGGCCTCCAGATGTGTAACGCCCCGCCACGAAACCCTAGAGGACAACACACAACAACACTAAAAACGAAACAAATTTTATTTTTTAAAAGTGTAATGTTCACAAGATTGCAAATGAAACATTAGTTTGTTTTCTAACCTAAGTCCTTTAAGGTCTGTGACTACGCTACTTGATTCCCATTAACTAAACTAGGAAGAACTGCAAATCATTATATTAAACAAATTCCGTCAACAATGTGAATTGCATTTAATCATTACATTTACAAGGTCAACTAATATGAATTATCCATTTTATGCCAACATTAATATTCATTAAATTGGCAATAATATCAAGTACATTCATCATTACAAGAGAGAGAGTTACAATAATTACAATGATACATCATTACATCATTACAATTGAACATCAATGTCTCCTCGTATACATGTGAGGAGAATACATCAAAAGTATAATATTTGATACAATAGATTTATGGTACAATACAAGTACATGAATAAAAACCACATGGACTGGAACAAGTGTAGAAGTCTTCAAATCTAGGAGAAGTGACCACGAACTCGAACAAAATGAGGGAACCTAATGGAGTACAAAGCACATTCCACCCTAAGGTCCACCCCTCGTGTAAGGAGATAACATTAAGGTCCCACCACAAACAAGCAAGAGACACAAGACGACACAAGGGCTAACATGACTCCAATGTACAAGTACGGTACGACCACACATGACAGTTACACCACTTCCAGAGGCACACAACATCGAGGGAAACAAGTGGCAAGGGAATACTAGGTTGCCGTAGGAGTGTCATCACATAGTTTGCTATGGGTTACCCTGGCGTAACCTTCCTAGGCTACCAGACCCCCATCCTGAGTTACCCTAGCCACCTCTACCGGGTGCCGGATCCCCATAAAAACTCATACGAGATCAACATACCTTCCAGTCGGACCAGACAGTTGATCTTGCCATTCCATGCCTTCCCACTCATCTGAAGCCTAAACAAGCACTTGAGCCATGAGTGAGGCGTTATCTTGATTAATATGAACTACCGAACCCCCTAATTTATTTTAGGTCATCACGGATTAAGAAACTCTCAATGAGTTACCCTGGACTTGCCACTTTGTGCATTGGACCCCCATTGAGAGCCACTCCCCCTATTAACGACTAGGAGACCCAATGAAATCAAAAGAGTAATGCCAACATGCACAATCACAAGATCTCATTACATATACAACGAGGCGAGGCATAACTCTTCCCGCTCACAAGTTCCAACCAGCTCTAGGAAAATTCATCGTCAACAATTCATTGAAGAAAAATTCACCGCGAGCAATTTACCGCCATGGAAAATTCACCGGTGGAAAATTCACCGCCAAGTAAAATATTAAAAAATATTGGTGAATTGTTGGCGGTGAATTTTACTTGGTGGTGAATTTTCCATCAGTGAATTTTCCATGGCGGTGAATTGCTAGCGGTGAATTTTCCTTCAATGAATTGCTGGCAATGAGTTTGCCGGATGCCGTTACAACCACATTGGTGAATATACTGTGCAACGTTAAAGACCATCAAAAACTCATTTAATACAAAACAATCATCTCAAAAGATTATCAAAGAATTCCATCGAGAAGACAATTCCCTTCTAGCCTTTGGAAGACTCCTGACATTCACTTCACAAGAAGTCATAAGCATTGAACAAAACCCACTATTATTACCAATTCAGTAATAATTCACTTGCTTCATACTAACAGTTCCAAAACAATAACAAAATAAGGAGTCTAAATTGGGTTTACAAGGTGATCATTTGAAGTTTACTAATTAATCATTCAAATCAATAATAATTTCTTTCAAAATACACTAACTTCCATTTATTTAATTATAACTATATCAAATTTTCCAGAATCAATTATTTTTCTGTTTCATATATTTCCCAACCATGTGCACATAGTAATAGGGACAGCAATATTCTCTTTAATGTATCCAAAATATACCTACATATATATATATATATATATATTTTCTGGTATTTCATTAAGACAGACTTGTTTTAAAAAGACAGAATACAGTAACTAAAGTGTACAAAGATCAATAAATATACTTATATATATATTTATAAACCCGTATATTTAACCACATTCAAATTTTATAAGGTTTATGTATGCAAAATATATCAGTCACAGAATAAGGCAGCGACCCCAAACAAACATAGAGACTTGTCAACCAATCTGGTATTCGATTTTTTTATAACCCTATGGATGTGGTATTAGATTTGGTTACACTATTTTTATTATGGAATTTTTCCGAATCCCACGCCTCTCAACGAATTTGGTATCAATGAAATTATGTGTGGCACCACTTCCAATATTTTCATACATCCAATGGGACGAGAACAACAAAGAGCCAAGACTGTCCCACCATCAAATCTAATCAAACCCATCTCCTATCCCACTTTGCATAGCATACAACAGATTGGCATTGAAAGGCTTAAATAATGAATAAAAAAGTTAAGTTGTTCTTCTATGATGGAAAGTGTAACGGTGCTGCTGCTTATGGTCTTGCGTCCACCCCGCATTAAAAGTAGTCCAAGCATATCCCTTCGCTATGCATCAATTGTTCCATTCGTTAGACTCTCCATGTAAAAGAACAACTTCACTTTTTTATTTGGGGAGTTGAATGTGTTGGCGTTTAAATTCTCACCTCTGGAATGCGGATTTGAAACGGACAGCTATGCACAGATAAACTGCTCTTCAAATTAGTAGGGGAAGCGCCGACTTGCTGATGTTGTGAAAGAAAGTAAATTAAATCTAATTTGCCTATCTTTTTGGTTCAGCTAGAGGACAAGGTTTATAAAACTCAAATGTTGCAGCTGAGATTTTCTGATTAAAGATTTCAACTACGACTAACTTACGCTAAAGACGTTTCTATTTTCTCAAGTAAACACAGAGCAAGAGAAATAGAAATGAAAAAAGTTTTGATTCTCTGACAAAATACTTAGATAAACTCTTCTTCCAACATACATCTACTTACTTTCAACGCAAGTTGAAATGGAGATCATATAAGCATAACACAATAAACGAAAATTTGAGACATTATATCAAGGCAAAGGAGGCTCAAGACTTTATTTCTCAAATTTCTGGAACAAAGATTACACTAAACACATGCACTAAACAATACTTGCAGCTAAAGAGGCATGCAATTTGCTTTTACACAAAGTGAACTGACACTGAATAACAACTTGCTGCATTACAGGCTCGCAATTTGCTATCACTAGCATGGTTAAAGAAAACTAATGAGCAAAGGCTCTTATTTATAGGCAAGCAGAGGAGTAGGGAACCCTAAAATCTCCTTGCTTTCACAATCTAGGGCTTGCTCAGCAAACAAGCATTTTTTCTAAATCTAGAAAGAAGATAACATCTAACACCTAAGAAAGCAGGAAAAACAAGAAATGCTAACTATTACAATTTATCTTCTTTCTTTTCAAAGAATGGATAAGTATCGTTCCAAGAATAGAAAGAAAGCGGAAAGAAAGCTTCTAGATGAAAACCGCTTTGAATCTCAATCGCATTCGCTAAAAAGCAGGAAACTGTGTCCTGGTCAGGTGCATTGATACTATCTAAGGCAATATTCCGATTCTCCAAGATCTCTTCGCCTTCTGTGATCAAACTTGAAAAATCTTTCACTTCTTTGGCTACTTTATGAGTTCTATTCTTGAAAAACATCGTTGCCCCAAAAGATGACTCACTAATTGATAACTTGGCGGCTCTGCAACTTTATGCTTCTGACACTTTTGATTTCCAATGGAAGAGTATTGCACAACCCTTTTCCGATACCTTCCCTTTTTGCTGATATCACACCTATTCACGCTCTTCAGCTGAGATGATGAAGTTTTCTGTTCGTGGTGTCGTTTGAAAAACACTTCTCAATATCGTCGGGCCTGTAGCTTCGAGATACAATATTGACTTGGTTCTGAATCCCATGGGAGAGTACTGCATGTTGAGAAACTTGAATTTTGACAGTATACTTGACTATATTCAATTTCAGACAAGTTTTGCACAACTTTGTAATTTTAGCTTGCTGGTTTTCTTTTTCAAATGGACGAATTTTTCAAAAGTTTTTCTGAGACATGAGTTTTGTTCAGAGTTTCGTTACAAGAAGACCCAGATCGTCCATTTTTGAAAATTGAGTGTAGACTAAAAAAACAGCAAACCCTAATTTCTTCAAATTTTCTCGAAAAAAGCTGGCACCTGAGTTTTGTTCAAAAGCACATTTGGAATGAACCTAGTTGATCAGATTTGAAAAACATTGATGGCTGATTGAAAAAGCAACAAACCCTAGAATCTGCAATTTTCTTGAGAAAAAGTTGAGATCTGGGTTTTTTTCAGAAGACAGTTTCAAGAGGACCTAGATGATAAAAAATTGCGAACTCTGAAGACTTCACTGACATGCAAGGAAAAAGCAGCTGCTGCAACTTGATAAATTTCTTCAAAAATTCTTCAGAAGAGATGAAAAAAATCTAGATGGCTGAAAATTGAAACCCTTGGCCTTCTTCAAAAGTTTGATCTTCCTGATGAAAGAGCATAAAAAAGCAAAGCCTTATGCTGCTGGTTTGAAAAATTAGATGAAGAATCAGCAAACTTGAGTTCTTGAATCATGAAATATAAATTCAAATCTGCTGCTCCACTCTTCTCCTTTGGACACCACCTGCAATAATGATGAGTTTTGCGTTGAAGAGATGTCTTAAATAGATTTAGGGTTTGAAATAGCTTTGCTTTCTTTTGTTTTTATCTTCAAAACCCTAAAATCAGCTAGTTCGATGAACTTGGACATTCTCTTCCTCTTGCAATTTTGAATCTTTGAAAATTTTAAAATTTTCACTAAGGCATTGTAAGTTGGGTGCCCTTCTTGGCTAGGGGCGCCAACTTGCTTCAGAGTTGGTCATTTTTAGGAATTTTCAACTTTTCACAATTTTGACCCCCTACTTTGACCTCGATCTTTGGCTTCCAGATTGATCCAACAAGCGAGTTGGATGATTCATCGCGTAGCCTCACTGATTCTGAGAAGATTGTTCTGGAGGCGTCTCTGGTGAAAAACTTCGTTCTGACCTTCAAATTCATGGGAGCCTATTTCCTCCAGGGGTGACCATTTTGTCTAGAGTTAGCCATTTTTATGATTTTTTTCTTCCTTTTCCTTTTGATCTTCTGATGAAATCTTGACTCTGGGAGCTATGTTGATCCGATTGACTGGCTGACAGCTTCATTGGATAGCTCAACTGAAACCAACGTGGTGATCTAAGATGCTGTATCTGCAAATTCTATCATTTAGAGCTCCAAAACCTTGGGCGCCCTTCTTCTCCAGGGGCGCCCAACTTGACCATACTTAGAAAATTTTCTTGTTTCTTCATTAACTCCTCTTCTACAGATGATCTTGTCGAATCTAGAGATCCAGGCGTCGGACTGACTGATGGCTGGGCTTGTTGCGAAGCTGATAAGATTCCAATAGGGGTCTTCTGGAGACACTTCTGTGAAAAAGTTAAATTTGATGCTCCAAAAGCTTGGGCACCCCTGGTAAGCTGGGGCGGCCAACTTCACTAGACTTAGAAAATTTTCTAGTATTTTCTTCTTGTTGTTGACTTTGGCTCTCGTCGGAACCTCTGTTCAGCCTACTGCATCTGGCGACTACCAACTCCATTTGACGTGCTGAAGGTCTCGTTGGAAAGCCTAATCAACTCTGAAGAAATCATCCTGGGAGCTTTACTGGCCAATTCATCTGTTTGGACACTCAAAAACTTGGGCGCCTTTCTCCTTCAGGGGCGCCCATTTGCTCCAGACTTAAACCATTTTCTTCTGATTTTGATCTTCGTATTCAAACCTTCATTCTGTACCTTCCACTTGGATCTGGATTTGCCGGAGATTGGCCAGTCGGATGCCCTGACGAAGATATCTATTGCAAAGCTGACCGAATTCCGAAGAGATTGATCCCATCTGCAAACCCTAACTGCTGAGTTAGGCTTCTCAAAAACCTGGGCGCCCCTGGGCACTTGGGGCGTCCAAAGTTCCCAAACTTAGAAACTTTTCAGACATTTTCATAATTTTCATTCTGTATTCTGTTTGAAAACTCTCCATTCAACCTTGAATTTCGGGCGACTGGATGATCTGATGATTGCATTGCCGAATTCGTTGTGGAGCTAGAAGGAAACTGAGCAACTTTGCTTGGAATCTCAAACCCTAATTTCATCATTTGGTGCCCTAAAAAGATGGGCGCCCTTCTTCACCTGGGGTGCCCATGTCAAGTAGACTTAGCCAAATTTTCACAGATTTCACTTTCATTCTTCGTTCTTTGTGCATGTTTGTCATCCCATCTTCTGTTCAGTGCTTGCGTGTTGGATTTGGCGCTTGGCAGCTGACTGACCTCCATTGATGACTTTTGAAGCTCCCGAAATGCTTTTTGAAATTGAAAAAGTAAAATAGACCCATTAGGGCAAAACTGATCATTTCTTGATTCTGACTGCACCTGCCTGATGAGGAAGTATTTTGAGCCAATCAAAATTAGTTTGAACCCTAACGGACCAACTTTCTATTTTTAGAAAATCTTGTTAGTATCCGTTTTGAAAAAAACCCAGAAGAAGTTAATATTTTTAGAAAATTTCTAAAAATAGCAGTTTTCCTAAAAAGTAGCGATGAAAAATTGAGATTTGGGTTTTGTAGATTAGGTCGCTTTGAGCAGACCCAAATCGTCAGATTTTGGAAATTTCACGTTTTTACCCCTCATGCAAGACACACATACCCAAATTTTGACCTTTTTGACAAATTTAACAAGACTTTTGCTCATTTCTTCAAAATGTCTAAGTGTAGCAAAAATTTTCAATTTGGGGTACAACAAAATGTATGCAGTTCCATGTAGATATGAATATGGAAGTGAGGCTTCGGTAAATGAAAATTGGAAAAGATTGAGAAATGCAGTATTGAATTTGTAAATCTCTAATGGTGGTTTGTTATGGAGTCTCTAATTTGTGTTCTCCTTTTTCAAATTTGAAAACTTGTTTGGATGCCTTCAATTGTAGAGATTGTATGTATTCATTGCATGCAATCCTTGTTTGCTTCTTGAGTGATTATGGTGGGCTTAACACACTGTTTTTTGGTGGTTGCATGTGGCAAAAGAGGAGAAGGCAACTATAGTTGTGTGCTGTAATTTGACTAGTGGAACACATGTGAACGATTGATTTTCCATGAGTTTTGTGTTGGTGGGAAAGTGGGACATATATATATATATATATACACACATATATATATATATATATGTGTGTGTGTGTGTGTGTGTGTAATTTGCCACTGCCTTTAATATTTTGTTGTTATGCACAAACTTTAACTCTACAATTTGGCTTTAATATTTTTTTGTTATACCCAAATATGATAATCGGTTATGTTGTTTTCATTTCCATGTTTGGTAGTAACAATGAAATAAAGAAAGCATTTCACAGACATAACTGTTGTGCATGGAAGAACAAACAAATACAATTGCATGGCATTCAAAGGCATAAAGAATTAATAAAAAAGTGAAGTTGTTCTTTTCGATGGAGAGTGTAACGGTGCTCGTGCTTATGGTCTGGCGTCCACCCCGCATTAAAAGTATGCGGTGCATATCCTTTGGTAATGCATCGTTCGTTCCATTTGTTGCAGTCTCCATCGAATTGAACAACTTCATTTTTTTTGTTTGGGGAGTTGAATGTCTGTAGTTCCATGTAGATATGAATATGGAAGTGAGTTGTGGTATTCGATTTTCTTATAACCCTATGGAAGTGGTATTAGATTTGGTTACACTATTTTTATTATGGAAGTTGTCCGAATCCCATGCCTCTCAACCAATCTTGCATCGATGAATTTATGTGTGGCACCAGGGTCGAGCAAGGTTATGATCTTTTGTCCTGCTAAGACCCCATGCATCTTGAAAGAGGCCTCTTGCTGTATGCTAGTGATACGTGCCTCATGGCGACTTGCTTCCCTTTCCTGTTTTTCCTCATTTCCAGACTTCTCCTCCTCCTCATGTTCAACTCCTGAATCCTCTGGATTAGATTGCTGGTCTGATTTATCAGACTCAGAATCCTCATAGAATGCCCACATAACTCTATTGGCCTTGCCCTTAGGTCTCAAAGGACAATCGTGGTTTGTATCCTAGGGCCCCTTACAATAAAAACAAAGCTTCTCTTTTTGCAAATCATTAAAAGTGTCTCGATCCAAAGGTGCTGCAACTTTCTCTTTTTCATTCCGTTTTTCCTTCTTTTTGGAGAATGATTTGTTGTCCTTTGATGAAGAAGATGAACGATAAGAAAACTTGCTGCGAGGTGCTGCTAGTTCCATGCTACGAGCCTTCCGCATAGCCTCCTGCAAAGTAGGGGGATCAAAAGCTTTGATCCATCCTTTCATAGGCTCATATAATCCTTGTATGAATAATATAACAAGTTTCCTCTCAGAAATTCCCGTCACCATGATGAAAAGCCTCTGAAATTCACTTATATATATCTCCAAGCTGCCCCCTTGTGTAACCTGAGCAAGCTCCTGAAAGTAAAGCTCTGGATCCTTCTTATCAAAGCGCTCAATGAGCCTGTCGGTCAACTCCTGATAAGTGTTAACCAAATGATGTTGCAAAGTGTACATCCCGTGATACCACCAATCATGTGCCACACCATCAAGATGCAAGGTAGCGAACTTAATAGGCTCGTCCTCCTGCATGGGTCTCAAGGATAAATAATTATCTAGTTTCTGAACCCATGACCTAGCCGTGCACTTGTTAGTGCCATCAAAGTGTGGCAAGTGAATCTTACTCACTACATGCTGGAGGTCTCTATTAGGTGGTGGTGGCTGTGGTTGAGGTGCTCTGTGCTCAATTCTACACCCCCCCTCTGGGTTTCTTAGCATCCAAGAATTCATGTAAAGTCAAAGCTTGTCTAATCTCAGGAGAAAGTGTCATATACTCGGCATAGTGTCTAGTTACATCTGCTGTTGACATACCACGAGGTGCTTGAATCTTAGGCTCAGGAACCTACTACTTTGCCTGCTGGACTGGAGGGATCTCCTTAGAAATAAATGTAGGTTGACCGGGTCTACGCCTAGGCATACTATACTGGAGGGATCTCCTTAGAAATAAATGTAGGTTGACCGGGTCTACGCCTAGGCATACTATAAGAGGAGTTTTGTTGAATTGATGGCTGCTCTGTCCCTGCAGTGCCACTAGTCTGGCCTATCTGAAACACATGCTGCTGTGGATTATATTGTCTCATGGTACTTGTTGATGCGTGTTTTGTGACCTACACGAAACAGTAGAATAAAGTTGCCAACGACTACCCTATTCTCTCTTGATCAAAGTATCCAGCACGCTAAGATTGTGAGAGAGTTTGTGCGTTCAACTCCAAGGTTCCTTCTAGGTGATGGATAGTCTCAGTTGGTTCATTGTGTTTTGCTGGTATCATGAGGGGACTTACACAATTGTTCGGAAGCGGAAGACAGACAGCAAATGAAGGGTTTTTACGTGGCTCGAAAGATTTATCAAGTGCGTGCCAATTTCCTAATATAAACCAGAAAATGCTGAATTTAAATGAGTGCAGGGATAGGAAAATCTATGGACTATTCTAAGAGCGGGATGCGGGGATCAATTTTAGCAAACTTCAACTGGCCTTCGCTTTGCCTCGTGTTGGACAGCTTCCACGAAGTCGGTGCAATCTTCAAAGGGGGTGGCTAAGGATATTCAAATTATAATTCAACATGTAAATACTATCAGAATGACGCATACAAACATGCCAATCATAATTGAAGTTAAGCACGAAGTGTTCCAATTGACCACACAAGGCAAACTTACCATCAGTAAGCGTGTTAGTGGTATGGATTTAGACGAAGTCTGCTTAGATTAAGCACCGCATTCCATTACTACCAACTACTTGCATGAAATAAAAGCTATTTACTCTATTTTAAGATCCTATCTGAATCAGAAGGACGAAGAAACCTTGCTAGTTGCTCACAACAAAAGACGAGATCATCATTAATGAAAACTCTTTTTATTGAGAGTGTTCACAACAATTTCTTACAAAGCTTTCATAGGAAAAAATTTCCTTCTTCAAACTATACTATCAATCTATCAGCTATGCTAACTCTAAGTTATCTCTCTGTTCTGCCTCTATTCTAATGATTTGATGTCTAATGAGGTACAAATGAGGGGGGGATGCCCCTTTTATAGCTGGCTAAGTCCAATGGACGACTCAAATTACAATCAGATGTATGGCCCAGATTGTGCCACCTCAGCCCTAACCCTAGAAACTTCCATAAAGAGGAGTGGGGTAATAAATGACTCAAAATATTCCCACTCATACTCGAAACATCATGGGCAATTAATGCCCACCATCATCTTCTAGAAGATCCTCATCCAAAAGGGCGTTTCCATTCACTTTCTCCTTGGCTGCAAAGTCAATGAATCTGGTCAACACAACTTCAACTTCCTGAACTGAAATAGGCGGGATGTGATCAAGTTGAAACTTTAGCACTGTAACTGTCTGCCCATGTCGAGTGCAAGACTTTCTCCAAGCACCAGAGCATCCTGAGTATTCTGGATAATGCTAGAGAAGGTTGAGGTGTTTTCAAAATCATCCTGAACAAAATTCTTCACCTCTGGAAAGAAAGGCGATAGTCTACTCTTCAAATCATCAACAGTCACCTCCTCGGAAGTTAGCCTCCTAGCAAAGATAGCCTCTAGTGTGTTCAGGACTCCGTCAAGGATGTTCATCATGGCCTTTCCTACTCTGGCCGAATCTGCTTGTGTTGCATCAAAGAATCCTCGGTCTGTGACCACTGAAGAATACCAGTTGGTGGTCATATCTATCACCTTCCTGAATCATGCCTCCCTCAACCAAAGTTTGCAAGGGCGTATGCGTCAAAGCCTCTGAACGAAGGACTACCTTGGCCTGATAGGTACGAGCTTCACCCCAAGCCTGATCAACTGCATCCATTCACGCCATAATGCCAGAAGCTTGCTGATAGGAATGAGCAAGATCCTCCATAAACTTGTCTATCCCAGCGCGAACACTAGCAACCCATTTATCTGCGTCCTGTGCCATCCTCCTCAAATCCTCCAAGCCACTAACTGATTCTCTGGGAAACTCGGCTGGGAGTTCAATTTCCGCATTCTGCTACCCACAAGGATGAGACAAATTCTGTACATAGCCAATCAATGTTTTGTGCTCCTTCTTCAATCTTTTGTACTTGCCTTCGGTTGGGAGCAGCCTATCCTTGAGCGTCTGATAGGAATTGTCACACTCCTCGATTATCTATGTTCTAGTGGGGCGTCCTAACTCCATGGTGGTAATCACATAGTTTTCTGGAACAGCCTCATCTCGATCGCACTCCACTCTAGGTACAACCACGTGGAGTGTGCGAGAGCCATCTTCGTTTGTCGAGATTTTTGAGAACTTTCTGGCCTTCTTCTTAGTTGGAGGTGCACTGATCCTACTTAGGAATTCTTCCATCTCAATGGCCGGATCTGTTTCTTTGATGGGGCCCCTTCTCATCCTATCTCTGAGCCAATCTGGCACTACCTGCTAGAAGTCCGAAATAATAAATGGCTGTTCATTCCTTGCTTCCTCTTCACAAACCTCTTCTCTGCCTTCATCCTGATGAGGCTCATCAATCTCTATAGGTTGAGTATCTCCTGAACCTTGGGCCTCCTGCCCTGTAGTAGTGTCGTCCTCCAGAGCTGCCTCAATCTCTCTTTGGAAGCGAGTATCTGTGGCTGTTTCTTCTTCCTCTTCCTACTGGTTATCTCTCATAGGTGCGTTGGCACTTTGGCCAATAGATTCCCTTTGCGGTGGCTGATTTGCCTCCTGTAATTCTTGTCCTCTATTCAACATATTTCTCTGATCAGCAAACAATGAAAGTTCCTGTATACTTGGAGAATGAGTCCCCAATGGCGTAGGTGATGCCACCTCAACTCTTTGAGGCTCCGGCTGGACTGATTCTTTTCTTTGCAGTTCCAGAGCTCGAGCAACTTGCTTCTTTGTAATAGTTGGCGACCTGTGATCTCCCATCAAGTTATAAGTAAGAGGAATTGACCTGTGCTTGAGCCTGTTCACGTGCCTCTCCACCCAACCTCTTGTGAATGTCAGGACTGGTATGCAAAGCGTATCCAAATCCGTAATCTCTGGCTCCGACCAATCCGGAAGTGGGAGTGGTGAATTCCTCACTGTCTCATAATCTGGATGAATAATGTGGATATCCTCATGAACCTGGTCTGGCACAGGAACAATCTCACATTCTCTAATCATATTCAAGGGTATCCTCGAAAACATCCTTCTTCTCACTTCAACCTCATCTAACGCACTTGCCCAGAAGTCTTCAATGTGTGCCTTATGTCTGAATTCCTTTGACAGTATCCATATGATGTTCTTGTGAGGATCATAATGCTGTTTGCTGGTATGATAAGAGAGGTGGAAAAACTGAAGCTCATTTTCCGTTTCCTTGGCTGCTTGCAGTGTTGGACAAATTTCATCTTAATTCCCCATGATGATAGGGAAGTCAAGTCCTCCTTCTTCTTTTGAATCTTGTCGTAGGCAATGAGTTGCCTAGATATTTCCAACATCAAAATTCTGTTCGTAGGGTATCTGGGCAATTTGTAAGGATATGAAGAGAACCCTTGCAACCTGATGTAAGTGAATTTCGGAAATTGGATAAACCAACATTTGTAGGTCTCAATCAACTCCTGAGCCTCTTTTGATATTCTGTGATGCGTCCTTTGCTGAAGTGACCTCGTTATGTGCATTGTGAAGGAATCATCGACTCTTTTGTAGTGAGAAGTGCTTGTCAGGTGCAACTGTGGACAGGCCTCATGAATCTTGAATTGCTGAGAGCCACACCCAATAGGCTCCTTGTATGATATCCCTCTGTATTTTGTCATCCGAGCCAGCATATAGATGATATATGAGCTCATATAAAATGTTTTTGTTCTCCTCAAACTTCTAAGCTGTTCATGCAAATTGTCGCTGATCATCACTGCCCAGTGAATATGCTCCTTGCCTTCTAGCACTAGGTTGATGTAGTAAAACATCCAAGGTTCAAAGATGAATGCCTGGGTGCATCCTCCAACTTTGTTGAACATCATAATTAAGTCACAATACTCCTGCTTCAAGTCATCTGAGATTATCTGCTTCGACAACTTTGTATGAGTTGGCTTTGGTTTGTTCATCCAACGGGAGTTTATCATATCAGCACACCTTTCAAATGTAGAAGCATACATTCACTCAGCCGTTTCCCTTTTCCTGTAAATCATCTTCTCATAGGCGGGAATTCCAAATGCCTCCCCAGTAGCCTCTGGGTTAGGTTGGCAAACAACTTGCCGTCCGGTGAAGTGATAGTCCTTCGCTCTGAGTTGTAGCAATTAGTCCTATCCCCATCATTCGTCTTCTGAAAGCTTCCAAATTGAAAGAGCCCAGGTTTGTATTGCTCAACTTGCCCATCTTTGAAGAAAACTTTGACTTCGACAAGAAAGACTTGCTCAACTTCTTGATCACTACTTGTCTTAATGCATTTACCTTGCTAGATTCAGCATTATTCCCCTTGCCAGCTGCTCTTCTATTTGTTTTAGCTATCTTGCAGAGATGAAAATAGTCATTAGAAGTTTAACTTAGAAAAATAAAATCACTTCGAGATTGCCAGCAGATAGAGCGAATTGAGAAGCTTCAGCACTGAATTCCGACTTCAAACCTCAACAATTTCAACCAAGTCAATTTCTTTTCAATACTTAGAACTTTTTCTTGCAGCGATATATCCTTCAACACTTAGAAGAAATTCGGCCCAAGCTACCTTGCCTTAACAATTTCTCCTCACACTCCATTCTTCTTCACCTCAGAGCTCAAAGTCAAACTTACTAGTTGATGAAGAAAATAAACAAGACTCACTATTCATATAGCCAAGTCGAATTCTAGAAGAAAGCTAATTCTGACTGATTCATTACATTTCCACTCCTCCACTGCAGGAATTCAAATTTCCCTCTTTTGGCAGCTGCAACACTTGTCATCTGGAATCTGGAATATTTGACCTTCTAGTATTTCAAAAATTTCATCTTCATGGTATAGGCACATTTCATTCCATTAGCATTTTGAAAATTTCCCTTTAAAAATGTTAAATTCAATGGCTCCTTATAAGAAATTCATTTAACTGGTTAAGGCATTCACCTTATTATTTCATCCAACACTGGCTCGAGAGAATTGTTTTTACCAGACATTTCATCAAAAATCATCTAGGCATCCAGTTTTAATTTGTAAACCAAGGCATTTTATTTTCAAAAATGTCTTTCTTTCCCTTAGAAAAAATTTAATTTTACTTAGGAAATTTCATCAAGCAGGCGCTCGAGTAAAAGTTTCACTTCAAAATTTCTAGTGAAGTGTGGATGGCTTCAAAATCATTTCCTTGTTGAAAATATCCAATACCCAGAAGAAAATTCCCCTCAGAAAATGCAAAATTCATGTGTCTACAGACGAAGGGGTACATTTAATTTTTATTAAATTGAAAAATATTTCTCTCCTAAGGTTTATTCACCTCTTCTCCCTTGGGCATTTTTCCTTGCCTTAGGAAAATTTTCAAATCATCATTTCAAGCTGGGCGCATTTGAAGGGTCATCAAGGAATTTTCCCATGCCTTAGGCGTTTTTCTCCTTGGTTCTTGATGATGGCGCATTTAGGGGGTTATACTTCCACTTGCAGTGCCTTAGAAATTTTTTCTAACTCCTTGTCTCCTTCGGCGCATTTGCTAGGTGGTGATGCCATTTTCAAACACTTGAACGTTTTCCTTGCCTCCTATGCTAGGGTGCATTTCATGGGTGGTGGGGGAAGTTGTCAATACTTAGAAATTTTTTCCAAGCCCCCCCTGTTGCTATGGCGCATTTTAGACCTCAAGCTTCCATTTCATCATGCCTTAGCAAAATTTCCTTAGCCTCCTTGGAGATGGGCGCATTTTAGGGGGGCTACGGGAAGTTACCCATGCCTTAGGCGTTTTTCTCTATGACCTTGCAAGTTGGGCCCATCTAGAGGGTGGAGGAGGAACTTTTTTATACTTAGCAACTTTTTACCTAATCCCTCTTCACCTTGGGCGCATTTGAGGGGTTGAGGAGGAACTTTGAGACTTAGAACATTTTCCACCTCCTTCATGTTTCCAGGGCGCATTCAAGGGGGTCAATAGGAAGTTTTCTACGCCTTAGAAATTTTCTCCACCCTCCTGCAAGTTGGGCGCATATGAGGGGGTCTACAAGAATTTCCACAAGACTTAGCAACTTTTCCTTAGGTCCATCTCAAGGCAAGGCGCATTTGAGGGGTCCTACAGGAATTTCCACAATGCCTAAGCAAGTTCTTCCTCCAGCCTGCTTCAAGTTGGGCGCATATAGAGGTCTGAACTTCCATTTTCAGACTTAGGCAAAAATTCTCATGCCTCGTGCCTAGCTTTCTATTTTTAAAAAGTTCTTGTGCTCTTGTGATTTTCCATGGATTCTCAGTACTTCAAGACCTGATTTTGGCTTACCTTGACCCTCGTGAGGTAGTTGTCGTGTTCACACTTGTCATAGGTGCTGGCCTGCTATTTATAGCCCGCTTCTGGAGGTGACTTACTATTTATAGCAACTGTTTGATTTCAGAACTTCTGCAACTCTGTTTGATGTGAAATTTGCTCCATGGGGTCCTCGTGGGTTAACGGACCTGTTCACATTGGTGGCCTTGTGCTGAACTGCTATTTATAGCTGGTTTCTGGAGTGACTTACTATAAATAGTAAGTGCTCAGATTGCCTTCAAATTTTACCAATGGATCCCTTGAAAGATATTGATCGCAATGAGATACATCAGTTTTCAGAGATTCTGGTGTTTGACCCTTCGTTTTGGGCCCCGAAGTTGGAAACCCTAATCTGACTTGCATGTTGCTCAAATGACCTCTGTTTGACCTTGTTTCTGTTGCATGTCGCTTTGTTCGTGATACTGAAGTGCTGGGTGACTGCTGGAGTGAACCTGCTAAAAATAGTAAGTATCTGAAAAAGTGACCAATCGCTTTTCGGGTGAGTTTTCATGTCACACTGCTTGAGAGATCTCAAAAAACCTTGAAAAACCCAGTAAACTGGTCTGCATGTGTGCATTGGCTAAAAATAGCAAGTCATCAACTTGACTTGCATGTTACATCACTGCGTAGCTCTCGAAAAACCCATAAAGAATAACCTGACATGCATCGAAAAATCCTACATGCAAACCCTAAAAATAGCCTCTAAAGTCGGAATTGCTAAAAGTCATCATCTCAGCCTACATGTTATATCATCATGAAGGTCTTGAAAAACCCAGAAATATTCTCCAGACATGCATTGGAAAATCATACATGCAAACCCTAAAAATAACCTCTGAAGCCCAGATTGCTAAAAATAGCAAGTTGTCCATTTCAGCTCAAAATTTGCAGGCAAGCAGTTTGAAGTGTTCTAATCATGATGCAATAGTCAAAATGCAATTAACCAACTCAAATTGACACGAAAAGTGCAAACCCTAATTCCATAGACTTGGCCAAAACTTCAATTGAAGCTCAAAGGTGGGCACATCCCGGAAGGACAAACAAAATCGAGAGAGACATCAAGAAAACCAAAGCCAAAAGACCCGGAATGAAGTGCAAATTAAGGGGTCCCCATTTTGAATGGGGTGATGTGTGAAAAGGTCACAACAGTACCCAAAAGCTGGGACATCATATCTATCATATTATCATGCCTCCTCCTAAACTCTGTCTTAGGGCTCTCTGCTCTAGCACGTTCCTTCCTAGAGTCCTGTGTTTCCTTCTGAACCTCCCGATTCGCCATAATTCCTGTGATACTATCCTCACTGCTACTGGAGCTAGTCCTATGAATGCCCAAAATCCCTAAAACTGTATCACCCTCTGGACCCTGTGGTGTCTCCCAATGTTCTGACCCTGATCCTCTGCCCTTGGAATAAAATATAATATCTCTACTCATGAAAACTAATGCTGCACATGATGGCAGGAACACTGCTTTGATACCACTGTAATATCCCTTGCTTAATCTGATTTCAAGTAACTGATTTTTGGCCCAAGGAATATTGTCAAACACTTTGTAGACGAAGTGGTAACTTGCTGTTTTGATGTTTCAGTTTGTTTGCTTGTGTAAATTTTGAACCATAAACTGATGCAAATGTCTTGAAATGAATGCTAAATGACTAAACTGCAAGTATAGCATGAAATGCAATTGTTTTTGTATTTTCCAAGTGCAATAGATGACTTAGGCAAGTACAATTTGACACCTACAGCCAATTGGCATTTTGTCAAACAATTGGCATGCAAACTAATATGTTGATAATGAATGCTATAAAGATGAACATTACATTGAACATATGGCATGCAACTTATAACTCCTTTATTGAATGCAATCCCAAGTACAAAAACGTTATGAAATGCCAAGACTCTTGGCTTACAATGTGAGTTCTATACAATGCCAAAATCTGATTGTGAATGAACACCTACAGCAGCAACTAATGACAGTGCAAGTGCAATTATGTTATGGCTGATAATTACAATGCAATTATGCTGATGAATGCCAATCTAAATGCAATACAACATCTGACAAAGAACCTGGAAAATGTTGGCTGCCAAGATAAATTAGTTCGATTCTTCTTGCTCACAATGAGTTCGCCTTCAAGGATGTAGCGCCCAGCCTCCTAGCTATCCAGCAATGGTTCAATAATTTATTTGGAATTTATTGAGCTCCCCAGCTGAAAATTGTACCTCACAGGTTAGCCGCCCTTGTTCTGGAATCAGACCCTCAAGATGTAATCATAGACAGCTGATAACCTCCTTTTTCTTTGCCAAACATTATTGCCAACCTTCTCAAAGTGGCACACACCAATGCCCAGATGAAATCAATGCAAAGTTGGCCTCCTATAAGCAATATTGTGGCCTGCACAAGACTAATTTGATGACTGGAAATGTATATCAGAATTTATATCAGAATGCATAAGATGCAAATCGATCTTGGATAGACAGAATTGATGGTGATCCCAACCACGAAACAATCTCCAAATTGAACCACTAATCGAACTCAACAAAATTGGCCCTTGGCCACAAATTTTGGCACCAATGAAAGGACTGAGTTATCCTTTCCAATCTGCAACCCTTTGGAGGATATTTCACCACCTCAGTTATGCTAATCAATGAAAGTTTTCGTTTCCAATGATCAATGACTGTAATCTGTAGAAACCCTTGGCTCCACAATGGACATATCAAATGCAAATATCAATTTCTGGATGATGCAACAATGGCTGACCTCCTCCACTTATACCTTTTCCTCTCCAAGTCTAGGGCAGCCATCTAGAAGCTTCCACATTTTTCTTTTCTTTTATTTTATATTTTATATTTTATATTTTCACTTTACTATAATAGTAAAATATAACTTTAGAATACATTAAGTGCAAATCATCCAGATAACACAATATGTTTTCCAACACATTATGTTATCTAACATTTAGCATAACATAGGAAACCTCTGTATAACTAGCGAATCCATGAAAAGAGGCAACCACCATCTAGGTAATTGCCACAAAAACCCTCAAACCATGCCCCATTAGCCTACGAGGGCCACTGATAGACTAATCATGCTGATGTGTGAATGTCTAATTAGAAGGGGACATTATAGAGCATGTAGTGGTCTCGAGTGCTCACAAAGAGCTTGTATTTGTCTCACATTGGTTCTCATATGAGAAGAATATTTCTCAAAGAACTACAATATATTTAAAAAAAAAAATTTGTAAGCAGAATTTCTGTATGCGTGGTTGTATACATGGCTGGAATTAGATAAGTGATGTGATTAGCATATGTAGTTTAGATTAAATAAAACAAATATCAATTCATTTTATCCCTTCATTTAACAGATTTGCAACACTTGCGGGACGTATGGAAGAATATATCCAAGGACAATCTAGGGAATTTGTTGATCAAGCATATACAAAATTTGTAAGAATTTCCAACACCTTATCTTTCTTATTATTGCTTAGCTGGTTTTTGCAAAAGTATCATTCTCTTTGTCTTTCCTTGCTTTTTGTTTATTTCTCTTAAGAATTGAACAAGCGATGGCCTGTGGTAAATGCAAAACTTCTATACTTTAAACAGTTGTCTTTTATGAGTTTACTGGAAGACTGTAACTTAATATTTTGAACAGATCATTTGCATCAGATTGGATACCAAGATATAGCTAGTACAGTTAAACCCAGATTTCTGGGGGATGAGTAGTGATATCTGTATGCTTGTAAGATTTATTATCTAGCTATTGTTTCAAATTTGTTTGCTTGGCAATGAATGTATCCTCTACGGTCTAGGAAGGTTTATATCATCCCTACGTCATGTTATGACACATCTCCTGATATCAGTGTCTAGTCTGTTATGCATGTTTTCTCCAAATGCTTTGGTAGTTGTTCATGTCTGCACACAAGGAAATCTATGTTGTTTAATTTATTTGTTTCTGTGCACATTTAAGGGCATGATTATCAAACCAGACTCTTTCTAATCCAGGGTTTTTGGCTAGAAACTGTCAGATAATCTCCAGGTTAGAGTTTTTAAAATTATTAAAACATAAAGTCTAATGTGAAAATATTAAAAATAAAATAAAATTTGACGCTCCAATATGTAAAATTATCAAAATTTTTTTGTTGACTTCAGACTGATGGAGACTGAGAGCATTTGACATAAAATGCATGTTCAATCCTATCCAAAATCTCAGCAAAAGGGTTAAAGTTATGATTTAATTTCAATTGAAACTCTTCTTTGGTGGCTTCAAATCATCCATGTTCATACCTATGATGTCCTCTCAAAAACACATGCCCTCTCTTTGATGTAATTGTTAATTTTAGGATCAGAAAATGAATAAGCAGAAAATGCAACACAGTGAACAAAGAACACAGCATTTATCCTGGGAAAACCCTCCTACTCGAGGGAGAAAAACCCAGCAACAATATATCTCTCATATATCAGAAAGTGTAGAATAAGAGCAGAGATCTGCTTTACAATCAGACCCTTCTCAAGGGCGAATTAATACAATGAATAATAGCACCTATCCTTTGATGCAAAGATAAATATGTTTCTCCTTGAAGTCGATCGGCTTCTACAAGATGGTAATCTGCTGCTGAAGGGCGAACTTTGCTCTGTAGAAATGTGAATTGAAGAGAGAAACTACTTGATGTCTTGAATGAATGAACTGCACCTTGTATATATACAAAGCAAGGTGACTTTTCATCTAGGTTGGCTCCCTTAGATGAAAATAATATAAAATATAAATTGCAATAAGAAGGCCGACCAGCCTTGAACTAAGGAGAAAATATCTCCTGAAGCTACCAAACACTAACAGTGATAGTCCAAAGAAAACTTGACTAGAGTTTTGACTCTAAAGCTTAGAGGGAAAGCAAAAAAAAACAGGTTGTTTCGTTAATGCTTGAAAATCTGATCAATTTTGATGCCAGGTCAACCACCATGAAATGTATCACGATGATAATAATAAATTTGTACACATAGGTAAATATTGCTGATACATCTTCTAGATATTGTTAAATCCATTATATGATTGACACCTATGCTAGATAATGCCATTGAAAACCTTCTCGCTTTTCTCCATGCTGCAAATAGAGAAGGGCTATTTTCTTAAGTTCACCATGGGATGAGACTACATGGTCATCAAGTAAAAGCCCATTTAAGAATGCTACACATGTAATGTCTCCATTTTTGGGTTCTCTTGCATTACTGTTGGCTCTGACCTTCTGTTGTGTGTTAGCCTTATTAGAGGGGTTATTTGATGTTACTAGCGAGCTCAGATGATCTAGAGGACTTTGATGCCACTTTTCAAAGTTATTTCAGGCTTCTAGTGTGTTTTCCAAAATTCTTGGAGAGAGCATCTATTTATAGTAAGTCAGCCCGGTTAGGTCCAATTCTCATCATTCATCATCGGAATCACTCCAATGTAGTCAGATTTCAACTCCAATGCTTTTTGATAGTTTTCGCAAATTAGATGTATTAATGAGTTATAATTAATTATTTTTACTAAGGTTGCTAATTTTATTAAAATAATAATGGATGCCTTAAAATAATAGCTCGTTAGAATGAGAATTAAGAGTTTTAAATGTTGAGCATTGACAAAGTGATTTTTGGTGCTGAAAATGGTTAAATAATAATATAAATCACTTTTTGGAGTACTAAGGCTTATTTAATTTATAAAGTGATTTTATATTACATTTTCCAAAAAGCTTCCGAAAATGTTATAAAAAGAGTTTTGAGAGCTCATTTGGATATATGCTTGAGAATTGATAAAAGGTTGTTGTTGGTTTCAACTTCGTTCATCCAAGGGCTTTGTGAGGATGAAAACCCTCATAGAGGACATTAGCTATGAAAGTGAAATATCTTTCTTGGCTAATTTGCTGGTTGTTTCATTCAGGAATTAAACAAGAGCTTCATTGATGCAAAATTTCAGTTTGTTTTCCAAGCAATAAAGACAACCATATTGGGTAGATTTCGTGTAGACTAAACAACAATTTATGAGTGTCAAAATATTCAGTTTGGACCTTTCATTTTCTAGTTGTACCATTTGTGTTTGGGTCATATAACTTGGAGGAAGGGCGTGGGGTTCATAGGGAAAAACACGTAGGTTTTGAGGGGAATTTTGACTAGTTTGGGGGTGCGATGGTGTGCGGAACACTCTAACAATAAAATTGGAGTTGGAAGAACTAGGGTTTGGAGGAGTTTGTTACCATTTTGGAACCACAAATTGCTGTTTATGGTCCATTTCTAGACCATTTATGCACAACAACAAATGGTATGTTTGTATTGTAATTTTGAGATGATTTGGCCGTTTGGGTATTGTAAAAATCATTCTTATATTGCTGTCCAAACTCTATGATAGTTCTGTAATTCATTTCTAGGTGGGTGAAATATTCAAATTATTCAACTTTGACGCTTTATGAATATCATTGGAAGTATTTTTATTAGAGTAGAGTATCTTGCCATCTTGGAGGGTTGTGTGTGAATCAGTGTTCCATAGGGATGCTTCCTCCCCAAAAAACCTCGCATTTCCTAGACGTCCCAATCTCAGAGACTTGGGGACTTGGGGGGGGGGGGGAGATGAGTAATGCATCCTAAAACACATCAATATTACCTAAGGAAAAACAAATCAATTGCAAACCTTGAAGGACCACCAGAAACAAATATATTTGTAGGTGTTGTAAGGGGTTGTAGTAGATATGTGTGATAGAGAATATAGAGACCATGAGAAAACAAGCACAAGAAACATTTTAATTAATCTTGTGAGAGGGTAGTGTGAGTTGCAGCAAAATATAGTTGAAGTGTCTACCTTTATGACCCAAGGAAAATTAATTCTCAAGCTCGAGGTAGTGCTGGATGTGAGGGAGAAGAGGTTAAGGAACAAGGTCATTCTTGAGTATTTGGTGAAATGAAAAGGACTGCCCCTTGAGGATGCAACGTGAGGGAAGGCGGGGAGGAGGGTGAGATGGAGGTTTTTGAACATCCTAATCTGAAATTGCTTGAGGACAAACAATTAGGGACGGGAGGACTATGATAAACCTGATTGTTGCTAAGTTTTTTTTTTAAAATAAATAATATTTTAAAATTATAAATAAATGTTAATTATTGTTAATTTTAATTTTAATTCAATCAACTTGAGGCTAACTAGTTGCATTTTAAAAAAAAATAAAAATAAATAAAGTGCCTTAGAGGCTGACCTATCTATGAGGTTGGTTTTATCTTTGGTCGGTTTGCTCTATGTAGCCGATTCAATTTGAGGCAAGGTTATATATGGAGATGTGTTGGGTGATTCAGGGAGCAAATGATTCATTTCTTCTTTGCATTTAACGAATGTAGCTAGAGAGCTCAGATGCTAACTTGAGCAACTCACACCTAGTAAGATGAAAACCTTACCAGTCCTTAAATATATTTGCCTTGGTCATTAAACTTGTAGACAACTATTCTGGGCATGATTTTTTACTACAGACCTGTACAAGGGCAATCTGGAAATTCTACTTTGAGTAGGGAAGCTTATGCAGTCATTCCTTGGAGGTGACTAATTCCAACTGTTGGTGATTTAGGCGTTCATTGTTAAGGCTGCATCATTGTGAGCCTACTCTTTTCAATGTCTACACACAACAGGTCTTTATTGTGTTGCTAATCAACAAATTGTCAGTCATATATTGCAAATCTGATCCTATAACTCTGGATAGATCCTATTCCATTAACCTGTTTTTGGATGGAGCATTGATTTTGCAATAAAATTAAATTGTGTGGAGTTCTAATCATCTTTTTTCAAGGAGGTGTTGTAATGTCCCCTTTTTCCTAGGCAGTGATCAATTGCAGAGGTTAGTCCAGCACTTGGTCCCCATGGACTAGTAGGGTGGTTAAGGTGCTCTTTGAGGGCATTTGCGAATTTGTTCTGTCAAACATTGAGTTCTATTGGTTTTTCCTAGCTTAGTGTTTACTAGGGATTTCGTTGTGTACCTTCCGAAGCCTGTTTTGGACACTTTGTCCATACTTACTACTTATAGTAAGTCACGGGGGGTCACTAGTATGGCTAGTTGGCAATATTACTATATTGGGCATAATGGCAGATTTATATCTTGGATTTATCTTGGTATAATTATGTTCCTATATATTAAGTTTTAATAACGCCATTAATAAAGTTAAATTAAAATATTTAACTTTATGCATTATTAATATATATTAAAAGGACTTTATGTTAAAGGGGATATAAGTGATTTTTAAAAGAATATTTATATTATAAAGTTGAACGCCCAATTTGAAGGGGATATAAGGCGGGAATTAAAATTAAACAAAATATAATTCAAAAGCCAACTTGGGTGTGGGAGTTTGCCAAAATATAAAAGTTGTAATGTTCTCATTTGGGATAATCCTAAATATTGTCCTATGATCACAAGCTTAATGTAATTTATCACTTAAATGCTTCCAATAAGATAAATCTCGACTTAGGTCCTCTTCAATGGATGATATTGTCTTCCCAAAGTTTTGATCATAAATGCACTTTCTTCCACAACTCCGTTTGTAGTTGATCTATCTTAAGATCTGCTTTAATGTTGCTCATAGATTTTCCCTTGAATCATGCATCATCCCTTTTTCCCTTGACAGTATTAACACTCATATTTCTGATATACATCTAAACTGCTCTTCATATTCTTCTTTAAATCTGCTTGAATATGGGAACCTTATTTTCTCTATACTAGTATATATATTATCATATCTTTACACCATATTATCATATCTTTGCTGGTGTATTCTCTCCCAAGTGTCTTCCCTCCTCACTAACTTCTCATCAGCTTTTATATCTCAATATTAAGATGAAGTGGTGCACCCCTTTGGAAAGAGATGTCTATTAAAAGACACCCTCTTTAGTTAACAACCATTCAACTAATTGTTGCCTTTTGTAATGTCCCTTATAGGATTCTTATAAATTTTACCTTTGACCTAATAAATTGGAAAATCAAGCTTTTCAATTAAGAAATATATATATCCGCACTATTCCCTTCCATGATCTTTATTGACATATCTTCATATATTTCTTACATTCTCTATCATTCCACACTTCATGATTGATATTTCTTCATATATTTATTGTTCTCATATATATATGTGTGTGTGTGTGTGTGTGTGTGTGTGTATTCTATACACTCCATCGCTACATTTTGTTTGATTCTCCTTTGATAACCTTTATATATATTCTATCCTCATCGCTCTTCACTCTAATATTGATTGATCCCTTTCTTCCCCCACGTATTTCCCATTTATACCTTTCTCGTGTGTGTGTGTGTGTGTGTGTGTATTCTATACACTCCATCGCTACATTTTGTTTGATTCTCCTTTGATAACCTTTATATATATTCTATCCTCATTGCTTTTCACTCTAATATTGATTGATCCCTTTCTTCCCCCACGTATTTCCCATTTATACCTTTCTCTTATGTGGGGTATACCTATTCAAATAGATGTGACCTTTTAAAACCCATTCACTGCCTTTTGATAGATTGCTGCTGTCTTTAATTTATGAAGGGGTCACAGCTTTTTGTTTAGTTTTTAATTGTATTTATTGCCAACTTTCATTGCTGCCTTTTATAAGTCTTGATCCTTTAACTAATCGCTGCCTTAGAATGAGTCACCCCTTTGTGTTAGCTTTGATCTCATTGCTTCTTTTAAAATAATTTGTTTGCCTTAAGTGAATCGCTGGTCCTAGTAAAGGCAGTGCTCTTATAAAGTTTTTTTTTCAGATTATGATGGATCGCTGCCTTGAGCCATTTTATATATTGTGTTCTATATTTATAAGTTTATATTAGCTTTATACATATATGTGTTTTATATTATTATATTATAATAATTAATATTAAATTGTTGACATTTATTTTGTTAATATTTATATTTTTATATTAACAATTATAATTATAATACTATGTTATAATAATTATAATTATAATAGTATTAAATTGCTAATATTTATATTTATATTTTGATATTCATATTGTTATTAATTTTATTTATTCATTTGTGTTTCAATGTTAGGGGTTTTAGTGTTGTAATTTCGGGGACATGACAAAAGCCCTTTGAGAGCTCATTTGCACATTTTATGTTTTGAAGAAATTTGATAAGGGTTTGCTGGTTGGATTGGAAAGTTTGGAAAAGTTTGGCTTCTTGAGGATGAAAACCCTCACGAGGAACAGTATGCTACAGGAGTGAAAGATCTCCCAAGGCTGCTTGTGGATAACTCCATTTAGGAGTTATGCATTGCACATAAACGATTTCAGAGGAAGATTCAATCTAGGGTTTGATGGATTTATTAGGAACTTACAAATATATCGAATATCATTTCAGAGCAAAGGTATTTACTGAGGTTTATGTACAAATTTCAGAATTGTTTGTTGTATGAAGTTGTCAGGCATGTCGTACCCTCTAGAATGGAATTCTAGGTTTATATGATGAGTATGGTGTTGTGGGTATTGTACCCATCAGCTACCATCACCTTGAATCCTTCATCTACCTTTTGAGTACAAGAAAGTTTGTATCCATTAGCTACCATCACCTTGAATCCTTCATGCTCTTTTGTATTTTAGACCTCTTCTAGCCACAAACTTCTCATCAATGAAGTTATGTGTGGCACCTGTGTGAATCAAAGCTATGATTTGCTGTCCCTGTAAAACACCTCTCACCTTGAATGTAACCACTTTCTGGATGTTGGAGCGTTCGGTGATTGTCCCATCACTAGTTTGCTTCTCTTCTGAAGAGCTTTCCTCGTCACTACTCTTAGAATTTGTTTGTTGGTCTTATTTTTCTGATACAGATTCTTCAGTAGAAGAGTACTCCAATTGTTTGGCTTTAGCCTTCACACTACACTTATGAGATAAATCCCAAGGTTCCTTGCAATGGAAGCACAATTTCTTCCTCTGAAGCTCATTAAGTTGATCATTATCAAGTTTCTTTGAGTCCTGTTTGGGCTGATGAGAATCATGCTGAAAATGCTTTTTTTGTTTGTCTTTCTTATGCATAAATCCCTTGGAATGGAATTTAGTTTTGGAAGTAGAAGACTCCATATCCCTAGCGCTCTTGATGGCTTCTTGCAAAGTAGTTGGATTAAGTTCCTTAACCCAACCATGTAAGGGATCTGAAAGCCTATCAATAAAGGGAACAATCAATCTCCTCATTGATATATTTGTAACAAGCATTGAAAGTCTCTGAAAATCAGCCACATAGTGGTCCACAGTACTCCACTATTTGAGTTGAGCCAACTCCTTAAAATGCAACTCAAGGTCTTTCATGTCAAATCTATCAACTAGCCTCTCTGTGAACTTTGGACAAGTATCAATCTGATCATGTCCCATGGTGATCATCCCATGATGCCACCACTCATGAGCAATCCCATCCAAGTGAATAATGGCATATTTGATGGCTTCATCTTCTAGCATAGGATTCAGTTGAAAATGTGTCTAATTTTTGCACCCAAGCCCTCGCAATAGACTTCCTTGTGCGATCAAAAAATGGAATTGTGAGCTTCCCAACTTTCTCTATAAATCTTTGTTATGTGCTTTTCCACCCATGTGAGGTCTATGCTTCATTCTAAGGTCACAATAGTCTCTGAAAGTCATCTCTGCACGGACCTCTGGATCTGAATTGCTCCAATCTTGTAAGAACTCATCTTGTAAATCATTGAAGGTGGGTTCATTTCCAACTTGGGTTTGGACTCTAGGTCGAAAAGTAGGCATAAGAGGCCTAGAAGAAGCTGCCCTAGTATGTTGACCAGCAAGTCTATTGTTCACATAATGTCCATTATTACCATTATTATTGCTATTGTTGCCATTGTTATTGTTGTTGTTTCCTATCAAATTTTTTTTCATTAGGGCTGCCATTTGTGCCAAACTCTATTTTAACTCTTGCCGCCATAGGGTACTTGGTTCCTCATGACCCCTGTTATCCCTGTCTCTGTGACCCATACTTGTTTCTAGTCGTTCTTCAATGTTAGGATTTGACCTATTTCTCCTCAGATAATACTGGTGTTGAGTATGCATCACTCATAGACTGTGGTTTTCTGTCGTGTAACCCTTCAGGATGGTAGGATACACTGCTCTGATACCGTTGTAATATGCAACCCTATTTTTCCTTTGTTTCTTTTGTGTTTTGATGATTTTTTTGTGATATATTTGCAATGTTTGATAGAACAATATAATACAACAAAATACTGCAAGCTCCAAGCTCCTCTCAAAATGTTTGGCTAGCTCTGGAAAATGGTATGACCAGCATGAGAGCCACTATTGCTCCTCAAATCTGCTGTTGATGATCTCCAATCTGCTCAATAGGATGATCTTTCAAATCTGAAATGTATCTATGAAGCTCAAACTATGAAATTTTTACTACAATAAAGCTCAACTGTGATTCTTGAAGTGAAATCACAAAGAATCCTCTAAACTATATCTTCTAACAACGTAGAGAATGTTGTCTACAAGGGATTTCGTTCTCAGAAACCCTAGAAGAAGAACCAACTCCTCCAACCAAAATAACAAAGATATCAACCAAGCATTAGATGGCAAATGAACCACAAAAGGGCTTAAATAGCCTCCTCCAAATCCCATGCCCCAAATAGAGAGGATATTTTATTTAATATTTGAGACTTCATTAAGTCTCCAATTTGGGCACCCATCTCTAGGTAAATAACTTGGTCCCCTTTTTAAAACAACTTATGACTCCCCATGGGCCTCTTTTAGAACACTTTAATATATTTAAATACTGTATGTTAAATATTCAATTTAACTTTAATAACTCTACGTTATTTAAAATACAAATACTAATCCACGCTTGAACATTGAAATTGACACCCATTGACACTGCTAAAAATAGAAACACAGACAATTGGCACACTTGTGCTTGAAACTAACTTACTAAAACTAGTAAGTACTAGAAAATCACCATGAAAACATTCCAGATAAACGCATCATGCTCAACAATGGTTGGAACCCAACTAGCCACTGACAACCGTCAAACCACAAGACGAAACACACCCAGAGTCCCCTAACCACACACATTAGCCGACAAGAATCAACATAATAGGCTAATGGTCCACCATACTGAACTGATTAGGAAGGGGACATTACATTCTACCACCTCCTTATAGTATGCTTGGGGATCCTCAAGCTTCTTTTTGAGTAACTTTGTCATTTTTCAACCATACCTTATCAAAGATCTAAAGGTATAGTTATACCATAATTCCTACATTCCTCAAGGAACTTACTACTTTAATAACAATTGATTTGTAAAAAAATACAAAACTATGTTTGCGTAAAGTAGTAGTCAAACAATTTTCAATCCATGCCATTCTACTTGAATTTCCATTCAAATGACATTGGGATTCTTCATAAACTAGAGTTAGAGTATGCAATGAAAATGGAAAGATGACCAACAATAATCAACACCTCAGAGACAATTTTTTATCTTGGAAACTCAGTGAAACTCGGGGATGTGTCCCCAACATTTTTTGTGGCATCCTTGTTTTCAAAACGTTTCGGGGACAAGGGGATGCCTAGGGGACATCCATGAGCCCTCACCAATTTTTGAAAAAACATAGGGGATGTCTCAAAAACTTGGGGATGTCCCAAAAAACAAAAGGGGATGGGCAGGGATATCTGTGACGTCCCCAACCATCATGGGGACGGCTGGCTGTCCCCATAAAAATCAATGTTTTAAGAAAAATAGTTGTACTTGTCACCAACTATTTTATCAATGTTTGATTAAAAAAACTGAGTTCACTTGCCAACAACCTTGTAATGTCCCTTCCTTGGGCAACTCAGACTAAAGCGAAGGTTGGCCTACTATTAGGGTTCTCATGGGTCAGCAGAAAGGATAGGGGACCCAACCGAGGGCTGGGTAGTTTAGCTGGGAGCCTTACGAGTCCTTCAGTTTGGAGTTCAGTTGGTGAATCAAGGGATAAAATGAAAAATTAAAGTTTGCCTTATGGGAATAGTAAAAAGTGAATAGTAATTGAAAATCATAAGATGAATAGTGAAAACTGCCCCCATCCTAGTAACTCAAGTTGTTTTTAAAAGGTGGCCATTTCTTTTGATGAAGAAAGACCCTTGAAGAGGATATTTTATTGCTTTTTATTAAAAAAAGCTCATGGAGGTTATAAAGCAAAGTGTTGGGCTCTTTTTTGAACATTCTATTCTTATTTTGACAAAAGGAAATTGCAGGTTTGAGCTCTGAAAAGAGGGTTTCAGCAGCATACAGGTCTTTTGAGGACGAAATGCCTTGGAGGATAGTGAATTGGACGAAAACCCAATTCACAAAACAGACAAATCCACCTAGGGTTTGCATTTGCACTTCATTGGCCTAATTTGGCAAGACTAAAGAGCTGGAAAAGCAGGTATTTGCAGGTTTATCAGCTGCTAGGGTTTTGTAACAACTTGGAAATGGTTTGTATGACAAATTTCAAAGTTGGGTATTGATATCTTGAGGAGATATTGCAGATTTCACCTATAGGGTTTCATGGCAGCATTATGGCATTGATTTTATGGTGAAATGTTGATGGATTACATGCTGATATAATTTTAATGTTGCTGGTTCATGTTTAAATCCACCATTTTGGCGATTTGGGTATATATCTTTGTGGGTGTTGAATATTATGTTTGGCACATCATTTTGAGGCATTGTGGAATACATATCAGATGTGGGTTTTGCATATTAAGGGCAGATCCTGGCTTGTTGAGGCTTGTTGAAACCCTAAGTGCACTCCCAAAGGCTATTACAGCCTTCTAGGATTGGTGTACTACCCTTGAGGAAGGTTCGTGGGATTGTTTGGAGCTATTTCAGTTTGTATACTTCACATCAGCATTCTATATCAAACATCAGTCCTGTAGCAGCCACTTTTGTATTCCATTTCAGGTATCTTTCATTGTCATATCAACAATATCTTGTATACTTCATGGAAGATTGATCACAGGTATGTCATACATTTTTATTTGATCAACTATAGATATATTTTATTGATTGTAATAGACTGATATAACCTATATCAGACCTGTTAGATGATCAATAAAGGCATATTTGCAAGTGGGTTCCTTAATATATGAGCATGCAATCATTTATCTGTCATTTCTATGTTATTGTCTATGTTTTGGCATTGAAACATCTTTCAAACGAGCATTAGGACACTCAAAAATTTATATCAGACTTAAGGAACCAGAACTTAGACACTTTTCATGCCAAGTGTTTGATGAAATGTCAATCCATTCAAACTGAGTTTTTGGGACAAAATAAGACAGGGATCTTTCAAACCTTCACACCCCAACTCGCCTTCAATGAGTGGGAAATAAAATGAAACTTTCTTCTTTTTGTATTATATTTGAAAGCAAAACTTGCAGCCATTGAGCATTTTGTTGTGCTTGTATACTATTTTTTTAAATCACATGCATATTGATAATGAATTATGAAAGCATTTAAGTTTTTACATTTGCTAATTTGTTGGACTCTCATGTGAACTCTCAATTCAACACAAATGTTATGTATTAAGTATCTATAATGTATATGATGAATGTTTTATCAATGTTATCATACAGGTATTTGAAATTTCTCTATATATTTAAAAATTTCTCTATTTTATATAGTTGTCCCCTTTGCCATCCCTTGCTGAAATATTCCGAGCCAATTTTTTCGTTTTTTCAATTATCATATTACAACATTATAATCAAGTACCCGTTAAGGTTAGAAGATAAACCCAAACGTACTGAAACAACTCTAACCAGTATGGCGCCGATGATGGCGAGCATTGGTTAGAGGGTCTTCTACTCTAAATGCTGGAAAGGGAACTCAACGTCAAGTATGTGCTACCCAATCCAATGCGGAGTGAGGGGCGACCATATGACGGAGTGATTACAATAACAATGCTTGAAAAGACAATGCGGAAAGCTGGAAATACTCAACACCCAGAATGTGCTTTCTAACCCAGAATGGGATAGTAGCTACCATAGGGCGGAGGTCAATTAAAACAATAACAACTGCTGAAAGAAGAAGACTATTACAAACTGATAAGCAAGAATCTAAATGGCTGTCAGTACTACTGCTAGCTTACAATCTTAAGAAACAAAATCTTGCTTACAATACAAATCAGCATATAGTAGAGTTGTACAATATTCGTGAATTAAGTTGCTGAAAGTAACGATCAACGGAAATGACAATGAATAGATCCAACCTCATTCTCCAGACTTGGGCAATCTTCACTGAAGTCTTCACAATGCTTTTTAAAGAATTATCACCAGCATTCAAATAAGAAATTGCAGATTTCTCAAAACTGTCTTGTCAGACCTGCAACTTTCAACAGATAACCAGCAGCATAGGATTTCTTGAAAATGCTCGAAACTCACTCTTTTCTCATTCAAAATGCTTAGTATCAATCTCAAAACACTAATAGAAGATAGGCGCTCAAGTTGAGAACACAAAACAGACTGAAAATGTAGATTCTAAGAAATGCACGAATCCCAATGACATACAAATGGTACGGCCCAGCACAGGGGCAATTTTGCCTTCAAAAATTAATGCCTCCACTAAAAATTCTATAAACTTGGGAACAATGGCGCCTTGACTAGATGAAGGGAAATAAACACTACCCACAACCAATTTTTTTGTCTTTTTGGATTTATGAACAAAACATTGAATCTGCTGAAGCAAAAATGCTAAAACCAGAAAACTCTAACATGCCAAAATCTGATCCTAAGTAGACAAATGCAGATTACAATGCACAAATTTCAATGAACTCACAAACTAGACTAATATCACCACTAGTTGTTGTCTTACAAACAAGAAGCGATGCCCGAGCTAGGAGGCCTTCATTCCTCGAAGCAAATCCGCAACCATTTCGGCAGCATAACAATAGCATAGACCAAAGATGATCAATTGAGAACCCAAGGCTGTCTTTTATAAGCTTTTGTTGACTTTCCTTGAAACCCTAACTTCTTTTCCAAAGTCAAAACCCTAATTCCAAGAAATGGCGTCCTTTTCCAAGCATCTTTAATTTTGACTTCATTAAATTTCTCACTTAAATAAATGCGTCCTCCTTAAGGTTTAGTTTTGACTTTGATAAATTCAATATAATTTTAATATAACCTCAATGATGGCGCCACCCTTCAAGTCCACCTTTTAAAATAACATTAAGTTATTTGACTAGGCCAAGGTGATAAAATAACATTAAAATTATAATGTTATTTTTAAGTGAAATAAGCTCATCTCTCCCAAACCGTATTCTGAAGCCCGAAACTGAATACGCCACTTGAGCCAACTGGAGGGGAAAGTCAACTGCCTGAGACCAACCTGTTTACTGCCAAAAATAGAATTTACTAAAAATAGTAAATTCCTGGAAATGCTCAGAAAGCCGAGACTAACATACCACTGCGAAGCTCTCTGAAAACCCAGAAAGAATCCGCCATTGGAACCACCAACTCCAAGCAAGGACATCCTCAAAAATAGGAAACCCTAATTTTACCCTCCGACTAGCCTACGGGTCTCCGGAATAGGCCAACGGTCATCTGAGAAGATCATGCTCGAGAAGGGGACATTACACTTGCCGTCCCCAAAAATGCTCAAAAAAAGTTGTCCCCAAAAGTTGTTCCCCAGCCCCTATTGTCCTTGTCTTGGAAACTCGGGGTAACATAGTGGTAACCTTAAGAAGAGGGAAACCAGTCTGAAATGGCATTGACACATATTCCAAGCATTCTCTTGGAAGTGAAAACAGTTACACATGTGAGAAACTCCATGCATTTTTTTTTAATCTCCGTAGTGCTCTTCAGCTTCAAATGCTTCAACCTTTTGACTTGTGTACTCTTCCTAGAAATTACTTTTTCTTATGCATTGCACTGTCACTCTGTGTGCCATGTTTGGTAGATTGTTCTCAATCTTCCAATTCGCGGTGTATTTGCTATGGAATGTGTTCAATTGTCCAATTTGGCAATTTGACTTCCTCTAGTCCTTAAATAGGTGCTGAGGAGTCTCTCCTGTGCTCTAGAGTAGGAATTGGAAGAGAAAGCATCACATTGTTAGCTTAACATTGTTGATTCTATCATCATGACAAAACTACCCTTTTGTGCAGATCAGTGGTTTTGTAACTGCCCCTTCAGTGAACCAGAGGTTTCAAAATTGCCACTTATCAAAATGGCCAGTTTTGTATTGCTTGTTCCTGGGCTGCATTTCTGTGCCTGAAAATTCTGAGATGATTTCATCTTGTAATGCATCATCGTTTCCTAGATCCTTATGGATCAACAGTGAATTGCCTTCATATATAATGGTTGTGAGAATGTGGGGCCTTCAACTAGAGAGAATAGGAGTTTGTCTACAGTCTCATGGGTTGAAAATGCATGGCTAGGAAGGATACATCACACATATGATTTCCATTTTCGTGTTATGAACTTGTGCTGTCTAGCTCTAATAGCTTTGGTTCTGATGGTATACTATGCATGATTCCTTGAGATCTTTTTTGCTTTAGTATGGTAATGTTTGATATTGATCAATTATGTTTGTTTGGAGGACTAGCAAATCTCATTAACTTACTTCCTATACCCTTCCAAATGAATTACTCACAAAGATACGACTCATCTTGGTAGATATAAAACAAAAGTCAGCTTAGAACATAGGAGGTTGAACAATTGAAAGGAACCATCTGGATGATCTGGAAACCTGGTGGGAACTTCCCAAGTGCTTCAAATTGCCTTAATTGATAGGTTTCACTGTGGTTGAATCTGTCAGTATTAGATAGTTTGCAAGCAACATATTCAACTGTGGTTGAACACATCACATATAGCCAAAAACATAAGCAACAGCCGAGAACAGGGGAGTTGGTCACACATGCTGCATGTAGTGAGAAACACAAGCAATAGGCGAAAGTTGTGGACTTGGCATTTCTTTGAAACTTTGGAGCTTTTGGAGATGTAAGGCTTCTTCAAGATTCTGTTGTAATTGAAGAAGAAGCTATAACAAACTTTAGTAATTTGTAGAAGGGGTTCTTTTCATGTTATTGGACTGTAACTAAACATTTAAGACCAGTCTTGAGAGATTTGTATGAGTATTTGTGCAGTTGAATGGTCAGACAGTAGGGGCTTTTGCTGTTGTAGGAGTTTGAATACCAGTTCACATTTTAAGATGTCCTCGAAGGCCTCAAGGAGGCAATAGATCTTGTAAGTTTGTAACCAACAATTGGAGATAGTGGTTTGAGGGGATTTGATCAATTTCTTTGGGCATTTTCACCTAAATTGGGTTTCTACAAGTCATTTCTTCTGTTATGCATTGTTTTTGGGTCATTCTTACTCTCATTTACTGTTAATTATTTTCTTTAATACTGTTTTTGTTCAAGACAAATTCATTTTAAGACTAGATTTTTGTATGTAAGGTTTACTTCTGGAACAATAAGTATATCAGTCCTTCATTGATTGGAGCAGTTAAAGTTATAATTAATGTTGATATTGCAAGGACTGGAATAGCCATCTTGTTTATGGATCATGCACTGTTTTTTTTATTAAGGGGTAAACGCTTTTGACTTGAAGCTATGAACCAGTGAGGTCACAAATCGGGGACCTCATCCCCACTTTAAACATTCAACAACTACATCCCCAGTGGGGTTTGAACCTTGATGGCCAGAACAACACCACAACAACTTAACCATCATACCATGCCGCTATTGGCATGGATCATGCACTGTTGGATATTTATTAGCATGCAGTTTATTTCAAAGTTATAATTTGATTTAGAACTACCTCACCATGCTTTGAAACAGGTTGGGACCATGTTTACAACTTTGGAGCGCATAGCACAAATTGACCCTAAGCATGCAGATATTGTCCTCCTTGAAAATTATGCAGCATTTCAAAATAGGTATTCATGCTTTTTCAGCTATATATTTATATTCACATGTTCCCTCTTTTTGTCAAGATCTTGTTGGTATTTCTGCTCTCACAATATTGTGCAATAGGAGCTGTTTGAGCTATGAGCATTTTTATTCCTTCAGCTGATATTGAAGTTATCTTTTGTTTTCTAGCCTTTATGAGCAGGCAAATATGGTTCCCACATTAGCAAAGTTCTACCATCAAGCAAGTGAAGCATACGAGCAAGCATGTACTCGATATATCAACTCTATCATAAATTATGTAAGCTTACTCATCTTAGTGGGAATACAACATGATCAGCAGAAGACATAAGCAACACCCATGAATTTGATTTACTATTCCTATAGGTGAAACACAGTGACTTACATTTTACCATATATGTTATAAAACCATCTATAGATCTTTGTTTATCGTTGTTTATCACAAGAGAGAGGGCTTTGCTTTCTTTGTTGCTTAAGCAGTATTTCTATTTCTTGGATTTTTCAAACATACTAGCATCTACCAGATTTGAACTGTGTCTTGACTTGTTTGTCTTATCCCATGTGGATTCGTCATGGCAGCAATTTGAAAAGCTATTTCAATTTGCTCAGAAAGTTGAAAATCTGATGTACACTATTACACCAGAAGAGGTATGTGGATTGACACCAAGGAATAAAATGTATCTTTTTGCAACTCCATCAATTACTGGTGGAATATTTAATTAAATTATTGCTATAATCTTAATTCTTTTATGCAATTTTGGCATGGAATATCTGTAATGTTTGGAGCATTTTGGCATGGTTATGTCATATTATTGTCATGTTTATTTGATTGAATTGAAGTTAATATTTGTTGTTATTATACAAAAATGTTACGACTATGGTTCACTTTATTTAACATGTAATACGTATTATGCTAACTATTTTACATATTTTATTATATATGAATCTATGATTAAATATGATTTGTCGAATTTTCTTTTTCAATTTCCAATTTGCAATGCTAGCTCTTGTGGAACTCTGTTTTGTAAACTTTTCTTGGACCTTTTAATTTTGAATTCAAAAGCATCTTAGTATATAAACGCAGCAAGACTGTGAGGATTACCTTTGGAAGAGCCATTTCCCATGGAGCACGTCTCCAAATAATGGAAGTAAGTAGCAAATATTTTCTGATGGCTTAATGTAGCCCCCTGTAATGGCCTGGAAATTGGTTGTGACTTGCTATGTACTTTAAAAACTGGCCACAAAGTATACGCTTTAGTGAAATTTTCTTTGATTTGATCAATGATTCAATAGTGAAATCCTATATGAAACCAGTATTTTCTGAGATAAATCTTATCCAAATTAAAAATTTGCTTGGATTGGTCCATTGGCCTACTGAATGTTTTCCTGTTTCTTTCCCACTCTAATCTACACAGAATATCTAAAATATATTATCCTTCTAACATGGATAGTGATCTATAAGTTTTGCATCTTGTTTATATTAATAGTAATATATCTTCATTCTTTTGACCTCTACCTGGCTATTATTAAATTCTATTGTGTATTTTTATATTGCATTACATGATACTACAATGAAGCCTACTATTCCCTGGCTCTGGCATCTCTCTTGCTGTGGAAAACTCTATAACCATGATGATTGTTAGTACTTGCATTTACATATGTTATGTGACAAATATTATTTAATTATAAATGTATGGCTATCAACATTTGTGTAATAGCTTATTGCCTCTCACGTCACATTTCATGAGGCATTTTGCATGCATCTAGTGTTTGCGTTTGTATTTAGCATGCATGTAGTGTTTGGGTTTATTTACATTAGGAGTAATAAATCTTTCTTATTTTATCCTCAAGTTTGGCTATTATTAGATTTTATCATATGTTTTTATATTTCATTAAGTAACACTACAGTAAAGTCTACCATTCACTGGTGGTAAACTGGTAACATGCCTCCACCTTGTAAAACTCTTAGGGCCATGATGATTGTTAGTATTTCCATTTACTTATGTTATGAAATATGATAAATGTATTGCTGTCAACATTTGTGAGATAAGGTATTTCCTCTCACATAACTTTTAGCTAGCCATTTAACATGCATTTAGTGTTTCTATTTAGCATTGTTTTTAATGTTATCTCATGGAATGAAAACCAAGTTTCAAAAATGCTAATCCCTTTTTGTGTAATAGTATTTATCTTGCATTCCATTATTTGCCTTCTTTTAATTAAGTAGTTAGGGATTCTCTCTGCTCACAAAGAAGGAAACAGACAATACATAGATTAATATTCATGTTTTTCAATATGAGAAAACAGCTCTTGTTGAGAGGGAAAATATTTCAATTTCGACTTTCTTGTTGAACCAAAATCAACCTCCTTTTAATGGAGTCATCAGCTTCCAATTATCCATGGATTCCCCATACGTGTCATTCTCTGAATCTAAAACTTCATCAGAAAAATAAAATCTCTCAGGAAGAACAGAGCATTCAGCCTTGTTATTCGTGGAAATCTGCAAAAGTTTATATACATCTTCCTTAGGAAGATCTGAGCAGGTAGTCTTGTTGGTTCTAGCAAGCAGAGTCAATTCCCAAGGGTGATGCAACTCCCACAACTGGGCAGTCAAGAGGCATAGAAGGTCCCTTTATTGGACTCCAATACCTCCTTATTAGCTGAAACTAGAGAGCAATGAGAAGCCTGACTACCATCTGATGTTTAGGGTCAGCAATCTTCCATTAAGGAACCTTCCCTGCTATCTTCTTCCCCCAAGAGCATTTGTTTGAATCTGGATTTTGCGAAGGAATGGTGATATGCATGTTACTCTGAAGCCATAACATTTGTGTCATTAGCTTTGTAATTCTCTTGACCCCTTTGAATCCCTCTATGGTATTTTGAAATAGATTTGTCCTTTCTTCATCTATTAGTGTTCTCTCATTTTTGGCCATGGTTCATATGCTGGTAGGAAATCGGATTCAATACCATTGGGATGGCCTCTATCTAATTTAAAATAATTATTTATTAAAGTAGAATGATGCCAAGTAAGAAAGAACAATGTACCACACCATTATACTAACAAAGTAAACATTAACAATAACCTTGGAGCTGCATTTTATGGATAAAATCTGCTGGAATACTTCAATAGAGCAATAATAATAAAATCTATTGGATTACATCAATAAAATAATAATAATTATTAGAACTTGAGTGCTTGGTGGAAGATCTTTCCTAAAATTAGAACTGATGTTGCTCATACTGCCCCACAAATCAGTTTACTAATAGATGAGAATGCTTTTAGTTAAATGCAATCCCTAGATAAGAATGCCCTTAAGAAACCAAAAAGGTTATGTCCTTTGATCTCTGGATCCAAGGATTTTTGTCCTTGAATTGGTAGATGATGCTGCTGGATATGGCCGCCCTCTCTAGGTCTGAAATATGTGAATTAAGCATAGAATAAATCTCTCAAGGTTGGGCTGCCTCTATTTATTTGTGGACCTACTCCAAACCTTAGGTTCCTAGCTCAAGTGTCAATAGTAAAGATTATTTTTACTTGATATGACACTAATATCACTCAGAAAATGTTAATAACTGATTAGCACATAACATGGCACCAGTGTATTAACTATTAACATTAGATTGCCCAAGAAGCCAATAAACCTTGACCCCTTATCAATTAATCAATCATAGTTTGAGAAGTTCTCACTAGAAAGACTTGAGATAAAGCATCATGCATAGTTGACTCCCACCCAACTTTCCATAATTATGGTCTAAGAGGTTTGAAGTTAACTGACATTTATGGTAATAAATGCATTTTGCAGTTAATTATTTTAAATTTAATGAGGACTACTATTCCAGGGCTATAACATTGATTATTAAATGATTGCTTTGGATGACAGACATGGATTTCTTTTCAATACCCATTAATCAATATAGGAAAATTTACCATCACAGTTCCAAGAGTTTGCATTTACAGAACACACCTTGAAAGACATTAAAACTATGCATGAAAATAGTTCAACAGTTCTTTAAAAAAATGACCACGGTGTTTGATCCATACTTTCTCAAAATTTGTAGATTCCAAGAATCATAAAATTAATTCCACCTTACTACTTGCTTTAACAAATCAGGTATTTAAAAATGTATGAAAATTATGAGTAAAATCACAAATTTCACATGTAAGAACAGAAATGAATAAGCTCATAAAACACAATTTTACCATGGAAACCCTGTGAGGGGAAAATCCAGCATTTGTATTGACAATTGTGATACCATCTTTGGTTACAATTAATTGAAAGGATCTAGTACTTCTTGGTCTATCCTCCACAAACTAATGAACAGCTGAATTCCTCTAATTCTCCTCATTGCAATTCCTAAATCAATCCTCTCATGCAAAACTATATCCTCTCCACCTTTATAAATATTTGTTGGTGATGGAGGCTTCCCCTAGGCCCAAGGAGAAGCCTCTTGAATTTGGAAGTGGGAAGGATGCGATTTTGGTTTAGTTCTGAGTTTTCAACAGTTTGCTTTCATTTCTGTGCTCGCTGATTTGATCCTGCAATATGTGATTTTGATCCTATGTGGATTCACATCTGTAGCCAAGAATCTCAACTAAACCTGTAGAAATGAACCTTTTAACTCTAAAACTTCTACCTTCTGTCAACCTGCCATTTTCATTGCCTGATTCTTCAATTCATCTTACTTTTCAGTTTTATTTTCCATATCCTTGTGGATTAGAGTTACCAACCATCAACTTTGAAGCTACTTTGGACAATGCCAAATTGTGGCTGCATTGGGTATGCATCCACACCTGAAATATGCATCAACAAATCACACATTTGATCCATCTGGTGTAATAACCCCACAAGACATTAGCTCAAATCCACAAAATTTTTGCTCACTCAAATTCTGACGCTTTTTGGTCACTACCGATGTGGGCGAGGTGAGTATACAGAGATTAGAATGATAGCACAGAAAATTACATGAAAGATATTGATTAATTGCTATCCAATTTAAATTATAAGCAAATCATAGAATCGATCAAGCCAAATTGGCCAATAGTGAATGCAAATTCTGATCAAGCCACATTGGTTGAATACAAGTGGAATTGCATCAATATCAAAATGGTGGACTAATTCACCCAACTCTAATACACGCTTTGCAAGGTGGAAAATGCACTGAAAGTTAAAATAGATTCTAGTAGATAAACTGACCAGGATCAATTACAATAGAAAAAACTGGGATCTACTGGTAAACTGTCTAGGATTTTTCTAGGTTACCGGTTCGGTTTTGGGTTCGGGTTCGGGTTCGAGAACCCGGTTCGCTGGTTCGGGATTTTTTTTTTTTGGGTTTGGGTTCGTTTTGGGTTCGGTAATACAAAAACATATAAAAATCAGAAATATATACATATTTGCAGCAGTAATTAAGTTCAGAATACACCACCATATTAATAGTCAAATAACATAGCAAAAATACACCACCACTTTATACTCAAAAGTCAAATGTCATGATATAGAATTATAAATTAAAGTTTACAATCAGCCATTAATAATTATTAATTATTGATCATTGATCAATCTGAATCATTTGGGTCATCAAAAAAAGCAGCATCATTAGATGCTAAATTTTGTGTAGAACCACAAATAGCATTAGTGGCACTCGCACAAGCACTGCCACTAGCACTAACAGTACCGCTCTCATGCTCAGTAGTAGCTGCTTCAGGCTGATAGTCATCATCAATATCAAGTGCAGCGAAGTGACTTGTGGAAGCATCCAAGTCAAGCTGCTCTGGCTCAATATCCCACCTCCTTGTGTCTCCTTCTTTGTAAGAACTATCCTTGTGTGTAAGGAGGCGCAAGTTTGAATGCACATACACCAAGTCCTCAGCCTTTTTTGAATGTAGCCTATTGCGTTTTATTGAGTGGATGAAGGAGTATGTGCTCCAATTCCTCTCAGAAGAGGATGAACTAGCAACCTATTAAGACCAAATTAAATTAATAAATAGTTAAGAGTTACAAAAATTAACTAAACAAAATTATTAATTAAAATTTAAAATTAAAATTACAAATATAAATTATAAAACTTACTTGGGATAAAACTTTTATTGCAATAGGTTGGAGGTGCATGTATTCTTGCCCATGGAAGTACCACCAACTATGAGCAGCCACCCTACACTTGTCTCGAAGAGCATCCATATTCTGATCAACACTCCCAGAGCATGCAAAAGCCATAAACTCAGCCCTCACTCGATCACGTTGGTCACGATCACTGAAGATTCTACGAATTGCTGCCTTGTACCCTTGGGCCACTTCACCATCCCTATATGGAGCAACTCTTGATGAAGTAGAAAGTATCTCAGGGCTATAATATTTGGGACTCAATGCAAAAGCGAGAAGATGCAAGGGAGTGGTCATTTTGTTCCATCTATCAACCATGATTTCCTGTAGCTCTTTGAAGAATTTTTCTTCAGGATCTTCCTCTTTTGCATTGATGATGGATCTCATCTTCTCAATCATTGAGTCAATACCATCATATACTTAGCCCAAACAAGGTCTATCCAAGTCAGTGTAACGGATCATGCTCAGTATGGGCTCGGTGAAACTGACGAGATACTCAACACGATCCCACCAACCATCATCTAGGACCCTTTGCTTGATCCTATTTGCCCTTTCATTGCTAGATTGCCTCCATACAACCCAATTAGGGCTGATTACCATGGCACATAGTGCCTCACGAACCTTTATAAGTCGTCTCAACACAATTGTGTTGGAGGCAAAACGGGTCTCGGCAACCTGTTTGAAAATCAAAATTAAAATTAAAATATAATTTAAATATAAAAATCAAAGTTTAAAAATTAAAATTAAAAGAAAATTCAAAAATTTAAAAATATTGAGAATTAACTTACCTTCAACAACTCCAATTTAGAGAATTGTCTAAACATTCCTTGCGTCATATGGTGGTTGGTGACAAACATTTGGATGTCTTCGCCCTCCGCATACACCTGTTTGATCCATTCAATTTTGGATCCAATTTTTTGTAGCATTAGATTGAGGGAGTGGACAGCACAAGGTGTCCAAAAAATGTGTGGATACTTCTCCTCAACCAATAACCCAGCAGCCCTACAATTTTTGGCATTGTCGGTTACAACTTGCACAACATTTTGATGGCCCACTTCTTCAATAGCTTGGCAAAGGATGTCAGCAATAAATGGACCATCTTTCACCTGTCCTTCACAATCCACTGCTCTCAAAAACATTGCCCCTTTAGGGGACACAGCAATAACATTGATCAATGGGCGATTTCTTGCATCTTTCCATCCATCAGAAACTATGGTCACCCCTGTTTCGATCCACGAATCCCTTATGGGCTTCAAAGAGTCTGCTACATGTTTCACCTCTTTCTCCAATAAGGTGCAACGCACCTTCTCAAAACCTGGGCCCTTATACCCCTTTGGAGCCTCATTAATAGATTTCACCATTTTTTGCCAATATGGTGAACGAACAACATTGAATGCCAATCCATTGGCATAGACACATCTTGCTATGTCTTGATCAGCAATCTCTCTTGCCTCATTTTGAAATGAAGCTTCCAACGGTCCCTTAGATCTTTTATTTGAAGAGGGCATGGTTTGCTCTTGAGGGATGTCCATAAATGGATGGCTTTCTGTAGGTGGAAAATAAGATGGTGTAGGGGGTTTCATGGATCGAGATCCTTTCTTCAAAGGATGGCTTGTTTTACCACTGGTTGTTTTTTGGTCTGCCTTTTCTTGCTCAGCAATATATTTCAACACTATATCGTCTGGAATGCCTTCGTTGTTTTCACCTGGACAATTTTTGATGCCTGTTTCAGGGATCCCGCACAAATGCCCTTTTACTCGACTGTATGAGCTCGAATATTGAACATTGCAATGACTACAAATCCAAATATATCCTCCACCACCTGGAAGTTGCCGAACCATTTCTACATATTTCCAAAGGGGAGAGGCTGGGTTTATTTTGAAACGAGATTGGATTGAGCCTGAGGAGGTACCGGTTGCCATTGTAATACGGAATAGTGAATACCTAAGGCACAACATATTGAAATTTTGGTATTGATTCATTGAATTTGAAAGTAAAAGACTTAATTAATTTCAAAAAAATGAAAAAATTGAACATGTGTTATAGACATTTAGAGGAATGAAAAGTAAAACAAAAGAATTGAAGTTCACTTGTGAAAATTAATGTAAAAAAAATAATCAAAAACTTCAAAGAACCTACCTCTTTTGAAGAAATCTTGCTCTACGATCTTCTTAGCAACGAATAGACACTTGCAAGTGCTTAGGAATAGCACAACAATCAACTTTGAACAATCTACGATCAGCCTTCAAGTCTATTCCAGCTTGTGCAAGCAAAAGAGAAAGTTCAGCAATGGAGGCAAAAAATTCTTTTTTCTTATTCACAAATTGGTAAATGAGTTTTACTTTACCTATTTCATGTTTTTGAGGCAAGTATTAGGGTTAGAATTAATAAAAAAGTCCCTAAAAGTCAAAAACGAGTCAAGAAAATCATTAAAAAATGAATTTTTTTTTGGAAAAACGCGCCCAGGCGCGGAATTGAACCCGGGTTCGAAATTTTCGAACCCTGTCCGGACCCACAGTCATGGGTCCGGACCCTGGCCGAACCCACAGTCCAAAATCCGGACCCAGGGCGAATTGCATCGAACCGGACCCGAATTCCGGACCCGATTCGAACCGGACCCGAACCCGGGGCCTATACTAGCGAATCCGGTAACATAGGGATTTTTGTAAAATCAAATATTGGTGGTAAACTATCCAATGGTTACAGTAGAATTATTTAATAGAGCCAGCAATAATATGGATGTCAAAAATTATCCAGAATAACAAGTTGTGCTATAACATCAGCTGCAGGCAATAACTGACTGTCAAGAAAAGATATAAACTTCGAGATGATGGAAAATGACAACTTACCACTGATATAATAGCTGACAACTACTTGGAACAGTGCCATTGTTGACAATAATGGTATCAAAAATTTGCATACATGTCAAGGTATACAATTCTGATCAAATTGCTGCATAAATTCTCCATAGAATATCAAAAGAAAATAATTTTCTGGAAATAAGCACTGCCAGCATGGAAGTACGGACCAAATGAATTGGTGGAACCCCAGAAATGCCTCCAAATTATTTCTTTTCTAGTTCCCAATAAGCATTTAACGGATTCATGGGGCATTGTGGAAGAAGAAGGGCCGTGAACTGGTCTGACTGCAGCAAACAAATAAATCAGCAAAACACCCATGAAGTAAACAATCCATCTTCCTCTAAAATTGTAGGTCACAGCCAGCAACCAATTAATAATCGTTTTCAATCCATAATGATGTCAGAATTTCCAACACTCTGCCCTCACAAACTCACGACCAGAACTGATGGGTAAGGCCAGAGCAGGGGTAGCAGTATGGCCTGGACATAGATAATTAGCTCCCAGAAATCTGCACTAATAGACTTGATTCAGTAACCCAGAAAGGGAGAAGTTTGGCCCAGCACAAGGCAATTAAGCAAACCTTTATTGCCCACCTTGAATGAATAAATTCTTCCCTAATACAGCCTGGTATCAACAGAATACCAAGGACTTCTACACCCAGCAGACACTTAGCAAACAGTAATAAATAATCCAGGTCTTTGCATATGTATGGCCTGCAACCAAGGGAAAATAATACCTCTACAAAAACAATACCATTTGAAATTATGCCATTTAGTAATATGCAGCCTGGAGGGCAGAAATTAAAGAGTATGGACTGCTATCTCTGTAATAATACAACTCAATATGCAAGAGGTATGGCCTGCAACAGTGGGACAGCCTGAAAATCTAACATAGCTAGCAATGAAAATCTTCACAAATAATTAATCAACTGATATTAAACCCAAAAACTGAAGCAAATAACTGAGAAGCAAACATTGAAACTGGAAAATCACACTGAAAATCGCACACCAAAACTGAAGTACTGAAAACAATATCTGTTGAAGTTCACTGTCAATTCCTGTATGGAACTGCATTGAAAACTAGGAATTTTTTCGTTTTTGAAGCTTTAAAAATCCAGAGGGTTTCCATCCTTGGGAAGAGAAGAAGACGAATGCATATTATTTCTTGAAAAATGTGATTGCTTAAAAAACTATGTAGAGGCTTTTTGAGAACACTCATCTTATTTATAACTTTATAGTTTATTTTGAGGAAATAAAAAATTGTGATTTTTTTTGACAAATATTCCTCTAAGTTACAAAACGTAATCATCCTTTCCAAACACCATTTTGCACCATGGGACTAGCAACACTGAAAATAATCACTCAAAACACCTTTTAAAATAATTAAATATAAGTTGCCTTTTAATTTTTACTTTTTGACAACTTAAATCAATTCCATAATTTCGAAAAGGGGACATGACGTCTAGACACACTGTGAAGTTGGGGTTCATTCCCATTGCATGAAGTATTGAAGCCTATGTTAAAAAAAAATGTCACCAAAGCATAATTAGCAGGTTCAAAAATTTGATTCATTTTGGAGGCCAAAAAAGTCTGGAAATTCTAAATTTTAAAAAGCATTGGTCAAATTTCAATAGGATTTGAACCAGATATGGCTAGGTCTAGTAACTATGCTTGAAAGAATTAGCCTAAAAGGAAAATATGAACATCATATAAAGGTTATAAACTTATAAACCATAAAGTCATTTTGTAGCATATATCATAGTTGAAAATCTCGGACTCGACAAAAACTCGGGGAAAAACACAGCAATAACTAGGCATATTTATCAAACATTTGAAAATACACAATTTTTAAAAATATTCCTCAAAAACACACATATAAACTGAATTTGTAGAACATATTATTGATTTCATCATATACAAATCAAAATTAGAGTTTAATACATATCAATCATTAATGTATCAACTGATTTCATCATATATAAATCAAAATTAGAGTTTATACATATTGATCATCAATGTATCATAGACCAAAAAACAAGTTCAACTTCTGAATACATATCAACTTCAAGTTTCAGTATCAAAAAAAATTATATATCATAAATTTCTTCTACAACTGAAACTCAAAAGCTTTTGTTGTTGCTGTGTGGGTGGTGCTGAAGTAGATGGTATAGTTGCAGTGTCCTCAATAGGAGCCTCAACAGGTACCCCATCCATAGTGATAGGATCAAGCTGTGTGTGTGAAGAAATTGCTTCTGTTGGCTAACCAAGCTCGCCTTCTTCCTCCTCATATGCTGCCACTTTACTTCCCATTCAGCTGCCTCTACCTCCCTCTCCATCTCAAGTAACTCATCATCACTTATCCATGGTTCCACATCGACCTCATTAGGGTCAACAATCCAATCTGAGAATGGATTAATGTCATCAAGGTCAAGTGCTTCATGTGAACTCTGCCCTTGTACCTTCTTCTCATGCAACTGAAGGTTGTACTGCACGTAGACAAGTTCATTCAAGCGCTTTTGAGTCAACTGATTGCACTTCTTTGTGTGAATGGCCTCAAAGACACTCCAGTTGCGCTCACAACCAAATGCACTGCAAGGCTGAGATAAAATACGAATGGAAAGCTTTTAGATTAGGCATTGTGGCACCATAATCTTGCCATGACAAATCTGCAAGGATAACAATTGCCATTTATAGCTTAGTAAGGATTTAATAAACTTAAACATTAACATAAATAGTAAAATAATATTAAACACATGAATTTGTTACTTGGTTGTAGAGTGTCTCTCCTACAAATGCAATCCTTGAAAGAAAACAATGCCCCTTCGGCCTTCTTATAGCTCTGTATCTCATCAAGTATGAGATCTCGAAGGTAATCATTATTAACCAATCTCTCAATACATGTGTTGAGGCCAACAAGAACCTCTGCATCTGCTTTTGAAAGTAGGAGAGAAATAAAACTTGGGGTTCAATTAGTAGGCAGCAACATGAATATGTTAGTGGAGTTGTCGGTTCCACCTTCGATCTATTATGCACCATATGGGTTCATATTTGGTCTTGTTTGACTTATATAAATGCTGAATTGCCTCTTTGGCCTTATCCATGGCCTCATATAGATACCCCATGGAGCTTTTATCCCCATCCACCAATCGTAGAACTCTAACCAACGGTTCTGACACCTAAAATATAAAAAAATTAACAAAATCAGCAAGTTGTAATATTAGAAAGCAAAAAAATAAATCATCAATCAAAGTTTGAAAACTTACATTGATGATCTCCTCCATTAGTTTGGAAAATGTATCATAAAAATGGTCTTCACGACCTTCTCTGCTTTAGGCTTCCTGCAATAAGGACTCTCCAACCATCTTTCACTCCCAAACATGCACTTGAGGTTGGGCAATGTAGCTAAAATACTTTGCAAGATGAGGAAATTGGTGGCAAAGCGTGTGACTTTTGATCGCACGAAATCCTTACCATCAGTGTGCTCTCTCATGAGACTTAGGACCCATGTGTGATCGTAGATGTACTTTGTGATATTCCTTCCTTCTTCAACCACATTCTTCACCCAACTTAGTTTCCTTATGTCCTCAAGGAGCAAGTCAAGACAGTGGGCAACACAAGGGCTCCAAAATAATGTAGAATGCCTCAACATTAGAAGTTTACCAGCTGTCACATATGTAGCTGCATTGTCGATCACAATTTGAATTACATTTTGAACCCCCACTTCCATCACTACCTCATCCAACATGTTGCACAAGGTCTTAATATTTTTTGTTTCATTGGAGGCATTAATTGATTTTAGAAATACCAATTGTCCCCTAGAAGCCACTAAAAAGTTGATGATTGTTCTATTTCTGCCATCCGTCCACCCATAAGATATAATGGTGCAACCATTCTTTTCCCAATTTCCCCTTTGTTCCTCCACTAGTTTGTGTGTGTTTTGGACCTCATTCTGCAATAATGGCACACTGAACTCATGACGACTTGGGGACTTGAACCCCTTACCCGCCACAGTCAATGCATTGACCAACCCTTCCCAACAAGGACTAGAAGCAACATTGAACGAAATATTGTTGTAGTACCAAAATCTAGCACATGCCAACTTCGCCTCATTTTGCAACTCTTTATTCCAAGAAGTACCTTCCAATGAAGGTTGTGCACAAAGAGTATTATGTGGAACAAAAAAACTAGAATTGAGGCTGTCCACACTTCCAATTTTTGATCCTCGTATCCGTGGCCCAAGAGAAGAAGAGACCCCATATCTCTTTGTGACCCTATAGAACTGAAATTTGCATATGGGGCTACCATTGCCTCTGTTGTTCTCTTTTTATTTTCCTTCCTTTGGTCAATGCTTCAAGGAGTGCTTTGGCCTCCCTCTCAACCTCTTTAGGTGCCTCTGTACATGGTGTAACATCTCGACAAGGGATTCGTGCAAGGTGGTATTTTAGTCGGTTTATGCCACCAAATAGAGGCCTGGTGCAATGGATGCAAATAACCTCTCCTCGCATTGCAGTTGGTGTTCCATGTTTCCAACAAGGATTTCTTGGTTTGCCACCACTCTTTTTACTTGCAAAAGCCATATTCTTTTAGCTGAGTCATGTGCAAAATACCTAACAAAAGAGAGACAAGATAAACATTAAGAGATAAAAAGTGAAGTCAAACAATAAGGGACATCATAATAAGGCAGTAATATGATTATGATTTATGAACATTTGAAAAGCATTTGATTATAGTTCAGTTACTGTCAAGTGTCATCTTTGCCTTTTAAAGTTTTAAACTTTTAACAAAAGATTATAAAGATTATCAGATTATTAGATAAGTTCATAATTATATATGCTCTCTCTCTATATCATAATATGCACTTATGTTTATGTATATTTATATGGATATGTTGTATGCATGCTCATTCTCGTTTTCCTAGTTTTTGTCTTATATTTTAAGCTGTGCATTTTTTTTGTTCATATTAATTTTTTGAGTAATTAATAATTTTATACATTTTGTCTTGAATATCTTATTTTATATTTTATATTTATTATGTTGTACCCAAAACCAAAATTTTTGCTTCACTAAGGCATTTTGCTTAATTAAGTCTTAACCTTGTTAAACTGATGTCAGAAGGTCGTTTTTGGGCTTTTCAAATATGGAGTTGGTGTCAGTATCATGTCAGTCTGTTACTGAAGAGATTTAAGAAAAATGAAAATCTAAACGAAAAACATCAAAATTTTCTATCTCTGGAGAAGGAAGCACATTTTCAAATGGGCGCCCTATCTTTTAGGGGCCCAGATCCTGTTTTTAAGGTTTGTAACCTCTAGCAGACATTTGTCCGGCATCACGTCAGCTTTGCAGTGAACTATCAAGCCTGTCAAACGGACCTGTTTTGTTCGAGTTACGGAAGATACATCACAAAACGAGGCGAAAGCATGAAATGACTAAGTTTGGAATGAAAAGAGCAGCTTTTCAAAAAGGCGCCCCTGATTTTCATCCCTTAGATGATGTTTTCTGGAGAAATGTGCCTTTGCAGCTATTATGCAGAATGAGGTCAGCTTCGCAGTGAACTTGAGTTCCAGTCCTGAAAGTTGATAAATCAGAAGTTATGAAGGATTTATTTTTCCTTTGTACGAGATGTAGAAGTCAAAATTTGACTAAGTCTGAGAAAAGGCGCAGCTTTTGAAAAAGGCACTTGGATTTTTGAGCCTTCAGATGTCAGTTTTATAGTTTGCAGTCTCAAGATATCTTTTGATCAGTTTTTACTCAGCTCTGTGATGTACCTGTCAGCCAACCAATCGGAGAAGTCAGTCAGCCAGTGTCAGAGGATGAACAGAGGTCTCGGCAGAGGTTTTAGCTTAAATTTTCATGAAATTTGGCTAAGTCTGGAATTCGCCTTGAGAGGTCAAAATTGGATTTTCAAAAGAGAGTTGAATGGACGCCTTAACTGGAGTTCTGACTGCAGTTAGACTAAACGTTTTCTGGGTTGTCATCTTCAGTTCGTATATTGGCATGTTGAGTGATCTTTCAGTTCGCATGTTGAGTTAACTAGTTTGCATGTTCAGTTAATTATCTTGCATGTTGAGTTAACTTGATTGCATGTTCACTTAACTGAAGATTAGTCTTGAATGTCAACTGAAGTTCACATGCATGGCGAATTTGGTTGCAATTGTGAAGTTTCTGTGAAGATGGCGCTTCATTGAGTGTCAATTGAAGTTCTAAAAGGGACGACATGAATGATGAAGCATAAATTAGTGAAGTATGGCGCATGAAGTTGTTAACTTTAGTTATCAAAAGGGTCGCCATATTTAGATATTTTTATTGATGAAGCATAGTTTTGTGAAGCTACGCATTTTACAAAGAGTGATAACTTTAGTTCCAAAAGGGTTGTTATTTTTAGCATGTGAAGTTGGCGCATTCACTTCTTGAAGGCCAACTGAAGTCATGAAAAGGGTCGCTATTTATATATTTATTACATGAAATATGGCGAATTCCTTATTGCCAACTTTAGTTATCAAAAGGGACGCTTGAGTTCTAATTTGTGAATCTAAAGCAAGTGTGAAGGATGGCGAACCTAATATGATTGCTAATTGAAGTCAAAGTCGCATGAAGTTGTTAACTGAAGACTGAAAATGTAATGTCCCCGTTTTCGGCATGATCATAGTTGACAGTGTGTTAGCCCTTTATTGGACCCTTGTGGGCTAGCCAGATTGGTTAGAGGGTCAGTGATGCATTCTGGAGAGTTGGATTGTTCTTGTTTTCAGTGGACAGTGATTGGATCACAGCGAGCGTTGGCATTCCAGGAGTTCATAGCTTCTGACGGCACGGGATTATCCTGAGTTTTGAGCGTATTATGGAATTTTAAGTGATTAAGTTAATTATTTAACTTATACGCCTTTTATTAAAGTCACATTGACTTTAATAATATTTTTATATCACTTAAAATGTTCAAAAGAGGGATTTAATATTTTAATGGCTTAAAATATTAAAAGTGCGCCAAGTATTTAATTCATGAACTATTGAGATGAATTAAATATGAATTAAAAGATTTTAAAACCTAAAAGTGGCGTATTCTTCTTGAAATGCGTGCCTTTGCATAAAAGGGCATTTCTGGCAATTGAAACTGATATCTTTTGACTATTTCTCTTTGCCTTGAGCATTTTTCCTGTGCATTCTCCTGTGATCAGGGTTTGAACAAATTGCCATTGAAGAACGATACCTCTTCAGTGTGAGCACTCTTGAGATTGTGGAATATCAGTCGAATCAGTGCATGTTGAGAGCTTCAGCCAGAGGTTCTACAGATTCTACAGAGATTGTTTTACTGAGTTTGTTTGTTGATTGAAATAACTGAGGGTTTCCTTCTGGTGGCGCATCCTTCCACAGCTTCAGAGATTTCCATCAGGGATTCTACCTCTCCTTTTCTTGGCCGTACGGCATTCATTGGGAATTGTGCCTTGAAAGAGGCGTGTGAAGTAATAAGTAGAAACGCCTTCCTCTTTGCTGGTTTCTGAGCTTTATCATTGGCGTCCAGTATTTCTTGCACATTGTGTCCAGTTTCTGAGCAGGAGAAATGAGTTCTGGAGTCATGGCGTGCCTTTATGCTTGATTTCATCAATTCCAGTTGTAGATCTGGCAACTTCTTTATATAAAATAACTGGAGACTTTCGGGTATGTCTGTTATGCATAATCTAATTGTTTCAGTATAATAAGCACTTCTGCATTTCCATTTTGTGAGAAATTGCTTTAAATTTCATTTTACAAGCAAAAATATGCTGCGCCCCTTCTCTTCTGTCTATTAAGAATTCTCTAAAAAACTTAAAAAAACATCTTAAGACTTAAGAAAATAAGGGTTTTGAGCTGAGAGCCAGCAGGGCTCATCACAGAAAAGGGAAACCCTAATGCATGGCGATTTATTTAGCATATTTGAGTTTCAGTTAACTGGAATGAGGTCCAATCACAAGCCAAGCGCACTTTTCAAGGATTCCTTGCCTTATGCGAATTTCAAAGATGAAAATCTATTTAACCAAGCAATGGCGTCCATTATTTCATCATCTTTAGCTTCGAAGTTCATATTCTTCTTGAGCGACCAGCAAGCTAAAGGTCCTATAGGTGTCCGAATTTAGCATTCTTCATAGCAACGAGTTCAGATTGTTCAGAGGAAGGCGATTCTATACTTTATTTTCACTTTGCATGCAGGTTTCATCAAGTTCCAGGGAAGAGGTTGGCGGATTTTTCAGAAGCAGACAAGCAAAACTTTCTATCTTCTGTCTCATTTCTTCTATTTCTCATCTTAGGTACTTTCTTCGCATGTCAAAGAAATTCAACACATATTCAGAATTTGATCATCTGGGTTCACATATTTCAGCATTTGCAGCAAGACCCACGTCTTAGATTTTTTCGAGAAGATCGCCCGGTAGCCTTCATTCTGAAGCTCTGTGCTTTTTCCGAGAATCTCTTTGCATGTGGGCTTGAAACACATTTTTTCGAGAATCCAGCTATCTGGGTTTGTTCAGAATTCCGTTGTGCACAAAACCCATGTTCCAGAAAAACTTCGAAAATTTCTTTCGTTAGAGGCTATTTTTAGCTTTGTCCAGAGGTTTTCAGAAAGTTTTTCAAGTATATTTGACTTTACAGTCAAAAGTCATCATTTTCAAAATGCAGTTCAATCTCATTGATTACAAGGCCAAATCGGCTCTTACACATAATTTCATCAAGACTTCAGATATAGACCTGAATCATAATTATCCAGTAGTTAATCTGAGTAGTCTGGAGGGTGTTAGCAGCAATTCGTTGAAGAATCTTGAACGTTCAGGATTGCTGGCAGCGGCATCCATTCTTGTTACTACTTTCGATCTTGAGTTCATTCTTTCGTGCATCAAGCATTATGACTCATCTTCATGACAAATCAGATCAGCAGATGGGAGGGTTGTTTTCAGTATCAAACCGGACATAGAGAAATGTTTTGCTATTCCTCCTCGTTCAGACAACTTTACTGTGGTTCTTGAGGCTTGTGAGAAGATATGGGATGCTGATCAGCAACGTTCGCAGAGGAAAGTGGCTCAAAAGTGGCTGACAGTTCAGAAGACTAACATGCCTAAGAAGGTTGGTCGTGGTGAATTCAAGGAGGAAGTTGCTGTTTTGATAACTTTACTCAATCGAGTTACCGGTCAACCAGATGCTAGCACTTTCCGTTCATGGATGTTTTACCTGATTACCATAATTCTTGATGGTATAGAGCATTTTGACTGGGCTATGTTGATTAGTGATTGCTTACATCAGCAAATTACTAACTTTCTCAAGTATCATGAGTTTCATATGATATCCTACTTGGTTTACTTGGTTGCATTTCAAGGTAGCTACAGGCTTCTAAAAACTAATGGCACTCTCGGTGTTCAGCGTGTTCATGAGTATTATCCTCAGTTGGAGTTTTCTCAATCCGAGCAGGACTTCCGAGCAGTCAATGATCACTTTTCCATGAGAACCGTTAGAGATCTTGACAACGAGATGCATATTCGTATTTCTGCCGAGGCCAAATCAGTGATGGAGACTTGGGCGGATTGGTTTATCCAGTTCCCTACTTTCACATACATCCGTGTTTATGGATATGTTGGAGAGCCCTTGATGTTGCCAAGGTATCCGTCAGACAAAATCATCTTTATGGAGTTCCTCAGGCAGTTGCAACATGTTCACTTCTTTCTTCGTAGTCGTCATAAGACTGCGGCTAATTTTCCATTCACATTGGGAATTTTCACATGCAATGTAGCAACAGATGCTAGGTTTATGTCTACCGAGATAGAAAGGTTCAAACTCAAGACTTATACTGAGAGGCGTTCCTATGATCCTCTCGGTCATTATGCAGATCGGTTAGAGCAAGGGATTGCACATAAGCCAGCACTTGAAGATTTCTGGGCTAATTGTGAAGATGAATTCGAGGTTCGTTGTCATCACTATTGTAGACTTACTATTGGTCAGCTCTCTGATTACCTATCAGAAGATGTTGATGGTCTATCGGATGATGATGGAGAAGTTCTTCTCAATTCATATGTCAAAGACCAAGTTGCTCGGCAGCCACTTCGCTCACCTGATTGGTACGCCAAGGAGAATACTTCTGTTGAGGAGGTTTCCAGATCAGTTATTAAGACTAGCAAGTTGTTCTTGGAGAGCAAACGGACGCGAAAGTCAGTTCCTGTAGCAGAGCCGCCAAAGGATTTCTCTTCGTTGCCTTCTACTTCTAGGGCAAGACCTCGAGTTAAGGCCATTATAATACCTCCTGAAGGGGTTAGACTCAGTGGGAACACGGGGAAGAGAGCTACTGGTAAGAGGAAGCAGAAATAGATTAAGAGTGTTCCTGAGGTTCCAGTAGAGAGTTATTCAGGTTGAACCTCATGTTGAACCTCCTAGTTCACCTCACATACAACCTATTGACATAGATTCTGAGCCTGAGACACCAATTCAAGCAGGATCGGAGACACCTGAACCACCCCAGGTTGATACATCAGGGACAGTCTCTCCTCGAATTGAAAATATTGTTCAGTCTTGTTGGCTTGAGAAGTCTTTAGGGAGACAAAGGCATGAACCTTCATACAACCTTGATTTATCTGAGTTCGGTGAACCTTATTAGAGGTCAAACAAGAAAATCAAGAAACAGGTACATATCGAAAAGACTCCAGAATCAGAGATTGTGATCGAAGTTGCCGTTCCTCCAGAGGGTAAAAGCTTAGATGAAGTCGAAGTTGGTGACTTTACATTTACTAAGGCAAATCTTGGCAGGACCACTAGAGAGACAGACGTGACTCTTCTTAAGATCGTCACTAATAATCTTGAAGAGCGCATCACGAAGGATGGAGAAGATAAGGCCTTATTCAAGGCTGAAAATAGTCAACTTCGTCAGTATATTTCCGATCTTGTTCATGGAAATCCGAATAGAGCACTTGTTCTTCCTCAAAGTACACCTGCAGAACAACGAAAACTGGATCAGTTAGTATGTCATGGCAGACTTTTGGACAACTGGATTGAAAGTTTAGTTGCTACAGGTCGGCGTCTTCTTGTAGATTTGTATCATTTGAGGAGTGATGCACATAAACTCCGTCAGGGTATTCAGTTGCTTGAGATTGCGGTTGCAGAGAGTTTGGCAAAGGATCGTGTTCTTGTATCTCAGTTGTTAGTTGCATGCGATGCCTTGGAGATGGTTGAGGATCAAGACAGTTTTTACTTGGAGAGAGCAACACCTTCTCAAGATGGAAATATGTGAGAAGATTTCTTCCAAGTTGTTTTCACTCAAGGATGATGTGGTTGGAGTACTTGCACTTGTCAGCGGTTTCGTTGTTGATTCCGTGTCATTATCTTCTTGAAGATGGCACGTATGTTGAGTTGGACAAAGTACAAGCAGAGTTTGAGATGCTGATTCGTGACAGCCTTGAAGGTGAACCTATGGCGCCTAAGTTAGAGAATATTTCAGTGATTGCAGCCAGTTTCAGAAAGGCGAAAGATTGTAAAGATGGCATGCACACGATTACAGAAAGTGGCGAGAACTGAAGAAACAGATGTTGTTTTGAGCAGCATCAAAGTGCCAGATGACAGAGAGATCGATGAGTTCTTGGTGGTGTTAGACCGACTTGGCGTGGAATGATCTACGGTTGGAACCTGCAGTTAATTTCGAGGGGTTGAGTCATGAGCAGCATTAACTCGACTTTCAGTCTTGAGTTTACTTGCTGACTTAACACATGCTTATCTCATCCTTGGAATTATCATCACAGGAGTTAGGGTTAGGGTTTCCATTAACGAAGGTAGTGTCTAGTTAACTTTGCTTTAAATAAGGGCGTGCATGCTTACATTGGTCCATTTAGGTTAGATGTTTGGTTAACTGATGGTAGCTTTCCAGTTAACTGTATAGTTTACTTCATTAGGGTTTAGTAATAAATCTTGCATGCATTGCAAGACCGTGAAGTTAACTCAAGCTGATTTTAGGGTTACCTACACCTTGATGTATATAAATAAGAGCTTTGCTCATTTGTAAATAACTTTTGCTTGAGAGAGAAATATATGCTGCGCCTACCTTGCCCTCAATATTGCTCTTTTGGTATTTGTTCATGTGTCTTCGCTATTACGATTAATTGTTATGCCACATAGGGTTTCAAAAGATTGTAATGGTGAATTCTTTCCATAGTTTAGATAAATCTGTCTTGTGAATCTTTTATCATTTCAATCAAGTGTTATGCCACATAGGGTTTCGTGAGATTGTGATGATAAATATGTTTTGTGAAGTCTTTATTGTTATGATCAAGTGTTATGCCACATAGGGTTTCATAAGATCGTCATGGTAAATTCTTCCCTTAGTTTAGATAAATCTGTTTTGTGAATCTTTTACCATTTCAATCGAGTGTTATGCCACATAGGGTTTCATAAGATTGAGATGATAAATTTGTTTTGCGAGTCTTTACTATTATGATCAAGTGTTATGCCACATAGGGTTTCATAAGATTGTCATGGTAAATTCTTAAATCTGTTTTGTGCCCAATAAGCTTGTTTAGATTGAGATGATAGATGCGCCACCTTGCCTTCAAGTAGAGAATCTAAACACGTTTATCGTCCGATAGTCAAAACCTTGCTCCGTTTCCTCATGCTTTGTTTTCTTGAGGAAACTGGATAGAATTTAAGTTGTAGTTAGTAGTTCTGCAAAACCAGAGAAAACTCAGCTGCAACGTATATAGTTTTTCAAGAAAGCCTTGTACCTCTACAGCTGAAACAAAAGACAGGATTTAGTTTAGTTTATTTCCTTGCAAGTACTTTGTCAAGCACAACGAGGGAGCTTCCCCTCCTAATTTGAAGAGCACTCATTGCGTAGTGTGCATAGGCTGTGCGTATCAACTCTTACTCCAGAGGTGCTAGTTGTTACGCCAACATATTATTTATAACTATATACCAAAATTTGGATCAAAACCTGGATAATAAATAAAACATAAGATAATATAATTAATATTATTATATTTTGCAGCTCATATATATATCAAAACTTGGATAAAAAATCGCATATAAAATTATAAATTACTCAAAAAGTTAAAATGAACAAAATATAAGTGTAAGAGAGGGGGACCACCGCGTGCAAGACCCCAGGTTACAAAGGGTCAAGATGCGAGAGGCTGCCCTAACTTACCTCAGCTTAGTGCAATGTTTAGGGTATACGAGGCGAGAGTAATGAGGGCCTTAGGACCTCTCAGTTATTCTGCAGGCCCGAAAGGTAAGAAAAGGCTAGGCGAGTTGGTTTCTAGGTCTAACACTACGTCTCGGAAAGCTCTCTGTTCGAGGACAGAAGCACGATCTTTGGACAACAGTGCGGCACACTGGCGTCTCAAAAGTGCGCTGTTGTCCGTACGGTGAGACATCAACAAAGACATGGTTAAGCCAACAAAACTAGCTAACAGCCTAGCTAACTAACTAAAGGGCCAAAATGACACAACTAAGTAAAATAAGTAATCTCTAATATTGTAAAGTAAATATGTGAGAGTGATGAAAACAAGGAGAACCTCACCAAGGAACTCGTTCGCCAACTGATTCTCCGAGAAGCACGCCCACCTACACACAACAAGAGGGAAAATGTTGGGTGGTTGTATAGGGGCCTGCCTCAGTTAGACCCCCGTTTAGGTGTTTCCACCACCACAGACAACCAAAGAAATGAGATAAAGAAGCAATAAAGTAATGAAAGCACAAGCACTACAAAACAGTACTATGCTACTCAACCAAATGATAGAGGAAAGGAGAGGGAAGCTTACCACCTCCACCAAGAGTATTCAAGGTTGCTTGGGGGAGAAATGAGAGAAACTTGAGCCTTTGTTGCAAATGGCGTGGTCCCAAATGTGCTCTATTGAGTTGACGGAGTATGGCTATGGCTGTAATGGAATGCTTGAAATGCTTGGAAGTGTTGGATTGAATGCTTGAAGTGGTGAAGTGTGAGCTTAATGCTTGGAAGAAGATGTGAAGAGTTCTGAAGAGTTGTCAAGAAGTTGAAAGAGTGAATATGAAGGAATGAGGAAGAAAACGTCCATATTTGGGTCAGTTGGCCGAAGGAGGCGTTACTTCACTGGCAATGGGAAGAGTAACGCCTCTGTTGGCTCAGCCGTAGGAATTTGCTAGGGATGTGAGTGCACCTCACGGACGTTTGCGCGCCGCACGGGCACCCCCGACAGAAACGCCTCCATCGACACACAAAACAGGAGCCATGTGGACCGCCAATAGTAGGCTTAAGTGAAATTAAGCCTCTCACTTTGGTTTTCTAGGGTGAAAAGAAGGAAAAAGGGGAAATTGCACCTAGGGTGCAAATTCACGATTATACATTTTGCCCCCACTTTAGTGAGCACGAGTACTGATGAGTGTTCAGTAAAGTAGATCAAGAAGAGAGTAGGGTTAGAAAAGTATACCTAAACCGTTGAGGAAGCAGTACTCGGTCTGGCATACCTGAAGGTGTAGGAGAAGCGAAAGACTCCATACTTGCTTGAAACTATGAAGTTAGAACAACAAAGCGTCTTACAGGCCCATGAAACTACAACGAGGCAACCCCCAAGATCTCTCGCATGGAGGAAGCCCCAAGGAAGTGAACATTGCAGAGTTAGGAAGCAGCGACACGTCTACCCACAGATAGAACATGTCAAAAAGCGGCGACACGTCTACCTGCGGATAAAACATGTCAAAAGCAGCGGTGTGTCTACCCGTAGATAGAACATGTTAAAAAGCGTCAACACATCTACCCGCAGATAGAACATGTTAAAAGCAACGACATGTCTACTCGCAGATAGAACATGTTAAAAGCGGCGACATGTCTACCTGCAGATAGAAGATGTCCAAAAATGGCGACATGTCTACCCGCACATAGAACATGTCAAAAGCAGCGACACGTCTACCCGCAGATAGAAGATGTCAAAAGCGGCCGGTCACGCAAACCGTAAAACTTTCAAAGGGCTCCCTTGGGAACCCTTCAAAAGGAGAGGGGTCCACTCAAGGGACGTGTTGTTTGAAAGGTAAGGTCTAGTCAGGCTGCCCCCGAGCTGCCCCCGAGCTAGACACAGAAAGGCGAATGGAATGAGCCTAGTCGGGCTGCCCTCAGGCTAGACGTGAAAGAGTCCATTCGGAATAGAGACTTTGAAAGAAGGGTCCCTTGGGAACCTGCCATGAGGAAGAAGGGGGTCCACTTAAGGGACACACAATCCAAAAGTAGTTGTTCTTCTTAGAGTGATTCGTCATCAACGAATCCTTTCGAAAGATGTTAACTTCATCAAGGAATTTGAAAGAAAGGATATGCCCCCACGCGAGGGGAAGTCAAAGCTGTTCCCACTTCGGAGGAAGGTCTTCAAGTCCTTTCTTCACGAACCCATGATGAAGGAAACATGTTCCGTTAGGGCTCCAAGTTGAGAATGCGATTCTAAGGAAAAATTGTTGTGAAGACTTTCAAGAAAAGATTCGTTGGCAACGAATTCGTTTTTCGAAAATTGAAGTGTTGAAGAAAAAGTGTTGTCTCATATAGGAGGGACAACTCAACCAAAGGAGAGAAAGATAAAGGGAAAGCAAAAAGGAAGAAAACACAAACAAAGGACATAGGGGGATCTGGTTTAGCGGGGTCAGATCTGTCCGAGCTCATATAATAATAATAGGTAACTGCAACGCAAGGCGAAAGATCATCAATCCCCAACCAGATCAGGAAGAATGCATGGAAAACAAAGTAAAAATAAAAATTCCGGTCAACATGGAATGGAAGTCTAAATGCCCCCAACACTTTGCATTGTCCCCAATTTATCAAAAATCAAGCACAAACATGGAAGAATGATGACACAAATAGAAGAAGGTTTACGACACAAAAACCACGCTTGTATCCAAGCACCAACGGGGGTGACGAGGGTCATCCAGGCACACATAGCACAGGTACGGGGGAACACATCACAAAACACACACACACACAAGATCAAGAAAATGGGCCTTTGCCTAACACTGATCAGCCAAGAGGTCGTCTGCTTCCCAATCTAGATCCTCATAAGGGGAAGGAGGACGAGCCTGCAAGGGTGGAATGTTAAGAGGAAGAGCATCCGACCCTCCGACAACAAGGGCCAAGGAAGAGGCCCCCTCAAGGTTCTCTCCACCGAGCTCTTGTGGAGTCAAAGTCAGCGATTTTGCGAAGATCGCCAACAGGGCCGAGATTTCGTCCACAAAATTAAACATGCATCCCATAGGAGCACCATGCCTATTCTCTATGAACGAGGCAGGCTGTGCCTGAGGTTCACTGGTAAGTTCGCCAAATGACTCGGGAGCGGTGACAAACTCAGGTGAAGCCAAGACTGGTTCTGTCACAAGGACATAACAAGTCATCATAGGACCACTTTGCGAAGAAGGTGGGCTCCTCTTACGCCCTCCGTTGCTAGAAGGACCAGCTTGCGCCTCTTTCTTCGTTGGAGGAGATGAACTCCCCACAGACGAAACTAGGGGTACAGAGGAAGAGGAGGAAATAACCGCAACGGATACAACCGAAGTATTAACCATATCCACGGGCTTCAAGAAGGGCTGAATATCCGGAACGGACATCAACAAAGGCACTTCCTCAAAGGAGCGATAAACACCTGTACCCGTTTAGGGTTAGGTGCATTTGAGCTCGCAATGGAAGCCGAAAGCGGATCAGATTGAAGAGGAACAAAAGGGAGGAAGAAGACGCTGCAGGAGGTCCTAAAACAGGAGCGGTCATTCCTTCCTCCTTCTGTTGTGAGGCGGCTTGCTCGGCCAGGAGAGCCTTCCTCCAGCGCTTGCGCTCTCGTGCAAGGCGGTTTCTACAACTCTTGGAGTTAGAAGCTGGGGCTTGCGAAGGGACAAGAGGTTCCTACTCAACCATAGGAATGTCCACTACGACCGTTTCAGGCGGAGGAATAGGTTCTTGTATGGGAGTAGGGGGTGCAGGCTTCGGAGCAATAGGAGGAGTCAACTTGAGAACCTCGGCAGCAGGCCTCTTTCCGCTCACTACCTTAGGAGCAGGAGCGGTAGGAGGCTGCGGATCGAATTCTCTACAAGATCCTTTCTTTCTGCTGTATAAATAATACCACGGTCCAGGAAATTCGTTAGGGAGATCCGCGATCCTAATCTTGGGTCTACGCTAAGGAGGGATCATCGGACTTTGTGGGTAGCCACCGGGTTTGCACATCCAGTACTCTTCCCAATAAAGGGGAGAGGACGAGGTAGTCCAGGAAAAGGTCGTTTTTTCTTTACTTTTGCGAGAAGGAGAGGGAGCCGTCATAGGCTTCTCCTCTTTCTTCAGGGAAGGGGGGACAGACGGTACAACCTTCTCTTTGTCTTTGCGGGAAGGAGAGGGAGCCGACGAGGACTTCTCCTTTTTCGGGGAAGGAGTAGTTGTTAGTACGAGCTCCTTCTCTTCTCGGGAAGAGGAGGTGCCTGATTTTTCTGTTGCAGGAAGGGTCGGCTTTGGCTCCCCTTTTCCCCCAGTTTTATACTTCACATAGTTCTTGTAAAGTAAGTCCGTTCTTGGAGGAAGCAAATCGACTGGGGAGGGCTAAAAGTGATCCAAGGAATATCCACCACGAGATACCAAACGTTGATATCTGGTATCATGCACTACATGCATGACACCCTCGTGTGAAAACTTCAAACATTTATGAAGAACAGATGCGATCCCATTCGTGGAAGCTAACCAAGGAATGCCTAGCTTCACTCTGAACAGGTCCGACTCCGGAATGACATCGAAGACTGTGTCAATAGTCGTAGGTCCAACCAGGACAGACAAAGTAATCAAGCCATAGGGTTTAAGACTCATAGCATTGTGGGTACGGAGGTAGATTTTATTTCTTCATATTTTTTCTTTTGTAGTGAATTTAATACCAGTGTTTCTTCAGTAATAATATTCACACGACTCGCGGGGTCTATCAAGACTCTTGTCACAATGTTACCATTGACATGAGCAGGAATGTCGAGAGGTGAAGGTTTGTTGTTCAAGGGTAAATCTTGTGAAGCAAATGTAATATCCGGTGAACCAGGTGCGGGTGGAACAGTGGAAGTTACTGTGACCATGTTGACATAGGCCTCGGGTTGGGAAATGAAATTAGTGGGATCAACAATCATGTTAGCAGAATGTGATGGAAACGGGTCCGTGTATATTTGCAATTCACTATTTGCCTTTGCCACTGATTTGTTAGTGTTATGTTTTTTTTCCATTGAGACGAATGGTACCGTCCTGGATGCGGTCTTGTATTTCATGACGTAACCACATACAATGTTCGGTATCATGTCCATTGACACGATGGTACTGACAGTAAGTGCTCCCATCATACCAATTAGGGTATGGTTCTTTAATAGGCTTAGGGGGCGGCAAAGTTACAATGTTATCCTTCAACAACTTTTGCAAGATGGAAGTATAAGATTCAGACAACTTTGTAAACTTTTGGTTGCGTTTGAGGCTGTTGTCATCAATAACGGCTACTACATTTGCAACGACTTTTCCTTTCTCAGAGATTGATACGATGGACTTTTCCTTAGAATGGGAATGCGAAGAGGGTCCCCCAAACTAAGCAACTGTTTGCTGGTACTCTTGTAAAGCTACATACAAATGTGCGAAAGAAGGGTACTTCATTAGGGCAAACTTCTCTTGCCAAGGCCTTTGTAAGTTGCCTATGAACACCTTCTGTACGTGAGAATAGGGCAGTTGATATGAAATTTGTGAAAGAAGCGCTTGATAATGTGCTATAAAATCGGTAATCTTTTCATTGTCTCCTTGCTTACATCGGACAAGATCCAAAAAGGTCATCTTCGGCCCGATGTTGGCTTGGAATTATCTAAGGAATTGATTTACAAGTTGATCAAATGAGAAAATAGAATTGTCTGGCAAGGAAACAATATCACTCGAGTGCTGTGTCCTTGAGGGATTGAGGAAATAGTTTAGCCATCAAGGCGTCATGATGGAAGAAGTTAGTGCAAACAGCATTAAAGGCAGACACGTGTGTCTGTGGATCTCCCTTACCACCAAACCTCTCAAATTTAGGTATCTCCATTCCTTGAGGGAATGGTGTGTTCAAGATGGCAACCAACAATGGGCTATGTCGGAAGAAAGGCTGGAAGATAGGCTAGGCAGAGGCCTGGGAAAGGCTCGCTAATTGGCTTTGCATCTTACCCATATTCTGAAGTAGAGTGTTCAAAATAGGGTCGTTAGAAGATGAAGGGCCAGAGGAACCTCCTCTAGAGCCATCGCCAATTCCACGTCCAGAACCACTACCGATGTGACTTCCGCTAGAGCCACTACCAGAGCAACCGCCGCCAGTAGGGCCTTCGCTAGAACCACTGCCACAACCTTTGTTAGAACTGCCTCTGCCAGCACCGCCTTTGCTACCGAATCCACCGCCACTACCAAAGCCTCCACCACCCATTCCGTTAAGACCTCCACCATCGGAGGTGACAAAAGGGGTAAAGCTAAAGCCCAACGAGACCTTATTCACCTTGATAGTTTCTGGTTTTTTAGGGACGGAAGGGATACTAATGGAAGGGACCGCATCGGCCATGTAGACTGAGGTGGGAGGCATTGATACCCTTAGTTGTCTCTCATGTTCTTCGAAGGTGACTCCCTATGCAAAGCTAGAGTTGCTCGAAGGGGCGCATGCTTCAGTGATATCGAAGAGACTACTTAGATGCTCCACACCTGTTCAATCTTTACCCATCATGTGTCTTAGTTCACTAACAACCTGAGCAGCTCTAGCCATCTTCGAATTTCTTTCCGAATGATTTTCAAGGTCGCCCAACCCTTTTGCAAGGGTCAACACATTCAGCAGGGATTTGAACGGCCTCATGCTCATCCACCGATGATGGCATGGGAGATGCAAGAGGAGTGGGAATGTGATCGGTTTTGTCAGTGAACCCCATCTCATTCCTTGATAACTGCTCCTGTGCAGCCAAACTAACGGTGGCACCAGTGAAAAGACTTGTAGAGAGACCAAGTGAGACCTTTGTCCTATCCATTGAGAGGTGTCGTACACTTCTCCTTACAATATGCCTAGAAGTTGTGGACTGGGTTGTGATGCTCATAAACCTTCACAACGCTTGAGGTCACAATAACCATGAAATATCCAGGGGAAATTTTTTCACACCAATGGATGAACAGACATTGGTTCACATCGGGTTCACCAAAAATGTACGAGAGGGGGACCACCGCATGCAAGACCCACCACCGCGTGCAAGACCCTAGGTCACGGAGGGTCAAGATGCGAGAGGCTACCCTAACTTACCTTAGCTTAGTGCAATGTTTAGGGTATATGAGGCGAGGGTAACGAGGGCCTGAGGGCCTCTCAGTTATTCTGCATGCTCCAAAAGTAGGAAAAGGCTAGGCAAGCTGGTTTCTAGGTCTAACATTATGTCTCAGAAAGCTCTCTGTTCGAGGACAGAAGCGCGATCTTTGGTTGATAGCGCGGCGCGCTGGCGTCTCAAGAGTGCGCTGTCATCTGTACGGCTAGACAACGACAAAGACGTGGTTAAGCCAACAAAACTAGCTAACGGCCCAGCTGACTAAGTAAAGGGCCAAAATGACACAACTAAGTAAAATAAGTAATCTCTAATATTGTAAATTAAATATGCGAGAGTGATGAAAACAAGGAGAACCTCACCAAGGAACTCGTTCGCCAGCTGATTCTCTGAGAAGCACGCCCACCTACACACAACAAGAGGGAAAATGTCGGGTCGCTGTATAGGGGTCTATCTGAGTCAGACCCCTGTTTAAGTGTTTCCACCGCTACAGACAGCCAAAGAAATGAGATAAAGAAGCAATAAAGTAAAGAAAGCACAAGCACTACAAAATAGTACTATGCTACTCAACCAAATGATAGAGGAGAGGAGAGGGAAGCTTACCACCTCCACCAAGAGCACTCAAGGTTGCTTGGGGGAGAAATGAGAGGAACTCAAGCCTCTGCTGCAAATGGCGTGGTCCCAAACGTGCTCTACCTAGTTGACGGAGTATGGCTATGGCTGTAATGGAATGCTTGAAATGCTTGGAAGTGTTGGATTGAATGCTTGAAGTGGTGAAGAGTGAGCTTAATACTTGGAAGATGTGAAGAGTTTTGAAGAGTTGTCAAGAAGTTGAAAGAGTGAATATGAAGGAATGAGGAAGAAAATGGCCGTATTCGGGACGGTTGGCCGAAGGAGGCGTTACAACTTCACTGCCAATGGGAAGAGTAATGCCTTTGCTGGCTTAGCCGCAAGAATTTGTCAGGGATGTAAGCGGGCCGCAAGGACATTTGTGCGCCGCGCAGGCGTCCCCGACAAAAACGCCTCCACCGACACACAAAACAGGCGCCATGTGGACTGCCAATAGCAGGCTTAATTGAAATTAAGCCTTCGAATTTGGTTTTCTAAGGTGGAAAATAGGCAAAAAGGGGAATTACACCTAGGCTGCAAATTCGCGCTTATATAATAAGTATATTCTCAAACTTCAGTAACTCAAGTAGTAAAATAAATTGCATATATTGCAAGTATAACAAAATATAGTCATATAGTATATGGTGTATATTGTTAGAATATAATAATATACATAGTTGCCAGGCGATTGGTATTGGTACTAGTACGGGAGACTGGAACCAATACCGGTACGACTATTTTATAAAATAGGAGATGAGGGTACTTGGAGACGCCATCTTTTTTTAATATAAATAAAAATTAATAAATTAATAATTTATAGAAAATATCATGACAATTTCTTTTCACGTTATAATTTTTTAATGCTTTTAAATTTCACGGGAGAAGCCAAAATTTCCGTCGGGAGATGTTGGGAGACTCGAGAGATGACACGTCAAGTTTCGATGTCTCAGGGGGTAGGAGACGCATCTCCCAACAACACTAATAATATAACAAAACATAGTCTAATACAATATAGTCATAATGCGAGTATAAAAAAAATCACTTATTATAACAAAATATACTTGCCAGGTTAAAAAAATCAATTGCAAGTATAAAACATGGAAAATAATTGCGTATATTATTTTGGATTTATAAATCACTTGCTAGGTTAATAACTATTAGTTGCAGATTTTACAGGTAAAATACACTGTTGCAGAAAAAATTGCGTATTTTACAAAGCGGGAAGTAAAAAATGGCAAAAAATCCCTATAATGTCGTGTGTCTTGGTCTCTATTTTTAACCTTTCCCTTCCTTTTTCTTAGATGAAAAATGAGGTGAAAAGTCATGTTTTCTTTTTCTTTATACCTAAATCCTAATCACATTTTCCTGAACGTGTTTTCCATTTGATAATCACGCGTTTTGGTACTTAAACTAGCAAAAATTGCTGCGTGTTTTACCATTAATCGGGCATGAGTAATGGTGCGATATACTCGCCGCCACTGATGGCGCGTGAGTAACCGCAAGTTATGCGATTTTTGAGTGCGTTTTGCAACTATGGCATATATAACTTGATTTTTGATGTGTCTTATATATAAGTTTGGAAGTTTGGGTATTATGATATTGCTATTAGGATTCAACCATATAGTTTTATGAGTCAAACTCATTGACCCATGTTTCATGAGTAGTGTTTCACAAGAACCCATCTCTCATGATAGTGAATGGTCCACTTAACACTCATTGCATCTAGGTGATGCTCATAGAGGTGAAGCACTGGGCCTTCCCGAGAAGTCACCCATCCCAGTACTATAGCTCAAGTGCGCTTAACCATAGATTTTTCCCCAAGGTTAAACCCACTTAGCGTGCAAGCCCATTTGCAAAACCTTCAGCAAGTGTTGTGCCTTATGAACCATTCATTATAGAGCCCCTTTAGCTCATCAATTGATAAGTAGGAGGTGTTTTCCAAAGCGTGTCAAATTATGATATTGCTATTAGGATTCAACCATGTAGTTTTAGGAGTCAAACTCATTGACCCATGTTTAAATAAATATAAAAAATATAACTTTATTTAATTAATTTAAATAAAGTGACAAATTAAAAAAAAATAATAAAATATTATGAGTCACTTTTATTAAATGTTATCATATCACTTTATAAATAAAGTGCTCTTCTAGAAGTTGGAGTTGGTTACAATTGGCTTCTTCCAGAAGACTTAGTTGAGCCTTTCAAAGGAGGAATAAGGAAAGTATTTGAGGATCCATTGTTGAGTTGATATTTCTTTATGCTTTATTGCAAAGGCTTGAATCACATGTTTAGTTTCTTTTCTAAGGACGAAAACCCTTGGAAAGGTTTGTAGGATTATACAAAAACCCAATTCCGTTGGTGGGTCTACTTCAGGATTCACATTGGGCTTATTGGTTTCAGTTTTGGAGCTTCAACGAATACTTGCTAAGGAGAGTGTTTTTGGTAAGACAAAATTTCCAAGTTAATTTGGTAAATAAGGTTATAATAAGATTGTATAGCTAGTCCAGTCAATAGTGGGTAGATTATAATAGGGAATTGATTATTTGAAGATCGTGAATGTGCAGTTTGATAAGGCAAAGCATGATTGTCCCTTAATAGCCAATTCATAGAGCTGCAGGTTATGAGAAATCCAATCTAAGGTGGTAGATAAGCCCAAGCTGCAGAAGAAGACAAATTAAGAAGCCGTTAGTGTTAAAGGAATTCGAGTTTGATAGAAGACAAATTTTTGAGGTTAGTCGTTGCCATTCAATATTTAGATTATGTTGTAGCCAAAATTAAAATTTTTGCTTCATTAAGGCATTTTGTAGAAAGTGGTAAAAGTCTTGTAAAAATTGTTGAAAAAGGTTGGAAAATGGAAATTTGTATGCCACCCATGTTGGTTAAAAACTCAAAATTTTCAAAATCTGATGATCTGGGTCTCTTCAAAGTGACATTGTCTACAAAACCCAAATCTCAGTTTTTCGGCCCTACTTTTTAGGAAATTTTTAAAAAACAGAAAGTTTCTAAAAATAGACTTTTTTGGGTTTCTTCTCAAATGGATGTTGGCAAAATTTTCAAAAATTAGAATTTATGCTTCTAGGGTTGAAACTGATTTTGATTGGTTTAAAATACTTCCTGATCTGACTAGTCCAGTCAAAATCGTCAAGAGATCATTTTTTCTTTGGTGGGTCTATTCTGCTTTTTCATAAGCTAAAACAGGAGCTCCAAGGTCATCAATGGAGGATGGTCAACTGCCAAGTGTTAGATTCAAGGTCTCAAACACTGCGCAGATCGAGAAACGGCGAAAGATGCTCAAGAAACGAAGAACAAAGGAGGGGAATATGAAAATATTTAAAATGATGAAAATTTGTGTAACTTTGGCGATGCTAGGTGCCCTTGTCAAGTCAAGGCGCCTATGAAATATGCCCCTTAATTTTTTTTCTTGATTTTCAGTATTAATTACAATGCAACATGCACCTGTTAAGGTTAGCTCCAAAACCAAAACGATGCGGAATAGTAACTCTAACCAAGAATGCGCCCTAAAACCACTGAAGGAAGAGGGGCGGGCATATGGTCAGAGGATCCCTAGGATCTAAATAACTCAATACTGAAATTGATGACAACTGAAAAGTAAAAGTTATAACTCAACGCCAAGAATGTGCACACAAGATCCTTTTGAAAGCGAGGTGCTAACATATGGCAGAGTACTTATTACAAAACTGAGAGAACTTAGGTGGTGAACCGGCCATGAAGATTTCCAATCAACCACCAATTCAATGGGGGGAAAGAATTACAAAATAAACTAATTCATCCACTGCGGCGGGCATCCACTTGTGAGTGGGAATTCTCCACTTTTTCAGTGGGTACAATGAGAGTTACAAAGTCTATTCTCCACACTGGCGGTAAACCATCCAAGGGTAATTAATGTTTGCATTAAAATCACAAAGTAAATGCAGCAATATCATTGACTGGATTAGTACTACTAATTCTCAATCTTACAATGCAAATGATCTGCAATTTACTAAGTGTTACAATTGAATAATCAATGCAAATCAGTGTTCCATGGGGACGTGTCCCCCCCCAAATTTCAGCCGCCCCCCTGTCTCGGACGTTTCAGAGACTTGGGGACGGCTGAGAAACGTCCCCCCGCCGTCCCCCCACCGCCACCGGGATTTGGGAAACTCCGAGGAAACATCGGGGACTCCTGGACGTCCCTGAGACGTCTCGGGGACTTCTAGCCGTCCCTCAATCGTCTTAGAGACACCCAGGCGTCCCCCGTGGTGGGACGTCCAAAAAAGCAATTTTTTTAAAAATTTCTTTTAATTTTCTTGGAATGTGAGCCTTGGGCCAAACCCTAAAGGCTTGTGGGACCCTTCTAAAAGTCATAAGCTAAACAAAACACTCTTATTCTTCATTTTTTTGCTCACATGCCATTTGATGTTTTGCAACAGCTAGGTGAAGAAGAGGAAAACCAATGAGAAGAGTGAGTGAAAGAGTAAGTTTGGGGATGATTAGAGGCCTCCCTTCAGTACAGTTTTGCATTTTGTACTTATTTTGATATCAATGTATCTTTCTACTCATTGTAATCATCTTTATGATATGATATTATGATGTGACATGTCATATTTTCAATATTCCTATAATAGAAATCTCAATTTGTCAAATTTTAATATTTTATTTACTTTGTCATTTAGTAATAGTATTCAAGTATTTAAAATGTTAGTATTTGCAATTTTACTAATTTGCCAAAGTTTAATTTGAAATGTTATTCTTAAACATCTTTTTATAACTAGTTATTCAAGTACCATATGTATATCAACACCGCCCCCCCCACCGCCCCCTGCCGCCGTCCCCCCGCCGTCCCCAAACTTAGACCCCTTGTGCCCCCGTCCCCTTCCCCGTCAGGGTACTTCGTGGAACACTGATGCAAATGAAGAAAGATGGTTTCCCCAACTTCTAAACTTCCCAACTACAAAATTACAAGTCAAAATCTGTACTACTGATAAGCTGATATGATAAACAACAAACTGAAATAACATTACCAGCAACTATAAAACTCATAACTAGCAAGATGTAACACATTAAAATATTCACAACTCCTTCAAAATACCTCCAAAGAGTCTGAAATAAATTGCAATTGCTTCTAGGGAGGATGGTGCCCAGTATCATGCACTGAAATTGCATCAAAAGCTCATCACATGTTCAAGCACAAACTCCAAGACACCTCCAACAATGGTACGGCCTTCTAGGAAGGTCGATCTTGCATTAAAAATTGAAATCTGCAAAATAAATTTCCAAACTTTGCCAAGAGGGTCACCTTCAGCATAGGAATGGATTTCTTCAATGCCCAAAATAAATAAATTTATCTAAAGAGCTGCAAATGAAAACTACTTTTAGCCATGATAATAACCAGCAAAGTACAAACTGAAACTATCACCAAATTCTTCAACTTTGATGCACAATATGCACTTCTGAATGAAGCACACTCTCAATCCACCATCTAGGGAACCATAGTTTCAGGCCTAAAGAATGGGGTAAATTTGCTAAGCTTTCCCTTAACCAGATTCTAGATTTCAAACTAGCAGCAGAACTTTACAATATTTTCTCAAGATAATCAGCTCTTCAAACAGCAGCAATATATAAGTTTCAATTGGCAAATGAAGCACTTCAAATTCCAAGAAGTCGAATCACTTCAACTTCCAAGAGGGACACCACCTTTAAGCATTTACTTTTTGAAATAATAAAACATTATTCAACTTCCCTTTTAGGCGTCCATTTCCATATTGCAACAATAAAGCATTTAATAAATCATTAAATGCACAATTGACCCCATAATGTCCCCTCTTTAAAAACAACATGAAGTTATCACTCTTAGACGTGGGGTACAACTAAGTAACATAAAATTGACTAAGTATAAACTTAGTCCATTGAAATAACCAAAGCCAAACTGAAACTGAAGGTTAGCAAGATGACTTGAGCTAAATTGTTGATGATGCTACTGCCAAATTTAGACTTACTATAAATAGCCAACTGCTATAAATAGTAAATTTACATCAAAACAACAAAAAGCCAAACTGAACACTGAACTACAAAGGATTGAACTGCTGCTAGATAGATACTGCCATAAGATAAACTTTTTAAAAATAGCAAACTGCTATAAATAGTAAGTCTGCACAACATTCTCCGAATGCCAACTGAGCAGTATCACGACTTACTATAAATAGTAAGTGCCTGGAAAGATTTATTAGATTCAGATGCATAACACACCACCCTAGAGGTCGCTGAAAGACCTAGAGAACCCTAGAAACCTTTTGCAAGCAAACCCTCAAAAAAGCATTTGAAAAAGGAAACCCTAATTTTCTGCTTCAACTTAGCCTATGGATTTCCGAAAATAGGCTAAATCCAAATGAAGAGAATAGGGCTAAAATGGGGACATTACAGCCTAGCTATCTTTGCCTTGGCATATTTTTCATTCTTCGATATGAAGTGAATGTAGCAATGGTGAGCGTAAAGCGGTGAATGTAGCAACGGTGAGCGTAAAGCGGTGAATGAAGAGCAAAGTGAAAAACTCAAATAAAACTAACTCTGGCAAATAAAGGCGCCCCTGCTAGCCAGGGGTGCCCAACATTTAAGACCATCAGGATTTAGGGTTTGTGCCTTCGAGAGTTTTCTCTTAGAATTCTTCTGGCTTCGCAATGAGTCTATCAGCCGGGTCATTGGATCAATCAAACAACCGGAATGTTGGATCGAACAGAGAGGTTTAATCAGAGAAGCAAACTGAAAATCATGAAAAACCTTCAAAATATTCAAGTCTGGTGATCATGGGCGCCCCAGCTAGCAAGGGGCGCCTAGAGTTTTGGGAGGTCAAAATCAGTTTCTAGGGTTTGCCAAGATGCTCATCTTTTTCAGAATTCTTCAGGCTTTCTAGTGGATGTCTCAGCCAGATCATCAGATTCATCAATCACCAGATATTTTAGATCAAAAGGAGGACAAAGCATGGGAGACAAATTTGAGAAATTGAAAAACATCTGAAAATGGTTAAGTCTGGCAAGGATGGGTGCCCCAGCTAGCTAGGGGTGCCCAAGGTTTTGAGCACTTAAAAGCTGCATTTAAGGTTTGTAACCTCCAAGAAGTTTCCTTTAGATTTGAACAAGCTCTTCAACGGATTCATTAGTGAGTTCAGAAGATTTGTCAAATGCCAGATATCTTAGATTGAACGAAGGCAAAAATATGTGCAAAACAAAAAAGATCAAAAGAAAATATGGGAAAGGTAGAAAAATGACCAACTCTAGAGGAGTTGGGCGCCCTAGCTAGCCAGGGGCGCCCAAGATTTTGAGAGCTCAAAAATGGTTTTTAGAAGTTGTAGCCTCCAAAACATTCTTTCCAGATTTGATCAAGCTTCGTGATGAGTCCATCAGTTAGTTCACAGGATTCATTTGGCGTTCGGAATCGAAGATCAAAGGGATGCATTTTATCAAGCACAAGTTGAAAATTTCAAGAAAATGGCTAAGTCTAGGATGCTTAGGCGCCCCAGCTAGCCAAGGGTGCCCAAGAATCAATGCCTTAGAAATTTTCCAATTTTCATCATTCATTGTTCAAAATGGTGTCTACATTCAATGTTTCTGATTTCGGATTGGCTTCAAAGTTTTAAAGCTTGGAGAATAAAGCACGTTTTTGTTGTCAACCTCTATTTAAGAAGGCTTTTGGCATTTATTCCTCAGATTTTGTAGGTTGACTTTCAGAGGAAGAAAGATATCATTGTTTGCTTTTCAAGATTTAGAGGCTCAAATGGGGTGCTTTTTCAGTTTTCTTCATGGATTTGGGATTGGGATGCACAAAGACACTTTTTCATGATCCAATCTTCTAGGACATCGCATTTTAGAAATAGGTGGTTTGCTTTTTTAGTTTTCATCAATCTGGGTCCATTTGCTTTTTGTTCCTCTTGAAGATTGGAAAATTTTATATTTCAAAAAATCTTCTTTTTCGACGCTTTTTTGGGAAGCCCTCAGCTTTTTCAGAATCTAACGAATTGGGTCTCTTGATTGTCTACAAAACCCAGACCTCAACTTTTTTCGACAATTTACTTTTTGGTGAAAAATCGGCACCTTTTTAGGGCAGCGAAGATTTCCAAGAATAGAACTAAAAAACAACAGTTAATTCGATGCCTTTTCCAAATTTTCTTGCTATTCTTGTCTTATGCTTATCTATTCTTTGTGAAAAAGAGAAAATCAATTGTAATAGTTGAAACTTTTCCTGCTTTTTGCTTTCAACAAGTTGTTAGTTAGTTGTCTTGTTTTAGTTTTATAAATAAAGCTTGCAAGTTGGCAAGTCTTGTTGTAAAAACAAGGATATTTTAGGGTTCCCTACTCCTCGCTTGTGTATAAATAAGGGCAGCCTTGCCCATTTTTCTTTAACCATTATTATGATAGCAAATTGCTGAGCCTACTTTTGCCTGCAAGTTATTCAATTTCTGTTCACTTAGTGCATGCCTGCCTTTTGCTGCAAGATATGAAATGATTTATCTCTGGTATATGAATATTTAGTTGCAATGAATTTGGACTGTGGCCTTGATTTGAAGTTGTTGTGAATATTGAGTTGCAAATATTGGCTTGCTTAAACCCACATATACCAAAGACAAAATCATTTCATATTTGTTCATTGGCAAACTAGTTTGACAAATATCATTTTCAAACTTGTGCAATCACAATAATCTTGATCCAAGGGGGGTCAGGGTTATTACAATTTTCCCCTTTTTCCTCCTATGTCTGTAAGAGACCTGGTGTCTCTCAACCCCAACCACTGACGGAAAAATGCAAGTTTTCTGTTTGTTTTGATGTTTTGTAGTTTTTTGTGTTTTTTTTTTTTGGTGCAATAAGGGTTTTTGCAATTTTTGATAATAAATGCTTGTAAAATATATAAAAAGACAAGAATATAAAATACTGAAGCAAACAACTCCTAGACTGAAGGCAAATAGCTGTATTATGATAAATAAATGATTACAACATTGAATCTGAAACATGCAAACAAAAAGGCAAGCAATATGTATTATTTGAAGAACCTGATTTCTGATTGCAGCTGCCTGTAGAAGGCATAAAATAGTACGGCCAATTGCAAATACAGACTTCTCCCACCAACAGAAGATTGCAGATATGTCCAGAGACCTAGGCGCCCACAATGGTGAAGACAAAATGCATAAAGGCAAGGTGATTTGCTGTTTGTGAAGAAGACGTCCTTGTTGCTGTGTAGTATGGCCCAATAACCAGCATTAAATGAAATCCGTACAGTTGTAAGAGATGCCAGATGAAGGATAATGAATGGCAATTGAAAATGATTTCCTTTTGGAAGAAAATCAGTTGAAACCCTCAACCAAACTTCACAATATGCTCAATGATGACTTCTGAATGAAGCTACTCTGCTGACAAGCTTCAGCTGATCTTTCATAGCCTTAGTATGTTTGATTCTAAAGAGTTGACGTTCTCCAAAATCTGCTTGCAGAAACCCTCGTTTTTCTAACTCCAAATGTTCTTAGAGAGAAAAGACAAAATTTGAATAATCAATCAATAATGAGTTCTATTTTGTGTTTGAGAAATAAATACTTCTTCAAAGAGTTCGACCCCCTCAAAAAAGCAATTAAATCATTAAATGATATTAACTTCGCCCCTCTTGAGTTAGGCACTTTAATTAATGAATGGCGTCCCTTTTTAAAATGAGTAATAAATACTCATTTAATAATAATATTACTCCTTTATTGTAAAGTATTAAATACTTTATAATTTGCTATTAATAATTAATACTTTAATATTTTATTTAATTGACTTTATAATATAAAGTCATAATAATAATCATTTAATTATTATCAAACGCTCCAATATTCTCCATTTGCTCATCAAACTGTCAAATTGGGTCGAAACTGAGATGGCCAATTGAGCCAGGTGCCCTACTAGAAATAGTAACCCCTGTTGGCTTGACTTACTATAAATAGTAAGTGCCTGGATATCGCTTTGTAAGCCTCTGCAAAGGCCCAAACCTGAATCAACTGGTGGAGTAATGTCCCAAAACTCAGGATAATTGCCAAAAGCAACCCTCTAATCACATCTGTCAGCCTACAAGGGTCAAAATGATAGGCTAATCCCTCAAACACCTAAACTGCCTAGGAAGGGGACATTACAATGTCAGCCCGACACATGTCTTACCACCTCTTCTACTCCACTAGAGTGCAGTTAAAACTCCACTTTGTTTTCAGGTAGTTTTGCCTTGTTGCTTGACATTGAGAGTAATAGTAGTTCTAAAGGGTGTTGCATTAATTTTTCAGGTAAGCCTATTCATTACTTGCATTTAATATTTTAGAATATGCATTTGAATTTAATTATTATCATTTTCTATTTTAAGAAAATTCTTTCTTAATTAAAATTAAAGTATTAATTTTTTTCATAACAAAAACAATAATCTAATTAAAGAATGAACCTCCCTAACATTTCATCTACCCAAATGATAACCAAAAAATAGGGTAACTAAGAAACAATACCATCACACATCTAATCTGCAATTGGGACATAGACAGTTCTTGACCTTTAACCACTAATATGTTGGCTAAGCTACTTACAAACAAAATCAACAAAGACAAACTCATTACATCCAATTGACACTTTTAATAACAATTATACCCAATGTATGTGTGTGTGTGCGTGTGCGGATAACTGCTTCTTGATGGCATGGTATGATACCCTCCCTCCTCTTTTGGATGTGGGAAAATACTTTCATTCACCCATCTCATCATCACAAAGTAGTTAGTCTATTAGTCATAATCACATCATAATATGATTAATAATAAATGATCAACATTAATGAACAAACAAAATCATTTCTAATTCCACATGTTATTAAAACTAACATCTATTGCTAACTTGCAATTGAACATAAGTTTACATTTGAATGATCACAGGAATATAAATTCTATTCTATTCTAGATATTCATATTTTAAATCTATCTAACTCAAACATCCTAAATAAATACCAAAAAATCCACATAATTAAATTGTTTTAAAAACTTAGTGACACTTTTATGGAGCATATGTCACTTAAGTTTGTCTTAACACACTTGAGACGTTCAAACTTGAAGCCTCTGTCACTTAACTCACACTTGGGCGTGCCTTTAGGATACCTTCGTTATTTAAAATTGTTCAGGCAAATTTTTCACGTGTTTGTCACTCAAAGGCTAGCATCATACACCTAGGCACATCGAAGCCCCACTTCTATCACTTAAAGTTATGACACAACCACTTTGGTATGCCTTTTATATTGTTGTGTCATTTAAACCCTTGTCTTACAATGATTAGATGTCTATTTAGCTCACTACTGTCATTTTAGGTTTATCATTGTTCCTTTTTAGGTGCCTATTTTGGCCACTTCTGCCATTTAAGTCATCAGACAAGCACCTCCTTTTGTTATTAATGTTGGTAAAAAGTCACCTTCCTTTTGTAGGCATGCCTATCACTCCTTGCTACCCAATGATAGTTCATTACCTCCCAGCAGTGGTACATGGGGATGCATTCCTGACATTTTTTGCCATGTCCCTGCATCGGGGACGTTTTGGGGATGTGGGGACGGGCAGGAACATTTCCTAGCCATCCCCAATAAATCTTTTTGTTTTTTGGGGTGGGGGGGTGATGTTTTCAAGACGACAGTATGGGGTGGGGATGGCTGGTCATCCCTGAGACGCGTCAGGGATGTCTGAGACGTTCCTCGACTACTCCGGGGACGGTTGACTGTCTCCATGTCGCCCCTACCATTTTTTTAAATAAAAAAACACAGCTTAAAAAAAAGTGATTGCTCATGGTGTGGGTTATTTTGAATTGCTTATGTGTCACTATAAATTGCAATCAGTTTTCAACAATAGTGACACATCAGTCAACTCAGAGTTGTATAAATATGCTCCAAACAGGAAATTCAATTACAGTATGAAACACAAGTTATTATATTCAGTGTACTGTTCATTCAATTCTGTGGGATAATTATGAGACCTGGATCTGACAATAAGCTTCAGCAATTACAGATTATACTTTATAGGAGGTTACATGTGTCTAGGTTAGTGATGGTGATCTTCCCTTGAATGATTGGTAGTTTCTTCCACCTAGTCTGTAGCTTGAGGCATGAAACACTTAGTTGTCTGTGCCCTAATCACCCCTCTTTATGATCTGTCACAAGGGGAGGTGCGCTTGCGTACAGTGCTTCCTATATATTACACTAAATTGCACTCTGTTGTGTAAGAGTTGTTGATGAACTCGAGCACCCAGGATCACCTGCAAAACGAAGATAAGCCTTCCACACGAGAGCAGCAAGAGATAAAATGCTGGAATATAGTGCAATAACAAAATGATGTTATTATCACACACTAAATGATACAATATGCCTCAACTCTCCCTTGAACTGATCGAGTTGATATGAACTCATTTGAACTTCATAGGAGGGAGAGGTGAGTGCTGATTATATAGCACAATATGGGCAAATAATTCCAAGAGGGGCAATAACTCCCAAATAACCAAATTAGGTGGGAGTTATGCCTACTTGGAAAATGCCAAACATGTGTCATAACCTACTCAGAAAGAGATAGATGAGTGGTTTTGTGAGGTGGCATATAAGGCCAAAAGAGGGTGTGAAACTCCACCACCCAAGTGTGAGTGGGAGCAACACATGTAATTGATGGATTATGCCACGTGTCCTCACATGAACCACATCTCCTATAACCTAAGGTATGCTTAATAATGTGTAGGAAAAATAATATTAAAAAAACCTACACTAACACCCCCCCTTAAACATAGCTTAGGTGGGTGAAAGGATGAAATAATGCAAAGGTGGTTCCCGGCTACAAGGCCATGTTAGGTACCCATGTACAATGATGAAATCTCTCAAAGATGAGAAAGAGAAAACCTGTAGGACAAAAATCTCCCCCAAGAGAGAAGAAGAGAGATCATATAGTCCCCAAATATATAATCTCCTGCATTGTTGGTGAATGCTCCACACAAGAAGCTGAAGAGGATCCAAGATCGCCGAACAATATTCCTCCCCTTAGGAAGAAAGAAAACCAAGGATGTATGTAGGATATCTTCCCATTCCTGAAAGGAATATGAAGGAAAAATGATGAAAATGTATGAAGTCTCTGAACTCTGCTCTGGTGTCTCCATGTCGATGCTGAAGGTTGTCACCATTAAATCAGGTATTCTAGGCCACACTGTAGAAGATGACAATCTAGAACCTGGTGGAGATGGATGTAGAACAAAATTCGAAGACAAAAATATCTCCTCTAAAGACAAAGGTGTCTTCTCCAAATGCCGCTCAATAGTGACCACAGTCATGTCAAACTGTGAAGAATGATCGTGTGGGTAAAGAACAAGAGGGTCAAAAAGTTTCCCCTCAACATCTGAAGAAGATGAAGCAACTTTATCAAAGAGAAGATGAATACTGTCACTAATGTCTCCCAAATCTGCAATATGAGACTCCACGAACAAGTCTGAAATCCCTGTTAAGAAGCCATCACAAGTAGCCAAGTCTGAAAGACAATATACGTCCTGCTGCACTAAATCACAAGGAGCCAAAAATGTTGGATCACGAGCATTCTCAGGTACAACAGTAGATGAAGGAGATGAGATCTTATTGCATGTCATATGACTACACCTATCATCCCCCACTGTATCTTCAAAACATGATGAAATAGATGATTCTTCCAATGCTGGAATAGAAGAGCCCTCAGCCTCAAGATGTTGACTCATAGATGAAGAAGATGATACCTCTAAATTTGGATTAGGAGCCATAGAAACTGAAGTCTCAATAGATGTCTCTATTGAAGAAGATTCCGTGTCATCAAAACTACCATACCTTTCCCAATCAGAAAGTGTTTCAGCTGTTTTATCATCAATAGGTCCAAACTATGCAAGTGGAACAAGACAATCCGCAACAGGATCCTCTAGGAATGGAGGTTCATTCGAGTCTCCATACATCTCCCAAAGTTTGGTCATAAGGTCACGAGGGATCTCAATACCATTAGTGACCATTTGTGTATCTATATCACAACTACAACCAATTACTCCTAGGATATGTTCTGTTTTTAAGTCCCACACAACTCTCTTCCATTTTGATGAAGGTTTAGGAACTAGTCCATAGAGATATGGCAAAATATTAAGCCACCTACAATGTGTTAGGATTCCATCTCGCCAAGACTTAAAGTTCCATCGATTTAACCTTATTATAGCAGGATGCGTTTTGATTCCCATATTAAACTCCTCTACTTTAGTCACACAATAGATTAATCAAGAGACATAAATCAACAAAGGAAAAAGATTACCCTCCCAAATTACTCAATCATGATCCCCCCTAGAACAATCTAATGGTGGCACTTTATAATTAGTGCATTTACAATTCTGGAGTTATTTTCCAAAGTTTTACAATGTCCAATATTGGACCCAAATACTGAAAGTACAAAATAATCTTAGAATCAGAACCTCAAAATAGCACCAATGTGTAGTGCTTGGAAAAATATCAACTTTCAAAAAAATAATCACCTCAATCCGAGGTCATATGTGAAAGTTATAGCCGTTGAAGTTCCAAAAACGAGAACTGTCCTTTAGATCTGTTGATAAAACTGATTTTCTGGAAAATCCGAATCACTTGAGCAAAAATGGATTACACCACTGTAAAGCCTGCAAAATTCTACGCCAAATTAAAAAAAAATTGCTCTGAAAAAAGAGCTCCTATGACTGAATTATTGCTCTCCAAAGATTGACTGCAAAATCAAAAATGCAATTGGAGAGGGGGTCTGCTGAAATGTTCTGATTTGTTTCTGCAAAATATGTAACCTGTATGCAAAAACTAGCAACGACCCAGATGGTTTCTGCGAACAAAACCCAGATGGCGGATTTTCTTTAAAATATACAAAAAATGTGGATCTAGTGTAAAATAAATGCCTTTAGCAACATAAAATGACCCCAACAACCAAAAAATGACATGAAAAGGTAGAGTCAGCTACTTAAGACAAGCAAAGGCATGCTACAACCTGCAATACTGGTTAAAACACTCACAAATCTCTCAAATTTGAGAAGGGGCTTGCAGATCTGACGCTTTGATACCATGTAAGAGTTGTTGATGAACTCGAGCACCTAGGATCACCTGCAAAACAAAGATAAGCCTTCCACACGAGAGCAGCAAGAGATAAAATGCTGAAATATAGTGCAATAACAAAATGATGTTATTATCACACACTAAATGATACAATATGCCTCAACTCTCCCTTGAACTGACTGAGTTGATATGAACTCATTTGAACTTCATAGGAGGGAGAGGTGAGTGCTGATTATATAGCACACTATGGGCAAATAATTCCAAGAGGGGCAATAACTCCCAAATAACCAAATTATGTGGGAGTTATGCTACTTGGAAAATGCTAAACATCTAGCATAACCTACCTAGAAAGAGACAGATGAGTGGTTTTGTGAGGTGGCATATAAGGCCAAAAGAGGGTGTGAAACTCAACCACCCAAGTGTGAGTGGGAGCAACACATGTAATTGATGGATTATGCCATGTGTCCTCACATGAACCACATCTCCTATAACCTAAGGTATGCTTAATAATGTGTAGGAAAAATAATATTAAAAAAACCTACACTAACATGTTGGCCACTGTAGATTTTTGGGGACTGAAAGCAACTGCGCACACCTAGGGTTTGATGACAGGCAGCAAAATCTCTGACCAGGATTGGTCCAAGTCTGCAGGTGTATGTGTATGCTGCTCAGATCCAACAAATGACTCAGTTGTACTCCTATGCTTGATCTGTTGTAGGTTGGCAGTGAATTATGGAAGCAATTGAATATTAATTTGTTCAACTCTCATGTGAACACTATTGTTGTGTTTTAAGGATTCTATAATGTATATGTCAATATGATGAATGGCATATACTGTTATCATATGAATATTTGAAACTTCCCTATATTTTTAAAATTTTCTATATTTTTATATAGCTGTCACCTTTGCCATCCCCTGCCGTCCCCAAAAATGGCTGAAAAAAAATCTGTCCCCGAAATGCGTCTCGCCATCCCCACGTCCTCCTATCTTGGAGACTTGGTGGAGCATAGCCTCCCAGGTGCATTTTTTCTCTGCCTCTTACCCTTATGTTTGCCACTTAAAAAATCTACTTCTCTTAGGGACCTATTTTAGCTTCCCATGCCATCTAATCTTCATTCATTACACTCAAGTGCTCACTTTTGAGTGTGTGTCATTTCAAGGCTAGTATCACAAGTTAGGAGCACATCATCTTCACTCTGTCACCCAAATTGACCAAATCCACATTAGGGTGCCAATGGAAGGCTTGTACCACCCTTCTTGTGCATGGTCATCAGAACATGCCTTTTGACTGCTAAGGCATGCAGTTGACATGTCTTTGCCACTTGAGACTTGTCCAGTACACTGTCAAGGCATGCTTTTAACTCAGCCCAGATAAACAGTACTTTGTCACTTTTCGTTCACTTGGATTGATTTCTGACTTGGACAAGAATACCTTTTGTATCACAACTTCCCTTGAACTAACCTACATTTAGACAAGCATCAAGACTTGAATATGACTTTTCCAATCTTCTTCACACCAGCCAATGCCAAACTGCACATTAAATCCTAATGAAACAACAAACCTTGCTTGAAATGTGACAAACCATAAGGGTGCAATTATGAGTCAGCTTTAGTTTGCAACAATTTGATGGATGAACATGACAATGTATGCACGAAAGGGATCGTCTTTGAATGTTTCATAGGGCTGCAAAATATTGCTTCTCTTATATCTGCCAGGTCTATGATTTCATTACCATATGCAGTTACCACTTTAGTGATTTTGCTGAACTTTCTTTGAACAATGGTTGATTTGTGGAAGAATGCAATGTCTCTATCACCTTCGTTTAATTATTTTGATCTTGAGTTTTTCTTTCAATGTATCTCCTTTCGCAGGTCAATGAATCTCCTTTTCCAACTGTGTATTACTGTTTTCAATGAACCTGTTCTCTTTGTCCTTCAAATTCTGGTTTAATCCCTACTTCTGAATCTCCTTCACTACAAATTCTAGTTCCTCTAGAATCTCTTTCATTCCATTCCTAAGGTTCCCAAACTTATTTTTGGTGAACTTCAATTTTTCGCGGCAATCATAAACATGTTAGAACTATTGATCCTTGTGTTCCACCACTCGTTGATTTTGTCTCTCAAGGATTCCTCGTTTGTCTGCATAAGCTTTAATTTGAAGGGGCAATTTCTGGGTTTGATTTACTTATTGATTGACAGATTGACCGGGCAATGATTGGATCTCAATGTTAATTATGATTGCTAAGTTTCTGTTTTTTAATGCATATATCTAATTTATTATAGTTTTAGATAGTTGGACCTCCATATCAAATACCCAAGTTTTGTGGGTTTACACCTGTATCTTTTGTACTCCTGCATCTGTGCACCTCTAGTTTGATTTCAAAAGCAATAATCATCCTCATATGACAGATATCTAAACAAGTGTTGAAGTAAAATACCCGATCAATTATCATTCTTTATCATTTTTACACTTGATCATAGTTTTGGTATTATACTGGCTTTAAGAAAAATTCTCTATAAAGCTTTCTTGGAAACATTTATCTGGGGTAAGGTATTAGGGTGTCTAATTAGGTTCCCTTGGCCAAAAACTGAGAATTCAACACAGCGTGGGTGACAATTGTTTTTCTTGATGTTTCTATCTTTATTATCATTCATTTTTTATGAGAAAACATTGATCTCAAGTTTGAGAATTAGAGTATAACATCTTTTATAAAATGTATTGCACCATAATAATTTGACACCCATCTTCAACAACTTATATTGGGAAGCATCATAATCATTCTTGAATGACAATGATGCCAGATGAATGGTAGAAATTTCTATGAAATCTGACAGTGATACAATATCATATTATACATTACAAGTGACGTGCCACAGAAAACTGGGTCTATGTATATGCTGTGCAGGGGCAGATTGCCCGCACAATTTCAGACATGACTGAGAGCTCAGTTTCATACATTGAGCATGGCTGTAAATTAACTACTTTTTATTTATTAATATCTAAGCATGCACAAGTATTTGATTATTATTGGCTAGTTATAAGAAATGCGAATTTAATTCATCCTTGCATTTGAGATGTCCACATCATATGATTTAGATACAAACAAAATTCTCTCTACATAACATCATATACAAGAACGTTGCATATGCTTGTACTTGAGGACAATATTTACATGTGAAATTGTAGGTTTTCTAGTGAAAATGTTTTTTTTTCAATTTTTTATTTATTTGGTTGTTTGTTGAATTTTTGCACTGTTTTGGCATTGTACTATAATTCCATTGTTTGGGTAACAATGCTTTCTGATCAAGCAATGTTTAAAGAAGTCTGCTTTCTGTGCTAGACTTTTAAGGAAAAAAATAATATATCGGGTGCAATCTTTTATGCTTTCCCAGGTACCATTTCAACTTGGATTGTCCAAAATGGATCTCCGAAAAACTTTAAAATCTAGCCTTTCTGGGGTAAGTCTTATTTTTCTACATGTTGGATGTATTGGTGTAGTATAAATTATAAACATTACATTTAATGGATAATTGTTCTTCACGTCTCGGTTGATGTTTCCAAACTTTTGGCCTTCAAGATGTTTCAACGAGTTCTCAATATTCGATTTGCTTTTTGTTGAACTATTTGATTTGGGTGCTACTTAAGGTGGAAAAGTCTCTTCAAGCAATGTATAAAAGGATGCAAAAGAATTTGACCTCAGAGGAGCTGCTTCCTTCATTGTGGGACAAATGCAAGGTACACAATGGAATCTCACTCATAAAATCTTGGTGTGTAATTTCAAGAACAGGTGTAATTGAAGAGGGCTGATATATAAATTTTTTTCCTTTACACTGGTAACTTTAGTTATTAGTATATTTCATGTTTTTATCAAATAATCTATAGCACATTAACAATTTGCATCCTGGTTAAATGTTGAGATGGTATTTGTCTTCAAGTATCTCAAGTTGAGCAAATATCCCGTGTTAAAATTTGTGGGCTATATCATACTTAGTAGTTCTTACTACTTAGTATTTGGCCTGCCTGAAATTTTAGGTTCCTCATGTTATCTGTTTGATTTATTATAACAGGCAGATTTTCTTGACAAGTATGAAAGTTTTGAAGGGATGATTGCAAAGTGTTATCCGAATGAAACATTGAGTCCAACATTTGCAGAGATGAAAGACCTATTTAACACAATCTAATTATCTGTATAATCTGTATATTACAAGTTTCAATTTATTTATTCTTCATTGATTCTTTCCTACTTTAAAGTAGGCTTTTGATTTCGTGTAACTGATTGTAGTTAATACATTTCTCAAGTCTAAGTGCAATTCATCTTTGAAAAATGTACCAATGCAATTCTTCTTTGTAAAGTCTAATTGGCCATTATTTGAACATACGAAAGGACAGCCAAATTTGTGCCTGTTTGTAACTTAGAGGTTTCTTGATGAGCTTAGTATCGAGTTACATTATGTCCGATAGTACTAGAATTTAAGTTATAGCAGATGACCTTAGTTTCTATAAGCCTTGGAAATTGATCTACAAACAGAGATGAATTTTCACTTTTGAATGTATATTTTTACATGAATTTTTATGGAGCATAATATCTTGCAGAGTGAAAATTCTTTTCTGCTAAAATATTTATATTACATACAAACATTGTGTGATCCGTCTCACTGTATATTTACATATTTCATAATGGAGAATGTAAAATGGGGTTACAATAAAATTGAAGTCTGTCACTAAGAAATAGTTTTATGGGTTAAAGCATGCATCTATTAGTGAAAACCCCATATTTTGAGCATCCCTTGCACATTTCACTTAGGTTTAGTACATGGAGCACCATCAATTTCCATTATTTATAAATGTAAGGATGTTATATTCTTTCATGTTATTTTGCAGATATATTCTCTCTTTTGTAGATTCTCATTTTGCTGATAACTTATCACCAGGGTACATTTACTAGTAAAAGGTTCTGTCAAAGAATTGACACATCAGTAATGATATGAAAGGATTTGGACTGCTGGGAGTGAAACATCTAAACGTGGGGAAAACATGGAAACAAGATGAATCTCATAATAGAGGTTCACATACGCATACACCCAACAAACTACTGACTTATGCTATGAAAATATAGCAAAAGCTAAAACAACCAATTCTTTAGGTAGAAAGGAAAGGCAACCAATGAGGTAGAGTCTATGTAACACAACACAAAAAATTTGACTAAAGATGATTTTTTTTTTTTTTTTTGGAGATAATTAGAGCTATCCACAAAGCAAAGCATTATGAATTGTATTAATACTTTGTAAATCTAATAACAGAATTTAAGTTCACAACACAAGGATTTCTTTTGGCTGTATGTTCTTAGAAGGGTATTCAGTGTGTTCACATGTTTCACCAGAGTTTAGTACAGACAAAATTGAAATGGTAATTCACATGTTTGGACAGAGGTAGTGCAGAGGTGTCACCCAGAGAAGTCGCCAAGGATAGCGATATGACTTAACTTCAAGTCAAAATCAATAAAAAATAAAGAGAAAAAATTTAGACGGACTTGTAATAGGTTTTATCCAGAAAGTAAAATCATAATTTTCAGTGTTCAGAAAACATCGTAACTTCCAATTTCTTTAACAATCACCCATTACAGTTTGTTCGAAATTACAAATAGCATGGCATTGATATTAGTTATGTATTGAGCAAAAGCCTAACAATTGTAAAATTGAATTAGGTAAGTTGGAAGGCTCATTATGGTTAAACGAAGTTCAAATTATCATTATTAAGTGGAAAATCAGTTGCATAATTTATTAATCAAGCATTAAAGTTACATAAATGTTTTATAGTATAATTGGTTCAATAGGTATTAAGTTAACTTTTATAATTACCTTTTATTTTAATTTATAAGGATAAAATCTTATGAGGTAGAGTCAAATAAATGTTATTGGGGTATTATTTATTTTAAATGTATTCTCCAAACTAGCATTATACTCTTAACACTCCCCAATGATGTTTATAGGGAGATAGGGAGTTCATATTTGTCAATTTCTTAAAAAAATAAAAATGAAGCTCCTCAATAATGTAGGGCAAGATGAAGATCGTGCATTCTAGACAACATGATAAACCTTTTTTCACAATTTAGATCCTAATTTCATGGGAATGATGTCTTAATGAGGTTTTATAAAATTTTCGTTGGAGTTCAAGCCTTTTCAAACCAGCCTCCCAAGTTCTTGTTACTATAATAATATCATAGGTTCACTATTCAATGATTGTAGTTATATAAAGTAATTTTACAGATGGATGAAGTAATATAGAGGAAGATATGTATAGTGTTAGGACAACTTACATATAAAGAATGCAAAAATGCTTGTAGGTCTTACATATAAGGAATGCAAAATGCATGCATGTATCTAATTTCCATAGGTTTTAGAAGTGCTCATAGGTCTTACACGTGCCGTTAGGTCTTATCCAATGCTCATAGGTCTTACAAGTGCCCTTAGGTCTTACATGTAGAGTTAATCACTAGGAGGTGTCATTGTTATGAAAACTTCAATCATTGAAAAATCTGTTAGGCTAAACTTTGTAATAGGGTTGCCAAAGTGATTTCTTTTGTGATTGCTAGGATTCCAACCTAGTTCTTGATCACAATATATTTTCCCTCTAATAATTGGTCTAACAAAATTGAAGAATAATTTCATGAGGGAAAACTTTCTCTTGAATGAAGTGATTATGAACCACAATGTGCTTTATTTATGGATATTTTCAATAGTTGCTTTTGACAAGAAAAAAAAGCTCTGGTGATCATATAACAAAGAGCGACTTTTACTAGGACTTGATTGAAACTCTTCTAATAATTTCCTAATCCACATTGATTGTTTTACAACTACTTTTGTGTTCAACTTTTATAGATTAAAAAGTGATAGAAGGTAGTTGTTTAGGTATCACTCCATCCATGTAATAACACTTGCACCATATTTTGAAGACGTGGTTTTCCTATAAGTAAGATTATTTGTATAGTCAATAACACAATAATTGAATAAGTTTTAATCTTGGCCCAAGAATAATAAAGACCATAATTAATTTTATATTTTTAACATGCTTATAAAGTGCATTTGTCATTTTCAATGATCATATAGTATTCTACAAAAATCCACATGTAATATCTATTGTATAAGATACATCTAGTCTCAATATGGCTATATAAATCAAACTTATTAGAATGTAAGATTAGTCTTTTATATGATAAATTTAGGGTTTAATTAAATATTAGCCTAAATAACAATTAGTTTTGATCTTATTACCTTTCTGAAGTGTGAACTTTTTTGAGATATTTGTAATTAGTCTTGAAATATAGTCAAGGCTATAATAGATCTAGATTCATTTTCTAATAATTGATTCAATAATAAGTCAGTTGCATATAACATAGCTATAATGATGTGACAATCTTTATTACGAGTATCATATGGGATGTCCATAAGTCTGTATTGTTGGCATTTCAATTTGCACCTTTGGAATGTAGATTAGGAATGGAAAGCTATGCACAGTTAGATTGCTCTTCAAATTAGGAGGGGGAACTCCCTCTTCAATGATTATGCTTAAAAAGAAATACTAAACTACTTCCAATCTTTTTATTTCTTAGCTAAGAGTACAAGGTTATAAAACACTTTGTGTTGCAACTGAGGTTTTCTCCGGTTTCATAACTTCAAACTACAACTAAGCCTATTCTAATAACACTTCTAATAACTCAAGTAAATTCAGAGCTTGAGAATTAGAAGTAAACAAGGAATGATTGATTTGACACAAAAACTTAAATAAACTTACTTCCAGAACATGCCCAAAGACTCATTGTACTTATTAGATGTAAGCTGAAGTAAAGATTATGAAAGAAAAACATAAGACAAAGCACCAAAATATACTGAGACAATAGATTAGAGAAAGATAGGCATGAGATTTCCTTCCTCAATTTTATATTAGCAAATACACTTCTGGGACAACAGATTATAGCAAGGAAGGCTTACAATATGCGATCAAACTAGATTACACTTGAAACAAAAGTGAATAGACACTGAACAAAAAATTTGTAGGAAAAATAGGCTCAACAATTTGTTACCACAACGGCGGTTACAAATAAATGGGCAAGATCGCCCTTATTTATGCACAAACAAGGAGTAGGGAACCCTAAAATCTCCTTGTTTTTAACAATTAGTCTTGCCAAAATGCAAGCTTTATTTCTTAAAATTAAACAAAAGATAACTTAATAGATAACTAATTGCTAACATTAGTTAACTGAAAAAGCTCCAACTATACATTTGATATTTCCAAAGAATAGATAAGCATGAATGAGAACAACCAGTTCAACTCGAAAAAGGCATCAAGTTAACTGTTGCCTTTATTTGAGTTCTATTCCTGGAAATCTTTGCATGCTTCAACTGGTAGTTCACTCCTTGATAGCTTGGGAAATCATATCCTCCAAAAAGTTGTTAACTGCCTCTTCATCAAGAACACCGATATTATCCAGAATGATGTACTGTTTTTCTAGCATATCACCATCTATGGTCAAACTTAGCAATTCTTTCCTCTTTTCAGTTGCATCATCAAATCTTGCTGACACTACGACAACATGATTCATCTTGCAAGCAACAAGATCACCATTAAAACTGCCAAGGACAAGGTTCTGAAACTCTTATCTGTACTTCACCCGAGACCAATGTAAGTGCCATCTTCAAGTCGATACTGACAAGGGATTTGTGACACAAACGAGCTTACGAACTTGAGAGTATTAGCAACCTTATGTCTATATCCAACTAATTTTACAGCTATTCCTTCGTAGGTTTTTACTTTGAAGAAGTGTTGTTCTCTCCAAGCAAAAAGATTCTTTTTGTGTTCTTCTATAATGACTGAATCATAAGCCATCCTCAAGTCAAAAATGACAATCTCATCTCTTGGTTTCCTCTCCGCTATATTCTGCTCAAACTTTCAAATCCTTGAGCAAAGATCATGGGTGTTATACCTCAATTGGTACATCTTTGCAAGTATAAATCTGCTCCTGGTGATGAATTCTTCAATCCAATCTCTCATATGCTTTCCTTAGATGACTAATTGACTCAGCTGATGTTGATATGTAGGTGACTCAAGAATTTGTGGAAGCAACAAAGTAGCCTGTGGAGTATCATGAAGGAGATTGCAAACATATTGTCGCAGTTGTCGAATCTCAGCCTTAAGGACTACCTTATCATCTCTATCCTTGAGCATTTGTTCCTTCAAGTTATCTGTTGCAACCTCAAAGAGATTCACATCAGTATGTTGGGTTATTCTTCCAAGATTGGCCTCGACATCTTTGAAGTCATCAATTTCAACCTCATCAATATTCTTGTCCTTTGGAGGTGTGGCAAACTCAAGGACAATCTTGCCTTCAAAATTCTTCTCCATATGAACTTACTTCTTAAGTTTCTTCTTTGTTGTGTCTTGGTAGACGCTATCAAGTTCTACAAATTTCAACTAATAAGAAGGCTTCCTCCTCTTCCTACCTAGCAGGTTCTCAAGCCAAGAAGAACAGTCTCTACTAACTTCTCATGGTGGATTGGTTGTAGCTTCAACAACTCCTGATGGACCAATAGGTGTTGAGACGTTGTGAATTGGTGAATTGCCTTCTGAATCTATATGAATAGGAGAAGGCTTTGGCAATGATGAAAGAACAGGAGATGAAGGCTCTGCTTCAACTTGTAGTGTTAACTCAATTGGAAATTCTTATGCATCTATTGGTTGTTCCTACTAATTTCCAATGGGAAACTTCATCTTTTCCTTCAAATTCCCTAACATTCTGTTGTTTCTTGTACCTTATGGAGGAACACTCCTTGCTTTCATTCTGGGCTTTGGTCCAAAAGAAGAAGGTAGAGATGACTGAACTATTGGTGGCTTTGCAACTGGAATAGCTACCTTCCATGTCTTGTTATTGTTTAGGAAGATCCTAGTATTCTTGATAACTCGACTTGTCCTTTCCTCAATTGAGGTGCTCTCTTTGGCTAACCAATCAACTTGTGAAAGTGGTCGTTGCTCGACTTGATCTTGAGCATACATGGGAAGTAAAACTTCCCCATCATCATCTGACAAGCCCTCCACATCTTCTGATAAGAAATCTACCATCTGCCAAAGAGTAAGTCTGCATTAGTTGCACTTGGGCACTTCGAACTCATCTGGACAATTAACCCAAAAATCTTCAACTATAGGTACATGTGCATGATTTTGACCAAGACGAGCTACAAAGACACCACGAGGATTGTATGAACATCTCTCCTTGAAAAGCTTGAGACCAAACCGTGACATTTTTGTACATAAGGGGGATTCGCTACTCACGAGTTCTCTTCATTCAGAGAGCCTCACGGGGTGAACTACCCTAAACTACCTCAGGAACAATGACGAGAGTTCTAAAATTTGAAAGAGTAGGTCACAGAGATTTTTTGTACAAACTAACAAGCTCTTGGCCAAAGGACGACATTGCAGAATACGAACGACAGCACAACGCGCTGGTGTCCTAGACGATAAAGCAACATAATTCAATAGAACTAAAATAAAATGAAGTAGAATTGATAAAGATAAGAAGAAGAAAGGAAATGCTTACAACCATGCGAGTGATGAATCCTCCAACAACTGAATGTCTTCAAAACCTGCGTCTGTAAGATATCTAGATAAAGTGTTGGGGCTGTATAGGGGTTTGCCTCAGTCAAACCCCCGTTTTGGTGTTTCGACCTCCACGGACAACCAAGAAGATAGAGAAAGAGAGAAATGAACAAAGTGTGTGGTGAAAGAAAAACCCACTTAGGAGTAGAACCCGCACAACCAAGTATGAGTGATAAAAGCAAACCTCACTCGAGGAGGAGAACTCGTATCACAAAAGAGGTGATAAAAGCGATCCTCAGTCGAGGAGGAGAACCCGTATCACGAAGTAAAGGATGCAATAGAAAGAGGATGTGAAAAATCCCAAGATGCTCACAAGCATGAGATGGGGGAGACGGAGCTGCAAGAGCCAAGAGTGTTGCAAAAGTAGTTGTGAGAGCTTTGGAAAATGTTGTTGTAGTAAGCAATGGAGTTGTGCAAGCAAGAACAAGATGGGAGAAGAAGAGGAGAAGTTAGGAATGAAGCTAGAAGTTGGAAGAATGGAGCTAGAAGAAGTTAGAGAGCAAAATAAACTAGAATGATAGCTTTTAATGAGAGAAAAGAAGCTTCTTCAGTCGTTACAAGGTGTTTTGGGTTGTTACCATCGACAAAAGGTGATGAGAAGTGGCAAGCTTGCTCGGAGACAGCTGTTTGAGCGTTGAAACGTCATAGGATGTTAGTGCGGCGTGCAAATGTCCATGCGGCGCACTAGTGTTCGGACACATCACACTACAAAACAATAAGAACAGGAAAAGTCCCAGGGTCGACAAAAGTTGACACACAAGGGTAGCTACTTAAAAGGGGTGTTGGAGCATCTTGAGAAGGGGAAAAGGATGATGTAGGGGCTAAAATGAGCCTACACAAGATGCTAAGGGAGTGGACACTAAAGAGGATGCAAGAATGTATGTGAAATTGCAAGGGGTGCAATTTTACGACTATACATTTTTCCCCCACTTTAGCGAGCATATGAATCTACATTAATATGCACACTAAAGGAAATCTATTGAACACAAATAACATCATATGCCAAAAGGATACTATAGAGGAAGTAGATGACTCTTCAAACCACATAAGCATGCCCCCAGGCTAAATTTTTGCAAAACAAATGCATTAGACAAGGAAAACCTGTACTAGACAACAATGTTAGAACATAAAAAGCTACAGGATTCGAGTCAGCAAAGTAAAGAGACCTCAATGTAGAAGGTTGTCTTAGTACTATGTGTCATCCCCCAATTAAGAAATAACACAGAAGAATTATAAAGTTGAGAGGAAGGGCATATACTCAGGATGAAGAAGATGTAGATCTTCGATCTGGTATATACAAAAGAGAAGAGATAGAATTTAAGAATGTATGCGCCTTACAGGCCCACATACTTGCAAGGAAGGTGTCCTCCAAGATCTCTCACATGAAGGATACCTAGAAAAGTGTCTTACAGACCCATAGACCTATAAGGAAGCGTCCCCCAAGATCTCTCACCTGGAGGAAGCCAGGAAAGTGCCCTACAAACCTGCAGACTTGCAGGGAAGATTTCCTTCAAGATCTCTCGCATGAAGGAAACCTAGGAAAGTGCCCTACAGACCCGCAGACCTACAGGGAGGTATCCCCCAAGATCTCTCACATGGAGGAAACCCAAAAAAATGCCTTATAGACCTGCATATCTGCAAGGAAGGTTTCCTCCAAGATCTCTCACATGAAGGAAATTGCAAGAAAGCGCCCTACAAACCCACATACCTGTAGATAAGGCATCCTCCAAGATCTCTCACATGAAGGAAACCCAAAGAAAGCACCCTACTGACCCGCAGGCCTACAGGGAAGCCACCCACAAGATCTTCTCACATGGAGGAAGCTCAAAAGAAGCGCTCTACAGGCTTGCAGACTTGTAGGGAGGTATCCCCCAAGATCTTTCACATGGAGGAAACCCAAGGAAGGAAGACTCCACAGAGTCAAAAAGCAGCTTCATAGGCGCACCTGCAAAGCGAAAGTGACCACACAGGCAAGTAAGTGGACAATCACGCAGACTGTCGATAGATTGGAAAGCTTTCAAAGGGGTCCCTCAGGAACCTTTCAAAAGAAGAGGGGTCCATTGATGGACACACTATTTGAAAAGCGAGGTCTAGTCAGGCTGCCCCTAAGATAGATGTGAAGATATGAAATAGGTCTAGTCGAGCTGCACCTAAGCTAGGCGCCATATAATTCATTCGAGGTAAAGACTTTCAAAGGAGGGTCCCTTATGAATCTTTCAAGAGAAAAATGGGTCCACTCAAGGGACACTTCATTTGAAAGATAGAGAGAACAGAGGGGGTCCTTAGGAGGACACACATCTCTAGAACAAGTTATCACTGCCCCCAACATACAGGGGAGGAGAACCATGCTACATATTTAGAACACACAGGATAGAGGTAGACCTCAATATCACTTGTCATTTGAAGAAGAGGTAGGTGCATCAACAAATAAATGAGTGATGGCACCTGAATCAAGTTATATTTTCTCTTTCAAGACCTTGCATTCACTAGTGGAATGGCCAAACACTTGATGGTATGCATAGAAAGAATGTTTTTCTTTATCATACTTATGAGATTTCTTGCACGTAGGAGAAGAAAGAGTGATCAAGCAGGCTTTTAGAAGCCTCAACAAGATACACTCTTGCTCAGATAAAGGATGAGGAGCAGGAAGCAACCCTTTCTCTTGTGGAGAAAGACTCGACTGCTCACAAGAAGATACAAAGGTAGCAGATAATGGAGGATTTTCATGGAGAGTATTATTTCGACAAAGGGGATCATGCTCTATGAGATCGCCATCATCTTTCCTGATAGGATTACCAGCACTAACCTCTCCAATAGAAGTGCGATCATTTTCCTCAGAAGGAGGATCAACACTAAGAACACTACAATTTGCATTCACCTTATCCCATGATACAAAAGAATGACCATCTTTGATAGCGGGTCTGGATGATGTTATCTGAAGACCTAAGTGGATTGGGTCAACTTTATATTCCTGAATGGAATCTGTAAATTCTAAAGAACCCCAATCATCACCAAGACATGTGTTCTCTTGAGAAGAGGTAGAAGGAGAAGACTTAAGATTGATTTCTTCAAAAGGATCTTCTTCAGGGACATTTATCTCAAGAGTATCCTTTGTAGTAGGTATTGTTGGAGTAAACATCGACACATTGGAAGACACTAAAGGAATAAGAGTAGGCACAATCGAAGCTTGACCAACAACTGTCATTTCACATAAGTGCATAGCATCGGGGTCAACCTTGACTGTGACTACTTTATTGTTAGAAATGAACTTAAGGGATTTATGCAAGGTAAACGAGACTACACCCATAGCATGAATCCATAGTCTACCAAGAAGAAGGTTATAAGGTAACTTTTCTGGCATAACATATACAAGGGCAGGCACGGTAATGGGCCCCAACCTCAAAGGAAAGACTATCATGCCTAAGGCTTGTTGACCAACATTATCGAACCCACAAACAACAAAAAAAGAAGCATTAAGAGAAGATGAATCAATATTAATCTTAGGCAATAGATCAATACTACACACATTGAGTGCTAAACCAACATCAACGAGAGTACGTCTAATGCCAATTTTATTGATATTAACTATAATCATTAGTGTCTGCTTGCTTATGTACTTCTAGAGGCGAGAGCTCTTGTAGATAGAATGTAATATTCGCAAAATTTGTATGAATATACACCATCAATGCATTAGCATCCGTCAGCCTAGCAGAAGAAGGCAAGAGGATCTTTTGCAAAGCTTCCTGAAGCATACCTTGATAAACCGAAGCAGACTAAAGCAAATCCCATAGTGAGATCTTAGTTGGAGTAACCTGGAGTTGTTCAACAAGATTGTAATCACTAGGTGCTTTAGTTGTAGGTTTAGATGCTTGAGGAATGCTTGGTTGTTTATTCATACTATTCTCATAAGTATGGGCTATCGCTCTACAAGAGGGAGCCTTGGAAAGATTAGGAGAATCATCATCGAATGAAGCACCATCAATAGAAAAAATCCTTTTAGGAGAAGGACTAGTTGGAGTCACGTAAATGATTGGTCTCTTAGGCCTTTGAGGGGCAATAAAGATGTAGATTACATTTATAGACTCATCACAACTAGTGGAGTAATTATTTGAAGAAACATTCTCAACATCAATCCAAGGAGGATTAGATGTGGAAGGAGATTCATCATTCATTAATGCATCATCTCTAGAAGAGAGTGCATTGGAATGGAGGGTAGATACATCATTCACAAATGCATCATCTCTAGAAGAGAGTGCATTTGAATGAAGAGAAGGTAGAGTAACATTAAGAAAGGTATCAATGATTTCATCTTCTTGCAACAAAATATCCTTCAAAACAAGAGGACTTTCATGAGAAGGATCAAAGATATCAAGTGACATAGGCAAAGCTAAGTCACCATCACATGCATGAAATGGAACATCATTAACATTTTGGAAATAATTAGACACCGAAGAAATAAAAGAAGATATTAATTCATTTTGGGGTGAAAGAACTAGGAAAAATCGAAAATCTAGATTTTATAATTTTTTTGGTGTTTTCTATGTTCTAGTAATTCGCATTTTCAGAGGTCTTCAAAGCGGAATTTGGGTCGGAACTTGCATCCTTCCCTAAAATTTGATTGCTGAAGGCACTGGTATTCTAGGGACTAAACTAATTCTCTAGGAGACCTTTCCAATGGTGCAAACGGTTTTGAATTTCAAACACCGAGTCAAAAGTTATGACCCCACCAAGTAGGGGTAGATAAATTTCTAGTTTTTTCAGAAGTTTTCTCTTCATGTCAGGTTCACCAAAATGTAGATAAGGGGGATTACCTACTCACAAGTTCTCTTCATTCAGAGAGCCTCATGGGGGGAACTGCCCTAAACTACCTTAGGAACAACAACAAGAGTTCTAGAATCTGAAAGAGCAGGTCACAAAGATTTTCTAGACAAACTAACAAGCTCTCGGCCAAAGGATGATAGCGCAAAATATGGACGACAACGAGGCAAACTAGTGTCTCGTACGGACTAGAAAGCGAGATTATCACAGAAAATGGCCAAATGACTGCTAACAATCAAATTACTAAGAAATTACAAAATGCAATAGAACTACAATAAACTGAAGTAGAATTGATAAAGATAAGAAGAAGAAAGGAAATGCTTACAACCACACGAGTGATGAATCCTTCAACAAGTGAATGTCTTCAAAACCTACGTTTGTAAGATATTTGGAGAAAGTGTTGGGGTTGTATAGGGGTTTACCTTAGTCAAACCCTTGTTTTGGTGTTCCCACCTCCACGGATAGTAAAAAAGTTAGAGAAAGAAATGAACAAAGCGTGTGGTGAAAGCAAAACCTGCTTAGGAGTAGAATCTGCACCACCAAGTATGAGTGATAAAAGTAAACCCCGCTCGAGGAGGAGAAGTCGTATCACAAAAGAGGTGATAAAATCAATCCCCACTCGAGGAGAACCTGTATCATGAAGTGAAGGATGCAATAAAAAGAGGATGTGAAAAATCCCAAGATGCTCGCAAGCATGAGATAGGGAAGAGTGAGCTATAAGAGCCAAGAGTGTTTCAAAAGGAGTTGTGAGGGCTTTGGGGAGTGTTGTTGTAGCAAGCAATGGAGCTATGCAAGCAAGAAGAAGATGGGAGAATAAGAGAAGTTAGGAATGAATTTAGAAGTTGGAAGAATGGAGCTAGAAGAAGTTGGAAGAATGGAGCTAGAGGAAGTTAGAGAGCAAACTAAACTGGAAGGATAGCTTTTAATGAGAGAAAATAAGTTTCTTCAGCCATTACAAGGCATCCTAGGCTGTTACCATCGACAAAAGGTGAAGAGAAGTGGCAAGCATGCACGAAGACAACTGTTTGAGTGTTGAAACGTCACAGGATGTTAGCGTCATGCGCAGATGTCCGTGCGGCGCGCTAGTGTCTGGATATGTCACACTACAAAACAAAAAGAACGAGAAAAGCCCCAGGGTCGATGAAAGCTGACACACAAGGGTAGTTGTTGAAAAGGGGTGCTGGAGCATCTTAAGAAGGGAAAAAGGCTGATGCAGGGGCTAAAATGAGCATCATTAACTTTGCATCAACTATTGATCTACATCTATATATGCTCATCTCAAATGAGAAACTCAATGCAGGATTGCATTTGTTATGCAAAAATGTGTGCACTTCACGTACTTTCCTTAGAAATTCCATGAACACGGCCTCATCCATTGGATATCTAAGTAGCATGAGTAGATTACTTGAGAAGCCATATACTCTTATGTACAAGAATGTGGGGAATTGGATAAACCAATCATCCCACTCCGCCATTGCCAATCTGGCATCTGTTGAAATCCATATATGCAACCCACTATCAAGATCTCACACCGTATGCGTCAGAAATAGATCATTCACTCGCTTGTAACACCGCTCAAATTCTGAAAACGCTAACTGTGAGTAATGATCATACACATGCTGAACACCCAGAGTTCCAACAACATTCAAACCTCTAAAATTGCCTTGAAAGGCCATTAGATATACGAGGTAGGATATCATGTCGAATTCATGGGCCTTGAAGAAATCTATCATTTGACGGTGGAGACTAGCACTAATCAATGTTGGCCAGTCATAATGTTTTGTTTTGTCAACAATCTGAGAAATGATGTAAAGTATCCAAGGCTGAAATTTATTGGCCTTTGCTTGACCTGTGACTTAGTTGAGGAAAGTAATCATGACTGCAAATTCTTCTTTGAACTCACAGCGCTCAACATTCCTTGGCAAAGTATTTTTCTTTTCTTTTAGCCACTTCTGAGCCATTCTTTTTTGGCACTTGTTCTTTCGAGCATACCCCACACTTTTACATTCTTCAATAGATATGATGAAGTTTTTCGTGCATGGTGGTATTGCAAAACATTTCTCAATATCTTCTGACTTGAGGCTGCAAATAATATGCCCATCTATTGATATAATTTCTCGTGAAGTTGGATTGTAATGGTTGACACAAGCAATTACAAATTCGAGGCTTTGCATTGAGATAGGGATAGAAGTTGCTGCAAGCAACCCAAAATGATCAAGATTTTTGACTGCAACGTTTCCCGCGCCTTCCAAAGCATACAAATCAACAATAGGAAATACATGATGCAAGTCAGTTTCAAAGGTTCTCAAGAAATCGTGGAGCAACATTTATTTGGTTTTGATTTTCGTTGGAGAGTATTGCATGTCTGAAAACTTGAAGTTTGACTATAAACACGCCTATGTTCAGAAAAGTTCTACACAAGAGCTAATAATAGATCGCTGATTTTTCTTTAGAAAAAGGAAATTTTTGGAAAGAAGTCAAGGTCTCAGTTTTGTAGACAATCTTATTCTGAAGAGACCCAAATCGTCAAATTTTGAAAAAGCTGTGTTTTTCCCAAAAAACAAGATCATGCAAGATTTCCTAACAAGTAGGGCCAAACATCTGAGGTTCGGGTTTTGTAGACAATTTTGGTTTGAAGAGATCTAGATTGTTAGATTTTGAAAAATCTGAGGATTTCCGGAACATACATGATTTCCTAAAAAATAGGGATTGACATGCAAATTTTTAAAACTTTCCAATCTTCAAGAGGAGTGAAAAACAAGTAGACCCAGATTAATGAAACTTGAAATTTTTGACCACCTATTCCTGAATTGTGATGCCTTAGAAAAATAGACCATGCAAAAGCGTGCCTATGTGCTTCCTAATCTCGAATCAACGAAGAACACTAAAAAATTACTTTGTTTAAGCCTCCAAATCTTGATAAGAAGAAAATTTTATGTTTCTTCCTTTGAAAGCTAACTTGCAAATTATGAAGAATGAATGCTCAAAGCTTTCTTAAATAGGGTTTGGAGATAAAAAGTGTTTTCATGCAAAAACCTATTATTTTGGAGTTTGCATGCAAAAATATCTGACTTCGTTTACATCAACCCAAAGAATTCCTAAAAAATAGGGAGGAAAAAAGCATGCACATGAGGATGTTTTACAAAAATAATTCTAAGTGGAGATGAATTGGGTGCCTTCCTTGAAATAAGGTGCCCAACTTCTCTAGAGTTAGATTATTTTTTAAAATTTTCAATTTTCTTGCTAGCCTCTACCTCCGTTGAAGTCTTCTTTTGATTTTGAGGACCTGTCAAATTGGTGCTATCAACTGATAATCTCTTTTTGACCATGGCAATCTCATCTTTGACCATTGTTGAAGTGATCCCCAACTTCGTTTCAGCATCTAACGACATCTGATCATGATTGCATGCCCCATAAACTGTTAATGAAGGCTGAATCGAAGAAAACACATATGAGGCAAAAAATCTTCTAAGTGATGGTAGTAAAGGCGCCCTCCTTGAAAACATGCGCCCAACTCTTCCAGACTTAGAAACTTTTTCAAGATTTTCAACTTTTTTATTTTGCATGTCTCTAGAATCTGGGACCCCCTATTCGGACATCATTTTCTGCCAACCTAAGAATAACTGAGATTGAAGGCCAGTCAATCTGAATTGCTTGATCAAATCTGAGTTGAATCATAACCTGTACCAACCTGAAACGATGCTCCAAGATCTAGAACCAAGCTGACAAAGACATTTTGACAAATTTTGAACGATCAAAAAATATTTTAAGGCATGAGAAAAAAAGGCGCCCTCCTTGAAATAAGGCACATGGCTTTGCCAGAGATAAATATTTTTCGTGTTTTTCAAATTTTCTTTGATTTTCTCTATTTTTTGTGAAATACCTGTGTTTGATCTGCTTTTCTCATCATTTGATAGGTTCTCTGAACTGGATGACATATTCATTGAAGAGCTTGAACATATCTGAGATGACTTGCAACTTTTCCCAACCCTAAAACTGCTTTTGACTGGATTTGAATTGGGCTGATGGGTCAAATTGCATGTTTTTCAAAAAACGTGAAAATTTTTCTAAGGCATGAAATGCCAGGCACCTCCCTTGAGAAAAGGCACCTAGACATCACATACTTAGTTTATTTATTGAGATTTTCAATCTTCATCGTTTTTCGTTCACCACCTTTGTCGATTACATTGACCATCGTCGTTGACTGCATTGATCATCGTTGAAAGTTGAAAATTGGCTAAGGAATTGAAAACTAAGCACCTCCCTTGAAATAAGGCACCTTTCTTTTCTAGTGTTTACAATATTTTTTGCAAATTTCACTATTTCTCACCGTTTCTTGTGCATCTTTCACCATGGATCGATTTGTGCAACATTTGAGACCTTGTAACTGTCACTTGGCAGTTGACCTTCCTCCATTGATGACTTTGGAGGTTTTGATTTATCTTCTAAAAAAGTGAAATAGACCCATTAGGGAAATATTGACCTTTTGACAATTCTGATTAGACTAGCTTAATCGAGACATCTTTTCAACTAATCAAAATTAGTTTGAGCCCTCCATGCAAAGATTCTATTTTTAGAAAATTTTACCACCATCCATTTGACAACAAACCCAAAAAACCCTAAGTCATGTCTATTTTTAGAAATTACTAAAAATAGGGTTTTTTTTTAGAAATTACTAAAAATAGGGTTTTTTAAGAAAAATTGACTTTGGATGATAATTTTACAAGACATTGATCATTTTTACCAAAATGCCTTAATGAAGCAAATTTTTTAATTTTGGGCATTATAATTGGCTCTATCTGGGGACTATGTCAGATACTTTCGGCATAGCAGAACTAAGAATATCTGTACTTTTAAGCATATAAGAGTGTTTTACTAATTGGGCATCAGAGTTAGGATAATTTCCTAATCACCTAGCAGTTGGAACTTCCCTAAAATCACCTAAAACAAGATTACCTAATCACCTAGAACATGACAAAACTTTATAGAATGGGGAAACACATTATGATATAACATGAACATTACGGAAAGGGGAAACACATTACAAAAACATAAAGGAAAATCACTGCATCCCCAAAGGAATGAAGTGCTTCAAATATTTGCCATTGTATGGTAGCGGGAAGAGCCTTCCATCCAAGTGCAAGAGAATGTAGGAATTCTTCCCTATGAACTCATGGATCTTGAACGATCCCAGCCAAAAGTAATCAAATTTTCCATGCATTCCCTTGGGCTCATGTCTCTTGTCCCATAATAGGATTTCATCTTTGATCTCGAAGTCTCATTGATGAGCCTTCTCATCAAAAATATTCTTCACTTGCTCCTGATATTGAGTGATTCTATCAACAACTTCCACCCTTTCTTCTTATAGCTTCATCGGGTATAGGACAAGCTTCTCAATTGGATCTTTAAACTCACCATATTCCACTATGGATGCCAATTGAAAAGTAGACAACTCTAGTGTAATAGGTAGCATAACCTTCATATCATAATGATAATAAAGGGTGAAGTACCAATGGCTCTCTTGGGAGTAATTCTATCAGCCTAGAGAACATCATAGAGTCTTTTATGCCAAGCTCATTGATTGGAATCAACTAACTTGCATATGATTGTGACAATGTTCTTATTTGATGACTTCACTTTTCCATTACCTTGAGGGTAATAATCTGATGAGTGTGAAAAAGTGATGTCATGATCAAAGCAAAATTCTTGTAGCTCCTTAGATGAGAAACTTGTTGCATTGTTTGTCACAATTTTGTGTGGGACCTCGAGGTGTGAAATATTATTCTCCTTCAAAAAGTTGCACACAACTTTTGAGGTAGCCCGCTTGGTTGGAATAGCCTCAACCCACTTCATGAAATAATTTGTGGCTATAAGAACACAAATATGCCCTTTACTGGAATGTGGATTGATAGGGCCTATAGAGTCTAAACCCCATTGTTGAAATGGAGCATTAATGATAGCCAACCTAAGTGGAATGGCTGCCAACTTAAGCTTGCCAACAAACTGCTGACACATCTGAGATCGGTGCACCTAATCATATGTGCTGCGAAACATAGTTGGCCAGAAAAACTGTGCTCGTAGGATTTTAAATGTTGTAACCCTTGATGAAAAAAAGCCACCGCATGCTTTACTATGAAATGCTTCCAACAAACGTCATTGTTGGTCCTTGTTGACAATTTTTTTTTTCCATCAAGCCCTCACTTGTATTGAACATTATTCATAAGCACACAACTATGCACTTTCAGCTTCAATACTCTCTTCTATTGTTTATCCATGTGATTTGGACATTCACCATAAGTCAAAAAGTACTATATTTCAGCATACCATTCATCTACAGAATCAACCAATAGGACCATAGGAAGGTCCTCTTTAATTTCAAGTTTAGTTTCGCCAACGACTTGGTGCTTTTGATCACTAACCTTTGCTATTAACTGACAAAGAGCTCTCCCGTGAATGATTTTGGTTGGCTTGATCTCCAAATCATATTCTTGAACCTTTGTGATCTAGTTACCTCTCTTTGTGCCCATCTCCTATTGAGTTAACACACTTTTAACTGTTGGATCGATGACATATACCATTGTGTGGGAGTTCAACATATAAAATCTGAAATTCTTCATAGCTCTAACAATTGCATATGTGTTCTTCTCAATTTGAGAATACCGAGACTCACTGTCCTTGAAATTGTTGCTCATGAAAGCAATTGGACACTCAGTTTTTTCATTCAATTTTTGTGTCAATATGGCAAATATAGTGTGTTTTGATGCATAACAATAAAGAATAAACTCCTTATCAAATTCAGGACGGACCATCACTGATGCTTGAATGATGGCTTCTTTTATCTTGATGAACACCTTCTTACCTTCTTCAGTCCAATTGAAGGCAAACATTTTCTTCATCATAACATATATATCTTTTTTCAGTTCTGAGAAATCTGTCACAAACCTTTGTATGAAATTCACTTTACCAAAGGAGTGTACCCTAGTTTTTCTTGTTGGAAGAGATAGGTTTTTGATGGAATCAACTTGACTAGGGTCAATCCGCCTTCCTTCCTTGGAGATGATGTGGCCAAGCAACTTTCCCTCCATCACCTCAAAGATGGAATTTTTAGGATTCAAGGAAATCTTATGATACCTACATCTTTCAAACACTTTCACTAAGTGTGAAAAATGATCTCCCCATTTCTTTAAGAAAGCAGTGAGGTCATCAAGGTAGACGACAATTAATTTGTTCTTCAAATCCCAAAATTCCAAATCCATGTCTCTCTGGAATGTAGCACCATAATTGATAAGGCCAAAGGGCATCCTTTCATAGGAAAACGTACCCCACAGGGTAGTGAATGCCATCTTGAATTGATCTTCTTCTACCACTGCAATTTGATTGTACCCAAAAAAATTGTGAAGTAATGACAAAATTTTCAAATTGGTGACCGTTTGCAAGGTATGTTTCTTGATTGGAAAGGGATAGTTATCCTTGAGGGATGATTGGTTTAAGTTCCTGAAATCTACACAAATTCGGACTTCTCCATTCTTCTTACGCACAAGAACTATGTTTGAGACCCAAGTGGAATGATGAATCAGAAAAATGATTTTTGCATCCACCATCTTCTAAATTTTTTCATAGATTGTATCTTGAATTCGTGGATTATAGTGTCATTGCTTCTACCTAAAGGGATTGGCATCAAGTTTCAGGGGAATTTTATGAGACAATTCTTTGGGTGTGAACCTTCAAATCTTCGTATGACCAGGAAACCACATCTCAATATTTCTTGAACAAAGAGATGAACATCTCACTTTCTTCTATAGTGCAACATTTTCCCAAATTAACAAGCTGAGGCTTGTCTTCAGTATGAATGTTTACTTGATAATGTTCAACAGAGGTCTTATCACTCAAGTTTCTCTGATCTTGGATGTATTTGTCATGCCTATCAAATATATTCTCCAAGGAAACTAGACCCCTGGGAATTTGATTGCCTTTCAACTAGATGATACTTGAATCTATCACTTCAGAATCCTTTGTTATTGATTCTCTAAAAGGAGGAAAATTTCCCTCAAATAATAATCCTTTAAAATTGTCTTCCATGCCAAGAAATCCTTCAATTGATCACCGTCATCAAAGACTTGCCAGTTGTCACAGTTGTTGGGAACAACTGGCTTATATATGAGTTCAATAGCAAATGCATTCTGACAAAAATCAGAATGTGGCATGAAAAGAGCAACTGAAACTACAAGGGCATCTCCTCAACTATTATCTACACAAGGAATGAATTGGATGTCAAATGCTTTGAACCAGTCGATCAGATTCCACACCCTTTGTCTATAATGCCGAAGGCAATCTTTCCTTACTTGAAATTGATCCCTGATCTGTTTCACGACCATCTTTGCACCACCTTCAACTGCGAGTAATTTGATACCATATCTCTTGCATTCTTGAGACCTAGTAAAAGGGCTTCGTATTTTGCTATATTATTTGTGCATTCAAATTGCAGTGGTACGCAAATGGATAAAAACAAAAGTATCACAACTCCCGCTTTTGAACCTACTATCGGGAAACTCCCATCAAACTACACAGTCCACATCTTTGGATCTTCTGTTTACTTTTCTGCAGAACACACAACATCCTACCTTAAAGAGTTATTTTAGACAACATAACATACGTACCAATACCCATTTCTTGATATAATACTTGCTTTTAAGGATCCTAGGATTTCACCATCATAAATTGAGATTTGGCCTCTAGCTCCAGTTTGAAACTACCTTTGTTTAATGGAATTGTTGCGAACGACCAATCAAGTTGAACTTCTCTAAGATCTTTGCAGAAGCTTCTACTTAGCAACATCTTGTAGCTAGTTGGAATGCTAGCTACTAAGATGGTCATCATTATCTTCTTCTCTGGACAAGATGCTAACTTTACTTGAACGTCCTTCAATTGACCAACCAATGGCATCGACTTAGACTCAAGCGAATAACACTTGCCATGTGTCTTGGTGCACGAAATTCCCAATGCATTCATTACTTGTAAATGTATGATGTTGTCCAAGGCTCCTGAGTCTATGATGCAATTGCTCAATTTGAATCCTCCTATATACAAAGATACATAGAAGGGTTTAGGATTTTCTTCTACTAGCACAAATGATTCAAGTAACGTAGGCTGAATTACAACCTCCTTCTTTACAAACTTGAGAATTCAATCTAGCTATTTTGGATGGTCTTGGAGATACTCTAGTTGAGAAATCTACACCTTTGTCTTCATCATGGAATCTACAATGTAGAAATTTTCTAAAGATGGGTCTTGAGCAACCACTTTAGCATTCTCATGTGAAGGCTTAGGATTAGAAGTGGAAGCCACCTCTTTATTCTTTTTTTTTTAATTTATGCCTATCTTCTTCTTCTTTCAGTGCCTTAAAATGCTGAGCACGTGTAAACACAGGCGTTGAAAAATTCTCATGATTCACTGCAAGAGAATATTGATGGAAATCTTCTTCTTTATTAGCGGGCACACTGTCAAAGTATCTCGTAGCAGAGTTGCCATCAAAGTTTTCTGTTTGTGGTAAGATAACATTCAAACTTGGTGTAGGGACAAAACCTAAACCATGTGTAGCATCAATGTATCTCATGATTTTATTCATTCTTAAATTCTCAAGAAATGTAGAACCATTATGTGCATTTGTCTCATTGAAAGAACGAAATACTGCACTTTATGCAAGATCAACTGTTTTTTTTGGTGGAGGTGTTGGAAACTATGACCTATAATTATTGAAAGGCTGAAAATTATTTCTCTTTGGATGGTACAGTTGCTGAGGTTGATATTGTTGTTGAGGTTGATATGGCGGTGGTTATGCAAGCAATGCAAGCTGCCTCTAAGCAGGAAGCTGCCTTTTGATGATAGTCATCTCATTAGCTACCTTCTGTAGCAATGGATCTATAGAAATTTGAACCAGAGGTCTGAAAGAATCTATTTTCATCTTGCTAGAAGTAATCATGCTATCCTCGACCTCGATGGAATTTTCTTGTGTAGTATGTAATTTTGTTTCATTAGTTGATCTTAGGAAAAAGACTATCTAAGATGGAAGAGCATTTATGAAATTACTCAACAAAATCTTTGGTGATGGATTGAGTGTATGAGAAAGACATGTGACGAGGCAGTTAAACGTTGCCACAAATTTCCTCATAGGTTCATTGACCTCCATCTTTGAATTTGAGAGTTGGGAAAACAACCAATGACTGTCTTCAGCAGTTTTGAATCTCACCAAGACTTTCTCGCTCATGGTTTCCCAGTTTGTAATAATACCTAACTCCAAGTGATCGAGCCATTGAAAAACATTTCCCACAAGAGTCTCCATGAGGAGATGCACAACAATGTCTTCATGTGATACATGCAAAATGAGGCAAGCCGATGTGAATACATAAATATGTTCATCGGGATGTTGAGTCCCATCACTGTGAAATTGAGGAAAGTGCTTCCTTGACCCTTTAGGCAACTCATGATGTCCTTGTAAAGCTAACGGTCTAATGTTGTTACCCCAAGGTAATGGGAGTGGACGTCTGTTATTATTGGTATTATGGTTATTGTCATTATCATTGTTGTCACCCATTGCTTTTGGCTAGATCACAAGTTCTTCTTTAGATTCTTCTTGGATCTTAGGATCTGCATTGGATGCTTCTCCAACTTCTGTTTCTTGAAAGGATGGATCTACAACAATGCCTCTCCTCCTTGTATAAACCTTGTAAGCTAGGATTCTCTATTCCTAGGAAGGAGGTGGTAAGACTTGTCTTCTAGCTACAAGATCAACTTTTTGTTCTTTGTCAAGAATAATAGCTGCGTTTCTCCACTGAGCAGGGGTTTCCTTTTTATTGAACACGAAACTCTTCAGGTTACTAATGATTTCCATTTGCTCGCCTTCAACTTGCATAATATTTGGTTAGATAATAGGATCAATAAGATCTGGTTGTTGATTAGGAACAATAGGATGTTGGATGATCATTCTTGTGCCATAAAGCATAAGCTTTCTGGAAGTTTTACGCCTCGTGCGCCACAGCGGGTGCCAAAAAATTGTTGGTGTTTCAATTTGCACCTCTGGAATGAGGATTAGGAACAAACAACTATGCACAATTAGACTGCTCTTCAAATTAGGAGAGGAAGCTCTCTCTTCACTGATTATGCTTTAAAAGAAATACTAAACTACTTCCAATATTTTTATTTCTCAGTTGAGAGCACAAGGTTATAAGACACTTTGCGTTGTAGTTGAAGTTTTCTCTAGTTTTGTAACTTCAAACTACAACTAAGCCTATTCTTATTACACTTCTAATAACTCAAGTAAATTCAGATCTTGAGAATTAGAAGTAAACAAAGAATGATTGATTTGACACAAAAGCTTAAATAAAATTGCTTCCAAAACACACCCGAAGACTTATTGTACTTATTAGATGTAATCTGAAATAAAGATTGTGAAAGCAAAACATAATACAAAGTACTGAAATATATTGAGATAGTAGATCAGAGCAAGATAGGCATGAGATTTCCTTCCTCAATTTTATAACAACAAATACACTTCTGGGACAGTAGATTATAGCAAGGAAGGCTTACAATATGTGATCAAACTAGATTACACTTGAAAAAAAAGTGAACAAAAACTGAATAACAAAGTTGCAGGAAAATAGGCTCAACAATTTGTTATCACAACAATGGTTAAAAATAAATGGGCAATTTTTCCCTTTTTTATACACAAACAAGAAGTAGGGAACCCTAAATATCCTTATTTTTAACAACTAGTCTTGCCAACACACAAGCTTTATTTCTAAGATTAAACAAAAGGTAACCTAACAAATAACTAACTGCTAACATTAGTTAACTGAAAAATCTCCAACTATACATTTGATATTTCCAAATAATAGATAAGCATGAATGAGAATAGCCAGTTCAACTTGGAAAAAGCATCAAGTTAACTACAGCCTTTACTTGAGTTATATTCCTAGAAATCTTTGCATGCTTCAACTGGTAGTTCACTCCTTGATAGCTTGGGAAATCATATCCTCTAAAAAGGTGTTAACTGCCTCTTCATCAAGAACACTGATACTATCTAGAATGATGTACTGTTTTTTTTTAAATCTCACCATCTGTGGTCAAACTTAACAATTCTTTCCTCTTTTCAGCTACTTCATCAAATCTTGTTGACATTGCGGCAACATGATTCATCTTGCAGGCAACAAGATCACCATTAAAACTGCCATGAACAAGGTTCTGAAACTTTGTTTGTACTTCATCGAGATCAAAGTAAGTGGCATCTTCATGTTGATATAGACAAGGGATCTATGACACAAATGTACTTACCAACTTGAGACTATTACCAACCTTCTGTCTATATCTAGCCAATTCTACAACTATTCCTTCGTAGGTTTTTACTTTGAAGAGGTGTTATTTTCTCTAAGAAAAAAAGATTCTTCTTGTGTTCTTTTGTAATGACTAAATCATAATTCGTCCTCAAGTCGGAAATGATGATCTCATCTCTTGGTTTCCTTTCCGCTATATTCTGCTCAAACTCCTAAATCCTTGAGCGAAGATCATGGGCATTATATCTCAATTGGTACATCTCTGCAAGTATAAATTTTCCCTTGGTAATAAATTCTTCTACCCAATCTCTCATATGTTTTCTATAGATAACCAATTGAATCAACTGATGTTGATCTACATGTGACTCCAGAATTTGTGGAAGCAACAATGTAGCCTATGAAGTACCATGAAGGAGATTGGAAACATATTGTTGCAGTTACTAAATTTCAGCCTTGAGGGTTGCCTTATCTTCTCCATCCTTGAGCACTTGTTCCTTCATATTATCTGCTACAACCTCGAAGGGATTCACATCAGTATGTCAGGTACTTCTTCCGATATTGGCCTTGACAACTTTGAAGTCATCAATTTCAACCTCATCAATATTCTTGTCCTTTAGAGGTGTGGCAAACTCAAGGACAATATTGCCTTCAGAATTCTTCTCCATAGGAACTTGCTTCTTAATTTTCTTCTCTGTTGTGTCTTGGTAGACACTATCAAGTTCTGCAAAGTTCAACTGATAATAAGACTTCCTCCTCTTCCTACCCAATAGGTTCTCAAGCCAAGACGAGGAGTCTCTACTAACTTCTCTGGGAGGATAAGTTCTAGCTTCAGCAACTCCTGATGGACCAATAGGTGTTGAGATGTTGCGAACTAGTGAATTGCCTTCTGAATCTATATGAATGATGCAGACCCAAGTTGGAGATCAACTACAAATGACAAATACAAGATGTTCAACCAAATTTTCAAAGCAAGTTCAAGAGAACTACTAAAATCTACGTGTTAGGTGTATTCCTTCTACTAGTACTGCCAAACAGGTTCAAGATACCTTTCACCCAACTTTCCCAAAAGACTTGTCAATTAAATAATGGATTTAGACCCCAATTAAGGACTTACACAACATACTTCAAATTCAAGTAAGACTCCTTTGGATCAATATAGACTTCCTATACATCCACCATGACAAAACTAAGAAAATAGGTCAATTTAACAAAGGAAGTACCCTTCAAAGTTATCCAATCACCTTGAAACCTTGGTTCAGAAAATTAAATGCCTCAAAGGGTAAACCCACAATAGTGGGTTACAATTTTTCGAACGAAGAAAAATTAGAAATTCTCATTAAAAAATTTAAAATGGTTTACCCCTTCTAATGAAGGGGGTTCGAATGAACCACCCCCCTTCTAATGAACCCCCCCTTCTAATGAACCCTCCCCCCTTCTAATGAACCACCCTCTCTTTTAATGAACCCTCTTTTGCACCATATAAGGGGGGTTCGAATGAACCCCCTTTTTCCACCTTCCCCTCCACCATTTCAAAATTTATGCATTTTTTTGACTATTGAAGCTTCGGAAGGAGGTGAAAATGGAGTCAAATTGATAAACCAAGTTGGATGATTGTAGTGATCGAAATGTGCTTTCCAACAACTATAAATTTAATATATTTTCTTTTTATTTTATATTTTATTTTTTAGTTTTACTGTACATAGGTTTTTCACCGAACCTCAAGTTCGATGAAAAATCATTGTGGAAAAATAGTAAATTTAAGGGAAAAAAATTTGAAAAATATATATCCTCTAGGTATTGATGTCCTCGTTCTAACAAAAAAAATAAAATTGAATTTCAATACATACCGAAAAAGTTATGCATGCCGAAGTGCATCTATGTCTAAATTGTAAATGTTTTGACTTTAAAACTTAATTAAAAAAAAATATTCAACAAAACATTATGAAACAAAATGAAACCAATAGATACCAGTGTTAGCAACCTAAATTAAAAAGAATCAAAATTTTATCCTTTGTAGAAAAAAAGTTATGCGTGTCGAAGTACACATCACTTTTAAAAAATGTTGTTTACTATTAAAAACTAGTTATCAAAGGAGACGCAAAAAAAAACAATTTAATTCCAATTTTTTTTTAAAAAATATATTTAAAATCTACAGACAAAATCTCACAAATCACTAGTTTACATCATTTTCAAATTCCTAATAGTTTACCTACTATAAGTGTCAGAAAGTGAAGTTTTCTCTGAAAATGTTGATTTCAATGTCAAGTTTGGCCAAAAAGTGTAACCCATTATTGTGGGATGACCCCAAAACCATAAAATCCACAATAGGTTTTCACTTGTATGGCCAAAAACTCTCCCAACTCAATAACCCTCCTTTTTTAATGCAAAAACAAGGGTTTTGTCAAAATATTCACTCCAAGGCTTGAACAAACAAATCAATGGTCCAAACACCTTCCATAGGGTCTGCCTAGTCATTTGACACACTCACAAACTCAACTCCATCAAAATTTCATTGAGAAGCACTTCAAAGCCATCACTTTTCAAGGAAAAAAATACAATTTCCAGCCCTAGGGCATCACACAATCACCACAAAAATGCTTTATTCTGATATAAAATGTATTAAGAAATCTAATCTAACATATTTCCTACCAATCCACCGAGTTACAGTATTAGGCAGTCGGTGGATTGGTCAAAAGTGCATTATTTTGCTTTCAAACCCTTAACAATGGAAAAAAATAGGGTATTCACTGTATTTTTGCACTTTCTCTCACAAAACATAAAGTTAGAACTTGAAACCAAGTGCAGATAAAATTAAACTCATAAAAATTCAACCTCTAAAGATTTCAATGCTTGATTGGGTCTGTACGGTCCGTACAACAACAAACAATTCTAGAAAATAGTGAAAAAACTCAGAAAATGCACCAAAAACGTGGTATTTTGAATTGTGTGAGTTTGTTACACCTCCAAAAACCTTGATTCAAGCTTGAGAAGGCCTCTTATAGCATTTACAAACAATAACCACCTTCAAACCAACCAACTTGCACCTAATTACCCTTTAAATGACTCTAATTTTGCAAATCAACACAAATCAACAAAATTGTCATTGACAATGTTTGCAACATTTTGCATTTTTGCAATTATTGAACTCAAAAGACCTTAAACACCTATAGAAACCTAACATATGATCATTTAGACATTATTTAAGCCTTTATTCATGATTCAAAGCACAACCATCAAAATTCCCTACCTTTACCCACTTTGGCAATTTTGACAATATTGACAAAATTTCATGTTTTTACAACTTTTTTGCAATTTTCTCATGGAACCAAGATGAAAAATACCTCAAATGACCTTTTGAACCTTTTAAACTCTTATCCTTTGACATCCAAGGTGTTGGTGCCCCTGCACCAACGAATAGGAGAAGGCTTTGGGAACGACGAAAGGACATGAGATGAAGATTGTACTTCAACTTGTGGTGTTAACTCAACTGGAACTTCTAATGCATCTACTGGTTGTTCCTACTAATTTCCAATGGGAAAATTCATCTTTTCCTTCAAATTCCTTAAAATTCTATTGTTCTTTGTACCTTCTGGAGGAACACTTATTGCTTTCATTTTGGGCTTTGGTCTAGAAGAAGGTAGAGATGACTAAACTATTGGCAGCTGTAGAACTGCAATAGCTACCTTCTATTTCTTCTTACTATTTAGGAAGATCCTATTTTTCTTGATAACTCGGCTTGTCCTTTCCTCAATTGAGGTGCTCTCTTTGGCGAACCAATCAACTTGTGAAAGTGGTCGTTGCTCAACCTAATTTTGGGCATACATGGGAAGTAGAACTTCCCCATCAACATCTGGCAAACCCTCCACATCTTCTGATAAGAAATCTGCCATCTTCCAAAGAGTAAGTCTGGAGTAGTGGCGCTTGCACACTTCAACTCATCTACACAATTAATCCAAAAACATTCAACTATAGGTAAATGTGCATGATTTTGACCAAGATGAGTTGCAAAGACACCACAAGGATCGTATGAACGTCTCTCCTTGAAAATATTGAGACCAAACCTTGACATTTCATCACTCATGAACTTAGCATTAGCTGTTGATCTACATCTATATATGCTCATCTAAAATGGGAAACTCAATGCAGGCTTGCGTTTGTTACGCAAAAATGTGTGCACTTTGTGTACTTGCCTTAGAAATTCCATGAACACAACCTCATACGTTGGATATCTAGGTAGGATGACTGGATCACCTAAGAAGCCATATACTCTTATGTAGGAGAATGTGGGAAATTGGATAAACCAATCAACCCACTCTGCCATTGCCAATCTGACATCTATTGAAATCTATATATGCAACTCACTATCAAGATCTCGTATGATATTCATCAGAAATAGATCATTCACCCACTTGTAATGTCGTTCAGATTTTGAAAACTCTAATTGTGGGTAATGATCATACACATGCTGAACACCTAGAGTTCTAATGATATTCGAACCTCTAAACATGCCTTGAAAGGCCATTAGATATACGAAGTAGGATATCATGTGGAATTCATGGGCCTTGAAGAACTTTGTCACCTAATGGTGGAGACTATCAATGATCAATGTTGGCCAGTCATAATGGTTTGTTCTATCAACAATTTGTGAAATAATGTAAAACATCCAAGGATGAAATTTATTGGCTTCTACTTGACTTATGACTTGGTTGAGCAAAGTAATCATGACTACAAATTCTTCCTTGAACTCATCGCGCCCAACATTCCTTCACAAAGTATTTTTCTTTTCTTTTAGTCAATTCTGAGCCATTCTTTTCTAGCACTTATCCTTTTGCGCATACCACAATCTTTCACATTCTCAATAGATATGATGAAGTTTTCAATGCATTGTGGTATTGCAAAACATTTCTCAATATCTTTTAGCTTGAGGCTTCAAATAATACATCCATCTATTGATATAATTTCTCATGAGGTTGGATTGTAATGCCTGACACAAGCAATTACAAATTCAAGACTTTGCATTGAGATGGGGATAAAAGCTACTGCAAGCAACTTGAAATGATCAAGATTCTTGACTACAATGTTTCCTACACCTTCCAAAGCATGCAAATCAACAACTGGAAAAAAAATGATGCAAGTCAGTTTCAAAGGTTCTCAAGAAATCATGGAGCAACACTGATTTGTTTCTGAATTTTGTTGGAGATTAGTGCATATCTGAAAACTTGAAGTTTGACTGTAAACATGCCTATGTTCAAAAAAGTTCTACATAAGAGCTAAAAATAGATCACAATTTTTTCTTCAAGAAAAGGTATATTTTTGGAAAAAAGCTAAGGTCTAGGTTTTGTAGACAATCATATTTTGAAGAGACCCAAATCGTCAAATTCTGAAAAATCTAAACTTTTCCCAAAAAAACAAGATCACGCAAGATTTCCTAAAAAGTAGGGCCCAAAAATCGAGGTTTGGGTTTTGTAGGCAATTTCGTTCTGAAGAGATCCTGATTGTCAAATTTTGAAAAATATGAGGATTTTCCCAAACATGCGTGATTTCCTCAAAAATAGGGATCAACATGCAAATTTTAAATTTTTCCAATTTTCAAGAGGAGTGAAAAACAAGTAGACCCATATCGATGAAACTTGAAAATTTTGACCACCTGTTCCTAAAACATGATGCTGTAGAAAAATAGACCATGCAAAAGCATGTCTCTGTGCTTCCCAATCTCAAATCCACGAAGAACACTGAAAAATTACTTTGTTTGGGCATCCAAATCTTGAGAAGAAGAAAATTTTATGTTTCTTCCTTTGAAAGCTAACTTGCAAATTATGAAGAATGAATGCTCAAAGCTTTCTTAAATATAGTTTGGAGATTAAAGAAAAAGTGTTTTCATGCAAAACCCTATTATTTTGGAGTTCGCATGCAAAAATATTTGACTTTGTTTGCATCAATCCAAAGAATTCCTAAAAAATAGGGTGGAAAAAAGCATACGCATGAGGATGTTTTAAAAAAAAAAATCAAAGTGGAGTTGACTTAGGTGCCTTCCTTGAAATAAGGTTCCCAACTTCTCGAAAGTTAGATTATTTTTTACAATTTTCAATTTTATTGCTCGTCTTTTCCTTCGTTGAAGCCTGCTTTTGATTTTGATGATCCGTCAATTGGCACTATCGATTGATAATCTCTGTTTGACCATGGCAATCTCATATTTGACCATTGCTGAAGTGATCCCCAACTTTGTTTCAACATTTGATGATATCTGATCGTGATTGCATGTCCCATAAACCGTTAACGAAGGCTAAATCAAAGAAAACAGAAACGAGGTGAAAAAATATTCTAAGTGTTGGCTGTAAAGGCATCCTCCTTGAAGAAAGGCACCCAACTCTTCCAAACTTAGAAATTTTTTTGAGATTTTTAACTTTTTGGGTTTGCGTGTCTCCAGAATCTAGTACCCCCTATTCGGGCATCATTTTTCGCAAACCTGAGAATAATTGAGATTTAAGGTCATTCAATCTGACATGCCTGATCAAATCTGAGATAAATGATACCCTCTGCCAGTCTCAAACATTGCATCTGACTGATTTTCCAAGATCCAAAACTGGGCTGCTGAAGACATTTTTGACAAATTTTGAATGATTGAAAAATATTCAAAGGCATGAGAAAAAAGGTGCCCTCCTTGAAATAAGGTGCCTGGATTTGTTAGAGATTGAATATTTTTCATGTTTTTCAAATTTTCTTTGATTTTCTCCATTTTGTGTGAAACACCTCTATTTGATCTATAATTCCCATCATCTAATAGGTCCTCTAAACTAGATGATGGATTCATTGAAGAGCTTGAATATATTTGAGATGGTTTCTAACTTTTCCCAACCCTAAAATTGCTTTTGACTAGATCTGAATTAGGCTGACATGTCAAATTGCACATTTTTTGAAAAATGTGAAATTTTCTAGGGCATGAAATTGTAGGTGCCTCCCTTGAAAAAAGGTGCCTAGACATCCCAGATAGTTTATTTTTTGAGATTTTTAATCTTCATTGTTTTTTGTTCACCATCTTCATTGACTACGTTGATTGTCATTGTTGGCTGTGTTGACCATCAACGTTGACTGTGTTGACCATCATTGGAAGCTAAAAATTGGCTAAGGCATTGAAAACTAGATGCCTCCCTTGAAATAAGGCACCTTTCTTTTCCAATGTTAGAATATTTTTTGCAAATTTCACTATTTTTAGATTTCCCTCCTCTGTTTATCGTTTCTCGTGCATCTTTCATTGTAGATTGATCTGTGCAACATTTGAGACCTCGTAACTAACACTTGGCAGTTGACCTTCCTCCATTGATGACCTTAGAGGTCCTGCTTTATCTTCTGAAAAAGAAAAATAGATCCATCAGGGAAATACTGACCTTTTGACAATTCTTACAGGACTAGCCTGATCAAGATGTATTTTCAACCAAACAAAATTAGTTTGAGCCCTCCATGGAAAGATTCTATTTTTAGAAAATTTTGCCAGCATCCGTTTGAAAACAAACCCAGAAAACCCTAAGTCACGTCTATTTTTAGAATTTTCTAAAGATAGATTTATTTTTTTTTAAATTGACTTTCGATGACAATTTTACAAGACTTTGACCATTTTACCAAAATGCCTTAATGAAGCAAAATTTTTAATTTTAGGCATTTCATGTATAACTTGCAATGCTTTTTTAAGGAAAAATTAGTCATCCTACTAAAAATATTGTAATAGGTGAGCTCTATCTAGGTTTGCTCCTTGAACAAATTTTTAATGCAACAACTCATTATAAGTATGTGCTTTATACCCAACAAATTTATAGGATACATGCAATTGATATTAATACAAGATGTATGTGTATGAAAGAAATAAAAAATAAAACATATTGCAACTACATGATTCCCTTTTAAATAGTGAGGATATGATTAGTTTATTTATGCTCTTGAAAAAATTATGACACAAGATATAGGTGAAGCTAAGTTTACTTTTCCATTAATTACAAAATTTTATAAGGCTATTTGTAAGGGTATGAATCTTCCTTAAGCACCTAATCAGGTGTCTAAGTGAAAAACAAAGAATAGTAAATTTCTTATTAGTTTAAGGAGTCATTATTTCCATCCATAGACATATGAGAACAATATCATTTTACTTGAGTTAGAGATTTTTCTATTATAATCAAATCTCATAAACCTATTTACTTTATAGGAATAGATAGTCACAATGGGCTCAACTTTGTACAACATTGTATCATTTTTTATTATTAAAAAAATGTTAGAAATTGCATGCATGCAAATTTCATGATTAAAATTATATTGAAGTGTATATTTGCATCAACTTGGTAGCCGTGATTGAATTTATAGGGACCATAATTTCTCTAGTTGATGAACATGCACTTATAATGAGAGGGGGGCGGGGGGTGAATCAATATAAGACTATCTTTTACTTTTTCAAATTAATAACCATAATAATTTCAAATACACAACATCAAAAAATAAGAACACAAGATTTACGTGGAAACCCTTTCAGTTGAAAACCACAAAATAAGTATTGCTTGGATCTATTGTCCAAATCCAATCACAAATATAATTCTTTTTCACAAAAATTTCGTCGACACCAACCCATTTGAGACACAAATCCCCACAACTAAGCACCAACTTAGTAAGAGATACCAATCTCTTCAATTTATAGGCAAAAAACTCTAACTAAACAATATATTTACCTTCTTGATAATTCTCCTTCAAAAATATTCCTTTGAATGTTCTTTTTATTCTTTTTACAAAAAAATTGTTGGGGTATATAAGATATATCTTTTATTATCCACACACTTTCTTCCACTCCTCTTCTTATTAATCTTCACATCTCTCACATCTAAACACTTCATATTTTTATTCCACTTTCCATAATTTTTTTATATCCTTATGCCTCTATGAAGAGATCTCTTTGAATATAGATAACCCTTTGAAAATACATCACCTTTTATTAAGGAATGACCACTATTTTTAAAACTAATTTCTACCTATTTAATCGTTGGCTATTCATGCACTTAATCATTTCCTTTTCAAAAATATACTCGTTGCTCTTGGATAGTATGTTAGGGATTGGAGGCAATAACTTATCAATTAAAATGCAGAAAAAATGTGAAAACACAATAGATATATATAACCCAGAAAAATGGACAACAAGAAGACAATACAAAGATTTAATGTGGTTCACCCAAATCTGGGCTATGTCCACCAATGGAGGGTCCGGTATATATTAAAATACCAGAAAAAACCTTTGCAAAGACATGTAGAAATATCTGCAACCTACAAAAATGTTTTTCATCACATTTTCAATTACTATTTGTACACAACCTTTGTTATGAGTACCCACGACACTTCCTTTGTTTTTCCAACCACTGCTCTATGATTTTCTGCTAACTTTTTTCATGACCTACTGCCCTCAAAACTCTAATTTGAGTAGTGAAATATGTTCCCACGCATATCCCATTAATTATAAATGAAGTGTGGCCATTGGTTTTGACTCATGCACCCACTAAAACATTTTCTTTGGACGGTTACCAATAACTATTTGTAGCTATCTTTTAAATAAATATTGTAACCGATCATTTCCAACATTTAATATTTGTTTGTAACTATTATTTTAAATACAAGTGCAACAAAATTTTTATTACGTGTATCAAATTAGTTAATAAGATAATGATGAAGATTTTATCCGAGTCTGATTGGTCTCCATAACACAACAATCTCCCACTTGGAGACATATCAGACTCCACTCCATACCATCTCCCACTTGGAGATTGATCATAACACTACTGCCCCTACAACTCCACTAGAAATAAGCACCTTGGACCATGTTGTTTTGTTTTGTTTAAATTTAACCTTGAAGGCCAACTTAAGCTGAAGATGAGCTTAGCTTCTCCCTTGACACTGCCTTCGTAAACATATTTGTTGGATTAGCATCTGTGTATATCTTTTCTAGCTTTACTTGTCCATCCTCCAACACTGACCAAATGAAATGATATCTTAGCTGTATGTGTTTGGTTTTAGAGTGCAAGGAAAAATTCTTTGGTAAAATGTATCACTCTAGCTGTCTGTAAACAAGTAACTTTCAGCTTGTTGTTTTTTCAACTCTTCCATAAAAAATTGTAGCCATATCATCTCCTTTGCTACCTCTGTGGAAGCAACATACTTTGCCTCTGTGGTGGATAAAGCAACCACCTTTTGCAACCAAGAAATACAACTCACTGTTGTCCCACCAACTGCAAATACATAACTTGTGGTACTCCGCCTAGTATCAATATCTCCTACCAAATTTGCATCGACATAGTCTTTTAAATCAATATTAGAGCCCCCAAAACATAAATATTTATTGGATGTACCTCTCAAATACCTGAGAATCCATTTTACCACATTCCAATGCTCAACTCCGAGATTACTCATATACCTATTAACAACTCCTACTGTATGTGCAATATCTGGTCTCATGCATACCATGTCATACAGTAAACTACCTAGAACTAGAGCATATGGTACCTTGGACATTTTTCCTTTCTCCTCTTGTGTCTTTGGACACATATCCTCAATCAATTTGATATGGATAGGAAAAGGTGTACAAACAACTTTTGCATTCTCCATATGAAATCTCTGCAACACCTTATCAATATAATCAACCTGAGATAAAAATAATTTTTTATTTTTCCTATCTCTAGTAATCTTCATACCAAGGATTTGTTTTGTTGCCCCCAAATCCTTCATAGAAAATGAATTTTCTAATTTTTTTTTAACTCCCTTATGTGATCCATGTTAGACCTCGCTACAAGCATATCATCAACATATAAACATAAAATAATATATCTATCATCATCTAACATGATCTTAAAATAAACAAAAGGGTTTGAATTACACCAACTTTAGTCATGCTCAGCCATAAAACTATCGAATTTAATATACCATTGTTGAGGTGCTAGCTTCAAGCCATATAATTTTTTCTTCAATCTGCACACAAGTTTCTCCTTACCCTTGACCTCAAATCCTTATGGATGTTCCATATATATTTCCTCTTCCAAATCACCATGGAGAAAGGTTGTTTTAACATCAAGCTAGATTCTAAAGGAAAATCTTCAGTGTTCACAACACTTAAAATAGTACAAATAGAAGCCATTTTAACAACTGGTGAAAAGATTTCATCAAAATCAATGCCCTTTTTCTATGCAAATCCCTTTACAACTAACCCGACTTTAAATATTTTCTTACCTCCATCTTCCTCTTTCAACCTATAAACCCATTTATTTGGTAAAACCTTTTTACCTACAGTCAACTTACATAAGTCCCAAGTCTGATTTTTTAGCAAGGAGTCCATTTCTTCTTCCATTCCATACTCCCATTGAAACTTGGCATCCACCTGAATAGCTTCATCATAACTTTCCAATTCACCAACATCGGTTAATAAAATAGAATACAAATAGGGATAAAATATTTTCAAAGGTCTACTTATCCTTGAAGATCATCTAACATTCACTTGAGTTTGTGGTATTTGTTGTTGTTGTTGTTGCGAAGTATGAGGAACTACTGGAACATCATTGTTCATAGTATCATCCAACACTACATAATCATTTTATTTCTTCTCATGCTGTTGCAACTAATCTTTGTACAACACCTTCTCATTGAATATGACATCCCCGTTTCTTACAATTTTTTGATTTTCAAAATTCCAAATCCTATAACCAAATTCATCAATTCCATATCCAAAAAATATACACTTTTTGATTTAACTTCTAGCTTGGTTCTATTTTTAGAATCTACATGTGCAAATGCTTCGCAACTAAAGGTGTTAAGAAAAGAATGACTGACCTTCTTACTTGTCCATGCTTCCTTTGGAATAACACAACCCAAAGGATTAGTAGGACCTCTATTAATTAAATAAACAACAGTGTTTATAGCCTCTTCCCACATGTTTAAAGGCAGCCCAACATGCAATCTCATAGTCTGTGCATGCTCCATTATTGTCTTATTCATGCACTCAACCACTCCATTTTCGTGTGGAGTCCTTGGAACCATTTTTTTCCTATGAATTCCATTAGAGGAACAATAATCTTGAAACTCTTTGCTGCAATACTCACCACCATTATCAAACTTGAGACATTTTAACTTTTTACTCGTCTCATTTTCAACCAAGTTTCTCCATTTTTTAAAAGTTTAAAATACATCAAATTTTTGCCTAAAGAAATAAATCCATACCTTCCTAGTTGTGTCATCAATAAAAGTAACATAATACCGAGAGCCATTGAGAGAAGATACCTGAGATGGTCCCCATACATTTGTATGCACAAGCTCCAATTTCTCATCTTTCTTTTGTTTCCCATCCTTGAAAAAACTCTTCTATACACACAACTTTCACAAAAATCCATATTAACACATTTAAGACTTGGTAAAACATTCTTTGAATGAAGTACTTTCATACCTTTTGCACTCATATGCCCAAGTATATTATGCCACATTGCTAATTCAAAACCCACAACAACTGTCTGATTTTTTTCTTGTTGAACTGCAACTATTTTTAAACATTGACTTTTCTCTGCAACAACTAAAGTAGAAGGAATAGTATGACCTATATAAAGATATAAGGTGGCTACTTTCACACCTTTTGCTACCACTAAGGAACTTTTTGTAACCTTCCAGTTTTTATCACTAAATGTAACAACACAACCTTCATCATCTAGTTGCTTTGCTGAAATTAAATTTCTGCTTAACTTTGGAACATGCGTTACCTCTTGTAGTAGCCAATGATTCCTATTTTGCAACTTAATCTTGATTCTTCCCTTTCCAAAAATTTGACAAGGTTAGTTATCTCCCAAATAAACCATCCCAAAATCCCTTTGGACATAATCAAGAAAACAACTTCTATGGGGTGTAGCATGAAATGAAGCCCCTGAATCTAACACCCAATAATCATCAACATTATCAAGGGAAAAATTCAAATCATCCTCATAAAATTTATTACTTACCACATTTGCCTCTTAATTTCCTTCCTTTTTTTCTCCTTCTTGAATTTTTTGAGACCAATAATCTTTCTTTAAATGACCCAGCTTACGATAGTACCAACAATCCTTCTTGTCTCTAGATTGGGACCTCTTGTCCTTCGCTTTTCCTCATGAGTTCCCATAACCTCCATAATTCTTTCCTCTCCTTTTTTTTTCCCCCTACTTTATGCATTCAAAACACTACCTAATGTGGATGTACCACCTAAGATTTTCCTACAAATTTCCTTGCTCAAAATAACACCAAAAACATCATCAAATTTCAGTCTATTTGAACCAAAAACAAAATTACTAACTGCCATTACCAAGTTATTCTAGCTTTTAGGAAAAGAATGCAAAATTACTAACCGCCATTATCAAAGTTTACATTTACAAAAGTTAATTGACTGGTAACCATATTAAAATCATTTAAATCATCAACAACTAACCCAACTTCTACCATTTTCATATTGAATAAATTCTTCATAAGAAATATCTTATTCGAAGAGGAAGATTTTTCATATAACTTCACTAGGGTCTGCATCAAATTGGCCATTGTCTTTGTTGTTGAAATATTAAGCGCCATTGACTATGCCAGGCATAAATGAATATTGCCAAGTGCCTTTCTATCTAGAATATCCCAATCCTCATTAGACATAGCTGATAGTTTCTTGGCTTTCTCTTCCAATGGCTGCCATAAATCCTTCTAATAAATATAGTCTTCCATCTGCATCTTCCATAACTGATAGTTATGCCCATTAATTTTTTCTATCTTCAACTTACCTTCATTTGCCATTACTCCCACTCAACCATGATACCTTCCTATAGAGGATAACTAAACACAACCTTGCTCTGAAACCACTTGTTAGGGATTGGAGGCAATAACTTATCAATTAAAATGCATAAAATTTTGAAACCACAATAGATATATATAACCCAAAAAAATGGACAACAAAAAAACACCAAGATTTAACATGGTTCAGCCAAATCTAGGCTACATCCACCAACAGAGGGTCCAATGTGTATTAAAATACCAATAAAACATTTACAAAGACATGCAACAATATCTGCAACCTGCAACAATGTTTTTCATCACGTTTTTCAACTACTATTTTTACATAGCCTTTGCTACGAGTACTAACGACACTTCCTACATTTTTCTAGCCATTGCTCTGCGATTTTTTGCTAACATTTTTCATGACTTGCTGCCCTCAAAACTCTAATCCGAGTATTGGAATATGTTCCCACACATGTCCCATTAATTAAAAATGAAGCATGACCATTGGTTTTGACTCATGCAGCCAATAAAACATTTTCTTTGAGTGGTTACTAATAACTATTTGTAGTTGTCTTTTAAATAAATATTGTAACTAATCATTTCCAACATTTAATAATTGTTTGTAACTGTTATTTTAAATACAAGCTCAACAATTTAGTTAATAAGATAATGATGAATATTTTATCCGAGTCTAATTGGTCTTTATAACACAACATAGTAAACATTATACTTTATATTAATTGTTTCCCATAATAATATTCATTGCTTTATTGAGTCACTTCTCAAGAAAGTATGAATCGTTGCTCTTATAATCTTCTATTTCTTTTGTAACTTGGGTGATTTAAATTTTAAACACAAGTTTCATTGTCATATTCCAAAGGGGGTTGACCTATAAATAATGTCCATTGATTTAAAATTAATTTTGATACTGGGTGCCAGTTAAGGGAAGTTGGCCAACAATAAATATTATGTTTGTCTTGTGTATCTTTTGGTCTTTGGATTGCATTCTTTATTCTGAGTTTATTTGGACATGATTAGTGGCTTTTATCCTTCATATGATTTGATCCATATGCCTTTGACATTAATGAAAATTTGTTCCTATGCCTTTGACACCAATGATAATATTACCAACAATCTCCCCCTTTTTCATTGATGGCAAACCTACAAAGAAATAATTTGTGAATATATAATGATACCCCTTTCTCCAATGCATGCTCCCCCTCTCTCTACTTCTCCCCCTTTTAAATCAATGGAAAATGAATCAAATGAGTTGTAAGATAGTGCAATGATGAGTCCCCCCTAAGAAATGCATCTCCTTGGTGACTAGATGAAAAAGACATCACCCATGACTTTTGTTTGAGATACTCGAAAGTCTCTTTTGGAAGAGGCTTTGTAAAGATTCTTGCAATATGTTATTGTGGATTTAAATAATCCTTAAGCTCCCTCTAGGTATATTTTGTTTGGTTTTGCATTGGTCTCGTCCTGCGCATTATATGTTTGCAATTCTCTGGGCTCCCTTTTGGTGACGCCTTCGTCTACTTGCGCCATGTGTTAGTAGTGCACACTTTTGAGAGCTCTCTCCCCTTTGCTTCATCTTTGAGCTCCATCTGGTTGCCATGTTGCATCTTCCATAGGTACCTTTTTGACGAACCCTATAGTCAAAGCTTTGAGCGATGACTGCACCATGTGTCATCTCTGCGGGGACTGTAGCCGCAAGGGAAGGATAAATGAATGAGAAGCTCTGTCTCTATGCCATGTGTCCTAACTGACTCCTTGGGTGGTTTAACACTTGTCTTCAGGAGATTTTTTTCACTTCCACTCTTGGACCACATCCATCATTTTTAGGAGAGCGTGCTTTGTTCAAGGCAACAAAATGTCATTTCAGTTGGGGAGAATCATTGTGAGGAGCAACACGACCCATGCCTAGGAATCTTCTTTGTTATCCAACATTCAGATGGTGCAAAAAATCTATATATGTGGCTTGGTCTCTTTGAAATATGGTTGGAAAATACACAGAAAAAGCACTAAAAAGACTCTCGGCCTTTGAATTATTTTTAATTTTTGTATTAAGATTTCTAGATTGTGCCAATCTATTCAGCCTCTCTATTTCTTAGTTATTTGATAAAAAATTATACTATGCTATTTTGATGCAATGAGTAGTTTATCTATAAAGCTTCTATAATTTCAATATAATTTTGTTGTTCAGATCATGTTTTGTACTCTTAATGTTTAGTGAATGCATATGAAATTTGTATTATGATATTTGATTAACTTCTTTAGAATTTCATCTCTACTTTATGTTATTTTCGAGCATCCAAATTGTTGAATGGGCCCTCAAATCTCACCCAAATGGAAGATTTCTTGTGCCCATTTACTTGGAATATTGGTGTATCACTTTAGCATTAGATTTTATTTTCATATATCTATTTCCTTTTCCCTTTTCACTCCCCAATTTATGAAGAGCTAGCTTCTTTAAAATCTGGAGGTTATTTAGTTTAGTGCAATTGGTCCCCCCATTAATCGAGTTTCCCATAAGGCTATGTGCCTAGAAATTTTAGGCATCAATAGTTATTTTTCTGGCACGTCCAATGGGACCTTGTTTGAATGTATCTAAGTTTAGAGTGGGTGTATGAGCCATAGACCTGTTACTAGATCCCAAACAACGAATAATCCTAACCTACTAGTGCCACCCCTAGTAACAGTACAAGCAAGAGCCCATCTAATGAATGTCTCGACCCTTCTAGAGGTCTCGTTACCAATGGATAATATAAATTATGTAGCATGGGATGCTAGAAGCCCTCTCATAGCACCGGTAGCACCAATTGTGTCGGATCCTATCCCAATGTTTGCTTTAAAAGCTTTACCAAAATTTACCGGGGAAGGCTAAAAAACACCATCTGACCATCTGCAGGATGTGGCAGATGTGTGCTTGGTGCATGGTGTCACTGATCAAAATGTAGCACTACGGTTGCTTGCAACCTCTTTCAAAGGAAGGAACTAGATTGGTACCACAATCTGGAAGCTGATACTATTGGCACCTAGGATCAGCTCGGAGATTCTTTTTATGAGCGGTTTTCAAACAATGGAGATCAATCCTCATTATTCCAATAGCCGGTGACCATTAAGTAGACCCCTCAAGAGGCCATGACCAACTTCAATGCTAGGTTTCACACAACTTGGCAAAGGATCCAGACTGCTATTCACCCGCTAGCTAATTTGGCGTTCATGTTCTATCTAAATAACTCAATGCTAGACATTTCAGTGATGATTCAGTCCCTTGGTGGGAACACCTTTTTGGATGTGTATAACATTACTATTAAGGTAGAGAATAATTTGATCGATGCCAAAAAGTTACCGCCTCATCCCACTATGCCTGTATTCATAGAATTGTCAACTCCCGCCCAGGAGATAGCTTCTACTACTTCATCTGCTCTTCCCCAATCTTTGTACACATATCCGAGTGTGCCATAAAATGTTGCTTCTACATCTAACCCTTTAGCAACTGAGGTGAGTGACATCAAGGATTTTTTGTCGACCTTCTCAAATGAAATAATTAGTATCAAGTGGCAACAGTCTACACCTGTGAAGCTAGCTTTCCAAAATTACCAAGGCGGAAGACCTTCCTACTAGCAGAACTAGTTCCAAGGAGGTACGCGCATGAATTCACAAAATCAATCATTGACATCGCTCCCATGTTTGGTCTTTTCTTATCCCAGGAGTTCACTGCCAAAATAGGTGGGTATATTTATTTAGATTGGTAACACATAATTATTAGGACCAAGCATGGAGCTAAGATGAAGATATTGTCTGAACCTTTGCAATTGAAACATATAGAAAATGAGGCCATGATAAATTTTGAGGCTACCCATATCTCTATCACTAAGGATGAGATGTATTGTACTAAGTTACTTGAGGATGAGAAGGTGACCGGAGACTAGACTGATGAGGAAGAGGTCCTCTTGAGTGAATTTATGGAAACTAGTCCTTTTGGAAATTATCATGACACCAGATTAGGAACTTATATGATCTATGATGAGGATCAAGTGATTCTGAAAGGTGATGAAGGAACCCAAGGGTGGTCACACCTCAAAGCTGTGGACATTGCATTTCGTTGGAGCAAGATGCAAAGTTGGTGCAGGAGTTGGGATATGTTTGACATCCCCATCCAATGAAAAGACAATCAGATCTTTTCACTTTCAATTTTTCTGTTCAAACAATGAAGTTGAATATGAAGGCCTCGTGTAAGGTCTAAGTATTGTGGAGCGGATGGGTGTTAAATAGATAATGGTGTTTAGAGACTCTGAGCTAATAGTCAATCAAGTCTGAGGTGTCTCCACATCCAAGAATGCCTGCATGTGATCTTATAGACATAGGGTCTAGGACCTAATTGAAAATTTTGAAGCCTTTAATATCCATATGGTGACGAGAGAGCAGAATGCAGCTACAGATCGCATGGCAACAATAGGATCTCAATTTGACCATGTTTTTGATTTAATTGAGAACATACACTCTATGTGAGTGATTGTATGACCTACAATCCAAGACAATGACCAAAATTGGAAAGTGTTCACAAGTGACGATCAAATTGCCTCATTCATTTAGTACTCAGGAGAGTTTTCCAATCAGCTCCAACCAAAAATTGTAGAAGCTTATGAAGGGAAAATTATTTAGCTAAAATCCAACAAGCTTCTAAAAGGATTGGTTACTCTCAAAAATCTATTTGATTGTGATGATGCAAGAAATGAAAAGAGGAAGTTTGTAGCAAACAAGGGTGACTATGCAAATCTCTAGGTCGGAGAAGGATGAAGCTTAACGTCGAAAAATATGTTCCACAACATGATAAAGACAGCCTCATTCATTTTTGTGAAAAATATAAAGGAATAGTGGCTTGGTCATATGATGACCTCAAGGGATATGATCTTGAAGTCATCCAACATACCATAGAACTGATAGAAGGGGAAAAAACTGTCTTCCAGAAGCAAAGGCCAGTAAACCCAAAGATTGAGTCACTAATGACACAAGAGTTGAGGAAGCTAATCAATTCTCGGATCGTCTTCTCAATCAAGCATAGTACATGGGTGTCCAACTTGGTTCTAGTCCAAAAGAAAAATGGGGAGATCTTCCTCTGTGTTGATTTTTAGGATCTGAATAGGGAATCCCTAAAGGACCACTACTCATTGCCTTCCTTGGAATCAATCTTGCAAACAGTGGCTGGCTCGAAAATGTTTTCTTCATTGGAAAAATTCTCTGGTTACAACCAAATCTGGGTCAAAGAGGAGGACCAACACAAAATGACGTTCACTACTAAGTGGGGAATGTTTTCCTATGCAAAAATTCCCTTCAACCTCTCAAATGCGGGAGCCACCTTTCAGCGGGTGATGGATATTTCCTTTAGAGAATTGATGAATAAGATCATCCTGATCTACTTGGATGATCTAACTATATTCTCTAGGTTGAAAGATGATCATTTTGATCATCTTGAAATGGTTTTCAAAAAATGCCAGGAGTTCAAGGTATCCCTGAACCCGAAAAAATGTGTTTTCAGAGTACCCTAAGGAAAATTACTGGGACATGAAGTATCCAAAGATGGAGTTGCTATTGATCCAGATTGGGTGAAGGAAATCAAAGAACTCCCCTACCAGTAAACAAAAAGGGAGTTCAGTCCTTCCTAGGGAAGGTAAATTTCATAAGTAAATTCATTTCAGAGTTTGCAAGTCTAATTAGACCCATCACCCTGATGCTCAAGAAGGATCAGTTATTTAAATGGAAAAAAGAGGCAAGAGAAGCCTTTGAGAAGGTCCAAGAGGATATTTCTTCAGCTCCTATGTTGGGTATGTGCAGGATCATGATGGGCCAAAAAGTGGCAATATTATGGGTATTTGTAGGGTATGTGGCTGACAACATTTTTTTAATCCAAAATTGATGAAACGAAAAGGGTTTTTAGAGGAGATTCTCAACTTTCCACCAATATACATTATGCTTTAATTTGAATTTAATAAATAATTATTATTTATTTTCTATTAGAATTAGGACTAAAGTCCTGATCGATAGGTTGATTGAAAAACATCTATAACTTTCAAATGATATCACATTTTTTGAATCTGAAACATGCGTCACATTCTATTCTTCACATACTATAGGATTAAAAAAAGAAAAATTAAATTTCATGAAGTCTTGACCAAGTTAAGATGGTCAGACATACGATTTTTTATATTTTTAAAAAGTTGTAATAAAAAATTCATAATTAATTATTTACTTGGAAAAAATTACAAAAAAATATGCATCACATCGGACATGAGTCCTCTACTTATATATAAAATATTATAAAAAAATATTATCATTTTATTATGGTTAGGGTGGTCAGAGGACACCTACTTATTTTTTCATTGAAATTTAAGTACTCTTGCATTGAAATTTCAAATTTTCACCAAATAGATTTTATTTATTTTTAAATAAACCTAGTAGTTTAGAAACTACATTCAATTTTCTATAGATTCTATTCTTACATATTTTTGAAATAATATAGATAACTTATTCAAATTTCTACGTCAAGTTGCGTAACACTAATTTTTCTAATTTTTTTGCCACTTAAGGGCATGTTTTTTCCATGATGATCTTGCACATACCCTGCTGGTGAATCCAAACTTATCAAAGGACTTTATAATGTATGTGTTCAGTAGTGAGTCTAGTTTTTCTACTGTTTTAACTCAAAAAGATGATGAAGGGAAGGGAGAACATTCGATAAATTTCCACTCTCAAACTTTAAAGGACTATGAGATGAAGTATAATTTTATCATCGAGGCAGGTGTTAACCATTTTCAAGGGGCTTAAAAGGTTCCAACACCTCATATATTGCAGTAAGGTGGTCGTATACATAGCACATTCCAATGTGCATGAGTACATTATGGAAGGAGAGATCACCAAAAAGAGGGCCAACTAGATAACCAAGATCCTTGAGTATGACATCGAGGTCAAGCCCACAAAGACCATGTGAGGAAGAGGATTATGTGAATATTTGGTGTGAGATAATGAAGTGGATTATGAGGAGGAACAACCTGAGCTAGTTCTGCTAAATGAATCTGAGTCTGAAGGTTGTTGGTTGGCAGAAAGAATGAGGTTTATGCAGATTGGGAAATATCCAGCGGGGCTCCCTTCTCAAAAGAAAAGGTTTTATAGATTACAGAACAACGGGTATGTGCTCATTGAAGGGGTTCTCTTCAAAATAAATTTCAATGGTGTTCTTCTACAGTGCATAACTCAAGAGCAGTCACAAAAAATTATGGACATATTCCATAGTAGTCTTGTGGGTGGACGTTTCTCTGCTAAGACTACCGCCATTAAGATTGTGTGTGGGATATTTCTGGCCTAAACTGTTCAGTGATTTGAACACTCTCTTATCAAATCCTACAAAGAATGCCAATTCTTTGTAGGAAGGAGGAAGAACTCAACTATGCCTATGAAACTGATAGTGGTTGAAGAGCCCTTTGCATAATGGGGTCTTGATTTCATTGGGATGATTAATCCCACCTCTAGTGTTGGGCATAAATGGATCCTTACAACCATGGATTATTTCACCAGATGGGCCAAGGCCATGCCTTTGAAGAATGCAACCGAGGTAGAGATAGTAAACTTCCTGGAAGAGCTTGTAACAAGGTTCGACTTGCCCAAGACCATCATCTTCAACAATGTAAAATCCTTCATAGGTTCGAAGGTATGTCAATTTGCACTTAGGCATGGAATTTTCCTAAAGACATCCTCAATTTATTACCCATAGGGAAATGGTCTGCCCAAGTTGACTAACAAGAATTTAGTCTAACTTATCAAAAGAATAGGATTGGAACACCAAAGAGAGTGGCATAGAAATCTCAAAGCAACACTCTGGGCAAACCACATAACTCCCAAACAAGTATTAAATAATTCACCATATGAGCTAGTATACGGGAAGGAAGCACTATTGCCTGTCTCCCTAGAAATTCCAACACTACAATTGCTTAAATCTATGGAAGTAGAGCGAAATGGAGCCATGGAGGTTTGGTTATCTAAATTGCTAGAGGTGTAAGAGAAAAGGGAAAATGCGCTAACAGTCATGTGCAACTGACAACAAGTGGTTAAGAAATGGTTTGATAAGAAAACCTCTAACCAAGGTCTTAAATGTGGAGATTTGGTGCTGAAATACAATGAGAGAGCCGCAAAGCCTGACCAGCATAAGAAATTTGATAGTTTATGGGAGGGTCCTTATCGCATCATTCAATGCAAACAACATAATGCATTTGAATTGGAAAACATGGAAAAAGAAGCACCAAGAATTCCTGTAAATAGAATTCACCTTAAACTTTTCAATTAGCTTTATTAACCATTTAACCATGTAAATATGTAATTATTTTTGTGTGTTTTGTTAGACCGAGTCTTTATCTAAGTAGAACCCTTTAAAGCCAAAGGCAGCCAAATCAAAAGAGACAAGAGCTAGACAAAAGAGCAGTATATATATTCTTGTATGGTAATATTTACTTTGAGATATTACAATGCAAAATGTCTCTTAGGCTAACCATATATATATTCATTGTATGGTAATATTTATTTTGAAATATTACAATACAAAATGGCTCTTAGGACAAGCATTTTGAGAATATAAATAGAGAAAAGGAGAAGAGAGAAGATTTCATTTATTCAGAATTTGAAGAGCAAGAGGAGTGATGACAGGAGCAGGCGGAGGAGGATACATCACATCTCTAAAATTAGTGTACCACTCCACATCGTAGAAAAATATACATTGGAGCACCTCAATAGGAAGTGGCAGGCACGAGATGCTCTTTGACAGTGTTCCCCAATGGTCATAGCATGAAATCCGTTTAGGAAAGGCACCCAAGGCACCACCATGTCCTCTTCAATGAGCCGACAGAGATCGTGTGTAGTTAGAATACCAAGGCCATGCACTATAGTTGCCACAATCTCCCCAAGGCCTCTGAGATAGCGCTTGGAAAGATTTCCCTAGTAAGCCTTAATATCATCAGTTTTGGTACCTAAATATCCAGCAGAGAGGAAACATAGTGGGAAAAAATATTAGTATTCACTCGATATTTGTCATATTCTACAAAGTCTTTTCCCAACACTCAATTGCAATTATGGATAAGGTGTGCTTATTCTTCATCATACATATCAAACACCTATTTGAAAATTCTCCTAAGAAAGCTACCTGAGCTCTATTACTGGTCAACCTAATGGGAGTATCCATTATCTCTACCAATAAACCTAATTACCAAGTATGAATTTTGTTGTTATCCTCAGGTCTATTTATAGAGGTAGTTGGAAGTACAATGCATGCGATAAGCATGATGCTGATCAACGTGAAAACTCAAAAATCCCACCAAGTTTTGCTTGCCACGTACGAAGTAAGATGGGGTAATGAATCAACTAAAATTTGTAGTGTATGCAAGTGGTTATCCACACGGTCAAGTTCCAAGTGTCTAGTTGTGGAAGCAATTCAGTCTGCAAGGATCAAATCAAAATCTTTTTGTGTAATCATTATGCCTTTTTCTTAATCATTCTCATAAAGTTATTAAGTGTAAAAGCATGCGAAAGGATTCGTACACCTTTAATTTTTGGCTCAAATTCCCAAGGGGTGGTTCCATAGGACATGATGGCTAATCGTCATTATGAATTAATGTCTTTTCCAAAGGGTAGGAATTCATTTCGCATGAATGAATGAGTTGGTGATACAGGCAAAATTTATTACTAAAAGAATCTATTATTTCCAACTCCGGTTTTAGAAAGGTAATGTTGCAAGAAAAAGAAGAGCGTTGCGAAGAAGGTTGAATATTTAGTTCGTTGAGAAAGAATCCAAGTGTGATTTGCAGAGGGAGGTTAAGAATTTGTAAAAAAAATCATAGAGTTCTAAGATGGCACATAATCCTGAAATGGTACAAAATCCTAAAACGGCAGCACAAGCAAAAATGGTTAGAAGATTATTGGATGCCATCATGGTGGCACCAATGGCCCATGTTTTTAGTGATATCTCTCATGCCTCGCTAAGGATGCTAGAAAAGCTGATGTAGTCTCACACAAAGGTTGTACAAAAGATTTCTCATAGAAACAAAGTCCAGAGAGTAGAAGATTGGGATAATGTCTATGACCCTGAGCTCAAAACCAATCCTAAGACTCTTAGGGAAGCAACCTATGAAAGAATGAAACAATTTGAGACTAATAAAAAAGACTCTTTGGGGTACAAGTTGTGGTTATGTTGTCTTCCATAGTATATGGTTCCCTTAGTGCATCATTGCCTAGAGCTGGTTCACAAATGCGCCCAAAATTTCAATTCAGATACAATAATCATAGAAGGCCAAAACTTGAGAGTAATAATTAGCATTGACGCTATTTGAGATATGCTATGTATCCTAAATAGGCATATTTTAGAAGTGCCTGAGAGATTCACCATAAACAAATTGGATAGTTTCTGGAAGACCGAAACCCAGGCCCAATTTTTTTACAATAACAAAACAAAGAAGCCCAAGGGAGATAAGCGTGCACCTCAGTTTTTGATTGGGAACAATGGTTTCAATTTAGATATACAAGATGTCTCCTCGATGTTGGCTTTTGTTTGTGGCCTGGATAGTGACAATATGGTGTAGGAGTTTCAAATGGGTATGGGTTTCCAATTAAGAAAACAACATACCCTGTTGTGGTATAACTTTGGAGAGGCCATTGTTTAGGAGATGTTGCACCAGTTCAAGGAGTATCACATGCAGTATAAATTTAGGTTTTTCTCTTTTCTCGCTGATATGGTTTTACATCAAAACCTTGACTTCTTTAAAGAGCATATGAATTTGTCCATCTTTTATGAAAATGGGGTGAGGAAGCCATTTTATGTGTGGACCCATCTCCTTTTTGTGACTCATGATTATTATGCATTTTTTGAGTCATTCTTGACTCCAATATTGTAAGATTTTGATAAAGAGGGTCAGGTTAGCTATTTCCAGTTCACCGTTGAGCAAGTAAGACGGATGAAATATTTTTTCCCTCCTTGTTACTAGTTCCTCGGAGATGACTTTTCATATGTTACAATGAATGGTTTTACTGAGGAACCTTTCTGGATCTCTGTCTATGCAACAAACATGGTGTTGGACCTTGAAGTATTTAGGAAATTGGCCATTATAGACTGCAATTTTGTTAGGGAAAGCATCAGAAAGGATTTTTCAAATGCCCCTTAAGATTTGGTACAATAATAATGGAGAAGAAGCAGACATAAGGTCTTCTATCTATGAAGCTTTCTCATTTGGGGTTGGTGTTGATCTGTGACAAATGGGATTACAATCCTAGAGATGACATAGCAAATCTCAACATTAAGGTGACTCATAGCCCTCGACCCTATTGGGAGACTCAGAAAAGTCCATTGTCTAGGAACTGTAGTCTCTTTGTGGAATTGGCCTATATTCCCTCATAGATGGGAAGGCTCCCATGGCTATATTTTTATTTCCCTTTGGCCAAGGCCGGTGACAATTGCAAAATTAGAGCCACGCTCTATAATGAATTGATCAGGAACCAGTGGAGTGAGGAGAAGATTTCCGACTTCTAGGTTTATCGATAGTAGACCAAATGTCTCAAGGAAAAAATTTAGGATGCAAATATGGACTACAAATTTGACGATATCTGGAATAGAAAGCATGACGAAATTGACGCTGAGGGTGATGAAGAAATGAAAGAGGAGAAAACAACTACAATAATAAGAGCCAAAGAGGTGAAGAAGGATCAAATATAGGGAGGTGGAAAAGCAGTTGTTGGTTATTTTTTAAGAACCAAACTGATCTCTATAAATACCTATGGATTTTTCCATTTTCCAATTATCAACACTTCTAAAGGGATTAGCCAATGAACAAATAGAAATTGCAAGACTTCTATTACTACTCTTTGGGCTCTATGAAACCCGGGAGGGTGATCCCACAATGTATACCTAAACACTTTGCATAATTGTAATCAAATACATTGTCAATAAAAGATGTCTCTAAAAAAAAACATTCAATAATATGCATCAAATAAGTTGAAAACTTATTTATCAATGTCACACATATTGAGCATGAGAGAGTAGAATTCCAACACAGAACAACAATAATATTCCTTTGAGATTTTATGATTTAAAGATTGAGTAGCTAATGAATTAACACTGGAAGTGAACCACAAATACTCTGCATGAACTAGTGCCTTTATCCCAAGCACGAATTCAATACCATTAAATGTGACCTAATAACAATTTATACAACAACACCTATAACCTCAAGAAATCTTGCATTACAACATTTCTCTATAACGTTCATGATTATTACTACTTATGAATGTCCTAGTACCCAGTTTTATAACTCATCAATCTCACACAAGCAATTACATTAATTCATTGAATCAAAAAGCAAGCATGAAACTAAACATCCATCAGGAAATGATAGAGACAAATGAAAGAAATCCTTGATTACTTTCACTCATAACTCATAATACGCATATAGGGAGAGACAATAGCCATGAAACTGATATTACTCTATATTATAAATGCTATATCATTATCAGATCTACATGCATAAGTATGAACTCCAAAAGAAACTTAAGACAAAAACTCTAAAACTTGCTTAACTCAAAAAAATTTCAACTCACTTGCTTCTGGCCTTGAATTCCTTCTTATAGAGATGAAGGAGAAAACAAGCTTCATGCTAGATAGCACACATGTCATGATTTCATTGGACTGCTTGTAACAATATTCCATTTTCAATTATACTTGAGTTTTTCAGGTGGAGCAAATAAACATGAGGAAAAATTGACCTCAAGTCTTTGTAGAAGAAAGGTCCCACCTCCAAAAACATCATTAGTTTGTTACAATAGCATCAAAATATTCTCCATGCGCCCAAAAAATGCCAACTGTGGGAAAATCAAAACAACAAAACTTACGAAGCAAGACAAGGAAAGTAGACAAAAAGTCAAACTTCACTAATCCACATTAGCAGCACAAGTTATTCATTTAAATTTGAGGAGAGAATAATATTTTACCATGTTATACCAAAAGCCTAATTTGTACTGTATTTGGGCTATGTGTTATTCTTCTCCCATCCATTATTCTTCTCATTCACTAATCCCTACACAGATTCACTCTATGTATTTCTCCAACCATGTATTTTATTCTTCCTCAGTGGGCCATTTTACATTCAATAAATCCTACACCTTATTAATGTACTGAGAATACCTAGCATCAGTTAAAATCTTAGCTTCTTTATCAAATATGTCCATCTTTGATTCAATTTCCACCATTGTGTCAATATTTCAAAGAGAAAAATATAGTTAGTGACACTCAAGGTCATCATGGCTGCTCCAAGCATTCCTCCCAAATCTTTCTTCCAGGTGTCAGATGGATGCAATTCACCTTTTTGATTCAATATTTGTGGCATACCATGTTCTTCCATCTCTTTGAATATCTTCAACTTACTTTAGAGCTGTATACCTAACTTTCCATGGAAAGTAGTTATCTCATTTATTGATTCAATAGTTTTCAAGATATCAAGAATATTGGTAGGTGCCTCGGAGTCCTCATTCATCTTTATCATCATTTTTTAAAAATCATTTACCCTAGTAATCCAATTATTCCATTCATTTTTAAAGGCCTCTTGTACTTGTAGATACTTTATATTTTCCTCATGAATATTCTTTTATGTGGTCCAAACATCATTAGCCTTGTGGACCAACTTGGTCACCCTATACTTCAGTACATCCTCAAAAATATCATTTTCCACCTTGATAGTTTCAAGTTTGGCCTGCATGATATTTTCTTTTTCAGCAATCAATTGACCTTTCAAGTCATCAATTCTTAAGGCTAAGGTTTCCCTATCCTATGTAGACATATCAAATGAAGAAGAAGAAGAAGATGGTTGAGTTATTGTCTTCTAAGTAGCCTGAACAATGGCTCTTATTGTATTCAACTCATTCAAGGCCTTATTATACTCTTTAACCAAATATTCATATTTATTTTGAGAAATATGTGTAGTATCCACACTAAGCATTGCAACATGTGCAGTTAACTCAACTTCTTGGATAGGAGTTATGTTAGTATCTCTTTTGACTACTAGTGAACCAATAACTTCTTCAAAAGACATAACAACCTCATGTTTGCTAGCATTGGGTGCCATAGACCAAATTGCAAGAGTATGCAACTTTGGACTATATCTAGAACCAAATACTTTATCCTCAAATTGGTCTTCAGATATAAAAGCTTGAGAATCTCTCCTAATTGCATCATATACTATGGTGACAGTAATAGTACATCTTAGTAACAACATGATTCCACTATCCTTGACAAATTTTCAAGCTTCAGTGGGAGTAATAGCTACAAATTCAGACCTGATTTTCTCTTCCTCTGCTTTCTCAGCTTCAACCTAATGAGAAGGTTCAACATTTGCTTGGGCTGATTCAAGTCTCTCCTTTATCTCCTTACTCCATTGCTGAATTATAAACTCCTAAAATTCCTTAAACTGCACAAATTTATCATCAGCCAAAACTCATCACACTCCCTAATCCTGGAATCATCATCATTTTCTCTATCATAATGCCATTTGGCAATTCTATTAGGGGGAACATTTGAACTATGAGTTTCTTCAATATGAGGAGGGGGAAATTTCTGTTCCACCTCTTCATTTCCTAGTATATGTTTTGCAACTTGTTCCTCTTCAACTTCTTGAACATCTATAGGTTGTTCTTGGACATCCATAGCCTATTGTTGTTTTTGTTGTTTTAGGATAACTTGTGTTTTGTTAAAAGACTCCTTTACCTTTACCTTAAACTCCCCAAACTAATTGTCCTTTATCATAGTGAAGGCTCTTTCCAAGGGGTTTGCAATTGCATTGTATGGACTTATGTAGAAGGCATTCCTTTTCATAATTTTATCCTTGGTGTTTGTCGTAGCTGTCCATTCTCTTTTCCTAGTCATGGAAGCCTCATCACTTCTCAGATTTATTAGTACATCATCTTTATATAAAAATTCATGATGTATGATACCTAAGCTTTTTTGTTTTCTCCTTCCTACTACAAACCCCTTTGGATCAAAAACTCTAATCTCATCAATATGCATTATGAGATTATTTACCATAATGCCAAGCCTTTCATACCCCTTAGGGGAAGTGATCTTGAAGTAAGAAAAAGTACATTGGGGATGTATTACAGTGCAATTTATGCCTTTTCTAAACATTTCATAATCCATGACATCAATTTTCCACATGAGCTCCATGAAAGCCAATCTATTTGAAACATACAAGGGTAGACAATGAGGTGCCACCTTAGCTCCGTAGGCCTTGATCAAAGTATATTCAGAATGTAGAAACCAATATGCCCAATTATGTGTGGCCTTAGAACCTGGTACATCCTTTGGAAACATAAGACTTCTGATCTATAGAGAAAGTTTGAACGCAGGTGCTACACCCAATGACTCCAAGATACCATATCTTACAACATTAGCAAACAAGATGTAATTGGAATTGGAGCAATCCTGATCCCATATATATGTCCACATTTGCACAGGTAGAATACTATTCTCACTGTCCCTAAGCTTCAGATTTAGTTTCCTTTTCCATTCATAATCACCCTCCCATAAGAGCATATGCATCAACAAAGAGTAATGGGGAAAACACAAAGGGAGCACCTCCTTTTTCAAATTGAGAAAATCCTCATGCATATGTTCGGCAACAAAGTTAGCATAATCAAAACTAGTGTTTCAATTGTGATTTTTTATATCCACCACCATCACCAATAAATGAGGAGCTATCCTAACCTCAAAGTCCCGAGCCAATACTTGATTTAAGTAATACTAAGTTTTTTTGAAATAATCTTCAAACTCCTCATACTCAAAAGGCTCAACATCCTTAGCAGTGAATCTTTCCCTACTCCTTATTTGTCACACAAGCAGTGCTTCTTTATATGAAAATTTTTGCCTTTGATATTCAATATACAATTTAGCATGTCTAAACTTTGTACTATAATTGGGGTTTAACCCAAATACGTATATCATCTTATCCTTCATTACCTCCAGAATTAGATTACCATTTTGACTTTTGATTGTCCTGTCAGTAAGGTTATAGTGCCTTGCCATTCCATCATTAAATCCACTTCTACAAAGACTTTTGGGACCACCAACTTTCCAAGGTTCAACCCCCATAAAAAAAATGTGGGCTTGCTAGAATTTTTCCTATTGAAGGCATATTGGAACAATTGCCATCCACTCGGGGGTTGGGGTTTTTCACCAATTTCACTAGCATTATCAATCAACCTAGTGGTCACGACAGCTTGACCTCTGGTCCTTTTACCAATTCGTGACCCTCCTTCTTTGACACCTCTAGAGACCTCTTGCATAATTTTTTTTGTTTCTTTCTTCACACTTCTAGACCTCGTGGATGTTGTAGGTGTAGTAGGTGAAGGGTTGGATACTGTCACCGGCTTAGATTTAACTTTAGCTAAAGCATTATGAGTTTTAAGTCTTTTAACCCTTTTTTGTTTTGGTCTCCTTTCTGTTCTAACACTAGATTCACTAGGCTCTGGATCACTCATGTTTGTAATACAAGTGGGACTAGGGTTTAGAACTTCTTACGACCAAATGAAACCCTTCACAATTATGATATTACAAAACACTTAATGAACAAGACACTGTTCCTTAAAATTTATACAGTGCTCAATCACCAAGTTGAAATTAGCAGTAATGAACAAATAAAAAATTCCCCCAATTTCCTATCAATTCTTCAAGATATTCACCTCACTACTTCAATTAGAAAGAAGTATCAGTTCTTCTTACCCAGGTGAAAATTATGCCATTCTGGTTACTCGTAATCTCTGGAGCTTGCCCCACAATTTCTTTAGCTTTTGGTATCCTTTCCAATGGCCAATGAATTTGAATGCACTATCAACCAGATATTTAATTTTTGTTATGACCAAGAGAGAGGTGTGCCACCATTAATACTTGATAGTAAGCTCGCGTGAGTGACTTGAAAATTACCCGTTCAGGTTTAAACCATGATTGTTGATATTTTAGCTTTAAAACAATATCAATGGTTGTTAATGCATCTCACCACCTTCCTATTTTCTTTATACGAAGTCCTTAGGATTTCACCATGTTGTCTCTTCATGTAGTAGTGGTCGCTTGTCACTGATTTACTTCGTTCTTGCTCAGCTTCGTCAACAATTCAAGTGTTTTGTGCAATGAAATCTCAACCCTTGGATCTATGTCCTTCCCTCTGATCAACATTCATTACCATCCCTCCTCGCTAATCCAACTTTGCACCTTGACTCCTATAAGTGACAAGAGATACAATGAAAGCATCTTATTTCGACATGTACACCTGCATGAAAAATCAATGGCACAAAAGGTATCGCAAATAAGATGTACCCAGATTAGAGAAAGAAATATTTTAAAATGAGGAACTTCATCGCTTATCAGTAATCAAAACTAGGGCTTTGAAATGGATCAATGATGAATGATAAAATATCCGGCCATCACTCATTGCTAATCCTCCTTATAAGATTTGGAAACAATTGGCAATGAGAGATATTCATGATGTCATTACACATCGTGTATCGCTAATCAAGAACTTAGTGCTCAAAACAAATATGTGAGAAGCAATGCAATGGAAATTCATTTCCTCGCTCATCGCTGATTTGTAAAATCATTTTATAACATATCCGTGATAAGCAATGAAAATAAGATCATAAGGCTGGAGGGCATCACTCATCGTTGTTACAATATTGAGTGGTCAAAAACCATTAGCAATGAGAGATCCATTAATAATACTAAGAACGTCACTCATCACACATTTAAATTAGGAGTTCTAGTAGCTATTAGCAATGAGTGATACCAAAGGGATATTACCTCATTGCTCGTTGCTGATTTAGAACATACACCTCAGAAGTGATTAGCGATAAGCGATAGAGATAGAAGGCCGATTGAACTTAAGTGAAAACCATTAGGCACGTGCTAATAAGTTGTTTCAATGGAGGGGACTCTCTAGGGTGATATGAAAGAAAGGACTTAAGGACTCTAAGAGCCATAATAACACAAAGGATAAAAAAATTAAAACTGACCGGATGCAGGCGATAGGGAGTCAACAACAATATAGAACATTCAAGCACTTAAAAAAAATGAGTCACAAAATCTCCTAAATGTGACAAGGGTTTGAAAATGGAACAAGAAAATTAAGGTTCCATCAGTGGCTCTGACTGGGGATGTATGCCTCTTGTAGGCATGGTGAGATCCTAAGAATCTTAGGTTGAAGTAGACCAAAATGTGGATTAAAACCAAAAAGACCCAAACTAGGGAACTACCCGGACAAGGTAGCAGGGCCAAAGCAAAAACAACAAAAGAAAACACACCAATATACATAATATACAAAATAAAATTGTACATGGAGAATAAAATACTTAGGAAAAGTATGGCTTTAAGAACTGTCCATGTACTGGCAGTTCAAAAAGTTCACCTATTAAGCTCTGAAGAAAATATGAATCTTTGCCATGAGTGTTGACTATCAAATAAGGACCAGTCCATAAAGCTTTAAATTTCCCATGCTTGCCCTTATCTTGAGCTCTTGCATTCCAGGCTAACACCATACTATTTACTTCAAACATTCTAGGAGAAGCCTTCTTGTCATGTAGATGCTTAACCTATAGTTGCATCTTCATGCTTTTAACCTGAGCTTCCCTCTTGGTCTCATCTAATTGCACCGGATTGTTTTTTTTTGTTGCATATCATCACATATTTCTTCGTCATATTCCTACATGAACTTATACATTTTGAGCAGGTTATTCTATGGCAATCTATCCTCTAGACCATATACTAAGACAAATGGTGAATAACCAGTAGTCTTTTTTACAGTTACTCTATCTACCCAAAGTGCCAATTTTAATTTTGATTCCCAAGCCTTTTTGTTCTTTTCCATAACTCTCTTGATTATCTTCATCAAGCTCTTATTACTAGACTCAACTTGACCATTTCCTTGAGTATGGTAAGGTGAAGAGTAAGAGACTTGTATGCCATGTCTTTCACAAAAGCCCTTGAATTCATCTGATCTAAAACACATGGCATTATCTAAGATAATCCTCTGAGGGAATCCAAATCTGATGAGAATATTATTTAACAAGAAATCAACTACCACCTTGCTTGTTGCCTTATTTGTGGGTATTTCTTCCACCCATTTTGTAAAATAGTCAATGTCAACAAAAATCCATGAGTGGTCTCCACTAGATTTTTTAGATATTTCTCCAATGAAATCAATTCCCCATCGTTGGACGGAAGCCTCAACTATCATAGGCCTGAGTGGTAAATTTCTTGAGAACTTCAACTTTCCTGAGAATCGTTGAAAAGCATCACAAGTTTTAACAAACTTGTGAGCATCCTTAAAAATAGTGGGCCACCAAAATTTAGCTCTCAAAATCTTGTGTGCAGTGGTTTTTGCCGTGCAATGAACACCACACACCCCATTGTGCATTTCCTATAGAAGTTCCAATGCTTGCTTTCCATCTACACATTTGATAAGTACACCATCCAAGATTCTCCACCATAAATCATTGTCAATAATCACATACTTGATAGCTCATGCAATTTCAATGTTCTTTTTTCATTATTAGCCATATCAGTAGGATACTTCAAAGTTTGTAAATACTAGACAATTCTTCTATACCATCCACATGTTTGCATATCACAAAGAGGTGCAACATCAATTACTTCAGTCTGGTTAACTTGATTAGCTTCCAAATTTTCCTTTTCCATTAACTTGGCTAGGCCTTGTCCTCTCACCAATTTGGTAATCTGAACATCAATGTTAAATTCTTGGATCCTGTTGATCCATCTACACCTTATGCCTATTGTCTCTTGCTGAGTAAAAATGTCCTTCATAGCAACACTCAGTACAAAAGCTATAATTGTAGCCCCTTGTAGGTAAGTTTTGAAATTTTTCACAGCCTTTACCAAAGCATATGCCTATTTCTTGGTAGTATCATATTTCAATGTTGCAACTTGTAAAGATTTGCTAAAAAATGCAATAGGTTGTTCAAAACCTTCCTCATTTTTCTATAGTAAGATAGTAGCAATGGTATGAAATGGGGCAAAAGAGAAAATATGCATTGGTTTAGAAAAATCGGGAGACTTCAAAACTGGAGCTTCTTTGATAGCTTCTTTTATTTTCTTGAAAGCCTATCTAGGCTTTTCACTCCAAAGCACCTTTTCAATATTTTGGAAATAGGTCTTGTGATTTTTGCAATGTTGGTTACAAATCTTCCCAAAAAATGACTGAATCCCCTTAATGTTTTTTGGCCGAGGGATCTTCTCAATGGCTGCCACTCTTTTAGGTTCTATTCTTACTCCTTTGACACAATATGCCCTAGCAATTTCCCCTCGATGACCCCAAAGGCACATTTCTTTGGATTCAAAGATATTCCATATTCTAGTGACCTGATAAATACCTTTTCTAAATGCATGCAATGATCTTTTTTCTTAGAATAAGTGGTTAGGTCATCTTGATACACAACCATACATAGACCAATAAAATATTAGAAAGCTACATCCATAACTCTCTGAAATGTGGCATCTACATTTGTTAAGTCGAAAGGCATCCTAACATAGACATATGTACCCCAAGGAGGAGTAAATGCAATCTTGTACTGCTCAAACTCCTTTACTTTTACTTGATTATAACTTGAAAAACCGCCCATCATTGACAATAGCTCACAACCAATTACCTTTTGTAACATAGCTTCCATATTTGGTAATGGATAATTGTCCTTTAATGAGGATATATTCAAGTTCTTGAAATCAACACATAATCTTATGACACCATTCTTTTTTCTTACTGGTACCAGATTAGATACCCATGAAGAGTGCCTAATGGGTTTTATAATACTAGCATCCCTCTACTTTACCAACTCCTCTTGCATCTTGGTAGCTAAAGTAGGATTAATTGGTCTTTGATTTTGTCTAAAAGGTTTTGTCTGTAAGCTTTCAAGTCATCATATGACCAAGCAAAGACATGTCTACATTTTCTGAGTAAGGAAATTAGCATTGCCTTTACTTTTGGCTTCATCTTCTTTCCTACATAGACCTTCTTTGGGGCATTTACAGTCCCCCAAGTTCACTTCCTCTAGGTCTTCTGGGTGAGCAGCAATTGTTTTAGCCTTGTTGGTATCTTGACTATCAAAGACCATTTCAAGAGCTACAAGAACTTTGGGGATTTTATTTGTTTTTAATTGGATGACCTCTTTTCCAAACACTATGTCTTTTCCATCCATATTCTCAACAAATCTAGCAAAATCAATCTCCTGAACTTCATATTTATCAGCACAATTTAGAACTCTAAGGATATCCTCATCATCATTGAAAATTTTCCAATTATATACATTGTCAGGGATGGATGGTCTTGTCTATATCTCAACCTTAGAAATTCCTATGAAAGTTATATCATCAGGTCTTAATGTAATATTAGCAAGTCAGCTACTCTATTATGTCCTCTTTCCATCCAATCAATTCCAAAAGCATCAAATTGCTTAATGGAATCCTAGAAAACATTCCTGTATTGCTTCAGTCTGTTATTTTTGCAAGCATATTTAGCTCTTACTTGGGATATCACAAGATTAAAATCACCAATTACCATTGACTTTCTTATTCCATGTTTTTCAGCGAGTCTCAATCCCAATAACAAGGCTTCATATTCGGCCACATTATTTGTATAGAGAAAAGATAATGTAAATGAGAACTTATAAGTATTTCCAATAGGTGATACTAATAAAATTCTTGCACCAAATCCTTCTTTGGAATTTTCACCATCAAAGTACATTTTCCATAGTCCTTCTTTATCAAAAATTCTTGAAACTTTTTTTTCTATAGGTACAAGACATCTCTCAATCTCTCTTGGTACTTCTACCTTGAACTCACCAATATTGGTATCTATGAAAAGAATTGTGTCATCTTCAGGAACATGTTCCAACATATGTGGTACCCTAGGTTCTCTCATTATTTGGACATTCTTACCATCAATGGGAAATGTGGCATAACGAATGTCACACTGCATACTGCCTCCCATAGATGTGTAGACACCGAAATTTGGTTTAGGCCTGCGACTTCCATATTCGTCATTTTTTCTATTCTTCACGGTCATGATTAAATAATGTCAATTATTTAATTAATTCACCTTCTGTTAATTCTTCTATTAATTAAATAATCTTAATTATTTAATTAATTCACTGTTCTTTATTCTATCTGATTAATTAAATAAACGCTTTCTCTTTAATTATATTACTAATTAACCTTATCCTTCTTGTCAAATTAAATAAATTCTTATTTAATTTACTCTTTATCATATTTCAACTATAATGAAATAAATTTTTTATTTAATTATTCATTTAAATTCCTTCATCATTTAATTAAATAAATCTTATTTATTTAATTATTCTCCAAATATCGAATCTTGAATTAAATGAATTATTTAATTCATTAATTCTATTTTAACGTATTCCTCTATACTTTAGATAAATTGTGTGAGTTATCTAAGTATTCACTTTTACTCGACTCAACATCTATTTTAATCGCTTAGTTAACTCTTCATTTGATGTCTGAGTGGCGTCTCGAGTAATCTCTTCGTCAAATCATTCAATCGTCCAGTTCTAACTCATTTGCGTGCACATGCATATTAATTAAATATTCTTATTTAATTAATTAAATGTTGTCGTGCATTGAATGAGAGTCGTTATAATCAATCTTCATCTTTGTCATGCAAAGATATTTCTTATGTTTTCAAATGCCGAACTGAAGATTAAATCATTTATTTAATCTTTAATCCTATTTCTAGTTTGTATCACTCATGTCAATACTGACAGTTATCAAAATGCATGTCTAATCTGTCAATCTCAACCATCCGTTGATCTTTCAATCTTGACCTGTCGTTCGAATAATCAATTTTCTATAAATTGATCTGTCATTCTTCATTCCAATCTCTCTCAAAAACTCTCTTGTGAAATCTTATGACTTTTGAGAACACTTGTCTTGAATCTTTGATATTTTGCTAAATCATTATCTTAGGCTATACTTGCACGAATTTACTAAAAATATGAGGGCAATTATACTACATAAGCAAAATGGAGAAGGGAAATCGAGATGAATCATGGAAATACGTTTGAAATTGGTGAGATTATTTCAGTTTTAATTACGTTCTGACTTTCCTATGTTCTTTGTTGCTTAACAATTTAGATTTGCATTTTAGATTTAGTATTCTATGCATATTGCTTCTAATGATCTCTTGTTTTCTATAAAGAAATTTTCTATGGCGTTACATTTGGTGAACCCGACGTGAACTACTAACCCTCTTGATTGACATTCTTTGTTTGGAAGTTTTTGGTGTTGAAAGGTGTAGGTACTTTTGAAGAATCTTGAAAATCACACATTTTGGAGTCTTTGGAGGTCAAATAAATAGCATGATTGCGTTCGGAAGGGTCGAGAGACAAAGATTCATATATTATACTGCATATTTTCGTTAAGGGAAGCATTTTTTACAAGAAAAACACAATTTTTTTGCGGCTGTGAGCTAAAGTGACACATTTGCAAGCCAGAATGACGCATTTGACTTAAAGTGATGCATTTGCAAGCCAGAATGACACATTTGACTTAAAGTGACGCATTTGCAAGCCAGAATGATGCATTTGACTTTCTGTGATGCATTTGCAAGCCATAATGACGCATTTGAATTTATGTGATGCATTTGCAAGCCCGAATGACACATTTGAATTAAAGTGACACATTTGCATGACATAATGACGCAATTGATTTTTAATTTTGTAGGTTTTGTATGGAACGACGCATCTGACTGACAAAACAACACAATTGACTTCTTGAACTGCATCTGACAGAAGAAATGACGCATCTGAGAATATACCACGCATCTGACAATTCTTGAACCGCAGTTGATTTCCTGAGCCGCAACTGAAGAAGAAACGATGCATCTGACTGGTAATACCGTGACACAATTAACTGGTAAACTTTATTTCTATTTTCAAAAATCTGAAATTTTCAATTGATTTTTGTGTTACTGATATCTGATTTTGAGCTTGTGGCCATTTGGAGTTAATAAGCTTTTGCAGGACGATTGACGAAGACAATATTGAAAATTACTAACAAAGTTTTTCTGCAGGATGCTTGTCGAAGACCCTAGTTAATTTTGAAATAGATTGTTTGGTAGCTTAGAAAATTTTTCGTTTGGTTAAAATTAACAAGTGTCTACTATGTTTGGTGTGAAAGCACAAGTCTGGTTACCCTCACGATTTGGTACATCGAAGTATCCTCTCCCCTTGCGCATCTGTGCGATCCTGGGTGTAAGAGAAACAGTTACCAACTCTAGAACTTGGGCCTGTTCTGGTGGGAAAAAGTACTCACCCCAGGACGACTCAGATCGGTAGCACCCTGAACCCGAGGGACTTCCAGCCGGTATATAAAAGAGGATTCTTGGGGAAAGTTCAAAAATCACGCGTATGATTCTGACAAGATGGATCCGAAAGGGGACTTGCACCACATGGATCATGCCCTACGAACGGAATGACCGTACTAAATACCTTTGTTTTTAGAGACCAACCTATTTGTGGCCGTTGCTTGGTATAGTGCAGGGTACAGTATCATGCCCGAAGACACTCACTACTGATCCCCTTGAGTAGAGATAACAGTTCTTAGGAGGTCATTACCCAAGAATTCAAAATTGGTGTGCTCGAAAGACGTTAATGAGCCGTGGAGGGGAGCCAATGCCACCAAATTTCTAAGCTATCCACTCTCGAGAAGGAAAGGTGTTTATCACCAATCCGGGGTATTTCGGTGGGCTATACCAAGTATACAAACCCTAAGCCTTTGGCCTATTAGGATGTGCTTGTCTGTTATCACTTTAAATGTTCTTTGAGTCCAAAATAGAAACTGACAACACTTTGTCTTATGATTGTCTTTGATTGTCAAAATTTGATCACGAAAAACAGAGTCAGTTTAAATCTCATCACTGAAAATTCACAGAGAGTCGCAACTGTTCACCAGAAACTCGCAATTGATTTTTAGAATTGCATCTATTAAATCTTGAGTCACATCTGTTATTTCGAGTTGCATCTATTTAGCTGTGAGTTGCATCTGTCAGTATCAGTCGCATCTTTCTAGAGTAGAGTCGCATCTGCCAGTTTAACTCACAATTGCTTTGAAAAAACCACATGCATTATATTATGAGTCGCAACTGTTAGTACGAGTCGCATCTGTTAGAGGTTAACCGCATCTGTCAGAGTCATACATTGAACATTACCAGAGAAACGCAATTGATCATTGGAAAATCGCAACTGTTAACTTGAACCACATCTGTGAAATCCCGCGATGCATCTGTCTGATTATCAGAAAACCGAAATTCACAGTCACTGTCCAATTAACACAATTTTACCAGTTTTAGTTGTCTTTACACAAACAGTCCTTGAACAGAAACCTAAAACGATTTTCTCAATTTTGCATCCTTTAGGTTCATTTAGTCATTACCATAGTGGTCTTCATTCAAAGTTTAGTTTCATCTTAGATTACATATTACCTTGCATTAAACTTCTAGGAAGGTCACTTTTACAAACTTTAGGACTACTTTACCATCTACAATCTAGAAAAATCATAGCGTCAAAAAAATCTATCATTGAACCTAGTCCTATCATCTTATCCTTTGTCCTACAGAGAGTTCTCCTAGCTCATCAGTCTAGTTAGGAGACTTACCTTATCTTTGATCCTAGTCCTACACTGGTTCCTTGACGTAACTAAATTGACACCTTGGTTAGACTTTAGGTAGTTGGAAACCTCGTCTCAGGTCCACAAAATTAGTTACCTTAGAAGCTTGCTTAGAATTTGCATACTTAGCTATTGTCATCCTAGACTAGCGTCATATTAGACATTTTACTTGCACAGAAAATACCAAAAAAATACCTACATTCATTCCTTATTTGCACCTAGAAAATCCCAAAAACATAGCTTAGGTTGCATACCTTAGACTTAAGTCACCCTCTTTGCATTGTCATACCTTAGCCCTCATATCACATACCTTAGTCATACTCTACCTTTCGTCATAACCTCATCACCATGTCTGCAATTTACCTTGATATGCGTGCTAGTCAAGTTGAATACCAGTTACTCCGTAATGGTCAATTCCAACAAGCCATAGACTTCAAAATACAATTTATCCAATCCAAATGCCAACCAATGTCAACCCATGGTCAACTACCTACATACCCTTCCTATCAACAATCCATAAGTTCTAGTCCTCCATCCATCTACCCTCATTATCAAGAGTCCCTTAGCATAATCCATGGCATGAATCCACAACAAACATCCACTTATCACCCTTATCCTAACCTTGACAAGGGAAACCAACCTTCCACTAACCCCTTCCAAGCCTTCATGTCCTACCCTAGTCCTTCATCCACTAATTCCTTCCAAGCCTCCATGGCCTATCCTAGTCCTTCATCCACTAATCCCTTCCAAGCCACTCCATCTTAGTCTACATTTAGTCATGAAAATACATCTATTCATGGTCTCTAAAGTCACATCCCATCTACTAAACTTGAGGATACATGTCAAATGGAAAGTCTAAAGCATGACTTTGTGGCTTCACCTTCATGTCAAGATCAAAGTAGTCTATCCCACGACCCTATCTTTAAGTCCATCCAAGAAGTCCTTCTAGATAATCATGGCATCCAAAATACACTTATCCTTGATCAAGATTCCATTCCGAACCATATTATTCAAGACAAACCTATCTTTGATCAAGACACTACTATTGAGCAAGAAGTCCAAAATGATCCACTCCTTGACCTTTATGCCATTCATGATAAAAAAATTGAAGATGACCCTATCCAGGTACCAAACACATCCATTTCCCAAAATGAGACACTTTCCTCCTTTGAACACATAGATGATATTCCTCTAGAACGAGAGTCTTCTACTCTAGATATATTTGTGAATGATCAAGCTATAGCTGAGTTCATTGGACTCTATGACAATGACCATAAAGATGGTTTTGACATCGACTTGGAAGCACCAGTAGAATCCTCTGAATTTGATATGTCACAAAATCACATCAAATATATCCAACATGTCAATGAAGATACAACATCCTATCAACTAGGATCATCCACTTTTATCAAATCAAGCTTTCTTGTAGATGAGGAGATTCCAAGCAACAGTTTCCACAAACACAATGATGGGTTAGCATCTTGCTTCCAAAATCAAAAATACCCCATCGCAAACAGAATCTGTCAGAGCATGCAGTATCAAGGAAAATGATTAGGCATACACGAGCAAGGAATTCTAGAACCAATACAGTTTCAGGAAAATCCTAGACATCAAGGTCTTGGTTATCCTTCAGTCAACAAATCTAATGATGTTAATGGTACCTCCTCAATATTGGGGGCAACTTTATCTAATACTAACATCAAAATGGAGGCCATGAGTAGTTCTTACCATAAGGTTGTTGCCAACACTCCTTCCATCCATACCATAAATTGTCATTCCAACACGAATAAACCTTCCATTTGGAACCAACAAAAACAAAAGTGTTACAAATTCAACGTTCAAAATCAAATATCAAAAGCCATTGAATCAATCAAAAAACCAAGTGGACAAATAAAGTTAAAATGGATCCCAAAGAAAAATGGATCAAGCAAAGAAAATAGTTCAAAAGTAAAAGTTAATCAAAATGTGGAGCCACAAGAAAAGAGGACTCCCACATATAATAAATGTCCACCTACTTCAAAATGGTCAACATACAAGGCATATAAAATTCATGGTTCCAAACATTATCCCAATCTAAAACCCAATCTCCATCATCCATCACCCCAAGTTTGGCAAATAAAAATTCCTACATCTAAATTGCCAAATGCATCTACCATCATCCGTCATAATCCTACATCTTGCCTAAAGTCTAAAAATCCTATGTCACAAATCCATCGCATCTTGGCATCAACTCTTTATTGTAAGGACTCCCATGGCACTCTATCACAATGTGCGCATTTTGATAAGGCCAACTCTAGTATCAACAAGGATTACAATGACATCAATCAATTGTATGCAAGTGCTATGATCCTGACAAGGCAACTATTTCATCAAGGTTATTATTGGTATATCATGGCACCAGTCTCTACATCAGCACCACAAATGGATTCAGTACAATCAGTGATCATCTAAAGCATCAAGGCCATCCAAAAAAAACAAAAAGAAAAAAAAAGTCACTTTGATGAAAACCTGGCAAATAGGCATCTTGGTGACACCAAAAAGAAAAAAGAAAAAAAAGTCAAGAGAAAAATTTCATCCAATAGTGAAAACCATTCTTATGGTGCTTTGGATAAGTACCATGATGAAAACCTGGCAAACATGCGTCATGTGTAAGAAATTATTTATGTGGACTATTACAATTGGGGGTAAGTTGTCTCATCTCCCATACCCTTCATATGTCATTTCCATCTATCCATCTTAGCCCTACCACTCCTGCCCATTTTCCCACCTAGTTTGATCTTGATAAGGACTAGGGTGCAAACATAAATCGCGCTTTGGAAAAACTCTTGACATGTCTATCCTTTAGTCATACACTATCCATGAAATATCATGTCATAGCCTTAATAGCATTTTTCCAAACGAGTTATCCTTATACAAAATACCTATCGCATGTCTTGGTTTTTCCCTTATCAATGGTCTAAGGATCTTCCATCATACATCTAATCCTGAAAATTCATTCCAAATGCAACAAGCTCAATCTAGACAATCTTGCTATGTATCCTAGCACATCATTTAGAACATTCTATGGCTTTGTTTCTAGCCTTGTTGCAAACCTAGATCCTTTAGTCATATTATCATCATCCTCACATTGTTTCAGGATGTGTCCTTCCCACGTCAAACAACATCGTCACCATCCTCATCACCTGTCAATTGGTTTTCAACTTGACTAGGGGAAAGATCATGGTTGTCCTTGAATTCTTGTGCATGTTTGCTTGCTTGCTTGTAGGAATCATTTCCCTGTACATAGTCCCCTTCCCTATACATAGTCCTTATCCCTGTACGTACCACCTATCCCTGTACATATCCCTTATCTTTTGTGTCCATCACTTGTATATATCATTCCTAATAAGTGGTAGTCTTTCCCATAACTTGGAACGATTGACATCGAGTGCATTTCATATCCCCCATCTTACCCTATTCATAATCAATTGGTCTTATACTCAACTGGGGGCAAACACTTGACATGTGTAATATTGGTTCTTTACATTGGCTATGTTGAAGACGTAAGACCATGGAAAATCCACAAAAACATCCGAAAACTTCAAAAGGACAAAAAAATCAAAACATTTCGAAAATCCAAAAATAGAGTCAGAGTCATTCGCACTTGTCAGTCTTTGTCGTTTGTCGAACTACATTGCCTCTGCGACTGGACATAGGCAAGGCCATCTGCTGATGTGCCCCCGAGGCATTAGGTTAGTCCGTTTAGGTTTGTTTGTATAAATTCATGATTTAATCCACATGTCTATATGACAAGGTCGTTGGTCGTGTCAAACTACGAGGTCTTTGTGTGTATAACGTAGGCAAGGCCATCAATCGATGAGCCCCTGAGGCCACACTAGGTTAGTCCATTAGGGTTTGTCACATTCATTTTCACACATCTTCTATTGGTAGTCAGTCTTGTCGGTCGCTGTCAAGTTGAACTACGAGGTCTCTGCATGTACAACGTAGGCAAGGCCATCAATGGATGAGCCCCCGAGGCCGCACTAGGTCAGTCCTTTAGGGTTTGTCGTCACATGCAGTTATTTGTCCATGCATCATCTCAAATCGTGCATTAATCTGGTGAACAAGTCAGCAATATCTCTAAGTCAAATCAAACAACTTGTCAAACAAAACAATCAAAACAGATCAACTACAGTCTACTACAGGATGTGCCCTTCTTGGAAGCAGATGTTATCAAAATAGTCAACCTATGTCTTATTCAGGATGAGTCCTTCCTGGATAATCGACAAGGTCACACAATCAAACATAGCCTTACACAGGTTATCACATCAACGGCATCTGACTCAACGTCTTATACGATACATGTCTTTCTGAAACCAGGCTTTGTCATGCCTTATACAGATAGTCATAACATCGAAACCAGACTCACAGTCTTATCCGGTATGTGTATCTCCTCACATCAGGCTCTATCAATCAATCCTTTTATCAATTAAACAAATCATGTTTTGGAAAATATTTTACTGGCTTTTTGACTCTATGGCTTATTTATCTTATCATTTATCTTGAATTGGTGATTAGGAATTATGTTACTAGCTTTCTCAAGGATGTCCCATGAAGGATTTAGAGAAGCAACGATGTATCAGAATTCTATTTTCTTTGACTACTGTCTGTCGACTGTCTTTTAAACTTTGATTTTTGAGTCATGTTACTAGTTTCCTCAAGGATGTTCCATGAAGGATTTAGAGGAGCGATGATGTCTCATGACCCATCTTTTACTTTGTTTGCTATCTGTGGTTTGTCTTGACAAAAAGACTGGGGCAACTTGTGTCCTTAGTATGAGTTAATGACAATCCTTGTTTGCGACTGTCTGTTATTAGCAAGTGGATGACCTTGCACACTTTTATCTATGTCATATCATGGTGTTTTTCTCCATTTGTATTAGTCCCGCCCAATGATGATAAAGTGCAATACCTTTTGTGATACAGCGAAACATCAAAGATTACTAATACTCACATCATGATCTTTTATTATTCATCTTTCTTTTCGCACTAACATTTCTTCTTTTCTACATCTTCACCACCATTATCTATTTTACTCTATTCTTTTTTTTTTTCATCTTCTAGTTCTCTCATCAATTTCGAGAGCACACTCATGTTCTTTGAACCCACCTGTCCTTCCGAGGGGGCATACCTTCACCTGTTTTACACTGGAGCATTACTGGGGCATATTTCTTATCGATTTTCTTTGACACAACGCCGAAATGACATTGTATCAAAGAGGAGCAAATGTAGACACTAAAATTTGGTGTAGGCTTGCGACTTCCATATTCGTCATTATTTCTATTCTTCACGGTCATCATTAAATAATGTCAATTATTTAATTGATTCACCTTCTGTTAATTCTTCTATTAATTAAATAATCTTAATTATTTAATTAATTCACTTTTCTTTATTCTATCTGATTAATTAAATAAACGCTTTTTATTTAATTATATTACTAATTAACCTTATCCTTCTTGTCAAATTAAATAAATTCTTTATTTAATTATTCATTTAAATTCCTTCATCATTTAATTAAATAAATCTTATTTATTTAATTATTCTCCAAATATCGAATCTTGAATTAAATGAATTATTTAATTCATTAATTCTATTTTAACAGATTCCTCTATACTTTAGATAAATTGTGTGAGTTATCTAAGTATTCACTTTTACTCGACTCAACATCTATTTTAATCGCTCAATTAACTCTTCATTTGATGTTTGAGTGGCGTCTCAAGTAATCTCTTCGTCAAATCATTCAATCGTCTAGTTCTAACTCATTTGCGTGCACATGCATATTAATTAAATATTCTTATTTAATTAATTAAATGTTGTGTGTGCATTCGAATGAGAGTCGTTATAATCAATCTTCATCTTTGTCATGCAAAGATATTTCTTATGTTTTCAAATGCCGAACTGAATATTAAATCATTTATTTAATCTTTAATCCTATTTCTAGTTTGTATCACTCATGTCAATACTGACAGTTATCAGAATGCATGTCTAGTCTATCGATCTCAACCATCCGTTGATATTTCAATCTTGACCTATCGTTCGAATAATCAATTTTCTATAAATTGATCTATCATTCTTCATTCCAATCTCTCTCAAAAACTCTCTCACGAAATCTTATGACTTTTGAGAACACTTGTCTTGAATCTTTGATATTTTGCTAAATCATTATCTTAGGCTATACTTGCACGAATTTACTAAAAATATGAGGGCAATTATACTACATAAGCGAAATGGAGAAGGGAAATCGAGATGAATCATGGAAATATGTTTGAAATTGGTGAGATTGTTTCAGTTTTAATTACGTTCTGACTTTCCTATGTTCTTTATTGCTTAACAATTTAGATTTGCATTTTAGATTTAGTATTCTATGCATGTTGCTTCTAATGATCTCTTGTTTTCTATAGTGCAATTTTCTATGGCATTACAAGATGCACTCCATTTTTGTGACAATAACATTCCATAGTTAGGTGGGATATCTACCACTACCACACTCATTTTAAACTATTTGTCACGGTATGCTTCCAATCTATAGGGAAGTTCATTTGTGACACCTATCACAGGGACCTCTCTAGCATCCATAGCATAACACTTTCCACGAGTTCTATCAACCCTTAACCCTAGTGCATCCATGATTTTAACTAGCATGATATTGTTTGATGCACCAGAGTTAATAATACAATTCTTTATAAAATTTCCCCCAACCACTAGGGTAAGGAAAAATGGATATATCTTATTAGGACAAGTATTTACAAAATTTCCTAGGAAAATATGGGGAATCTCAATAATTACTCCCTCAACTTTTACCTTTCTCATCCTTTTCACTCACTTTGGCTAAAGAAAGCACTGCTAAATCACTATAGGCTATAACAACACCATTGATAAGGGCCACTACCTTTTATTTATGTTCCTCTATCCTCATCATTTCAAGAAAAGGCATGAATACTTTAACTTGGCTAAGTAACTAAAACATATCAATAAGAGTATACTTGGGTAGTTCAATTGAAGGCATACCTTGTTCATTGCTATTATCTTTCTGTTGATTTCTAGTTGCTTCAACCTTGTGTTTAGTATCCTTCCTTGTGGCTTTAGGACCTTGATTCTATGTTTTTAATTTCTCAGCAAAGGATCTATGTCCATGAGTAGCTTTTGGCTTTTCTACTCTCTTGGCCCAAATTTTATCTCCCATGCCTTCTTTGATTTTGACTGCTTCTATCTTTTCATCAAGTTTATGTTCTTTTCCCTTTGCATTTTGTTCCTTGATGAACAAACTAGTAGGATTACCTTATTCACCTCCAATGGTTCTATTCCTCAAATGATATGAGCTTCTAGCTTGGGCAGCTAGGATTGTAGTATATTTCACAATCTTCTCTTCAGAGGGTCTTCTTAATGAAACACCATCTTCAATTGCCTCCAAATTGTAAATCTCAACATCACTATTGACATCCTCATCAAAAAGAACTTGTTGATAATGTGCATTAGCAATTTACCTTTGACTATCTACATCCACTTCATAAGAACCTTCATCAGAAGAACATTCATTGCAGGCAACATCAAAATCACCCATAATCATAAGTATATCATCATCCTCTTGATCTTTCTCATCACAGTCTTCAGGTATGTCATCCTCTACTTCCACCATCTGTGCTACTGCACATTGTTGTGAGGAGTGTGGAATTTGGCAAGTCATACACCAAGGAGTATCCTCAGCAAAATTTCTTGAATTCTTCTGCAAAAGGTCTGGAGGAACTCTATTTTGGGTATTTCTCTGATTATTTAAGATAGGCTTCCCATTATACCAATTGGTATTGTATGGGTGGTCTTGCAGTCTAGGGGGTCTTTCATTCCTTCGGTAGTTTTTATGTTGAGCCTTCTCTTGCTTTACAATCTTGTCACTTATAGTTTTCATAAAACTATCAAGCTTGTCCTCAATTGTTCCCCCTTTAGCACCTAAACTCTTGTCTTCCTTTTTTGAACTTTTGAAGAGTTTCAGATAATCTCTTCTACCAACTTTACCAATTTGTTTACTAATATTCTCAATATGCTCTGCCATTTTGAAGGCTTCCCTTAATGACTGAGGACGCTTATCTAGCAAGTAGTAACTCATTTTTGCATCAAAAGAATTGAAATAATTTACCAAACACACATGATCATTTAATTGTAGATGAGGGGGTAACCTTTTCCTAGCCTTCTGGAATCTTTTGTTAAACTCAACAAATTCATTGGATTCTTTAACAATATTATTAAATTGATTCAATAGAAAGCTTGAATCAGTCTTGTCACCATATTGTTCTCTAAAAAACCCTCTTGAAGTCCTCCCAAGAGCCAATACTTTCAACAGGTAAACTCCTATACCATTCTCATGCATGCTCAATGAGAGACTGCATGAAAAACTTCATCATGACATCCTCTACTTCCACCTCAAAATCATCCATAACATTAGCGAATGCTTTGAGATGGTCTTCACCACTCAAGGCATTATTTCCAGAGAATTTGACTAGAGCAAGCCTAAAGTCTTTAGGGAATGGGTTAAGCTAGCTAGGTATTCCAGTGAAACACAGTTGCTGGTAACTATCTACTTGGAGTGGCCTCCTAGTACGTCGATCCCCATGATCATCTATGTGCTCATTACCTTTTCCTGTTGTCAAAGTGGCTACTATCTTTACCCTTTCCACTTTCACCATCACCTCCCCCTTTCTTACTTCCCTCATCATCTTCAAAATAAGAATTATCATTCTTATTTTTTCCTCCACCACCACCTCCTTGATCTCCACCACCACCTCTAGCAGGAGTATGTCCACCAGATTTCTTCTTTTGCAACTCACTATTAGTATGTCCAGAGCTTGAAGCCTCTAGAATATGGGTGGACATTTGAAGGAATGCAATATTCCTATCCATTTCTGCATTAGAAGCTATCATTTCAACTTTTTTCAAATCTTCTCGCAACTTTTCACTTTCCAATTGCAACCTTAATATCTCAAGATATGGAGATGCAGTAGATGGGGTTGGATCAATTTTGGCCTTATGTGTGGGGATTTTAGTAGATGAAGTATTTGTATTGTCATTGGTTTTGAATGTGGTTTTCTTGGGTTGGTCAATAAGTCTCTTCCCATGATCTACCAATGACATTTTCTTAGTATTAATAGGAGGGTCAGAGGCTTTAGTTGTTGAGATAGATGTTGTGTAGATATCAGTAGTTGAAGCTCCTATTGAGACTATTACTTTAGGAATATCATTGGTCATCTTAGAGGTAAATTTGGAAAGATCTTCCTCAAAGGTCTTACACCTTATAGCATCTTCTCTCTTTTTCTCCAAATTTCTCCTTCTAGCATCTCTCTCAAGTTGCTTAGCTTTAATTCTATCTTCCCTCTCTTTCAATTCTTTCATTCTTTTTTCTTCTTATTCTTGAAGTGTTAACTCTTCCTCTTCAATAGCTTTCAGGTCATTATCTATGTCTTCCTCATTCTCTAGAACATCCTCATGCTTACTTGGGGCATGAGTAAAATAAGGTTGATCAACATGGTCTTCCTCAAGAGAAAGGTGGACTAGCTCATCAAGAGATTTACCTCATGGCTTAAAATTATTTCCATTAAAAATGGAGCCAAGTCCAGGGGTTAGAGGTTCAAAGAACTTCTTATTCTTTTCCCAAAACTCCCACCTATCTTCCTCTCTTGAGATATTTAACTCATTGTCAAAAACTTGTTCAACCGAAAAAATTCCTTGGTCTATGTTAGACCCTTGAACTTCATGTTCTTCTTCATGAACACTAGCACTACTTATATCAACATTGAAAGTAGGAGATACATTAGGATGGGAATTGACAGACTTACTTGATTCAAAGCATTTCCTAACCCATTCAAGTTTCTTTTCCTTTGTAGGTTCATATTTTTCCTTCTGCTCAAGGTGCTTCTTCGCATAACTTCTGGTCTTCTTCATAATTTCAAGTACTGCAAAATCTTTCTTCTTGTTTTCCTTTTGAGAAATAACCTTCACACTGGTACTAGAGAACCTAGAGTCGCCACCTATTGGGTGAAAATTATGTAATCAACTTTCGACAGATTACACAACTTGGACTTCAGCCACAGCTATGTGAGATGTGAATCTCTCCTCTCACAAAGGGGAGGTGCCCTTCTTACTGCTAAGAGAAACAATAGTAAATCACACGAGTAATTACAAAATGTACATGAAATTCACGGAGTGGGGGGTGTGTTACATTCATCCTTCTCTCTTTTTTCAGAGAAGATGTTTACAATGCTTCACATGTTGGAAGTTCCGAATTCTTGATAACTTGAAATGAACAACTAGCAGTAATGCCAATATCTCTATCTCGTCAAAGTGAAGCGTAGAGATACCAGAAGTGATTAATAACAAACAAAATAAAGTAAAAAGGGAAAGCTCACGAAGGCACAAAGTCGTTCCGTAGCTTTATCAATGTTGGATCTGCATAAACGTACCATTTGCTACGTTAGAAGCACAAAGTCTTCTTAGACACAACAATTCTTCAAACAGCATGAACGATTACAAGCACAAAGTCTTGTAGATCATCCAACAAGATTGTCAATAGCACGAACGATTACAAGCACAAAGTCTTGTAGATCCTTCAACAAAGTATCCAAGAGTATGAATAATTATAAGCACAAAGTCTTATAGATTATCCAACAAGAACATGCAAGAGCATGAATGATTATAAGCGCAAAGTCTTATAGATCACTCAACCAATGATAAACAAAATAACAATGCAATCTAAATAATAGATGTAACACAAAGTTTACATCAACCACTTAGAGTCTTTCAGATTCCTTGAACTAATCACTACCAAATCAAATCAACTTACAAAAGTATTGAATCCAACGCAAAGTCTGGCTTGCAATCCTTTTCTTTATTGATTGAATCTCATTCACAAAGTATGAACGCAAAGTTTCACAAGTTTGCTTACAAAAGGGCAGCACTTCGTTGCAAAAGGCTAAAAGATATTACAATGAAAATCCCTCACATTATATAGAAAGAGGGATGAGCAAAAGAAGGAAAGAGATTGAGAAAATCAGGGAGAGTTAGGTGAGCGATTTTAGGAAATCTCACCTAACTTTGACCAAAGTCAAAGTGTAATTTGTTTTGAAAATATTACATCTTTGGATTTGGTGTAATTACAATTTACAAAATGACATTCGAAAATGTCGAGAAATATTTACAAGATGCATAATGGGATGCACCGGAAATGTCTAACACTGGAGAATAGGGGGCCACTTCACGTCTCTTTGCATTGGGCGCGGAAGTCTTCAAATTTCCTCCTAGTCTCCTGCACAAACTTCTCATCTGGACCAACGGTGTAATCCACAATGGTGTGAATTCTCGTGATCAATCTCATGGCAGATGAGTGAACCTTTTTGCACCTGTCAAGATGCGTCTTCAGGTTGTCCAATGTGAGCCTTGTATCACAAATGATGTTCAGCGAAGCTTCTGAGAAGTCTGAACTGTCAATCAAATTCGTGATGGCTTCCTTGAAGATCAAGGATATTTCTGTGGCCGGTAGGAAGATACAATTGTCCTCAAGAAGCTGACTTGGCAACTCTTTGATACTTTTGTCAAGAATGTTGCGATGCCCGTCGACATCTTCCTGTACTTGATGAAGATCTTCAATGAGAGATTAAACCACTTGAATCCTGTGTTTCAGTGATTCTCTTACCTCTACAAACTTTTCTTTATCAGGAATTACCCCAACCTCCACCAATTTGCTGAGCTTTACTTGTTTCATTTCCGACCATGACAACAGGAATTTTTCCATGTGTCTGCGCTCCTGGGAAAGTACGCTCTTTTCTTTATCAAGCAATGTGGTGAGCTTGGCCAACATGGTGGTTTTCTCATCCGCAGCCAAAATTATCTGAGATCCGTGTTCGATGATCTTTTCAACAAAGTCATACAACACCCTGCCTTTGGAGGCGAATTTCTCAGCTTTCTTGACAGCTGGGTCTTCAATACTTACCACCCCGGGGTGTGCATTACTTGGAGAACCGGCAAGTCTCTTTACAACAATGGCATAATGCTCACCCTCTGCTTGTACATATTCGAGCTTGCTCCAACTTTGTCCACCTTCTGCCAAGATATCCAAAGTGACTTACGCATCGGCTTTGCACTTTCGTTGGTAACCTTGCCAAGCTGGACCTTTGTTACTGTGTAGTCCTCCATATTGACATCACCTTCTTGATTTGGTGGTATGCCAATTTCAGCATACTTGTGGCCAGACTTATCAACATTCAGCCTCGAGTATACTTTTTCCTTCTTCTTCCCTTTGGCCTTTGGAAGAACTATCTCTTCAAGGTTGAGCTCCTCTGGAGAAATCATTTTCTTTTTACGCTTCGACACTTGAGATATTAGCCAAGGAGGAAGAAAAGAAGTGTAAACTTCTGGGTTTACTGTCAAGTCAGTCGCCATTGCCACCTCTGAAGTTATTGTCACATCTGAACTCACCATTGGTATCGTGACAATTGGAGAAGTGTTCGTCATCATCGCTCCGGTAGTTGACACATTGAGCTGATCACGCATTGACTCATTCATGAAACGATTGAATTCATTCTCAAAAGTGATATCATACATTGGCGAAGACAAGCTAGGAATGGACGATGGTGGGCTTGACAGTATATCAACCGTATGGATGCTTGTCACTGAAGGAGTATCAAGCTGGGTTGATGTTGCAGGGATAGGGGATATCTCGGCTGCAGGAATGCTTGTGGTAGGAATAGGTGACGAGGGAACAGGAGGTGGAGGAGTTCTTGACTCAAGAGGGGTATGAGGAACGTTTGAAGTCACGGGCGATGATGTTATGTGGATTTCCTCAACTACGTTCTCGGGAGGAGAAGTAGTTATTTCTTCATCATGCTCGGGTTCCTATTGATCACCCTCTTGTCTCTCCAAATCTGGCTCACCTTCGAAGTCACCTTTAGATCCTTCTTCAGAATCTTCATCAGACTCTTGCCCGCTTTCAGAAACCTCTTCGGCATCGGAGTCTGCTTCTGCTGAATCTTCATCTTCAGTGGATTGGTCGCTTGAAGTATCTTCTTCATCGGAATCTACCTCCTCTAGAATGGGCTTTTTACCCTTAGAGTGAGATGGATGAGATTCCGTTATTTCTGTCTCTTGGACAGCCTGGGTATCTTTTTACCAGCAGTGAACTTAATCCTTGTACCTTTCGTGAAGAAGTGGGAACGGCCGCTGATTTGTTTTTGTCACGGAGTTCTTGCTGTTGGTGTGCTTCTGCCTCAGACTCTTCTCCTTCTGAGTCTGTCTTGAAACTTTTCATTGTATGACCATGTTTGTGTAACCATTCTTCTGTGTTGGCTAGGATTGGTCTCAGCCTTTCTCTCATGCTGGTGACCTCTTTTCTAGACCACTGTATTGTAGGAAACAACCTCTTAGCAATGCCTTGCTCATCATAGACAGCGTTCATGATATCACCTGGATCCTCAAAATCCTCTCGTAGGTCAGCGATACCAAGATCTCTGATTTGTTTAACTGTCAATTTGCAATAGTCCATTTTGTGAATGGCTTATTCATCTCTGCAATTTGCCCAGATGTCGTCAAAATGGTACCTGTGTTGGTGACCCTTTTGCAACTTCTTTCTGACATCTCGGTAGTCAAAATCAAACCTATACCTATAGGTTTTGATGGTCATGATCTACATCTCAGCATAGACGGACTTAGCTTTTTGTGCAGTTTGGATAGTATATCTGCCGATGGTCAATGGGAACTTGAATCCACGCTTATGGTTGCTTCTTCGTTCTTTCTGCACTGACATCAGCTATCTGCATGTTTCCATGAGAACCCACTTATCCGAAGGATAACGTGGTAGCATGTAGGGACAACTGGTGTAACAACCTACTCTCAAGTAAGTAAATGTTGGGAATTGGAGAAAAATACATCCAACTTTACTTACCACCTTATAAGCCTCATCAGACACTCTTCTTCTTTCCAAGCTGGATCAAAGTTGAAGAGTAAGGGCGCAAAGAAAGCATCAGTGACCCGTCTGAAATGATGAAAGCTCTCCTTTAGCTCCAACTGATAGAAATATCTGTACACAGGCACCATCATTCGATTCCCCTTTGTAGATAGACCTGGGAATTGTCTCATCACAGCTGCTGCGTACACCAGGTAAGAAGTCATGTAGAACTTCAAGGTAGAAGGAGCATTAATCAACTGCTCATGCATCTCATTATTGATTTGTTTACCCCAGTCAATATGCACCTTCTGCCTCCTTATGATCCTAATGTACTCATACATCCAATCGTGAAATGTGGATGATTCTGGAAAACCCTTCACTCTGCTCAGAAACGTGATCATATCCTTGACATCATCTTTAAAGTCACTTCTCAGGAGTCCTTTCGGCCATCTAGAAATAGATGATCTAGGCTTTTTGAGCCATTGAGTATTTATCAACTGTTTAGCTTTATTGGGATCAGCATCGAAAATATCCTGTGCTTTTGATATAGAAATGTCAATATATTTCTCCATGTGAGGAACCTTGAAGACAATGTCAAAGAAATCGGGGTCGAGTCTTAGAATCTCGTGCCCGGAAGAGTCGATCACACTTCTGCTTTCTCGGATGTAATGAGACGCAATTTGAAGAACAAACTCAGTATTATGCGCAGCTGTGGGGAACATCACCACCAAGTGGAGATTGCTGTGTACGATTGCCCTCATTGAATCAGGGAGAGGCTTCGTCTTTGTCAACTTTGCGAAGTCAACCAAGTCTTGATGGCCAACTTCTGTATCCTTTATTTCTTCAACTTTCGAAAGCACCATAGTTGGTGGATAGACGCCTTGATATTTGTACTTCATCTTGCTTTTTGCTTTGGAAGAAGAAGGAGGCTTCGTAGCAGTCATCAAAAGAAACTGAAACACTGAGCACTCTTGACTTGACGATCTCTGAGAGTAGACCGCAATCCGTCTAGCCAGAACAAACACCAATTGTTAGGGAACATAGGAAAGCGTGAAATGAGCACAAGGGTAGAAAAGCATGGAGTGGATGTTGAGGCACGCAAAACGATGCATGAATGCAGAAAAATGAGGCTATGGAGTGCATTGGTCAAAAATGAAGTTCGTTTGGAAGAAATTGGAAAAAGTCAGAAAAAAAGTGTAAGGGCGCTAAAATTCAGCGCCCTTACATTCTAAGAAAATTGCTTTTGGTGTAAGGGTGCTTGAGCTTCAGCAAAGGCAATGTTTAGTTAACTTTGAAATGTCATCGAAACCATCTCCATTCTATTACATTTTCATTCAAAGGTCAAAGGAATTCTTTTTCACAATGGCGAATCTTTCCAATGTTTACCAAAACGAATGAAGAACTTTTGACAAAGATACCTCAACACAAGCATGGCGGGTAGATAGAAATTCTCAAGTGATAATGCGCACAGAGGAGAAAGGTAGAAAGAAACACGTATGAAGGAGAAGAAAGACGTATGAAAGACAAGGGAAGAAACGCGTATGAAAGACAAGGGAAGAAACGTGAATGTGCAGGGTAAGAGAAGAAACGCGAATGGAAAGAACAAAAAACAACAAATGTAATGAAAGACGCGAATGTAAGAACTCAAAATGCGTATGATAACCATGAACATATACAAATGAAATTACAAAAAAAAATGAAAGTCTTACCAGGGCAAAACACAAATCTTGCTGAAGAGATGAATGGCGAAAATCCTCAAAACGCGAATTTGCAGATGAGAGGCAAACGCACAGCAAGAGGAGAGACAAAAGAAATAAAATATAAACAACAAAAGTGGCGAATTCATTCAATTAATTGCAAATGAAAATTAAAAACCTAACTCAAGTCGTGCAATAAATTTAGGCACGAAAAGTGGCACGATTGACGAAAAATGCAAAAACGTGAAGAAACGTGCCAGAGGCATAAAAAAAAGTTAAGTGTCGAAAGAAAATGTAATGGCGCTATAATTTAGCGCCCTTACATTTTTTGGAAATTCACTGCATGTAGGGGAGCTAAATTTTAGCGCCCTTACATTTTTTGGAAATTCACTGCATGTAGGGGCGCTAAATTTTAGCGCCCTTACATTTCCAGACTTAGTCAAATTTTTGGAATTTCCCTGCAGGAGCACACTTTTTCAGTGCTACTGCATCTTCCGCAATTTGCAAAGTACGAATAGTAAAACGTCGCGAAAGATCTCATTTCGAAGGTCTTTGCGAGGTGAACAAGGGGGAATGCTCGAATTGACTATTCGAGACTTGGGAACACATTTCGAGGTGGCTTGAAAATCACTTCGTTATGCGTACTTGAACTTCACGAATCCTAGGAAACGAACAAGTTTCGTAGGGGGTTATCCGTGGAACGAGCGCTGCTAGATTCCGTGATAACACCACCCAGAATACTGGGAAAACAAAAGTAATTGCACTTTGATTTTTTACTTGTTACTTTAGAAAAGACTTTAAACATTACTCAACAGAAGGTGACAGAATGAAATAACACTTGACGCATAAGACTTCGTATGATGGGACCAATGCAATAAACTTAAAACCGGTTATACTTCAAACAGTAAAGAATATCACAACTAACAATTGACTCTAACTGTACCATGTCTAAACTTAGAGACTTTGGACTTAACTATTCCCCAATAGAGTCACCAATTTGTTGGTTATTTTTTACGAACCAAACTGATCTCTAGAAATAACTATGGATTTTTCCATTTTCCAATTATCAACACTTCTAAAGCGATTGGACAATGAATGAATAGAGGTTGCAAGGCTTCTATTCCTACTCTTTGGACTCCGTGAAACCTGAGAGGGTGATCCCACAATGTATACCTAAACACTTTGCACAATTGTAAACAAATAAATTGTTAATAATAGATATCTCTCTAAAAAAAAAATTCAATAATATGCATCAAATAAGTTGGTAGCTTATTTATCAATGTCACACATATTGAGAATGAGAGAGTAGAATTCCAACACAGAACAACAACAATAATATCCCTTTGAGATTTTATGATTTAAAGATTGAGTAGCTAATGAATTAACACTGAAAGTGAACCACACATACTCTGCATGAACTAGTGCCTTTATCCCAAGCATGGAGTCAATACCATTAAATGTGACCTAATAATAATTTAGACAACACCTATAACCTCAATAAATCTTGCATTACAACATTTCTCTATAAAGTTCATGATTATTACTACTTACGAGTGTCCTAGTACCCAATTCTTATAAGTCATCAATCTCACACAAGCAATTACATTAATTCATTGAATCAACAAGCAAGCATGAAACTAAACATTCATCAGGCAATGATAGAGATAAATGAAATAAATCCTTGATTACTTTTACTCATAACTCATAATATTCATAGAAGGAGAGACAATAGCCATGAAACTAATATTACTCTGTATTATAAATGCTATATCATTATCAGATCTACATGCATAAGTATGAACTCCAAAAGAAACTTAAGACAAAAAATATAAAACTTGCTTTGTATTATCTTGACAACTTCACGGTATTAACTCAAAAAAAATTCTACTCTCATGCTTCTGGCGTTGAATTCCTTCTTATAGAGATGAAGGAGCAAACAAGCTTCGAGCTAGATAGCACACATGCCATCAGTTATACTTGAGTTTTTAGGTGGAGTAAATAAACATGAGGCAAAACTGACCTCAATTATTTGTAGAAGACAGGTCCCACCTCCAAAAACATCATTAGTTTGTTACAACAGTATCAAAATATTCTCCATGCACTCAAAAAATTCCAACCATGGGAAAATCAAAACAACAAAACTTATGAAACAAGACAAGGAAAATAGAAAAAGGTCAAAATTCATTAATCCACATTAGCACCACATGCTAATCATTTAAATTTTAGGAGAGAATAATATTTTACCATGTTATACCAAAAGCCTAATTTGTACTGTATTTGGGCTATGTATTTTTCTTCTCTTGTCCATTATTCTTCTCATTCAATAATCCCTACATAGATTCACTCTGTGTATTTGTCCAACCAAGTATTGTATTCTTCCTCAGTGGGACATTTTACATTTAATAAATCTTGCGCCTTAGTGATGTACTAAGAATACTAGCATCAATTATAATCCTGGCTTCTTTAACAAATATGTCCATCTTTGATTCAACTTCCACCATTGTGTCAATATTTGAATTGAGCAAAATATAGTCAGTGACACTCAAGGTCATCATGGCTGCTCCAAGCATTCCTCCCAAATCTTTCTTCCAGGTGTCAAATGGATGCAATTCACCTTTTTGATTCAATATCTAAGGCATACCACACTCTTTCATCTCCTTGAATATCTTCAACTTAATATGTAGCTGTATACCTAACTTTCTAGGGAAAGTAGTTATCTCATTTATTGAGTCAATAGTTTGTAAGATATCAAGAATATTGGTAGGTGCCTCGGGGTCCTTATTCATCTTTATCATCATTTATTTCAAAGCATTTACCCTAGTAATCCAATTATTCCATTCATTTATGAAGGCCTCTTGTACTTGTAGATAATTTGCATTTGCATCATGAATATTCTTATATGTGGCCCAAAAATCATTATCCTTGTGGACCAATTGGTCACCCTATACTTCAACACATTCTCAAAAATATCATTTTCCACCTTGACAGTTTCAAGTTTGGCCTACTTGACATTTTCTTTTTTAGCAGTCAACTGACCTTTCAAGTCATCAATTCTTAAGGCCAAGGTTTCCCTATCCTATGTAGACATATCAAATGAAGAAGAAGAAGATGGTTGAGTTATTGTCTTTTGAGTAGCCTAAATAGTGGCTCTCATTGTATTCATCTCATTCAAGGCCTTATTATACTCTTTAACAAAAGATTCATATTTCTTCTGATAAATATGTGTAGTATCCACACTAAGAATTGCAACATGTGCAGCTAACTCAGCTACCTGGATAGGAGTTATGTCAGTAGCTCTTTTAACTAGTAATGAACTAATAACTTCTTCAGTAGGCCTAACAACCTCATGTTTACTAGTATTGGGTGCCATATACCGAATTGAAAGAGTATGCAATTTTGGAATATATCTAGAACCAAATACATTTCTCTCAAATTGGTCTTCATATACCAAATCTTGAGGATATCTCCTAATTGCATCATATGCTATGGCGGCAGTAATAGTATATCCTGGTAACAACATGATTCCACTATCCTTGACAATTTTTCAAGCTTCAGTGGGAGTAATAGTTTCAATTTCAGTCCTGATTTTCTCTTCATCTACCTTCTCAACTTCATCTTGATCTGAAGGTTCAACATTAGCTTGGGTTGATTCAAGTCTCTCCTTTATCTACTTACTTCACTGTTGAATCATAAACTCCTAAACTTCCTTAGACTCCACAAATTTATCATCAGCCAGAAATTCATCACACTCCCTAATCCTGGGATCATCATCACTTTCTTTATCATAATGCCATTTGATAATTCTATCAGGGGGAACATCTAAACTATGAGTTTCTTCAATATGAGGAGGGGGAAATTTTTGCTCCACCTCTTCATTTCCTGGTACATGTTCTACCACTTGTTCCTCCCTAACTTCTTGAACATCTACAAGCTATTCTTGGACATCCATAGCCTATTGTTGTTGTTGTTTTAGGAGAACTTTTCCTTTGTTAAAATCCTCCTTTACCTTTACCTTAAACTCCCCAGACTGATTGTCCTTTATCATAGTGAAGGCTCTTTCTAAGGGGTTTGCAATTGCATTGTATGGACTTATGTAGAAGGCAATCCTTTTCATAAGTTTTTTCCTCAATGTTTGTCATAGTTGTCCATTCTCTTTTCCTAGTCATGATAGCCTCATCACTTATCAAATTTCTTAGTACATCATCTTGATATAAAAATTCATGACATATGATACCTAAGCATTTTTGTTTTCTCCTTCCTGCTACAAACTCCTCTGGATCAAAAACTCTAATCTTATCAATAGGCATTCTAAGATTATTTACTATAATGCCAAGCCTTTCATACCCCTCAGTAGTAACCTTGAAGTAAGAAAAAGTACATTGGGGATGTATTATAGTTCCTTTTTTTCCTTTTCTAAACATTTCATAATCCATGACATCAATTTTCCACATGAGCTCCATGAAAGCCAGTCTATCTGAAACATACAAGGGTAGACAATGAGGTACCATCTCAACTCCATAGGCCCTGATCAAAGTATACTCAGAATGTAGAAACCAATTTTCCCAATTATGTGTGGCCTTGGAACTTGGTACATCCTTTGGACGCATAAGATTTCTGATATTTGGAGAAATTCTGAACATAGGTGCTATAGCCAATGACTCCAAGATACCATATCTTACAACATTAGCAAACAAGATGTAATTGGAATTGGAGCAATCCTGAACCCATATATATGTCCACATTTGCATAGGTAGAATATTATTCTCACTGTTGCTAAGCTTCAAATTTAGTTTCCTTTTCCATTCATAATCACCCTCCCATAAGAGCATATGCATCAACAAAGAGTAATGGGGAAAACACAAAAGGATCACCTCCTTTTTCAAATTGAGAATATCCTCATGCATCTGTTCAACAACAAAGTTAGCATAATCAAAACCATTGTTTCGATTGTGATTTTGTATATCCACCACCATCACCAATAAATGAGGAGCTATCCTAACCTCAAAGTCCTTAGCCAATACTTGATTTAAGCAATAATAAGTGTTTTTGAAATAATCTTCAAACTCCTCACACTCAAAAGGCTCAACATCATTAGCAGTGAATCTTTCCCTGCTCCTTTTGTGTCGCACAAGTAGTGCTTCTTTATATGTAAAATTTCTCCTCTAATATTCAGCATATGATTCAACACGTCTAAATTTTGTAGTATAATTGGGGTTTAACCTAAATACATCTATAATCTTCTCCTTCGTTACCTATAGAATTAGATCACTATTTTCACTTTTGATTGTCCTGTCAGTAGGGTTATAGTGCCTTGCCAGTTCCATCATCAAATCCACTTCTACAAACACATTTGGGACCACCAAATTTCCAAGGTTCAACCCCCATAAAAAACATGCTAGTTTTCTAGAATTCCACCTATTGAAGGCATATCAGAACAATTTCCATCCACTTTGGGGTTGGCGTTTTTCACCAATTTCAATAGCATTATCTATCAACTTAGTGGTCATGACAACTTGACGTGTGGGCATTTTTCCAATTCGTGACCCTCCTTCTTTCACACCTCTAGAGGCCTCTTGCATAATTTTTTTTATTTCTTTCTTCGCACTTCTAGACCTAGTGGATGTTGTAGGAGTACTAGGTGAAGGGTTGGATACTGGCACCGGCTTAGACTTAACTTTAGCTAAAGCATCCTAATTTTTAAGTCTTTTAACCCTCTTCTGTTTTGGTCTCCTTTCTGGTCTAACACTAGATTCACTAGGCTTTGGATCACTCATGTTTGTAATGAAATTGGGACTAGGGTTTACAACTTCCTACAACCAAATGAAACCCTTCTCAATTATGATAGGACAAAACACTTAATGAATAGGAAACTCTTCCTTAAAATTTATACAATGCTCAATCACCAAGCTGAAATTAGCAGTAATGAACAAAAAAACAATTCCCTTAATTTCCTATCAATTCTTCAAGACATTCACCTCACTACTTCAATTACAAAGAAGTATCAATTCTGCTTACTTGGGTGAAAATTATGTCATTCTGGTTATTGGTAATCTTTGGAGCTTTCCCCATAATTTATTTAGCTTTTGGTGTCCTTTCCAATGACCAATAAATTCGAACACACGATCAACTAGATATCTTCTTTATGTTATGGCCAAGAGAGAGGCATGCCACCATTGATACTTGATAGTAAGCTCGTGTGAGCGAATTGATAATTATCCGTTCAGGTTTAAACCATGATTGTTGATCTTTCAGCTTTAAAACAATATCAATGGTTATTACTGCATCTTGCCACCTTCCTCTTTGCTTTATAGAAATTCATTAGGATTCCGCCACATTGTCTCTTCATGTAGTAGTGGTCACTTGTCACTGATTTAATTCATCCTTGCTTAGCTTCATCAGCGATGCAAGTGTTTTGTGCAATGAAATCTCAACCCTTGGATTTTTGGCCTACCCTCTGATTGACATTCATTGCCATCACTCCTTGCTAATCCAACTTTGCACCTTGGCTCCTATCAAGAACATGAGATACAATGAAAGCATTTTATTTCAACATGTACACCTGCATGAAAAATCAATGGCACAAAAGGTATCACAAATAAGATTTACCTAGATTAGCGAAAGAAACCTTTTAAAATGAGGAACTTCATTACTCATTGCTAATAAAACTAAGGATTTGAAATGGATTAGTGATGAATGATAAAATATCTAGCCATTTCTCATCGCTAATCCTCATAATATTTGCAAAAAATTGGTGATGAAAGATATTCATGATGTCATTACGCATCACGTATCGCTAATCAAGAACTTAGCACTCAAAACAAATCCATGAGAAGCGATGTAATAGAAACTCATTTCCTTTCTCATCGCTGATTTGTAAAATCATTTTATAACATATTAGCAATAGGTGAATAAAATAATATCATAAGGCCGGAGGGCATCACTCATCTCTATTACAATATTGAGTGGTCAAAAACCATTATCAATGAGTGATCCATTTATAATACTAAGAACCTCACTCATCACACATTTAAATTAGGAGTTATAGTAGTTATTTGTGATGAGGGATACCAAAGGGATATTACCTCATCACTCGTCGCTGATTTAGAACATACATCTCAAAAGTGATCAGTGATGAGAAATAAAGATAGAAGGCCAATTGAACTTAAGTGAAAACCATTAGGCACGTGCTCATAAGCTGTTTTCATGGCAGGGACTCTCTAGGGTGGTACGAAAGAAAGGACTTAAGGACTCCAAAGCCAGAATAACACAAAAGGATAAAAAATTCAAAACTGACTGACAGTGAGCGGTAGTGAGTCAACAATAATATAGAACATTCAAGTGCTTAAGAAAAATGAATCCCAAACTCTCCTAAATGTGAAAAGGGTTTGAAAATGGAACAAGAAAATTAAGGTTCCATAAGTAGCGGAGGGGCCCAACGAAAATCCATTGGGTGCACAAGTCATTGTATCCCCTGCAGTAGCACGTGACCACACACACAGGCCACTAAGAGACCCAGAGTGATTCAACAATCTCAAGAATTCATAGACGTGAACAATTCTCCACCTGAGAAGAGGTTGCACACCAATATCACGTTAGGAGAAAGCTCATAAGAACTTGTGAAAACGACCAAGGATTAGAGTCTTCAGTGACAAAGGTACTTTTCTCTCCCCCTCTTCTCACCTCTTAGTCTTTAGTTAATCCAGTTGTGTTTGCGTCTCTGACTACCTCAAGTGTTGGTCTATTATTTTTTGGTTATATGCTTGTAGAGGGTTCCTCTCAGTCTTCCTCCCCCCCATCAGATGGGTCATTTTTACTCCCCCATGGGCTTTTCCATATTTTGTTGGGACCTCATCTGAGCCCTCTATTGCAAACCCTTTTGCTTGTGTTGTGTCAGCTTCAGCCCAACCTTCCCAACAATTGATTAACTCTACATCTCCACAACCCATCCCACCACCCCTTACGAGTCCTTCCATCGCTTCCCCTTTCACTAGAGTCTCACATAGCATTCCTCCTTTCTTTTCGTTAATGGTCACTTTTCCAAAGTGAACATCATTTGAATTGGTGATGATTTCTTTCCCTTTTGCTTTTCCTCCTGATGCATCCTTTGCTAGTGAACAAATTAGGTCACCATTAAAATTCTCTGGGAAAAATAGCATGACTAAGATGGCGCGAGCTAGGAAAGCCCAAAAAAGAAAAGAAAAGGATGTTGCAAGACCTATCAAGCCATTCATGTAGACCCTCTTTAATGAGGATCAAGGGTCGATAACATTTGCATCCATGACACCCAACATCATCAAACCTCAAGGGAAGATTTAACCTGAATATTACATAGTCCATTCCATAGGGATCAATCTACACCAGGCCCGACCATAGGACAAGGTTGAACTAATGGAGGAAACTCAACAAGTCGTGAATACAATTTTTTTGAAGCGTAGTCATCAATTGACCAAAAGGGAAGAAGAGCTCAAGAACATCAAGGAAAGAGTGGAGATCTTGCAGAAGAAAGAAAAGGCTAAAGATGTTGAAATTGCATGCTTGTCTCAACAAGCACAAATGGAAAAGGCCAAGCTCTAGGAGGAAATTACAAAGTTCCAATCTCAAGATCCAAACCTAGTTGCTAATCTAGAACAAAAAAACAAGGAACTTTAAGACTAGTTGGCTCAAATGGAGAGAGAAACCCAGAAGAAAAACAAAGAACTTTAGAATCAACAAGCATAATTGGAAAAATAAATGCAACAAAAGGATAAAGAGCTTTAGGACCAATGGGCTCAATTTGAAAAGGAGATTCGAGAGATAAATGTCTCTTTGGAAAAAGAATGCGGAACCCAAAATCAAGTTGAGGAGCTGTTAAAAAGAAAAGATACAGAGTTGACAACTCTACAGGAACAACTCACTGTATCCTGTCAGGGTTAGAAGGAAAATATCTAATATTTAAATACATATTTGATCAATAAAACAAAGAAATAAAACATACAAAAAATTATAGAAAAAACAAGACAACACAAAGAATTTAATGTGGTTCACCCAATTCGGGCTACATCCACAAAACTGTAGCCATCCAATGATTTTACTATCTAGTGTAAAACATATTACAATCTCGCTAATAATGCCCTATTGCAACCCCCATCCAAACCGCTCATAATGAGCTTTTTAGAAGCTTCCAGAATTAGGGTTCTACAAAGTCAATTTTTTCCTTTTTCAGTGACGAAGCAAAAAAAATGGGAAAAAAGTGTACAATATAGCATGATCAGTCACCACATACCAACAATCTCCCACTTGGAGACTGATCAGGCTCCACACCAAACAATCTCCCTCTTGGAGACTGATCCTAGATGACACCACTACACTTACAACTCCCACTGAAAATAAACACCTTAGACCTTGTTGCTCTGTTATACTTAAATTCAACCTTGAAGGCCAATCTAAGCTGAAGAGGAGCTCAACTTCTCCCTTGTCACCGCCTTTGTAAACATATCCACTGGATTGACATTTGTATGTATCTTTTCTAGCTCTACCTATCCATCCTCCAACACCAACTGAATGAAATGATATCTCAACTGTATGTGTTTGGTTTTAGAGTGCAAGGAAAAATTCTTTGCAAGATGTATAACACTTTGGATTTTTGTAAGCAAGTAATTTTCAGCCTGTTGTTTTCCCAACTCTTCCATGAAAAGTTGCATCCATATCATCTCTTTTGTCACCTTTGTTGCAGCAACATACTCTACCTTTGTGGTGGATAAAGCAACCACCTTTTACAATCGATAAATCCAACTCATTGTTGTCCCACCAACTGTAAATACATAACCTGTGGTACTCCGTCTGATATCTACATCCCTTGCCAAATTTGAGTCAACATAGCCTTTTAAATAGTATTAGATCCCCCAAAACATAAAAAATTATTGGATGTACCTCTCAAATACCTGAGAATCCATTTTACCATATTCCAATGCTCAACTCCGAGATGACTCATATACCTGCTAACAACTCCTACATCATATCCAATATCTGGTCTTGTGCACACCATGGAATGCATTAAACTGCCTATAGCTGAAGCATATGGTACCTTGGACATTTTTTCTTCCTTCTCTTGTGTCTTTGGACACATATCCTTAGTCAATTTCACATGATTGGGCAAAGGTGTGCTGACAAATTTTGCATTCTCCATATGAAATCTTTGCAATACCTTTTCAACATAATCATCCTGAGAAAAAAAATATTATTTTTTCTATCTCTTGTAATCTCCATACCAAGGATTTTCTTTGCTCCCCCAAATCCTTCATAGCAAATGAATTTTCTAACTGTTGTTTTAACTCCCTTATGTGATCCATGTTAGACCTCACTACAAACATATAATCAACATATAAACATAAAATAATGTAGCTATCATCATTGTTGATGGTGTTTTCTGCACAGCAACAACTCAGACAGAATATGATATCCTATCTCTCTTGAAAGGTTATTTTCAATAATGAATCACTGAAAATCACCCCAAGGTCTCTCGGGTGTTAGGTCATAACAATGCATAAAACAACTCAGATAAAATGTGAAATTGCTGGTAATCACAATGGGACCTTACTACAAGCAAACTGTACCTTTTCAATTTATCAAATCTGAAAATATGATGATCTTAAAATCCTAGATCTAACCGAATAACAAAGAAATAGCAAAAGATAGGGATGCAAGGAAGTAATAAAATCTGAACTACTACAAGGACAAGCAATGCAAATGACATATATCTGGAATGGACCTATCTCGAATAACCAATTCCTGTTCGACCCACAAGGCAATCTTACAAGAACAGTGCAATCTTCTGAGGAATACAGATTTTCAAATCATAGACTTGCATCTACAACCGAACTTAAGCACATTTGAATATACGGTCCAGGTTGACTTTACCAGCCTACTACAATCAGATAGTTACTGGGAGTATAGACCAGAGATAGCTACAAACATTCCAAATATAAAATCACAAACATCATTTATCCAACTGAAACTAATTTATTTTTTGAATTCTGAACCCTAAATCTTCAAGCAATTTAAAAGATAGAACAAAGGAACCATGCAAGATGAGATAACACAAAGGATTTCACCAGGAATAACCACAATGTCTTCAATTGTATTAATCACCAGAAAATGCTGCAACAATTCAACTGTTCTGAATATAGTGTTTGCTTCAAGAAACTTCAAATACTCTAACTATATCTCTTGCTCTATTACTGTCTTGCTATGTCTATACCCAATGTCTAACTCTTACAATGAGGCAAGAATGCCTATTTATCAAATTTCCCCCCCAAAACATGTCGGCCCAGCCAAACATTTTATAAAATAATCAAAACCGCCAAAACAGGTCGGCCAAGGAAACAAACTAAGGCACACATTTAATGCCATCATCCAAGTCGGCCAAGGCACAGTCCCCAAGGAAGTCTGGTCCAATGCATGCCCTATAATAATAGGGAAGCACAAATCTCGAAAAGAGCATTAACTGCTACTCCCTTTGTCTTTCCTCTGCGCTGGTGACCCTTGGACCTTCAAGAATATCCCATCCAGCTCAGCAATAGGTGGCAATGGCAAAACCCTGAGTCGGCATTTAATTGAATCAATTCCCTCATTGGACCGCTCAACAGTTTTCTTCCAGTCCTCCCTGTTGGCCATGTACCTGTCTATCACTGCCAAGTATGTAGCTGCATCATCAAGCAAATGGGAGGTGACAGTTCCATCAGATTCCGGGGCATAAACCTCATGCCACCATTCTTTCAGTTGATCTAAACTTAAATATTTGGGAGCTATTTTCTTCCTCCCTGTCATCACCTCAAAGAAGGCAATGCAACCATCATAAATTGCAGTGAGGTCAGCATCAATTGATTTCCTTCATTTTTGTATCTTTTTCAGGCCTCCCTGCCTGATCTGCAATGCCTCGAACCACTCCCATGGTTCATCCAATCTAGCAGAAGGAAGGATTCCATCTTTTCCCAACTGATCCTTGCCATATCCTAGAATAGTCCTTGATTTCTGCAGCAGGAGGTCTATGTCATTCTTATCCTGAGACAAGATGCTCTCTAACAGCTCCTTTTCCCAGACTGCATCCTTGCCCACAGATAGGATCTCTTTGATAGCTTTATCCCCTATTTTTTGGACACCCATTAACCAGTCTGTGGCAGCCTGAGCGGAGGCCTTCATCTTTTCAATTCTGGAGATTGTCTCCTTAGGCAGAAAACCCCGAGTCTGAGAAGAGGAAGGATGGAGAGACTGTAGAGGCTTCATTACCTCCTCCAGACATTTCCTCAATCTTTCATTTTCTCTTTTCAGCTCTCGTTTTGACTGGGTCTCCTTCTTTAGTCTGTCAACAATTATAGCACTCGACCCTTCAAATTCCTCAATATCCTGCTCCAGGGAGGCCGGCCCAAGGTTAATAGTTTGAACATTGTAATCCTGGCCTGTTACCTCATCTCTTGTTTTATCTGCAGCAGGGGTGGCGATGTGAACTACCCGGTTATGCACCTCATCCCTTTCCACCGAGGAAATCACCCTTGCAACCTTCTTCTTCTTCCCTTTGCCGATCTGAGATAACATTTCATCCCAGTCTAGAGGAGTGTCTTCAACAATCACCTGTTTCTTCTTTGCAAGTTCTCTCTCTAGCCAGTCCGGGGCTACAGGGTCAGTTCAGATTCCTTCTGTATGAGTTTCTCCTGGATCTTCTGTCACTTTCTCCCCTTCTGCGGCTGCCACCTCGACCTCCTCCTCAGCCGTGGCTTTGTCATCTTCTTTCACCAGAGTCCGCTCACCTTGATCAGCCTCCTCAAGTCCCAATTTCGGAAGCACCGGTGATGGAGTCCTAGCAGGGATGCTTTCCTCCGGTTCCGGTGATCCGCGGCCCTTATCACTCTCCAGAGAATCCTCATATTGTACCAGCGGAGAAGTGTGCCTTTCCTCTATTTTTGCATCAAGCTCGGCCGCTTCACTGTATAGTGTTCCCTCTTTGAACTGCTCAGCCTCCTCGCTAATTCCCTGCTCATCCAGATTCTCCGGTTCTGGTATGCTCTATGGAGGAGAAACATGCTTATCTTGCTCCTCAACTGGTAATGCTGGCAGGGAGTCCTTTGGCTGTGCCACATCCTTGGGAGAAGGAGTTCTTGATTTTCTAGTGTATACCTTAGTCTTCTCCCCTCCGGAGCTTTCCACATCTACAATTGGAGGTTCATCTTCCGAAGTGGCCTGATCCTTCTTCTTTGCCACCCTTGCAATTCTAGCTTTCTTAGGCGGCGGAGGGGCATCCTCCTCTTCAGCTTTCTCTGCTTCTTCCTCATCCGAGGACTTGCTGATTGTCAGGGTCTTCCACCTGCGTTTTCCAATTGGTTTCCTCTTCGTTGCAGGCTCAGCCCCCCTAGGACCTCTGACTTTAATCTTGAATGGCGAGGTTTTAGCCGTTTTCCCTTTGGGGTCCTCCTCCTCCCCGGATTCTTCAGAAGTGGACATGGGGTTGAGATTCCCCATCAAATCGAAGGTACAGGGCACATTGGCATTCTCCAATACCCAGACTTTATGCTTAATCCAAGAAAAGGTGAATCTCAACACAGGAGTCATCAATTCCTCCAATTCTGTCACCTCAGGCTCACTCCAATCAATGTCTGCAACTGACCTGTCCTTTATGGGCTTGTAAACATGGTCCTGAACCAACTTTCTATCATCATCAAGCTGATCCGGAATCAGCTTAACATTGTATTGTCTAATGGCCTCAACTGGCAGCCAGAAATATCTCCTCTTCCTTACATCAAGGTCATCCTTGATATTGACCCAGTTGTCTTCCAGGTCCTCCTTATGCCTAAATTCCCGGGTAGCCCTCTTCTGTGCCTCTCCGGTTATGTCAAAGTTCATTCTCTTTGAATGGAAAGAGAATCCATAGGCTGCCAACTCCTCTCCTGCAGTGTGAGCTGATTGGATAGACGAGCACATTTCTCCCACACCAATCCCAAGGGGGAAGTCTCCTCCAAAACCAGTCTTATGCTTTTCCCTCTTCACCACTGCATCAAACTCACAAATTTGTCGTACAACCTCTACCAGCACCATATGGTCAGTAGGATACCGGGGTAACTTGTAAGGAGCAGCTAGGCATCCATCAATCCGGAGGTATGTGAAGGTAGGGAACTGGATAAACCATGCTCTGTAGTTCTTGATCAAACCCCTAGCTCCATCGGATAATTTGATATGTTCTGCATTTTGAAGTGTCCGGGTAATGTGCATAGTGAATGCATCATTTTCCCTCCTATAATCCTGATGTCCCAGATGCAGCTCTGGATAAACTTCATAGATGATGTCTTGTCCAATGGTTCCCTTCGGGGTCAAACCCTTGTATGGGTAGGAGATGGCCAGCACATACATGATGTAGGAGGACATGGTGAACTTCTTTGCCTCCAGGACATTTCTCAGTTGTTTATCTATCTCTGCACTAATGATTCCTGCCCAGTGATAATTTGTCCCCTGACTCATCTTGGTGATCACGTGGACCATCCAATTCTCCAATACTCCGGCAGTTCTCAATCCGACCACCTTTCTCAACAGTGTGATGGCATCATAGATATCCGGCCTGAATTTCACCCTGTGCAACTGTTTAGGCAATTTGGAATGGTGAGATTTTGGCTTCTCCAGCCATGAGTTGATGATCTGCTGAGCCTTAACCGGCTCATTCTCATAGTATGTTCGGGCAGTGTCAATGTTTAAAGCACAGACCGAGGGGAGATCTGGCATGCTGAAGGCCCGGGCAATGGAAGCCGGACTGAAGTTGGCCAAGACTCGTCCCTCAGTGCTGATCACCATTTGGGTATCGAAATTGTACTGCCTAGCACATTCCAAAATCAACTCATAACATTGAACCGCCGGAGGAAACCCGGCCACATGCACTAATCCGGAGTTCATCATTCCCAGTCTCAAAGCTGACTGATCCTTCTCAGCCGTTCTTTGTTTGAATTCCTCATAGCGCCAGGCACCAACATTTGTGTCAGATACCTCAGTCCACACAGAGGACATCTTGCTTTCTGGGAGCTGGCTCTTCATATCTAATCTCAAACGTTCTGTCTCGGAGATTGAGGCTGCCCCTGCACCGGCTTTGGACTTCCCAGCAACAGCTTTACTTGATTCGGCCTACACATCCAAAAATTGTCATTAGAATCCAATCATTACTCATATTCCAGTTCAAAGGGTTAGCACAAATCAAATAAATCCATCAAAATCAATTGCTAACTACTAATCCATCAGGATCCGGAGAAATCAGACAGTCCGGGAAAATCACGCAATCCGGGAAAATACCGTCAGGGCAGAATTTCGAAAAAATCCGACCCAGACGGATTCCTGCTACCAAAGCATCATTAGTCGAATAAATCATTAATGCGCATGGAAAATCAAAGGATAATTATCAAATGCATTTATTGGCAACAAGAAATAAACATTAGACACTCATTCCATTAATCCTATCATCGAAATATCAAAAGAACGGAGCCAGACAGGAAATCCGGAAAAATCCGGATGGGACGGATTTTCGCGGACAGCTTGAATGTACCGGGAATAACCCCAACCCGCAGAATAAGCCCAAACCGGGAAAATCCGGGAGCGAGGAAATTCCGCGACGACCTCGGAAACCCGAAAAAATGACGAATGCAAACCAAAACTCGAATGATCACAGGATCATCCCTACCCGATCTCGAATGATCACAAAACCGATGACAAGCAACAAGACTCGAGACGCCAAGGACTTAGACCCCTCGAAAGCACGCAAAGGATGAATCCCCACATGAAAATAAAGATGCCCTAATCCGAATGATCAAACCATCTGCCATTAAAACCAGAACAAGCTTTAAGGTTTTAAAATATCGGTTAAAGATTTACCTAAAGCCTTCTAATTCGAATAAGACAGGAGGCCAACATGATACGGGGCAAAAGCCACTCAAGCACAACAAAACTCTCGTCCTGGGCCGAATCACCAAAGGAAACCCTAATTCGCACAAAACATATTTCGCGCCTGAAACAATTAAGCACTCCGACCCAGAATCCCGTCTAAAGGATAGATACGTCATCTCATGGACGAATGGAATTCGCAAAGCAAGGAAAATGAGGTTTCAAAATAAAACGGGACGGACTCCGACTCTATAAATACAAAATCAAAATCAAATCAAAGGCCGACCCAATTCCAGCGATACCCAAGGCAAGAAACCCTCAATCATCATGCAAGCAAACAGAAGGGCAATGAATACATACCATGGATCGAAGCAAACAGAATCCGGGCTCAGAAAGTCGACCACGCGGTAAACACGTTCGAATAATGAAATACCGGCACAAGAACTCAAGAAATCCCCGCGCAAACAAACCAAGATCAGTTCTCAAAGCTCCAAATGGAAATTCTAAATCGCCAGAGCAAATTAAGGAAGCAATGAAGTCAGAATGAAACTGAAAATGCCCTAAATTCGACCTTATACCCGCCTGAGCAAAGGTACCTCAACCATTAATGCGCGACAAGACATTTCTGACAAGTCTGGAAACCCGAGCCCCAAGCGGAATTTCGGAAAATCCCAAAATGCGTGGAAACACGGATTCCGCAGAAATGCAGAAACCGGGGAAATCAGGAAGATCGGGATTTTGGCAGAATCCGGGAAAATCCGACAGGTCCGGAAAATCCCGAAGTCAGGCAGAAACCCGGAATCGGAGAATCCAGCCAGAACGGACAAGGAACCAGAGCAATGTCAGCCAGCGACGACGAAAAATCCATCATCTGATAAAGCCGGACCCAGTAGGTTAATTTTTAATCTTCCAACCTCAAAGCTCCAGCAAGCAAATTACCATCATCAAAGACCCTAAATCATATTATGTAAAAATCAAAGGTCAAAGAAAAGAAAAAATTATTAGTCCATGTGTAGCGTATACAAAAATGCACAACAAGACTTTATGTAATGATATTCATTTTAAGTAATATGTATGTTAAAATTTTCCCTAACATGTGAATCTGTTATTCTTTGATATCAGAATAAAATAGATAATAAATTGAACAATCATTGGGCTTGTATATAATCAAGTAATTTGTGAGTTTTATTTAAATAGGGAAAAGTATTTTCTCATAAAAAACTCCACACAAAAATTGATTTATGGGATTTAGTCTTAATGATCATATGGGAAAGGGTCTTCGGGATCAACTTCATAAGAAAAAATAAATAAATAATAAAGAATAGGATTATAGATATATTTTCAATTGGTTTGCATTTCTATACTTCAATTGTAGATAGTTCATAACTGAAGGTTTTCCTCAATCTTGAAATCATATGCTAGGGAATGGAAAAGAATTAATTTCTTGTAATCACATATTGGTTCTTAACTTAGGAGTAAATGATAAATAATGGATGGATATCACTTATAAATATAGGAGTGAGTTTGGTCTTAGAATTAATAATTAATGTAGAATATTTTTGGTAGATTAGAATTACTTTAAGATAAGAGTTGAATCTTGTAATTCTTACTTTCACTATATAGGTTTTATTGAAAGTGTAAGATAGGATGTGGAAACAATTAGATAGTAATTTGTATATCTAATAGGATTTAGTTAAATGATATTGTGGAAGCTGAGTTATTTCGTGAAAGGATTATTTTATTCTTCTAAAAGCTTTTTCGCAATATTTTTCTATGGGATGTAGTCTTGATTTTTAGAAACACTTGATGAATGGTTATAATAAATAGTTCTTTATTGGTTAGTGATTCTTTACTTCAAAAGTAAATTAATCATGTATTCCATTTTTGATAATTGTAATATGGTCGGCTTGCCACCTACGTTTTCATTTGTAATATGGTCAGCTTGCTGCCTACTTTGTTAATTGAATATGAACATCTTGCCGCCTACATTGTATTTATTCTATGGTCGGCTTGCCACCTATGAAGTTGCATATATTTATAATGGATGGCTTGCCGCATCTAGTCAATTAATTAACGTTCAATAGTTAACCTTCCTACACTGTATGCAATCACCTCACCTCTATGAGGATCTTGGTGAACAAAAGGTGAAGGGAGGTGTTATTTTGTAGAATATATTATCTTCCCTACACTGTATGCAATCACTTCACCTCCATGAGGATCCTTGTGACCAAAAATTGTAGGGAAGAAATTGATAGGTAAACCAAAATAAGATGTTAGAACAAAAAACCAGCAACGTTCAGTATAAGCGATGCCTCTGGCTCACGTTTACGGTTAAAACCGTTGCGCTTGAGCTACTACATCTGTGGCCTAATAAAGCTGCAATAATGACATCTATGGCATCAACCCTTTAAATCGCCGGGGAGCAATAATGAACATGTCATGTTATAAGTTTCCAAGAAGAGGGAAAATCCCTCTTGGAAGCAAAAACTTAATAAGATAAATGAGCAAATCTTGTCTTTAGAGGAATTTTAACCTTGGGAGGGGATTCTAATTAGTTCAACTAGTACTTGTTCCTAGCGGGTGGTAGTCGATGTGAATTGTATAGGAGCAAGGGCCCTAGAAAGGGCTACATACCTGCAAAAGAAAATTTATAATCAATAAGGCTGGGGGGTTTGGTAGAGTTTGTTAGACTCATTACCAATACGGTTGGCTGGTGAGCAAAATAGAAAATTAAATAGTTAACCATAACAAGCTGCATACTCAAGGGGAACCCGAATGGTTCTAAAAGACTCAGGACTCGTATGGTCCTGATGGGTCTAAGTCTCTAGCCAAAGCAATAAGACTTATTTCGGATGGGTAAGGGCATCTATTCCATTGAATAGATAGTGAGGTCCCCTTTGGACCCAAAAAGTAACCCGTATGGTTAGGAACCCATCCCAATAGGATGGTTACCTATTCTGGTTGAATAGGTATATGAGTATATGGTTGTTATGTGAACATCAAGTAAAGGAATGTTAAAAAGAATAAACATACAAAAAAAAATTATCTGATAAAACTGGAACTTGGGTTTGGTTATTACATTAACCCTGGTAAAGGATGATCATTGGCTGGTCGAGACATGGAAAATGAGCTTGGAATATAGAAGAGAAGTTCTAGAAAGAGTACTCCATGAGGTTGAGTTTGACCTTGAATGGGTCAAGGAACATAGGACAAATTGTGTGAAATATCTAAAGCTCATGATAGATTACAACATGCCCGCTGTCGAGCTAGACCCAGAGAAAATCAAGCCGTCTTTCCACAAGAAAATGGAGAAAGGGGCCACAAATTCATTAATGCCACATTTTTTGTACTTTTCTACTTGAGCCTTCATCCAGTCAGAGCAAGTGATCAAGCACACACCTAAATGTACAAAGAATTGGGAGCTAACCACAAGCAAATCCAAAAAGCTGACCTTCCAAGTGTTCCAATCAGGCATCATGGAGTGGAATAAAATTTAGGCACTAATGGGTAAGTTCATGGAGTATGCCACTATCTAGAAGAACCAAGGAAAGACTGTCATTAATGATGAGTTCCACACAGTGTAGCTACAACCAAATGGGAAAATCACTACAGGATAAAGTGCTACAGTGCCATGCCACTAGAAGACAAAATAGGGAAAATACAAGGAATGCATTTTTAAATTGTGAAATATTGGGGGTAGGTGAAACCCTAATTTGTAATGAATCTTGGCCACACAATGAGATTAAATCTTGGCCATTCATTTTACTTTTGGAAAACTATAAATAGGGGGTGTCCTCTCTCATTTTCAAAGATAGAGTTGAGTTGTTGTAATGACATGTTGCTAAAATTTCAATAGAAATTCATTGTTTTGGAGGATTCTTGAGTTTCTATTATGTTTCATGATTCATCTCTTCATTTTTGATAGATTTAAGTTACTTTAGTTTGTTGTTCTTAATGCTTCTAGTAGTTTAGTGAATGTTGTTCATTGATGTTGAAGAATACTGCTGTGTTGATGCCCTTATTCATTCTTTTTGTTGTTTGTTGATGATAAATAGCAGTGTAAAGCTAGTCTAAACATAAATTCATTGCTACACCTAAATTTCATTTTTTATTCATGCTTTATGGTGAATGAACAGTTGAAAATATCTAGACCTTAGAAGATAACACTAGTTTCATGATATTGTTGGCTGATTTGGTTAAGTGGAACTTAGTTTCAGGAAGGTTATCCATTGTAGCATCCTCCATTATCACTGTTCATTGGTAGTTGTAGGTCTAGGAACTTCCTGTTTTCCCTTCCCTTTTGACCTTTCTTTGAAATAGTAGTTTAGGAAAAGTTCCAACATCATTGTAGAGCCAAATTTTATGATAATAGTGGAGTTTTAGACTACTATTTTGAACTTGCAGCAATTGCACATCACCTTCAAAATCTTAAGAACTCCATTCAAGGATCCAATCTCCCTTCAACTTAACATATGTAAGGCTTCCCTATGATTACCAACAAATCACATGAACCAACTAAGAAATTCCAAGAAAGTCATGACCTGACACTCGAGAGACCTTGGGATAGTTTTCTACAATTTGTTTGTAGGAAATTGTCTTTCAAGAGAGGTGCTACACTTATGCATTACCTGTGTTGAGAAGTGAAAAAACACCCATCAATAGAAGGACACTAGAAGGAGGGCCTTCCTTGTGTTAAGCTGGATCAAATTGGTTCATTCTCCCCTGAAAGATTCCAAAGAATATTGAGATCCACACCAAATAAAGGGGAATTTCAAGAACTACAACCCCCTACCAAGGCTAAAAGAGCTAAAAGAGGGGAAGCAACTTCATCAGCCTCATCCACTCCATCCACCTCACCTCCATCTTCACCTCTTCCCTCCACCCATCCACACCACACTCCTCCCTCTTTTCCAACATCTATCTCCTCTTCTCAGCCACCCCAAGCTGCCTTCCAGTTGCTCACCTTCAGCAGCCAGGGCATTGCTCCTGCCTTAGCCCTTCAAGTTCAAGGAACTTTCTCAAGTGTTGCTGCCCATTTGCAGCCCCAAATTATTGTTACACAACAAGAAAAACCTCCTCCTCTTGTCATGGCATGGTTGGAAAATAATCATTCTCCGCTATCCTTCCAAGTCTACCATGATATGCCAAAGAATCCAGATGACTTTTGCTTGAAGTTCTATCCTTGTGATCCGCATAGGACAACAGAAGAGCATATTAAAATCTTCCAAACAACATTGAAAGACATGCAAATAGATCAAGAAGATGCAGCTTGTTGAATCTTTCCTTATTCATTGGGGGAAGAGGCCTTTTATTGGTACATTAACTTGCCTACAGGGTCCATCACCACTTGGGATCTCTTGAAGAATGCCTTCCTATAGAAATACAAAATTTTGGTCATCTTGTTAGAATTATACTAGCAATTCATGGCTGTTTGGAGGGAATTCAATGAGCTAATCAACTCCTTTAATGATCGATTTCATTGTGCATATATGAGGTTGCAAGTTCCGTACATGGTTGATGATCCTTTTGCACGATTGGTCTATTATGCTACCCTGGACAACCTCACATCCACACTAGTGAAGAGGATGAAACCTCCACTTGCTAGTCTTGTGGAGGCTTATGCTGAGGCACTCACAACAAGTATAGATTTGGGAAAAAATGTTGCTGGTCCATTGCCATGTTTGGGGCCAACTGTTCACCCAATGCAAATCCAAGGACTCACTCAGGCCTTGGCACACCATATGTCAATTATGAACCAAGTCCCACAGTTACCCATGGTTCCTCATTCAAGATAGCCATTGAACCAAGTGCCCCCAGTGCCTCACTACTTGCAGCCACAACAACAACATGTCTATTCTCAACTGCCTCAAGTACTTGCATATTTGCAAGAGCCGAGTTTCCACCCGTTCAACAAAACTAGCCAATAGTACAACTGGTCTTCCTCCAAAACCAAGCATCATAGCTGAACAATGCAGAGAAGGATAAGATAAATGAACTAACATCTATGATTAAGAAAATGTCTATGGATATGACACACCTAAGAAACCAAAACAACCAACTGAAAGCTTCTAAATGAAGCATACAAGCTAACCTCAACTAAGACAACAAAGATAATTGTGATGCGGGTGCCTCTTTTGGGAAAAATTATGAAAGAGGAAAAAATTCCAATCAAAGCTTTGAAAGGAGGCCTTCACAGAGACAAAACTGGACATAGAACACAAGGCCAAACAATGGAGGCATTCCCACTCCTCTTGACTAGCCGGCTAAAACATACAAGATGACAAGTGGGGTGTACTTAGCTAAGGTAGCTTTGTTTAGATGGTGCAAGATCCATAAAAATGAATAGGCACTTTGAATTGGATTGCCTTGAATTCTAGACAGCTGCAGAGATCTTTCAAGTGGAAGTCTAGAACATTGTCAATGGTGCAGGCTATAGAGACATAGTCCTATTTGAGCCTTATGACTCTTCATGCTCATGGTCAATCAAGCCCCCTTTCCATGAAGCAAGAGTAACATGCCTAAAAAGGAGACTGCTGCCTCAAAAGACGAAGAAGCCAAAGAGGTAAGTAGCAGAGACTCTTTATCCCAACTCTTTACTTCAATAGATAATGGCCCAATAGATGAAGAGGAGTCATGTGAGGACAAGGTACAGGTGTTTCAACAAAGGGAAACCACTTATAATTTAAGGAGTAGACAAGTAGGAGGGCCTTTTACGACCACTATTCCACCTAATAACTTTAGTACTCCACTTTTCCAAATGCTAGAAACAATCCAGGTTACCCCCATGTTCCCACTCAGTACTTTAACAAGAGAAAGTAGTCAAATAAAATGCAAAACTAGTCCACTAGCTCCTCCCAAGGCCAATCCTTTGAGGTTGGAATCAAACAAATGGGTGAATATGTAGCTGAAGAGTTTAAGAAGGTTAAAATAAATTTGTCTTCCTTTGAATTGCTTAAAGTCCTTGTAGTTAGGAATGCTTTCTTTAGAATGATTAATGGGACTGCCTCTTCTAAGTTAGCACAAGAGGTACTTGCCAAGAGAGTCTCCTTTGAGGAATCACAAAATGAGCCTGTGATCAAGGAAATCTTAGGCAATAAAATGGATGCCCCCTCAAATCAGCAAATGGGAAAGCAACCCACTAAAGAACAAAACCAAGTGCTCACTAGGGACAAGACCAATGAGAAAGATAAAAATCAAGTAGCCTAGGCAGACACACCCATGGGTTTGTTCCTAGAGAAGTTAGAAATACCATATTTCCTCACTACAATCATAATATTTGGGAAGAACCTACACAACTACTTGCTTGATTCAGGGGCATCGACCAATATTATGCCACTCACCATATGCAATGCATTGGGAATAGTTCCTACTCCTTCACAAAGAAAGGTGACCCAATTGGATAAAACCAAGGTGAATATAGTTGGTGAAATTAACTGGATCCCTATGCAGATTGATATAGACCCAAGGGTGCAACAAATCATTAATATTCAAGTGGTAGATATTCCCAACACATACGACATAATACTGGGATGAGATTTCACTAGAGCATTGAATGGATATGCTGCAATCGACTTTTCTCACCTTGTGGCTATCGTGGAAAGGGCTACCAAACTAGATCCACATAGACCAGGAATCATGCATAAAGTTTATGATTACGGAGTATAACAACACCAACGAGGTACTATTTTCCAAAAAAATAGAGTTGGGTAATTATTCTCTTGTGGCCTATCAAGAAGAATCAAACTCCTAAGAAGAGGAGGTGACTGAAGAAGTTCTCCTCATGTCATGTGGCCCCCCTACTGATTTAGCTTATACACCTCAAAGCACAAAAATGGTAGTCAAGTCGGATGATGAGGAATCCAATGACTATGAAAATTTGGGATTATTGGATGGATTTCAAGAATTTATTAAAAAATGTGTGCAAGATCAACTCAGCTTAGGAGCGAGGATGGATTTCCAAGAGTTCCTATTGCCCAGTTGGTGCAAGGTCCACAATGATGCCCACTCAGAATTTGAATGTTGCCTTTGCTAGATTGCAATTGCTCATATTAGTGGACAAGTTTCACCAAAGGAGGAGCTCTGAATGGAATAACTTGACAATAGCAATGTTGAATCCATGTCTTTCCCGAAAATTGTAGATGCAAGTGTGTAGCCAAAGAAAGATGAATGTATGATCAGCCCTGGAGCTAAAGAGTCCTCCAAATTTTGGACACTGTGCTTTGACGGGTCTAAGTTTAAGCAAGGAGTAGGAGTTGGTTTCAAACTCATCAGTCCCACGAGTAAGACCTATTTCACTACTCCTAGGCTTCAATTTAACTGCACCAATAATGTAGCAGAGTATGAAGCACTAGTCCATGGTATTTTGATGGCTCTAAGGAAAAAGGTCAAAATGCTACAAGTTTTTGGTGACTTAGAGTTAGTGGTAAAGCAGTTTAGAAAAGTATATTCTTGCCATGATAGGAGACTAGAAAATTATAGGCATAGAGTCTGGGACCTTATAGAAGGCTTGGATGCATTTAATATCTAGGTAATCCCTCACTCCCAAAACCATAAGGCTGATGCTTTAGCTCAAGCAACCAACATGTTGCAACCCCTTTGTTTGTCCGATCTGAAGAAATTCACTGTTGAACTTACTTCCATTCCGTCAGTGCTAGACAATGTTACCAACTTCCAAGTGTTCAATGATGACAAGCACATCTTAGACTTCATCACTAGCTCCAATGTGTTTGCAACTCAGATAATTGATGAGACTGAGCCTAAAGAGGTTGAATTGGCCATAGAAGGAGTTATCAATCTCAAGACCAACATGATTCCCAGGGGAATGGTTTAGCTCGAAAAAATATTTGACTTAGACTAGATCAAAGATCAGGATCTACAAGCAAAGAAGGATTGTATTGATAATCAGCGTGATGCACACAATCTAGGGATAAATGAGGAAATTAAGAATGTGTTCATTGGCAAGGTGTGCATGCTGAAAGAAAAGAAAGGGATTGTTGATGCCCTACAAAAATACCATGAGTAGTTGCTTGGAGCTACAAAGATTTAAAGACATACAACACTTCGATCATCACACACACCATCCCTCTCAAGCCTGAAAGGCCCTTTCGACAACAAAAACATCCTATCAATGCATTGTTGGAACCCATCATCTACAAGGAAGTTCAGAAGTTGTTGTCTACTAGAATTATCTTCCTAGTTAGGCAATCCACGTGGGTGGCTAATTTGGTCCTAGTCAACAAAAAGAACAAAGAAATTAGATTGTGTGTAGATTTTTGCAACCTGAATAGGGCTTCAAAAAAAGGATAATTATCTAGTGCCCTCATTGGATGAGGTGCTCCAGATAGTCAATGGATCTCAAATGATGTCTTTCTTAGATGGATACTCTAGGTACAATCAGGTAATGGTACAATACGAGGATAGGAACAAGATTGCGATCACCTGACTTCCGCCCGCATCGTGGGCTCTACTGTTCTCACTACTAGTCATTTTGAAACCCATGTCCACCAAATGCGTCAACTTCTGTACAACATTTAATGCATGTAATTAATGTCAAATTTTCTATAAATAGCTAAGTCACCCTATCATTTTCATTAACATCCAATCAGAATTTGCTAAGGCTCCAGCTGCCTCCGCTACCATTGTGCCTACTTTGCTTGGAGGACAATTTTGAGCCCTGCATTCATCTTGATTATTTAGGTCTACCAGGTGAGTTTTCCATCACCCTAGCCATGTTTCTTCGAGTTCATTTTTTTTAGAAACTTTGCAAAATATTAAAGAATGAAAAGTAAAAACCCTTAGGTGGCCAGTTAAGCATCCAAACCCGTGCAAAACCCATGTTAGAAAACATTGAAAAACCCTCAAAATTGGCCCTTAGGGCCATGCATAACTTAGTCCTCTAGCTGTTGTTCTTAACTAGGGCTTTCACCCTTGGCAGGCCTAACGATGCAAACTGACACCTTCTTTATGCCATTGTTGTTGAGACAAAAAAAAACTTAAGTTAAGAGTCACTAGTCTTCTGGTTGTCGCGGTCCCGCTCTTGCAGACTTCCATCCAAGGGCTGCCCCTACCTGTTCATTGTTTCTAGAATGACTGCCTCCTTCTGGCTTCCTGCACGACAGGTTTTTCCTAACCCATGTCCTGCATGAAACACTTAAGTCTTGAGCTATTTGTGGGCCATTCTTCATGGTTTCCATTGAACCTTCACCACCATATCAATGCCCATGATCCAAATTGTGAAGAACTCACTTCCTCCCACTTCGTGGGGCCTGTGAATCCTAGTGCTGTCCCAAGTTTCCTGAAGAAAATACAAGTTTGAATCTTTGCTTAAGGGCTGAGCTTTACGAACTGCCATCTGTGGGAAGCTTGTTCCCTTTCACTATTTTCAAATGGCTAGGGAGCCTCGTTCGTCCGTGTTGTAGATCCCGTGCTATTCATTTCCGCTCAGCCCCTCATGCACAAAAAATGACTAGGTAAAGTTGAAGGCAGGCATTCTAGTGCGGGTCATCGACTACGAACTACCGCCTTGCGACTGCTATTTCCAAATGACCATGACTCATCATCCGCCCTTCTTGTGGGGCCCACTTCCCCTATTTCCTTCTGAAGTCTTTGTTGACAAAGATTGATGCTGAGGCCTTTTACGGGCTCGACGGTGTGGACTGCTATCTATGGGCCATCGTTTCCACACGGCCGACACTTGGAAGCATCTTGCAAGTTCTTACCAACATCACTCCCAACGAATTAAACTTAAAAGCTAAAACTAAGTCATCCTTTCCACCTATGAGTCTTGAGTTGCGGGACTCCATCTGTAGACATCCGCCTTAACAGTGCCATTCCAAATGCCCATGATGACCCTGACTTCCGCACCTTCTTGACCCCCTTAAAAAATGATTGAGCTGGCACTTCTGAAACTTCATGAACAATTCAACCACATGACTAATTGATTTAACACCTTGATTGAGCCTTGAATTTCAAAGGTAGAAAGTTGAGTGCGGGTGGACGTGTGTGGGCTACTGCGCCCTTTGCACCATCTCCTTGTTGCTTCATCCAAATGGCTGCTAGCCTAGGGAAACTTGCATCCCTAGGCCCGCATTGCCCTATCTTCCCCAAACAAAGGTCAAATGATGAATTTTAATGGATTTTATGATCTCTAAACAAATAATTTCTTGATCTAACACCCATTTGTAGGATTCTGCTAATGTTTCTCTTATTTTTCATAAGAATGTGCTTACTGCACTTCTGTTTGTAGGATTTATGGAATCTGCTGCAGGACCTTCAAAAGAGTCTGTAGAGAAGGAAAAGGGGAAGATCGCCGAAGTTCCTAGAGGGAAGGAGGAAAAGGACCAAATGAAATACTAGTTCCATGGGGTGGAAGTCACCTCTAAGGTCACGTCTATGTAGGATTTGATATCAGACACCAATATGAGGAATGTAAACATAGATGAATTTTGGAAGAGGCTCACAAGAAAACCCATTATAGAGGATATAAGAAATATTCAAAAGAGTGGTTTGGTCAAGGCAACTAGCTTCTCACCCACTCTTGTATCCCCAAAACTAGTAATAGCGTGCAAGGAAGCTTATCACCATGGCAATAGAAAAATTATCGACAATGAAGGTAGGGTATTGGCGGACTTGTCAACATGATCCATAGGGGAAAACTTCCATATCTCAACATTTGATCCTATGGAGGAAACTAAGAAGGGGTATGCAAAGAACACATGGAAGGCCAATCCCTTGACATGTAAGAAGCTAATCAACCAATACTGGTTGAAGGAGAAGAGGGGGAGTGCCGCTAAGGTACCACATGAGATTTTTTAAAGTGAATTCCATGAAGAGTACCATGATTTGGTTACTCTATTGAGAAAAGTAATGGGCCTCCCTAGCACTGCATTCTTTCAGGAATGGATGTTCTACTTTGTCGAGGAAATCCTTCAAGGAGAAACAAAATTCCATTGGGCCAAAATCATCAATGAAAACTTGCATGCCCAGTTCATGGCTGTGAAGAAGAATTCATAATTTTTATGACCTCCTACTTGGTGTACCACCTAGCACAATCTTTCCCATAAAAGGGCCTCTTTGTTGCAGCAAATCTAGACCCAAGAAGGGAACTCAAAGTATATGACCGGTACCCACATCTACAATACTAGAACTTGAAGAATAACCACCAACGAGTAAATGATGCCTTTATTGGGCATATCATCAGGCTCATCGGAGGGGATTTTCATAGGAGGGTATCCCATAGTGCCCTTGCTTTCATCCATAGGTTCGAGTTTAGGTTTATTCAGTTCCCCAAATTTATATACATAAGAATGGAGGGATTCTCTGAGAGACCATACAAACTACCCCAATATCCCAACAACCAACTAATCATATTGGAGGTCTCCTAACAACTACAAAATGCTCATACTCTGTTGAGCAAAAAACACAGGGCCGACATTCCTTACCCCATCACCTTTGATCAAGGAATGTATGTCATCCAAACATCCCAATGTGCAGAATATTTAGAAAAGGAGATTGTAGAATACAACTCGGGTCTCCACACAACCAAGCCCAAAATGGATCCTTACAAAAAATTGAAGAAGTTTGTTGGAAGAGAATACACCCACTTGCCCCATATTGAAGACTTTTAGGTAAATTTTCAAGATGATAAAGAGATGCACATGTGACATTACATGTGTATGACCACCCAATTTGTGAAGACAATCAATCTCTTCCCAATACTGGATCAGATTATGGATGAAGAGGACATGCTTGTGGATCCCATATACAATGCAGTTGCTAACGTGCCACTACCGCTGATAGATTGGAATGAAGAAGAGGTTAATGACCTCAATATTGGGACTAAACCAATTAACTTATGGAGAGCTCAAAGATGAGGTCAAGAGTGAGATGGATAGTGGGGTTGCTACTACCCCAACTAAGGAAGCTCTCAAATCTCCTCCAACCACAAGATAAAGAAAGAGAAAAGAGGTAATTGAACACCAACCTAAGCATAAGGTTTATTCACGAAAGGCCTTAGAGGGTGGGACCTCAAAGAAAGCCAAGAAAATAGGAGGATTCAGTGAAATGCCTACAATTGTGGAAGATCCTCAGCACAAAGGAGAGGAAGAGGCTGAGCAACCAAAATCACCACTAGCTACCTCTCTTCCAACTATGACCACTACCGTTACCACTCCACCACCCCCCACTTCTCGAGCATTGGTAGTTTCCTCCCCTCCTGCTGTGGACATCACTGTTCACCTCACTTCCACCTCCCCAAAAACCCCCATTATGGTGTTAGATTCCTCTTCAACCATGACATCCCCTCTATTGTCAGCCTCGCTGCCACCACCACTGCCTACTCTATCCACTGCCGTATCCTCAATAGCCACAACTACTATGCCTCCACTTACCTTTCCTGATTCCTTTGCTAGGTATATGCAAGGAGTACCTGTAGAGCTCTCAGGAGTAATTCTAAATCCTACCATCCAAGATTTGATGGCTCAAATCATTGTTGGCCTACTTTTCCCTCCACTGCCTATAGAGTCACTAAAGATGGAGGCGACCATGCAAATATCTGAAGAAATGGAGAAGAGATACAAAGAAGCTACTGAAGGGGTAATGGAGGAGCCTGGCGATTCTTTCAAGGATGACTAATTTGATCACCCCAAGTGCACCGTGGGCCTAATCATAGATAAGGTGGTGATGGATGAAAAAAATTCACAATCCTCAGAGGAAGACACTAAATCCCTAAATGAAAGTTACATCATAGAAACTTCTGATCAGGAGCTCGAGGAGGAGGTTTCCCAACATCTCAAGGATATGGGAGAAGAAGTTGAAACCAAAAAACATCCTCTCGAAGAGAAGGAAGTAGATACTGAAGCTAATGAGGAGGTACTCATAGGGCCTTCGCTAATTAGGAAAGACAAAGGCCTTGTTCAAGAGGAGAAAGTGCCTCTTGAGAGAGAAGAGAAAGAAGAAAAGGATGATAAAACTAAAAGAGAAACTAAACTAAGGTAGAGCCCTGGGTCAAATCCTCACATGGAGCTCGAGCAAGAGATAGGGGAGGCATCACAAACAAAAGGTGCCACTATAGAGAATATTGCTCTCATTGAGTCTGAAAAGGAAAAGTCCATATTGATCCAGGATTCAAATGAGGAAGAAGAGAGAATGGAGCTTGAAGTCCTCCAGGTCATGAGGAAAAGCAGCCCCAATTGGAGCAAAAAGAGGAAGGTGATCATGAATTACCAAAGGGAGAGCCTCAAATGCCTGATTGGCTACAAAAGCAACTAAAAAAGAAAGCTCCTATCCTCATGGATCCAAAAGCCAAGCTTGAAGCTATCTTGGCATGAGCACATACAAAGGCATGAAAAGAAAAGATGCCAAAGATTTGATTCCATATAATAATTGATGCATCCGGATCAAGGACTGTGTAAGTAGCCACCCTAATGGTGGATAAAGGAGGGTGTGTTAGCTATAATATCTCTACGATCAACCTGGGCATTGCTACAATGGAGTATAATATCAACAAATTTCAAGGAATGGTGGCTATAATTGTTGAGAAAATGAATAAAGACCAATCGTTCAAGGAGGAAATGAAAGCACGAGTGGAAAGCCTCAAAATTTACATTTAGCAATGGACATCCCTCCAGGAAGAAGCCTAGACTACATCCTCTACACCCTAGTTACTATCTTAGGATGAATTCTCAAAGATGGAGAAAATGGGGAATCTAACCAAGGCTACCTCAGATTGGTTCAGACGGGTGTTGCACAATGGTGAAATGGGTATTGGCTAGGCTATTCGAACAACCAACAAATTCCAAGAAGTGCAAAAGAAACTTAAGGTCATAGAGAGAATTTTCAATAACTTCCCTGAATTATATATGATTACATATCCTAAGCTCGATGCCATCCTCAAAATGTCTGAAAAGACCTTGGAGAAGGAGCTAGCCTTGGTAAAGTATGATCATTGGCTGGTTGAGACATGGAAAATGGGCCTGGACTACAAAAGAGATGTCCTAGAAATAGTAGTCCATGAGGTAGAGCTTGACCTTGAATGGGTCAAGGAACATAGGACAAATTGTGAGGAATATCTGAAGCTCATGACAGATTACAACATGCTTGTTGTCGAGCTAGACCTCGACAAGATCGGGTTGTATTTCCACAAGAAAATGGAGAAAGGGGCCATAGATTCATTAAAGCTATATTTTTTGTACTTTGCTACCCGAGCCTTCATCTAGTCGGAGCATGTGATAAAGCACACACCTAAATGTACAAGTAATTTGGAGCTGATCACGAGCAGATCCAAAAAGCTGACCTTCCAAGTGCTCCAATCTGATATCATGGAGTGGAATAAACTTTAGGCACTGATGGGTAAGTTTGTGGAGTATGCCACTGCCTGGAAGAACTAATGAAAGCTTGTCATTAATGATGAGTTCCTCACAGTGTAGCTGCAACTAAAAGGGCAAATCACTATAGGACAAAGTGCTACAGTGCTAGGCAACTAGAAGACAAAATAGGGAAAAAGACAAGGAATGTATTTTTAAATTGTGAAATATTGGGGGTAGGTGAAACCCTAATTTGTAATAAATCTTGGCCACATAATGAGATTAAATCTTGGCCATTCATTTTTCTTTTGGAAAATTATAAATAGGGGGTCTCCTCTCATTTTCAAAGAGAGAGTTGAGTTTTTGTAATGACACGCTGCTGAAATTTCAATAGAAATTCATTGTTTTGGCGGATTCTTGAGTTTCTCTCATGTTTGATGATTCATATCTTCATTTTTGATAGATTTAAGTTACTTTAGTTTTCTATTCTTAATGCTTCTAGTAGTTTAGTGAATGTTGTTCATTGATGTTGAAGAATATTGTTGTGTTGATTCCCTTCCTTGTTCATGCTTTTTGTTGTTTGTTGATGATAAATAGTAGTGTAAAGCTAGTCTGAACATAAATTCATTGCTACACCTAAATTTCATGTTTTATTCATGCTTTATGGTGAATGAACAGTTGAAAATCTATAGACCTTAGAAGATAGCACTAGTTTCATGATACTATTGGCTGATTTGGTTAAGTGGAACTTAGTTTCAAGAAGGTTGTCCATTGTAGCATCCTCCATTATCACTGTTCATTGGTAGTTGTAGGTCTAGGAACTTCCTCTTTTCCCTTCCCTTTTGACCTTTCTTTGAAATAGTAGTTTAGGAAAAGTTCCAACATCATTGTAGAGCCAAATTTGATGATAATAGTGGAGTTTTAGATTGTTGTTTTGAACTTGCAACAATTGCACATCGCCTTCAAAATCTTAAGAACTCCATTCAAGGATGCAATATCCCTTCAACTTAACATACCTAAGGTTTCCTTGTGATTACCATAAAATCACATGAACCAACTGAGACATTCCAAGCAAGTCATGACCTAACACCTAAGAGACCTTGGGATAATTTTCTGCAATTTTTTTGTAGGAAATTGTCTTTCAAGAGAGGTGATGCACTTATACATTACCTGTGTTGAGAAGTGCAAAAACAACCATCAACAGAATACATCTTGGAACTCCTTGAGAATAGGATAGTCATCTAAATATGGTTCCTTTTTGTCAGGATTACTGAAATGCCCTTCATAAATTACGCATCCCTTTCGATGAGCCTTCTTGAGTTGCATCACATAAATCTATCTAAGCTCTAAGGGTCTCTACATTCCACAAACCTTGATTGCGTTTCCATAATCATCTAGACAATTGAACACCTTATCCTCATAGTTCACTATATCCTTATGCTCGGTTAACCAATTTATTCCCAAAATTACATCATATGAGCCTAAAGGTGCCATATACAAGTTGACCTAAGTTTGAAAGGTTGGAATCTCTATCTCACTGCAAAATAGACATGTATCTACCCTCCACTTTGCTCGATTACCATGTTGGACTGTCCATGAATTCTTGATGTATCCAGGTCTAATAGGTATCTTGGATATTATTCTAGGATCTATAAAACATTTAGTAGCTCTAGTATCAATTAAGATAGAGATAGATTGACCATAGAGCTTACTTGTCAGCTAAATTGGCGAAGCTTGATACTCTGCTTATCTATCATCTACTACAATGTGGATCTAGTGATGTTGAGTCTACTGGTAGCTTCCTTCCTTTTGCAATTTTGACTACTAAGGAAAATTTGAGTCATAATGATTTCCTCCACAAGTATAACATTCATCACGTGGCCCTTTGTGACCTTCTGGCTTGTCCTCTCTAAAGCTCTTCTGCTTATGGCCGTCTTTACCCTTGCTTTTGTTTTCCTTCTTTTTCTTTCCACCATTACCATCTTCACCCTTCTCCTGCAACTCACTTCCCCTCTTGAGATTATAGATTTGATGGCTCTTGTCTCCTTTATGAATTTTTTATTTCCCGTACCGTGACTTAGAACTTGAGTCACTGCGGAGATTGGATAACTATTGCAGTTTTTGTTCCTATTTGGTGGATTTTAGGAAGACTTAATTCATGGTTTGAGGTTCATGCATATCCACTTTAGCTCCTATGTGGGGTCTGATTCCCATTAAAAAATTTAGGATATGGAACCATGCATCTCCCTGAGACTGAGGCACATACTTCAACAGGTTGGTGAACCTTTCCCAATATTGAATCACAATCTTATTTTCCTAGGTTAAGTTTTGAAATTCTGTCACTTTCTTGTCAAAGAAAAGATGCAGTAACCATCTCTTCTTGAAGGCTTGGAGGAAGAGTTCCCAAGTGATCTCAGTAGGTTGAAGACTTCATTGTAACTTCTCATTATCCCACCAAGTCGTTGCTTCACCTAAGAGCTAATATGTAGCCCATGCCACCTTAGTCTATTCAGAAAGGCTACAGAGCCCAAAGTATTTTTCCATCTCTATAATCCAAGCCTTAGCTCCTGCTCTGATAACCTTACCATCGAATTTGGGTGGTGCTACTCTTTTGAGATATTTCCCAAGTTCTTCCTCAATTCATCCTTGTGGACCTACCCCTTGACCACCATCTCCTTGATTGCCTTCTATATTCCCACTGTCCTAGTCCCCGCGTGCTACTCATACTTCTTGCTCTATGTGATCCATGCAATTTTTGCTAGTTTAGAAGCTCTAGAATCTGTTCCAGCCTCTTGTTAGGTCCATTATCAGGACCACTACCACCCACGTCTTGCCTAGTCCATGTTGTCCTACACTTATCCTGCAACATATTCACATTTATCGCACCTCAACATAGGGTTCTATGAATAAACATTCTTATTCTACATAACATAATTTTTAATATGCATATATCTCTCATTCTTAGAAGACACACATTCATGCATAATAAACACATTTTGGAGTCCTTCGTTTGAACACACCAAAAAATTATTATCTGATTTTATTTATATTAAAGGTGAGTCAATAGACCCTTATTTACAAAAGGCTTCTTGTTACATCATTCCAATTTCTCAACATCAAAAAGAGGACATTCCTTTGGGTCCTCATTAGAATTTACATCAAACTTTACAAAAGAGGATGCTTGAGCATGCAGGATCTCTTTTTCCTCTTTAGTCAACAAGGGTGCATTGGGTCCACACCCTAGAGGCCAGTCCTAGATTGTGGAAATCTTTTTGGTCTTAGGTTTTCGCTTCTCCTCAAACATTAAGCCTCTCTCTAGCTTGATTCATGTAAGGGCTTGAGCTAGAGTTTTGTCATCAATAATTTTTGATCAAACCTTCTTCTCGATGTTTTCTTCCTTTATGTCATTCTTATGTGAGGTTATAACAGTTTTCCCTTTCCTTCGTCTTTCCTTTGACCTTCCCATACTTGCATTCAATCCCAATTTGGTCAATTCTAAGGACAACTAAATTTTGGTCAAGGGTCAACTATCCCTAGTCAAACTATGGTAGACTCAAAAGGCCTAGAGTTGAACCCTAAGATTTGATACCAAATATAATAACCCATCCTAAATTATTACTTAATTAATATTATTGTAAATGACACATGAATATATTTCAAATTAAAAAGACATAACTAGTGGCTAAAGTCAATCATAGCTACACATGTCCATTTAAATTGAGTCAATGACTCATATATTCACTTCAAAAGTCAAATTACAATATCAAGTTTTACTTGGCTCCTAAGGCCGCAAAGTCACTACATTGTACACTTTACATCAAATACATGAATGCATTACATCAAGTTACATCTTAGACTAAAATAGTCTGTGAACAACTAAGGTTCCTCTTAACGATCACCTCCACTAGTGGATGAGAACATGGTTGATGAGCTTTATTGCCCAACCATGAAGCTTATGCATCCTCAAAATTCTTCCAACTTGAAGAATACCTGACCCTGCACGGAAAGTTTAGCAAGAGAACAATCTACAAGGTGGAATCTGGTGTGTGCCCATACATAAAAATGAAATTTCTATCTACCAATTAGAAAATAAAATGCAAGATCTATGCTAGGAATGGCAAAGAGTGATATCATAGAATTCATAAATATAAATGAACTGTATTGCTTGGACAAGCATATTAAATGTGTTGCAACAATAGAAAAAAATAGGTTATGGTAAAGCAAACCTATACTCTCTAAACTCCATTTCGGCACCCATCCTAGAAGGTAACTTTCTACAATACAACATCTCATAACATCTATCTACCTTCTAGAAGCATCTACCCTAAGGTGATCTAGTCTACTTAGGTATCACTATTTTGTTCAAGTATTAGAATATTCTTCTCACATATGTCTTTGAAAAAGAAGAATCAAATTACTAATTTACTCTCTAAAAAAAAATCAGATACATGATTCGAATAGAGTAATTCAACAATCAGTCATATCATTCTCATGACTCATATTTACTTTTCATCATAAGTATTATCCATTTTTAAATGAATTAAAAACAAGAGAAGGTATATATATGTGCCTACTTAAGTTTCTGATTTGTGCATACATTCTGAAATAAACCATTAAATCTGATTGCAATTATTAAATAATATCCCATTTGACATTTCTTTTGTCAAAATCAAGAATCCAGAACAATTCTATATTAATAGTTTCACACATACTGTTGTTTCTTTGCATTCTCACAAAATTGTGATACTCTAACATTGTTGTTTACATATGAACATTCATTGTTTTTAACAGAAACAAAACTGTTTCCTACTAAACAACTATAAGACAAACTGTTTCATGTAGAATGTTCATAGTTTACAACTATTTAATGTTGTTCTTGCTAAACAGTTTAATGAGCAAGACTGTTTTTAGCTACAAAGATAACTTACACCAAATCAATATTGTTTGCAACAAAATATTCACTGTTTAGATCAATATAATGTTGTTTCAGACTAAACAGTTACATTTTATAGCAAACAATGTCGTTTCCTACAAAACATTTTCTATTTGCAATTACTCATTGTTGTTGTTACCTATTTTAGCTACCAAGCTCAAACAGGTAGAGCTGTTATGTTTTACAAAGTGAAACAAAAGGTACATTCTTTTTTGCTAAGTTTCATTCATATGCCTAAAATAAATTATCAAAAGATTGCATTATTAGATTATGCAATTGCATACACTAGAGAAGAGAGTCAACATTTGTTGCAAAGGTAGTCTTTATTGATAATCATAAGTGTATAGTGTCCCCCACAAGCTGAGGGATTGACTATTTTAATGCAAATAAGGAAAAAACTATAGATTTATAGATACAAGAAAGCAAAATGCATATGTAAAGAAGGGGGACCCATCATTGCCTAAATGATGAATCCCGGTTGAGTTTCCTTTGCATCAGCTTCAACCCTCCTGCTTATCCAACCTCCAGTTGTTGCTTGCCCCTGCTGCTCCAAGGTTTCTTGCATTTGTGAGAAGAGTGTTGTTAGAGAAATGAAGGATCACCAATCAATACATATGCAAAAATCCAAAGACATATAATCTGATCCTCCTGTGTATTAAAATAACTTGCATACCATAGATGTCTAGGAAAACCAACGAGTTATAAAACACATCTATCATATGCTCTATTTTATCTAACATTTTTGCTCATTGTGCAGGTATAGGTCAGATCTTTGTTGTTGTTTTGTTTCATCTAGTTAAAAAATGTGGAGTAAAATATGGCTCCCATGAGGGTTGAGCCCAACATGCTAACCTCTTGTGTTTTAGGAGGGGTAGGAATGTAAGCAAAAATAAGTAGCTTGATCAAAGTTGATGATAAACCTATTCTTGATGCATTGAATCAATATGGAATCATATCACTTGATCAACTTTCATTATCAGATTAAAAACATTTGCAATACAAAATACAATGCTTTCACTAATTGGGAGAGATGAGAAATCATTTCAATCATCATTTATAGTGAAACAACATATTGGTATTCCTTATAATCAAGGAGCAAGTTTTGAAGGAACAATCATAATGCCACTGAAACATTATTGAGAAACCATTCAAATACATTGATATTTATCATAACATACAACATTATGGGGTGTTAGATCTTTCATAGAATTCTTTGGTTGGCAGTATTCTTGAGCAGATTGAAGATTGCATTGCAATGGTTAAGTTATCTTTACAATGAAACCTGTTTACCAGTCATGTTCCTTAGCAACTTTTTCTTCTTGCAAATCTTACTCTATTGGATATGTCTTTCAATCTTCTTAGTGGACCCATTTTACCTGAGTTTGCAAGACTTCAAAATTAACACATATTTTTGATCCTAAGCAATAGGAGCATGGCACAAAACTAGTCTGCAAAGATTCAATGATGTTTTGTTGTTTTAAACTCATGTATAGGGTTATCATGTTTTGAAACTGCACGAGCTATGAAGAGCTATCAGGAGCTAACATAAATCACATGGAGCAGATATAAGTGATGAGTGAAATGCATCTTCAAGGCCACAATACATACAAAGAAGAGGAGTAATGCACGAGGAAGGTAAACACATTGATGCAAATGAGAAAAGGTAATTGGCAGTGTCAATTATCATTGTGTGAAGCAGTAGAATAAATACACTGGGCTCAAAGTGATGCTACAGGAAGTGAAGGATTTTCCTCCTTGCAATCAACATTGGAAGCCTACACATAGGACAACATTGTGAATTAGGAGTACAAATTGTACACATGAGCTTCATAAAGACAACCTATCATGCTATGGATGCTAGTCATTTAACCACATGAAGGGATGGAGAAGTAAGGTATGCTCACATTTGTTTTATTCATGGATTCCAACAGTACCTAATCAACTGATAGGAACAAATGAAAAATAAAAGAAAATGCTACTGAAGTTTTTCAAGAAATTAGTTCTATTCATCATGAGAAGTACTGAGTTATAATAGTGAAGAGTGATAGGTGCAATGTGGAGTACAGGAGAATTCAGGAGACAGAGTGCATTCATGATTGCTTTCTTGCATTCTAATGTAAGTTTACATTCATGATTCATTTTATAGTGAACATTCATCAGTAAGTGAAAAGCATAGTTTTCACAATGGAACAACTATCTACATTAGGGACAATGAATCACGAAATCCAAGAACAGTGAGCAATACTTCTATAGGAAATACAAAGAAGAGGAGTGTGAGCCTTATGGGAGCAGGAAATTTTTTGAATCATTTTATCAAATAACTAATAAGGTTACATTCTGGACTATACAATGAACTCATTAATGGGTACATCAAGGAAAGGAAACTTAGATGAGGCTTTTGGTTGTGTGCAAATATGAAGCAAAGTGGCATTGCATTCAATACTAACAGATGTAATATTTTATCAATAGCGTTTGCAAGCTCAATGAAAATATTTGAGGGTGATAATTGAACATGAACAACATGATGCTACAATTTTTATTGTTAGTGTTGTTGCCTTGATAAATGGAGGAGTTTTGAAGACAAAGATTTGGGTGTGGCAGTTTTCCTGAAAGTGATACATTCTCTAAGACAATTTCTTCAACAAATGCATGATGGAAGCAACCATGTTTGACCTTTCCCCACAATTGTTTGCAAGTATTACCATAATTATCTTGGGTGTCATGATTAAGTGTAGATCTACCATGATAGTTTTCAGACTAAAATTTATATCTCATAGTCATGATGAAGGTTAGAGCAGCTTATAATCACAGTCAATATGCCAGTCTAAATGATACATACAATCATAATTTGCATACAGGAGGTAAGCCTATAACCTTTGATGAAATGTAGAGAATGGAACCCTTGAGAGTTTTTATTTTCCTGTAGAATAACTACATAAAACCCAGATCTTTTCTATACAAAGCTGTGAATAGAGTTATAGGGGAAAGCAAAGATGCCCAAGTTTTTTAAATCAACAGGCATGGTGTATAGAAACCCTCATATATGAAAAATGGTAGGAGAACTTCGCCATAAATGAAAGGGTTCAAAATAAAATAACAACACAAAAGATTCAAGAGACTGCTAGGGTGAAAACCCTTGATGAAATGCAAAGAATGGAGCACCCAGAAAATGCAAAGAATGGAGCTTAAAAGGAACAATTTTTTTTGAAGACCCAGATGAAAATAAACTTTCTCTTGTACAAGTAATGGATACCCAGATACCTACAAAATTATATGAGGCACAACTTGCACTAGGTTTTTGAAAAATTGAAACTTGCAAACCCAGAAGCGAGAATAAAAAAATCCACTTGGGGTTTGCATCAAGAAATGACAAGTGCAAGCATGGAGAGTACTAAAAAATAAGGAGAAGTTCAAGGTATGGCTGCGGCCCTTAATGGTGAAAATGTATAGAAATTTCCATGGTTATTTCACAGAATACAAAAAGAAGTAAATACACTCATTATTATTCCTTTCATTGGGATTGTTTTGAGTTTCTTTCAACAAGAAACAAGTGATAATACAAGATTTGAAGGGTAGGAGCTTACCTTCATTTGGTTGCTATGAAAAAATACATGAAAAACCTGCGATTTCTTCCCCCACAAAATTCCTCCAAAAGATAAAACGAAGTCTCCAATGGCGGCCCAAAGTGAAGCAAATTACAAGCATAAAAAGAATGCATTAGAAATTGTAAATGCCGCGGCCAGAAAGGCCTAAAATTCTTTCAAAATGTAAGTCGATGTTCAAATTGGTAACAATGAACCCTTACCCACTCATTTTTCGCAAAAATCTCCATGGAATCTCTTCAAGATAGCAAGAAAATGCAGATTTTAGCTTTGAAACCCTAGTCCCTATGGTGGCTAAGTGTAGAGTCCATTTTCCAAAGTTGAGAATGTAAAATAGGGAGTGAACAATGTTGAGTTCATTGTTTTGTGTTTAGGGTTTGAGTTTTCCCTAATTTTATTTAAGACTTTTATCACACTAAATTAAAATTCAAATGCCCCATTAATACCTTTGTGGTATTTTATTTCACCTTTGCACATAATTTCCTTCATGCTTAGGTTTTATGCCTTATTCCAATTTTTATGATTTTGAGAAATCATATAGCCTTGATGCCTTAGGGAAATTTCACAAATTTGGAGGGGGAAATAAAACATTTAATGTGCCTTAGGAAACTTCTAAGTTTTATTAGAAAATCATATATGCCTTGGTCCCATTTTGTGATTTTAAAATGCAGAATGGGGTGTATTGGTGTCTAGATAAGTCATACCCTTTATTTTTACAACTTATTTGAGAATGTAAGAAACATTAATTTAAGTGATGTCATTATAAATCACTTTATTAGTGTTTTATATATGCAAGATAGGGGCGTGTTGAACACACCAAAGGTATGAGTCAAAGCAGTTTGAAGACATGGTTGAATAATGACGACTTATGCCAAACTTGTGCCAAGCATGTAGGGAATTTGGAGGAGATTGACCAACATGTGGAAAACATGAAGGTTATTTTTTATTGGATTTTGGAGGGGATGAGAGAATTTGGGGGCAGTTTCTCATGCTTATGTGATGGGTAAGGACATGGCTTGACTTCTTCTTCATTTTGGAGCCTTTTGGAGGGAGTTTGGGTGCTTTATTTTTGAATTTTCTGTTGCATACAACCAAGAAGTTTCTAGAAGGATATGTGTGGGGAAGTTTTTCAAAAGAGCATAAGTAACTTCAAATAGAGTTTTTGGAGTTAGTTCTTTCTTCTTTTTCAACAGGTATTGTAGCTTATTTTGGAGCTCTTTCAAGAAAAGACAACAATGTAACTCTTTTACAGACTTGTATAATAGTGGATACCTTGGATATCAATGAAGTAAAGTTGTTTTACCTTCTCATTTTTCTATCTTATGGTGTGCATTTTGTTTGGTTGATGATACTACATGTGAAATTATCTTTTCCTTGTGGTTTTGTCTCATTGTTAGCACCTTTTGCAAAAGAATATGCAAGTTGCAGGTTATAGGTTGTGTTGAAAGCATAATGTTCTAGCTGTGAAAGTATCTTTCCTTCTAGGAGTTAAGCTCTAAGACCTTCTTATGAAATGTTTATGCAAGAAGCATATGGAAATGAGTTGTGTATGTGAAGCTTTATCATTGTTTGAACTCTGTATGTGAGTTGTTTTATAGGTTTTAGTTAGTGATTTGGTGCATCACCTTTAAAGCTTTCAATTAGTTTCATTTTCAGTTATCCTTTTACCCCTTTTCCTCATAAAATCATTAGTTTAGCAGTAGTTTAGGTGACACCATTTAGGAGCTAGCCTTATCTGTAGGTCCACTCCAAGTTTAGGTAACCCACAACTTAGGAGTGTTCCCATGTTACTCCAAATTGCTAAGTTTTGCAACTTAGCAAGGGTGCAAATTTGAGAGCTAACAACTATTTCAAGCTCTTCAAATGCTAAATGATAACATTACAACTTAATGTTCATTGTTTTTAACAGAATGAGGCTATCTTACAATGAACAAATAATGTACAATGTTGTTTTGTTGGAGTAACAAATATTTTCTAAAGCTAACTCATCTATCAATATGAAAGAAAAGCCATTAAAATTTCACTAACAAATTAGGCTAACAGAATGTCCATTATTCATCATTTCAAAAAAATAAACAATACTAAAAATTCATTGGGAAACTAAATAAGAAATGAAAGAAACTAGATTGACATGCTCATCATATGTGAAATTTGAGCAATCATTTGGTTATGAAACAAAACTCAGATGACTTTGGGGTTCTTGAAAGAACTTATGCTCCATGGTTATAAGAAAATCATTCTCTAGTCACTCTAGGAGCGACTACTCCTTATATGTCCAATACATTTCTTCCTTAGCTAAACAAGGATCATATTCAAAAATTCCCATGTGGGCTTGCTAGTTTTACACCGTACATATGGATATATTTGACATGCAGACTTATGTCTATAATATATTCAAAGAATCAACCCGTCAATAATTTAGATCGACCCAAACAAGGGTTTGGTGAATCTCAAACTTGAAATTATTCAATCATTCCTATCGAACGAGGTCGACTTCATAAAAATAATAGTATACATACATATGTCATGTTCTTATAGCATTTGTTTAAGCCCTTTACCATTAACGAATCATCTGATAATGAGTATCAATATTTATAAAATGAAGTAATGGGTATCATGTCCCTCCCATAGGATCGATAGTTGATCCTCTTCAAGGTTAATCTATGCTAAAAAACACAATCATTTGGAATGAAATTCTGATAGGCAATGTATGGCTAGCACCATCGTGCAAGATCAAATGATAACCGAGTTATTTAAGGATCCAAGCCTCGACCTAGCTCTGCAGTTAGCTGATAAGGATCTAAACTTTAATAGTATTCATACAAGGCATGCAATTAGCCATGCGACCCCACAAGGTGGTCGACAATACTCATACATTCGACTCAAGGCCGTTTCAAACACAGACAGAGAATTCACATTTTATTGTGCTATTAAAACATTCGACAAAATGAAGGAATACTTCTAGCATATTTTGGGAATGATAATAAAATCAAACCTATTTGTAAAAGAGATCGATTTACCTCCAAATTCGAGCTTTTGTGAAGTTTCCCTTAGATTTTTCCCTTTCTTGAGCTCTTTACTCTTCTTTTTACCTTCAAGCCAGTTGAATCCCCTTCGTTGTGCTTTTTCCTCTGCTTATGAATTCAAAAGTGGAAACATTATTTGAATGTTACTGGGTGTTACTGTTATGGAATTATTACCTTCACTGCCAGTCACTATCTTGTTTTGAATATTGCCATTAAGCTTGTGGCAGACCACGTCCTTCGTGGGATTTCTTCATGATTTTCATTTGAGTTCAAGTAGTCTGATTTGAGATATTATCGGTTATTGAATTCAATTTCAATAAGAATATAAATATGTATATGTATATATGTATATGTATGTATATGCATATATATATAATATATATATTATATTTATATTTATTTATATGACTTCATTGATATTTACTATGTTCGTTCTTCATTATATATATATATATTCATGTGTAGATTGTTTGTTTGAAGGAGCTTATGAGTTCCATATGCTATCATTTAATTAAATAAGGAACTTTAATCTCATCATGAGCATTCATATATATGTGAACTAAAATGGATTTCTTTTTACTTAATTTCACATAATGAAACTCTTATCCTTTTAATCATTCTTTAAGATATGTACTTTCATTTTCTTCAAAACACAAAGTTTAGGTAGATAATTTAATCTACAAGCCATTCATTTTTAATCACTGAAACAATTCAAGTCATGAAATTACATTCTTCTATATATGAAAAATAGTTCAAATGCAAGTCATCATTTCATTTGTAGTGTGTGCACCTAGATTCCAATTGGCTTACCATTCGATCTGGCTAAACAATCCTACTTCAATCGTTCTCTTGTCCTTCAACCTATCACCATGCAACTGCACACACTTGCACTTGCCAAATTTATCAATAATGTTCAATTCTTGATAACATATAAGATAATTTTCAAAAGTTCACATAGTCAACATTGGTCAACTTCTTTCAATCTATTTTTTCAAAAATTCCAAAATTTCCATTTTATATATATTGAATTTCTTCAATAATTCAATTTACCATATTATAATAAATATGCAATAAAATTGGGTTATGACAAATATCAAAAAAACATTTACATTATATTTATATCATTAGTATTACAAAATTGGTATTCGGTTACAAAATTAAGGGTATCAAAATATCATTTTTAGGCACATAGGGAAAACATCAATACATAGACTCCCTCCACCACCTCTTGGAGAAGTTCAATCTTAGCTGGTGACAATAGGTTCTCATGAGATTGTAAAAATTTGGCCAACAACCCCATATCATTTGACACTAGCCTCGCATGAAGGAGAGTCACAACTTCTTCTGTAGCCTCATGGTGGGTTACAGTTGTGATGTACATAGCATCTCCAATAAGACTGATTCATAGATAATGGCTGAGCCACCGCCTACAAAGGAAAAAGGAAAAAGGAACTACCTTTAGAGATTCTAGAGGAAAAGGTCATGCATTGGTCACTACATTTGTTGATAAATGAGAAGGATGGCTTATTGATTCAAGTGCATCAAAGAAAATTGCTAGCTCTTTTGATTACATTGTTCCAGGGTAAGTTAGAGCACCTGAGTATGATACAATGTTGAGTGCCAATGCTACCATGTTTCATGTAGCTAGTATGTGTGATATTGGTTTGGGTTTAGGTCATATCTAAGATGTAGTTTACATTCTTGAGATGGCACTTAATATTCCTTCAATTTATCAGATTATACAGGGAGGCAATATAGTTGAGTTCACATCTGAGTTAGTTCTCATTCAGAATGATCTTGGAAAGCTCATTGTTGTAGTGTTGGTTGATCATCAGTGAAGGGTGTATACCTTCTCTCATTTCTATACTGATGATGATCCTTATATTCCTAAGTCCCTAGATTCTAGGGTGGGTAGTAATTCACATGATGGCAATGGTGGCTAGTTTAATTTGGATCTTTTTTGTGTGGCTCCATCATCATCTCATTCAGTCTAGTAGGACATATTCAATTTTCCAAACTTGGGATTACAGGATGGCTTTGTTTCAAGTATTGCAGACTTGGCTGCTTATGCAGGTTTGGAGGAAATTCTTGAGGGGATATCTCTCCTCTATGCATATTCTATTTTGGAGGGTATTCTTGAGTCTCCACATTCCATTATTTTGACCTTGATTAGGGATCTTGATTTTGGTGAGACTTCCTTGGAGGTACTTGATTCCTTTTCATAGATTTCATTTATGAGGCTTCTTCCCTCTCATTTCATCATGGAGTTGGAGTTTCTTCAACATCTACCATTGGATTTGTTTCTTCCTAGAGGGAGACGTGGTTTGTCATCATTAGACACTCTTTTGGCTTCAGACTTCTTTTAGTGGTTTTTAGGAAACTTCACTCAAGGGGGACAATCTAGTTTCCATCTATCCCTTCGATGGAGGGATCAACATATTGTACTCTTGGGATGGATTTATATCTTGGGGGTATTGATGTTGAGACCTCCATCATCACTTCCATTACTTGTACATTATTAGCATTATATTTTGCATTATATCTCTTTCTTGGGGAGGAGTTTGTACCATGAGGTTTTTTCCTTTTCTCTATTTGTAAGAGATTGCATTTTCATTTGTACATGGGTACCTAACATGGCCTAGTAGTCAAGACCCATATTGCATTTGCATCATTTGCATAATAACTACACTCCCAAGTTGCACTTATGGTGGGTGTTAGTGTGAATGGGGTTATTTCCTAACTAGATATTAGTAAGGACCTATTCACATCATTAATAAGTTTACTTAGGAGTTAGTTTCCTAGGTGGTATTCTAGAAACTAGTATTTAATGGGATGATGTCTCATTAATTAGCATGTAGTTATCTAGGCATTTAATATTTTTCTCATGCATTTAAAATTATGCATTAGGAATTTAATGTTTGCAACTAAGGTGATTATCCAACCTCCTCTCTACTTTCCTAAATAAGGAAGGATCTTGTACATTTGTAAATCATCTCAATGCATTCTAGATCATCATTTGATCATATTGTCTTCTTGCTCTTGATGCATCACTTTCTTATTCATGTGGATGGTTTTCTTCTTGGTTGATACATTGAAGAATGCAACTTCAAGTGGGTTATTATTGATTCATATTTCCAATACCTACCTTTCTTGAAAAATCCACTGGGAACACCTAAATCTAAAGGAAATCTCAGTTTGATCCCAAGGTTCGAGAATGTCAGGTCTTGACACACTAGGCTCACTCAAGGTTTGTTGTGTAAATTGCTATTAATTATGGGGGTCTATGGTTTCTTAGGCTAACTAGCATCCAAAAGACTATAACATATGCTTAGTTTGATCACACATGTATCACTTCACAACTTCATGAAAACTAAAGATTTGCAATTATATTTCATGATTTCAAATTATTTTGAAAAGAATCAACAAATTTAACATAAATTTCTCTATAACCTAATGAAAATGAAATTTTTACAAGAATACTCCATGCATTTATCATTTTTAAAATATTTTCCAAAAATATTCAACATCTACTCTAAAATAAAGCATTAAAATCCTAAAATTTAAAGGTTCTCCTAGTTATTATCCACACATGCACCAAGAAACAAACTAAATCTAAGGAAACCACTCTATACTTCACCAGATTGCTTCACATCTAGGAATAGAATGGTGTAGGAATTTTAAAGAGACATAAGATCATTTGCCACCGAATAGTGTCAATGTGCACCCAAATTTAGCGCTTGACACATAGGATTTTCTGATAGGAGCAAACAATTAGCTACATATGATTTCGTATCAAGAAATAGCTTTAATTAGCTTTGATATTAATTAGCTTCAACTGAAACATACAAGATTTTATGCTAGAATAGTACATAAAATAGGAAAAATAAATAAAACTAGCAAGAGTTTTAGATCTCCTTAATTCGACAAATTGTAAACTTAACTAAAAAAAGAAACAACTCACAGACTTTTATAAGAACAAGGAAACCAAGGAGTTTCATCAGAACACGTGAAAGAAAATCCAAGGAATGAATCATAACATGACACATGGCACATGACAGTTGGCATAGGAATCTTTTGAAATAAGCAAACAAACACTTTAACTTTCTTCAACAACGAAAACTTTCTAGACTCAAGCCTTCAAGACACAATTAGGATATCAAACTAGATTGAGCAGGTCATCAACTAAACCTTCATACAAAATGTAGGAACTAGCTGAATATTCAGAGTGATCAGCTAGATATAGAAATTTTAATCCATTAGTCTTATGCTCCTACCTCAAAGCTATTGCTTCAAGATATACGCATGTAAGTGTAACACTCTGGAACTCAACATCATTGCCTTCCTTGCTCATGTAAGACTTGGATCTTCAGTTCCCTAGTTATTCGCATTCCTTCACTGTACTCTCCTTCTATGCATGAGTTCCCAAAATACACATCTTAGCTTGGATGATGTTGTTGGATCTTCTTGCAACCCAAATTTTCCTAAGCGTCCATACCCAAAAGTTGTCCAACAATCTATTCCTTTTGCACATAAAAATCCACGTACCAATCCCCTTTTAGACCATCAATAAAGAACCTTATTAAAATAAATTGCTCTTTAACATTAGTTCCTTCAAAACACCAATCTAGAAATGTCACATTTTAATGCTTTCACGAAATCAATGACTTAAAGTGGGTTTTTGGATACTTGATGTACTCGGGAAAAGTTGAGTAGCAAGTTTAAACACTTGCACCAATGAACCATTTACCTAGGTACTTGACACTTGATTACTCGGTCTTCTTTAAAACCCAACTAGCCAATACATTACACTTCCAAAAATGAACCGTAAAACCCTACTTCCGCCTTTTACTGTCCTTTTCGTACCTACCGAATTTTGAATCCCGGCTGCAACAACATATCCAACTTTATCAATGAACTCATCTTGATTATTTACCCGGATTCCTGACACCTGATGCACTTTGTCGTGAATTATTTGAAAATTTTCAACTTCCCTCATACATTCTTCTTGAGGCCATCAACCAACTAGAAACTTCTAGAAGTATTGTTTTCAAGTTGGGTCTCCAAGCCTTGCATTCTCAGGATGTGTTGTGAGACCACACAACACCTTGAGTATTGTGTTGCTGGGAAAGTGAGATAGGGGAATGGGTTCGATTGGATTTGGTGATGGAACAGTCTTGGTTCTTAGATGTTCACATGGCATCAGTTCCTTCACAATATTGATGGTGATATAATGCAATGAGTGATATGTAAAGGGAGTGTAGGTTATACGATTTTTATATTTGGTTGCATGGTTTCATGCTGCAGACTATAAAAGAGAAACTTGGATTGTATGTTGGTGGTGTCAAATAGGTTTTGAATATTCTTTGACATGTAAGTGTGTGAACCCCAATCCTAATACCTGTAAAACAATAAGAACAAACACATTAAGTTAGAGATTGCAAGCAAGAACAAGGATTCCCCATGAAATCCATTCACCAAGTTCAAATTAAGAAAAAAGCAATGAAGAACACAATGAAAATAAAAAACTAAAGATTGAATCCTAATTGAACTAATAAACTTATGATCCCATGGGGGAATTGGTGCCAATTTGATGTGAAAATTGGCCCTTTCCCAATTCCTAAGATGCAAAATTGATGTGATGAAGAGATTTGATCCACTTTGTTGATGCTGAAGAGTGATCCAAGCTAAAAACCTGCATAACCTAGCTAAGATTCAAGAATGATGGATGAAATTTGATAGATATTTGAGCATGATAACTTTGCATAATTTGTGCATGATAAAATGAGGACATGAGCTCTTTATTTATAGAATGCCAAGATGGATGAATGTCCAAATTTGAGCAATGTAGGACTAACATTCATCCAATGGAAAGATGCCACTTGTCAACCTATAAGTGGATGGAGGATGTGCAAGTTTTGAGGATTGTGCCAATAAATGCATATTTTTGAATTTCAAATTTGTTGAAATGACAAGCAAGAGGGAAGGGAAAATGCAATAAATGCCACTTGGCTTAAGGCAAAGGACATGTAAGATGGAGTATATGCCTTGTTGGATGTACATGTGAACTTGGAATTTGAATTCAAACTTGGAGGAATATTCCAAAAGATGCCTTGTTGAGGAAAATAGAGGATTTAATAAATCAATTAAATCTATTTTCATGTGCAAGTGGGAAAAGCTAGAGGATGGGACATGAATTAGAATTAAATTAATCAAGGGTCAATTAATTTAATAGGAGATTAGATGATGTGACTTATTTGACTTAGATTTTAGGATTTATTTAAATCAAATGTGAGAGGAATGTGATAAGAGATTAATTAAATAAAGATTTTGCTTTATTTAATTAAAAGAGATGATGTTAGATTAAATTAAATAAGGTTTTAATTTATTTAATTTAATAGATAGACTTTAGAGATTTAATCAAATAAAATTAATTATTTAATTAAATAGGGATAATTAGATCAGATTGATTGATTTAATTAACAAAAGAGAGAGACTTAATTAGATAAATTAGTTTATTTAATTAAGAGAGGGAAATTGATGAATTTAATCAAATAAGGAAACTTGATTAAATGGTTAGACCGAGGGATGATTAAGGATGAAACGATGTTAGTAGTCAGGATCATATGCATAATGTCAATTGGTATATTTTACGTGTCTACATTTTGTCCCTCTTTGAAGCAATGCACTTGTTGCGTTGGTTCAAAGAATAAACAATCTTGATCAAAGCCAAAAAATTTAATCATTTAAAATCCTGCCCCACTGCTGCCTGGCGAGAGAAAACATGCCATTATATTGCCCCCTTGAGAGATTGGACGAAAATTTTAATTTTTGGGTGATCTCGTGAAAAAAGAGGACAAGGTGCCCAATAGGTCCAAAAAGGCTCCATGAGGCTAAAAACGTGTCTAAATACAATAAAATGATGTAAAATATGCCTCAACTAGACAAAAACAACTTCAAGGGTCCAAAACCCTAGTAGGATAGTCAATCAGGGTGAAAAAACCCTATTTTTTAAGCTTAAAAGGGGCCCGAGGGGTCACTTTCAAGTCATTTTCACACACATCCATTAGCAACCTTGAGATTTGAGCTCTAACCTCTTGACGATATGGCACAATGATAGCTTTTGATGCACATTTCTGATCAATTTCAGACGTACCAACGGCCACCCACCATTGGGGCACCAGTAAGTGATCCCTACTTGAACTTTGTTTCTCATTTTTCGTGCTTAATTTATGCTTTCAAAGTTGGTCATTTTGCAGTGGTGCTATAGAGCACTGCTTAGAAATCAAACTACACCATTTGGTATGATATTGCACTGCGGCGACAGAGTTTGGAGTTTGAAAACTCTGACACTGAGCTAGTGGCCAACGGGGTGATTTGCAAAGTGCAATGCGGCGGTCTTTTATTTGCTCAAAGTGCACCGCTGGGAGGGAAAGTGCACCGCGGCAGTGTTATTTCAGCTTTTTGTGCCCTGGCTTCGAAGTTTGATTTGAAATCAAAATGTAGCGCCTTCACGGATTCCGACGCAGGAGTGGTTTCTTGGATGCCAGGCGAAGAATTTTTCAAAATTTTTAACATGGTGACCTTCCTTGATGTAGGACGTGGGGAGGGAGCTCTACTCCCGAGAGCATAGGTCGCAGGATTTGTTCGGTTACTTGCGGGATCTCAGTGACAGATATCAGGATTGAGTTCAAGATATGGGGTTGTGGTATATCACTTATGTAGCACCCATCTGTACCCACCTAGGGATGATTTTAGCGCTTTTCGAGAGATGGCACAACGAGACATCTTCGTTCCACCTTCCCACCGGTGAGGCCACCGTCACTTTGGAGGAAATTTGGAGTATCCTACGATTGTTGATTCATGGTCGATGTGTCATTTTTGATATGGATGAGGGGCATAATGCCTACCACAGGGTCCTCGCTAGAGAGGACATTGTTATTTGCGAGGGGTAGATCAACCTTGAGTGACAGGACCCTGACACCTCCCTTCCGCTTGGTTGTTGCAACAGTTATTTTGGGTCTTGTTGCCCTAGACAGATGAGACCGATACTTCAGTCTTGGTTGGGGACATTGCTAGGAGTGTATAGTTCACGACAGGCCAGTTCGTTTTGCATGGGGTCCTATTCTTCTTGCTTCACTGTACAGAGATTTGCATAAGTATGTCTACATGGATGACAGAGCACTTAGAGTAGGCATGACACTTCTCCATGTATGGGCATGGGAGCACATTGTTGTTCTACGTCCACACATTTTTTTAGTTCTGATGGTGCCAGATGATCCCCTCATATGGTGCTACAGAGGTGGTGTGTCCTTTACACAAATAGGTGAGCATGAGATCCCCTACTGGAGGAGGGTCCTCGACAAGATGCAGGTGTTTACATGGCGACCATACCTTGGTCGGCCCAGATGGGCCAGCAATGCAGATCAGTTGTTTTATGCCTGCCAGGACCGGTACATGCAAGGGCACGAGCATACGATGATTGAAAGATATCTACCCGGGCACGTGTAGCATTAGTTTAGTGAGCCCCAGGATCGTCTTGATGACGATTATGTGGCCATCTTCGCCCGCACCATGACATAGGTTTCATGGGGGCAGTATATTCCTGCCTCAGAGGCCGTTGATAGTTTCAGGCAGCTAGTAGCTCGACCATGGGCTTATGATCAGGGCTTGTAGATCCAGGCACGAAACATGTATACAATGATTGGTTCCGGCCTCCCCTACGATTGACTATTCTAGGTCCAGACCCTGATCGATGGAGGGTTAGAGGCAGAGAGGGAGGACGAGGACGAAGGGGTGATGTACGATAGGACCAGCCTGTTGGGCCCCCAGTGCATCCAGATCAGGTAGACGTACAGATGCAGGACCAACAGCAGGTGCCAGTAGGTCTGCCACCACAAGTTGGGGTTGAGGATTAGCCTTCGGTACAACCTCCACAAGTACAGCCAGCAGGGCAGCCAGTAGGACAAGTGGATGCCTAGGATACTTTGATTGGACAGCTATAGGCCCAGGTGCAGACAGTGACAACCGAGAGGGATCAAGCTAGGATTGAGAGGGAGCAGATGAGGGTTGAGAGGGATCAAGCCATCTAGCAGAGATAGGCTACAGAGTTACAGGAGGCTACAAAGCTAGGCCAGAGACAACAGTTAGAGAGTATGACAGCCTCCTCTCAGGGTACAATGTTCGTTAGGTCTTATCGGGAGGCCGTCAGAGAGGCTGAGTATTATCGGATGTACTATCACAAGGCTATACCCAGAGTAGCACGGGTCCTAGAGTACTTGCAGCGGACCAGTCACAGATCAGTAGATGGTCATGGTGATAAGGGCAAGGGCAACATACAGGGGGGGTTGATCGAGATGATACTTTTGTGCCTTATGGGCTCCTTTTTGATAGCCCGATGGGCCTTTTTGTTCTGATTGACATACATGTACAGTGATCCAATTATTCTTGTACTATGACAGTTATATTATTGATGATATATATGATATGATGATTTTGATGTGATGTGATGTGTACCAATTATTTATGCATGTATGAATGACTCTACTTCTATATGTTGTGTAATGATGTTTATATATGATGCGTTTATGGATGCTTTTCCTTTTGATAATGAATGCATTATGTAATGATTATGACTAACAGATCTATATTATGGTGTTGGCTTATGATATGCAAATGTGAATGGATGATATATGATGATGTATTTATGATGATGATATGTGATATGAAATGTAATGTGTAAAATGATATAGAAATGATCTATGGTGTATACGCAAAATGATGTGAATCATGCTTATATATGAAATGATTATGGATGGATGTACACTTTGCATGTGATGGATTTTTATGTTTCTATTTATGTTTATAGTGATGTGGAATGATTAATGAAATGCAAAAAATGATTGTGATGCTATTTAGTGGACAATATAATGCAATGGTCGTGTTTTATATGATGATGCAAATGAGACAGTTTTAAGATGATTAGAATAACAAATATTATCTAAAACATGTTAAAAGATAATGTAATGAATATGATGCATTTACTGTGATATACTATATGCAATGATATGATAATGTAAAATGAACGCAATGAGTGAGATGATGTTATGATGTTATGCGAGTATGTATGCAATTATCTTATAATGCTTATGTACCTATTATGTATGATTATCCAATAGGTGGTAATGTGAAAATGATTATGAAATTCTTATGCAAATGAATGTTATGCAATGATTTATGCGATGAATGCAATGTGATGTAATGTAATAAGAATGGATGTGCTTATCTATGAAGAATTCTCATAATAACATGTTTATATGATGATGGAAATGCAATGCCTGTGTTTCCTATATGATACGTTGGTGCAATATGCAAATGATTTGTGGATGCAAGATCGATGGCAATGAGGATGATGATGATGATGATGATCAATTGTCATAGTACCTTGTTAGTGTGATGAGCAAGAAGAGAAGAAGTCATTTCAACAAGACACAAGATGATGAATAATGCAAATGATGATGATTTCTTGCCGAGGAATTGGGATTTTCAAAGGGCCAATTTTCTTATGTTTGATAACACGCATGGTACGATGCATCAAGGTATAGAAAACCAGGATGGCGTGGTACCTAGTGTGATGGACTTTGACTTGACAAGCAGATAGGAGTATCCTTGTTCACAACTAACATACAAAAACCTTGCTAGGATGCACTTTAGAAGTTTCAAACACCTCGGACCAAAACATGGAAAGGTATAACCTATCAATGCAATAGTCAAAAAGTTGCCCAAAATCTCCTCCATACATACCTAACAAAGCAAGTATTCACCAAGGTTATATTACAAGAACGTCCAACAAGCACAACAGACAAAAAATAATGATCATTGCCCCATTCCTATTTCTCTAAATCCTCTATTCGGATATCATTGAGAAGTCCTTGGAATGAGCACAGTAAGATAAGTCAAAAGATAAAGACAAAGTAAACAAACAAGCTGATGTTATTCAATACCGCTAACCAAAAGAGGATGTGTTTTCTAAGGATAAGAACCAAAACTATTTCCAAAAGATAATGCCCATTGTAGGAAGGATTCATCCTAGGACATGTTAGTGGATGGCGGCATTCCATTTCATTTATCCAAAGCATTCTTTCAAATGATTAATATGGGAATAATTGGATGATAGGTTATTGAAACAAAGAGTTGACCAACTTGCTTACGTACTGACTTAGACCTGAGACTTGACATTTTGAGTTTTCACTTTTTGATCTGCTAGACTTGTTTATGATTATCTTACCAAAGATTGAGGATGATGATCATTTACTATGAATGATGTTATTGCAGGAGTAGGCGAGATGAGATGGATGGATTTTTTTTCAAATATTTGGATGTTTTTGACCTTTTTCAATGTTTTTCAAGGTTTTTGGTATTTTTTGAGATTTTATGAATGTTTTGATTTTTTGATTTTCTGAATGTTTTGGAGTTTTTCGAGATTTTGACCAAGAGACTAACCTAAAGACCTATCCTAGGGGCCTCAGGGGCTGATCAAAAGATTAGCCTTGCCTACGTTATACATATAGAGACCACGTAGTTCGACTGACAAATTGAACAATTTACAAATGATGATATACATGATGAGATGCCAGTTTATTATGATGGACTCCTATAGGACTGACCTAAGTGTCTCGGGGGCTAATCAAATTTTAGCCTTGCCTACGTTCAAGCTCAGAGACGATTTAGTTCGACAAGATGACCTTGTTTTTGGATTTTCTCTAACTTTTTGACCTGTTTTTGGATTTGATATGATTTGAATATTTTTGGATTTTGTGCTTTTTCAATGTTTTTGGATTTTCTAATATTTTGATGTTTTTTGATTTTTTGATTTTAGGATTTCAAGAATATACACGAATCTGATCCGATAAGAACATGCCCCCAGCGCGCTGTAATAGACTACTTCAAAAAAGGCAGGACAAACTGACCTTGAGGATGGGCCGAGTAGTACTAGGAAGGATCATGATGCAAACACAAGACCAAGCTATGATGCAGATGTGGGTGGATGAGTGATGGATGGAGATTTGGATGCGATGGATGATGGAAGCGTAATGGATGGATGATGCAGAACAAGCCATAAAGATTCGGGTGGATGGAAAGTGCTTATTTACACAAGGTGCCTGTTTTCCAGGTTTTCACCAAGGTACTTGCCCAAAGTGCCACCAAAGTGGTTTTCACTAGAGGATGATTTTTTGTCTTTATTATTTTCAATCCTTTTTCTAATTTTTTTGGATTTTTTTCTTTTTTTGTTGTTACCAAGATACCTGTTTGCCAGGTTTTCGCCAAGGTAACCATTTTTTCAGGACATTTTCTAATTTTTTGAATTTTTTGGTTCTATACCTTGAAAGATTTAGGAATAAAACTTTTTGAGGTGAGAGTTATTCATGGGCTCTTACAGAGGTTCCCCTTCGGGTGTCGATAACTGATATGCCTCTGACTTGTAACTTGCTATGATAACGAATGGTCCCGACAAATTAGGTTCAAATTTGCCTTTGCTACTTGGATTTGGGACATTCTTCTGATTCTCTTTTAACACCAGTTCTCTGACTTGGAAAGTCCTGCTTTTGATTTTCTTATTGTAGCTCCTTTTGAGTCTATTATGATAGACTTGCAAATGATTCAAAGCATCTATACATCACTCATCTAGTAGCTCCAACTCGTTCAATCTTGATACTCGGTACTCTTCATCTGTGATAAGGTTTTGCAGTGATATCCTAAGTGATGGGATCTTGATCTCGATGGGGAGTAATGCTTTTGATCCATAGACTAGGGAGAAAGGGGTGGCACTGGTGGGTGTGTGGATACTGGTTCCATAGGCCTAGAGGGTGGGATTAAGCTGCAAATGCCAGTCATGACCTCCATCATTGACTATTTTCTTGAGGATTTTCATAATGGTTTTGTTTGTAGCTTCTACTTGGCCATTGCCTTGGGGATAGTATGGGGTGGAGAAGTGATGTTGGATTTTGAATTTTTTGCTTAAGTCATGAACCTCCTGATTCTTAAATGGTGTTCCATTATCTGAGATAATGGCTTGTGGAACACCATATCGGCAAATGAGATAGTTCAGGATGAAATTTGAAATCTGCTTCCCAATTATATATGTCATGGGTATGGCTTCCACCTACTTAGTGAAGTACTTTGTTGTAGTTATGATGAATTTGTGGCCGTTAGATGAAGTGGGTGTGATTTTTCCAACGAGTTCAAGTCCCCACTATGAAAAGGGCCATGGTGTGACAATAGGATAAAGCTCTTGAGCTGGAGCATGGATGAGGTCCTCGTGTTGTTGACATTGTAGACACCTCTGGCATAGTCATGTGCCTCTCTTTCCATTGTGGGCCAATAATATCCCATCCTCAGCAATTTCTTGGATATGGTCATTCCACTCAAGTGTGAACCACATATACCATTATGAGAGCGGTTAATGCCTCCTCAGCGTTTAAGCAACGCAGTAGGGTTCCTTCTATGCTTCTACGATATAGGATGTCGCCTAGGATGACAAATATGGATGCCTTTTTTACAAAGGTTTGTTTTAGGTTTGAGGGTAAATTGGCGGGTATGACTCCTATACGAAGGTATGTGTAAATGTTGTGATACCAAGGATTGCCAGGACCAATGATTTCACACACAAATTCTGATTTTGGTACCTCGAATGCAGGCACAAGAAGCTACTCAATCAAGAATTCATATTTTGGAATGTTGTGGGGGATATCCAGTAAGGATCCAATTGTTTCCATGGTGTTTGGTGCTCTGTTGTTGGTTCTAGGAATCTGCTCAAATGTAATTTTGATGAAGGATTCTTTGAGAGTCTCCACCAATTTCTTGTATGGAGTGAGCTTGTAGTCCTTGGTCTGGTATTCATCGTTCACTTGATTTATTATCAATTGGGAATCTCAGTATAGTTTGAGAGGTATAATGTTCCACTGCACTGCTATTTTGAGACCTATGGTTAAAGCCTCATATTCTACAATGTTATTGGTGTAGGGAAATTCCAGTTTGTATGACCTTGGTATGCAATCCCCTTGTGGGGTGATAAAGAAGACATTGGCTCCTGATCCATGCTGCTTGTACGAGCCATCGAAGTACAGTTTCTAGTGGTCAGCTATGTTGAGATTGAAAATAGATTCATCTGGAAACTCTAAGATGAGAGGATTCTCTGAATAGATTGGTGCTTCTGCAAGTTGATCTGCTATGACTTGGCCTTTGATTTCTTTCTGCTCCACATATTCGATGTCATATTCTGACAATATCATCACCCATTTGGCCATTCTTCCTATGACCATTTCCTTTGATAGTAGATACTTGAGAGGGTCAATTTTGGAAATGAGTTTTATTTTATGTGCCAACATGTAATGTCTGAATTTCTATGATGCAAACACTACTGCAAGGCATGCTTTCTCAATGAATGAATAGTTTAGATCATGCCCAACCATTTTTCTACTAATGTAATAGATAACCCTTTCTGTTCCATTTTCGTCATGCCGAGCTAAGAGAGCTCCAAGGGTTGCTACTATTGTTGACACATATAGAATCAATGGTTTTCTTGGGATTGGTGGAATTAAGACTGGTGGTGTCAGTAAATATTCTTTGATTTTATTGAACGCCTCTTCACACTTGGTATCCCATTTGTACGCTACTCCCTTGTGGAGTAGGTGAGAATATGAGTTCTGTTTGTCCGCCAATTGTTCTATGAATCTTCAAATGGATTGGAGTCTGCCTTGGAGACCTCTCAATTGCTTTAATGTTTTTGGTGCCTCCATTTTAAGGATTGCTTTTACCTTTGCTAGATCTACCTCGATACCTCTCATTGACACTATATATCCTAGGAGCTTTCCTGATTGTACGCTGAAGACACACTTCTTTGCGTTTAATCTGACCTTGTACTCTTCCAGTCTGTCAAAGATGGCACTTAGGGTTTCTATGTGATCTTTTCTCTTTCTGGACTTGGCTAAAATGCCATCAACATAGTCTTTGACCGTCTTATGGATCATGTCGTGGAATATCAATGTCATGGCCCTTTGATATGTTGCTTCTGTGCTCTTTAAGCCGAATGGCATCATGTTCCAACAGTAAGTCCCCCATGGAAGTGTGAAAGCTATTTTATGCTAGTCCTCTTTAGCTATCATGTCTGATTGTACCCTGAGAATCCGTCCATTAGTGACAACATTTCATGTCCAACTGTCATGTCTACGATCATGTTGATGTTTGGAAGTGGGAAGTCATCTTTCAGACATGCTTTATTCAAGTCTCTGAAGTATGTGCAGATTCTGATGTTCCCATCAGGTTTTGAAACAGGTACCAAGTTTGACACCCATTCTGGATAATCTATTGGTCGGATGAATCCTGCATCTAATAAATTTTTTAGCTCCATTTTGACTAATAAGGTGATCTAAGGGTGCATTTTTCAAAGCTTTTGTTTAACAGGCTTTGCTTTTAGACACACTGCTAAGTGGTGAACCATGGTCTCTGGATCAAGCCCAAGCATGTCGGCATAGCTCCATGCAAATTTTATTTGTCTTTCTCTTAGGAAGGCTGCTAGGAGCTCTTTCTCTTCTGATAGTAGCGATTTCGCATAGAATGTGATATGTGGGGTTTCCTCTGTTCCTAGATTGATTGGATTGCATCTTTCTGCTAGGACTATTGATTTTTCTTGATGAATAGCTCTAGAAGGAAGATTGAATCCCCCATCCTCGGACACCTCAGAGAGCTTTTCACCATTGGATGTGTCCTTTATTTTTACTTTTTTTTGGTCAGAGAGTGCCACAGTGTGGTTTTCACTCAAGGACTTGGATATTATTCTTAATTTCTCACTTTTGTAACTGAGGGATTCAATCATTTCCCCATAATAGGCATGTGTATCTAACTCCATTATGAACCCTTCTTTGTGATCCCCACATGAAATGTTATCCCGCAGTCCCATGAATTCTGAGAGCGCCTCATTGTTTTCAAATGTATCAAGAACTGGTGGTCCTCGTTGGTCATAGTCAGTGAGTTGGGGATATATTAGGCGGATCTCATGATTTTGGTGGTCTAATTCAAAAGATAGGGTGCTAATCATGCAAAGAGTGGTATCCTCAAAAATCCTAGGTAGATTGGATGTGGTATCCTCATCATCACTACTACTACAGACATTGGTTATATCAAATGTAAAGTTATCTATGACTCTACCTATAGATACTAGTAAGTGTAGTTCTATTGGGGTTGGCTGAGGAGGATTATTAACCATTATAACTAGAGGACTTCAGCCATGTATGGTTTTACTCGGAGGGGTACATCCAAGGCCAAGATTTGTTATCGGTCGTGTCTCCGGAATGATAGGTGTTATAAGCCCATTTTCATTTTGTCCAAGTCTTTGGTTTTTATCATAGCCCATTGTGAGCATTATTTGCAGACCCTTGCTTCTATAATCCATTGGTAAGTCAGCTACTGGTCTTTCATCTTGATATAGCATATGAAATGGATCTGCCTCAATAACTTCTCAGCCAAGATCTCCCCAACTCGTAAAGTTTGGATAATCTTCAAGAGACGTTTGGGATGTGGAGGCTTCATTTATTTGTGGATGTCCCCGTGATCTAGGAGATTGTGGTAAATCTCCTACTACAAAATCATTATTAGGGAGCTTGTAGTTTCCACAACCGTTATCTTGGATGATGACCTTAATGTCAGAGATGGTGGGGGTGGCAATAGTGGCAGGTGTCTCTGTTGCAGAAGTGGATGCGAGAGTGGCAGGATCGATGTATGGTGTAGATGGGCCCTCATAATTTTTTGGTACTTGGGGGATTTTATAGTACTTTGCTTCAGAGCTCTTGCAATAGGAGAAAGGTTTGGGGTCTCCATGGATGGTGACTTCTTGTCCCTCATGTGTGAATTTCACACATTGATGGAAAGTTGACGCTACTGCTTTCATCATGTGAATCCATGGGCGTCCTAGGAGGATGTTATACAACAAGTCGAGGTCCAAGAATCGAAAATTAGTTTCCATGATGATGGGCCCTACTTGAATAGGGAGTTTGATTGTGCCCTGGGACACTCTTTCTTGATCATCATATGCTTTTATTGTGATACCCTTTCCTTTGTCGATAGAATCCTATTATATTTTCAATTGTTTTATGAGGTTGAGAGAACATATATTCAAGCCCACATCTCCATCCACCAATACCCTTTTGACCTTGCTCTTGTGTACAATGGCTTCCAAGTGGAGTGTACAGTTGTGAGATGGTTGAGCAGGGAAATCCTGTTAAGAGAATGTGAGGAGATTAGGCGTAATGATATTTCTGACCATAGCTTGGAATTGTTCCGCATCAAGATCTGTGGGGATAGTGGATGAAGCTAACACTCCCTCAAGGATTTTCCTATGGGCAGATGAGATTTTTAGCAACTCCATGATGGAGATTTGCGTTGGCGTTCTCTTGAGTTGATCTAGGACATTGTAGCCATTAGGAACAGATCTAGATGCATGGACTTTGTTTGGCTAGGATGATCCTGCGATGGTAACTTTGTTGCCTCTTGTGGTGACTCCACAATCGACATGGGCACCTTTGATGGTGATGACCATGCAGTTTTCATCTAAGGAGGCGATGACTATTTCGTATACATGTGACTCACATTTGTGTGGGTGCCTTTCTCTTTATCATTGTTATTATTATTCCCTTTATTGCCATTATTAGGCATTGGATTCATGTATATCTTAAGATCTTGGTTTCCTGTTGGTTGTTCCACGTTTATAATTCTTTTATCGATGAGATCTTGAATTATTTTTTTTAATCTCATGCAACTGTTTGTGGTATGGCCTTTGATTTTATGGAATTCACATAGTTTATTCTCATTATACCAAGGAGGTTTCACATCCAGTTCTTGGTAATTCTCAAAGATAGGAGCCTGAATGAGTTTTTTGTTTATCAGATTTTTCATGATGACTTCTAGTGGTTCCCCCAAAGTAGTGTATTTTCTCTTGGGATAAATCTTGTTCCATTGGGGTGGTCCCTTTTGATCATTGAGATTGTTGATTGTTGGATTGTTGTTTGGTTGTTGTACTGCATGATGATTGTTTTGGTGTTGGATTTGGATTTGTGGTGCGGGTGTATTTTGGCGAGGGGCACTAATGACCACTTTGGCATCGACAACACCATCATTAGTAATATTTTGTTCCTTTCCCACGTGCAAGGTTTTTTGTTATAATTGGAGGGTGGACGATTATTTTATTGTTTGGGGTATGAAGTTGATCCCGTGAGTTAAGTCATAAGGGATCATTCGATGCTGAGCGCCTTGGAGATCAACTGGTCATATGTGGTGATCCCTTGTACCTTGAGATGAAATGCCAAGAGGCCATCAAGGTTGGCTATGATGGTGCAAACTTCTTGTTCTTTGGGCATGGTCCACTTGCTATGATTGGCCTTGGATCGCCATTGTTGCAGGAAGGAAGTGAATGATTCACCCTTTCCTTGTTTCAAAGTTGAAAGTTCTTCTAGACTGACATCCATGGCAATGTTGCATGAAATTTTTTTAATGAATGCATCTATAATTTCTTGGAATGTCCTAATGCCTGAAGGTAGGTGAGAGAACCATTCCATAGCATGGCCAGCCAAACTCCTAGGAAATAGCCGCATCAGATAAGTATCATCGTATGCGACTTCCATGCAATGAACTTGGAATTCCCTAATGTGATCTTTAGGGTTTCCCGTCCCACGATATTTATCAAACTTGGGGATCTCAAATCCCTTGGGGAATGGTTTCATCACTAGGCTCCTGTCAAATGGATAGGGGCACAAGTTGCTTGGTGTTTTTGTGGTTCGCCCTAATTGAAGATCGAGAACTTGTTGTGAGAGCAACCTAATTTGTGCCATTATGTCATTTTATGGATTAGGGGGTGGGATGAAGGTGTTTTGGGGTGTTTTGATTATGGGTTGGATGGTTGGGTTGGTTGGTGTGTTGTTCGATTGTATCTGTATGTTCTGTCGAGTTAGGTATGCCTCCACCTGCTATTGTATGAACAATGCTTGTTGTTGATCTTGATGTTGTTGTGCTAAGATTTGTGCTTGTTGTTGTTCCAACAATGCTTGTTGTTGGGCTTCCAATTGGGCTGCTTCTTGTTGCTCTTGATATTGCTTTATTGCTTGCTAATATGCTTGCATTTGTGCTGCTTGTTTTTGTTCAAGAAGTTGTGCTTGTGCTTGTGCTTGTTGTGCTTGATATTGGGCGTTTGTCTAAGCTTGAGCTTGTTGTGCTTGATATTGGGAGTTTTCCTGAGCTTGAGCTTGATGTGCTTAATATTAAGTGTTTTCTTGAGCTTGAGCTTGTGCTTGCGCCAATTGTTGTTGTTGTAATAGAATTTTGGTTTGAGCAGCCTTTTGTGCTTGCAACATAGCTTGGGCTGCTTGAGCAGCTTGTGCAACTTGAGCGGCTTGAGTGGCTTGTTGTTGTTGTTGCAATAAGGTTTGGGCTTGTGCGGCCTGTTGCGCTTGTAATGCGTCTTGGGTGGCTTGAGCATTTTGCATTGCTTGTGTGGCTTGTTGGGCAGCTTGGGCGGCTTGCTGAGCAGCTAGTTGTGTGGCTTTTTATTTTTGCTCTTGCTAGAATCCCTTTTGAAAGGCAACTTGTTGAGCTGCTTGCAATTCCATGTGGTTTTGGCTTAATATGCTGGAAGTTGGTGGTGGTCGGGGTGGTGGTGGATTCGGGATGGCGTTTGTGGTGGTGGTGAGTGGTGATGTCATGTTGGTGTTTTGAGTGGTGGATGGTGTTGTTGTGTTGGTGGTTGGTTCTTGAGAAACCATGCTTTGAGATGTTAGGGAGGTGGTTGATGATGTCGTGATTGCTTGTGTTGTCATCTTTTGTTGCGATATCGATGACAAGTTTTGAGAGTTCGGCATAATGCTTTGATTGGTGCTTGGAACGTTGATTTGATTGATATTTGGTAAAGGTGGGAGGCCCAAGCCAAGTAGAGGTGTGGGTAATGGTGGTAATGGTGGAAGGGGCAAAAATGTTAGGGGTGCGAGTTCTTGAGAAAATGTTGTGGTGTCAAAAATTCCCCCTAGTCTGAACATGTCTCCCTCTTCTTGCGGATTTGTGAGGAGAGAATTTTGAGGTGTTGCACGGAAGGATGATGATGATGGATCATTATGGAAAGTGAGAAGAACATATTTATGTAGCAGATTCTGGGGTATGTTTTGTTCCAAGATGGTATTTGCATCCAAATCTTGATAATTAACAAGGGGGTGTGTTTGAATAGCATTAAGAAATACATTTCCCTTATTAACCTTAGGTTGGGTTGGAGCAAAAGATGTTGTGATTTTCAGAATGTTTTGAGTGATGCTTTGGGATGGGGGTGTAGATGAGATGGGAATGGTGGATGATATTGGAGGTAAAGATGTCTCCATTATAGTTCTTATGTCGAAATCAAAATGTAATTTAGCCCCTTGTTTTGCTAGCTCAAGCATGTATAGTGAAGGGTTAAGCCTCATCATGATGTTGATGATCTTATGGTTGTACAAATTTTGGAGCATTTTAGTTATTTCTTCATGTGACATCCCAAAGGTAAGATCGTCTCCTTGATTTTCTTCTTGTGGGTTTTGTGATGATGAGATAGTCAAAGGATTACTTGATTCGACGATATTCATTTCAACATTCGTTTGGCTTAGATCACTTGAAGCGGGTGTTTCTTTGTTGGCTTCCATGCTCTTCTTGTATTGAGATCTAGTTTGAACCATAAAACAAGGATCAATTTTCAAGAGTATGGGAGATGACTCTTTTGATTCTTTGGATTGATCTTTACTTTATGCACAAAGTAGAAAATTTTAGGATATCTTGATGATCAAAAGGTGATATGATGATGATGGATGAGATGGATGATGTGGATTTTTTGGTCTTTTGATAAATCTTGAAGGGGATGCTAAACTTTTTGGGACTTTTAGATATGTTTTGGATTTTGATCTTAATTTTCTTGGATTTCCCTTGATTGATTGATTTTGATTTGATTTGATTTTGAACAAATAGACCCTAAGATGTTGGATTCATTATCTAAGGGCAGATTTGCTCAAAGGATGATAATTTGAATATGTGTAGGGAGAAGGATGTATCTAACCACACCTATTCAAACAAGATGATAATTTAACCAAGCATATGAAGAAGGATGCATCTACATATACCTAACTAAACAAGATGGCTTGATAACTTTGACTAAGCATATGCAAAAGGATGCATCTACACATACCTAGCCAAAGATGATTTGACAAAGATTTCAAGATTTTATCTCAAGGATTTGATGATTTTTATTTTTTCCAAAAAGCCTAGCATGAAGGATAATTTTCAAGATTTCTCAAAAGGTGATGGTGAGATGATTTTTGTTTTGATGTTTGAAGGATAGATGAAAAAATATTTTGATTTCTTTTGATCCTACGATGAACCTAAAAAAGACACTTTGTTTCCCTAAAACCTCAGTATTGAAGAACATGCAATGCTTCTATAGATCTTTATAACCACGAAGTAATTCAATTTGATCATACATTTTCAGATTTTGAACCAAGGATTTTCATTTTGGGATTTGACTTCTTTGAAAATTGTAAGGTTTCAACACATGTGAGAGTTCATTTTGTTTAGCTTTGTTTATTGACTTTATTTTACCACAAACACTTTCTTTGATTAGGTTTTTCAAGCTAGATGTCCAATGTCTTAATTTCCTCAAATTCCACAAAATATGTTATGTGGAAATTCGATGAATTCAAGGCAAGGGTTACCTATTGTTTAACTTTAGTAGACAAATTGAGATGTAATCCAATGTTTAGAAACCTCTAAGGATAGAATCCCAAGGGCAAGCAATAACATATAGATTGAGTCAATTGTATTTATCTCCTAAAGCGTTTGAAATTTTGATGATGAAGTTTAAGTGTTTGTTTCCAAGATGTTTTTGAACAAGCAAAGCATTTTTATAACAAAGAATAAGTACAACCCTATGGATGTGGAAGACAATATTTGTTGGATTCCCACTTGGAAAAGTCCAGCTATGCTTATCTTTAGTGAATGGTTAGATGCTTGACCCCACTGGCTCCCCTCCACAACTCATTAATTCCAATTGGGGCAACCAAGCATCAACACCCATGAAACTCCCATGGAATGCTTTCCATTTCTACTAAAAGACCATAAAAGTGTGGGATGGCTTCAGAATGACCGTTCTTGCACCAACAAATAGATCAAAAGATTTTGGCAATTCTAAAAAAATGGGTTTTAATTAGGACTTTTCATTCGTGGAGATTGACCCATACGACAAGAGTCCCCTTTCGGATCCATCTTATCGAAGCCAACCACGTGATATTGGCATTTACTCCAATACCCACATTTATATCCTAGTTGGAAATACTCTTGGCTTTAAAGTGTTACCAGTTGAGTCATTCCCTTGGGTGAGTACTTTTTCTCCAAGGCAGGCCCTCTAGGATAAACAAAAGTGAGTAAAGACAATATCTGTAACTTGATCAATATTTGTTTGCAACAAAGAGAGAGAATGTAAGCAATAATGCCCCACTCACACTTGCACAAGATTTTGTTCAATTTTAAACCCAAAATGAAGTGTGGAGGTGATTGCTTTATCTTAACCTAAAATCACGAAAAAGGCCTTTTGATTCTCAAGATCACTATAAAGTGCGAGAGAAGCGCATACATCCTTTTTCAATGAAGTTAGTTTAAGTAAGCCCTCACAAATACAAAGTTGCACATGTTCGCTTTAAATCCACAAAGCAATTATGAGTTCTTTTAAAAGAACCAAAGGACAAATGAGAGTTGTTTTGTTCAATTGTTAACCAAAAAACAAACTCTAGTAAGTTGTAGTCCTAATGTTCATTTTAAACCCTTTGCAAAAATTAAAAAAGATTCTTTTTAAAACCCAAATGAAATTAGTGTCCTAAGCAAAAAGAGATGACAATTTCTTAAAAGTGTTAAACAAACACTAAAGTGTTTAAAAACACTTTGATTTTGTGAAGTACCACCATCATGATTCTCCCTCTTTTGTTTTCAATTGATCCAACCTACAAGAATGAAAACCAGTCAGATTCTACAAAACATAGAGGTTAAAAGGCAGAAAACAAAAGATACAATTATCATTTATCAAAAAAGAACGTGCTAAAATAAAATGCCAACTTTTTACTCCCTGCCAGCAGCGCAACCCATGACTGCGTCGCAGTTTGATTTCTCAACGATGTTGTACAGTGCTGCTTACCAGTCAACGACGCTCTATTCCCACACCAGTGAGCTCAATTGCGTCGCACTTTTGCTCAGTGTCGATGTTTAAAATTTAAATTCAAAATTTTTTAGGCGGGATGGCTAAAGTGTCAGAGTTTGATTTTGCAACAGTGCTCTATGGCAATGCTGGAGAGTCAGTGGTGCTAAAATAGCGACACTGGGCTCCCAACGTGGGAATTTTCTTGTGCACAAATAAAAACGCGAAATTTTGTGAGAAAAGTGATAAAAAATGAGATTTTTCCCTCCTTCTAGCACCAAATGTGTGAACCCCAATCCTAATACCTGCAAAACAATAAGAACAAATACATTAAGTTAAAGATTGCAAGCAAAAACAAGGATTCCCCATGAAATCCATTCACCAAGTTCAAATTAAGAAAAAAATAATGAACACAATGAAAATAACAAACTAAAGATTGAATCCTAATTGAAGTAATAAACTTATGATCCCATGGGGGAATTGGTGCCAATTTAATGTGAAAATTGGCCCTTTCCCAATTCCTAAGATGCAAGATTGATGTGATGAAGAGATTTGATCCACTTTGTTGATGTTGAAGAGTGATCCAAGCTAAAAACCTGCATAACCCAGCTAAGATTCAAGAATGATGGATGAAATTTGATAGATATTTGAGCATGGTAACTTTGCATAATTTTTGGATGATAAAATGAGGATATGAGCTTTTTATTTATAGAATGCCAAGATGGATGAATGTCCAAATTTGAGCAATGTGGGACTAACATTCATCCAATGGAAAGATGCCACTTGTCAACCTATGAGTGTATGGAGGATGTGCAAGTTTTGAGGATTGTGCCAATAAATGCGTATTTTTGAATTTCAAATTTGTTGAAATGACAAGCAAGAGGGAAGGGAAAATGCAATAAATGCCACTTGGCTCAAGGCAAAGGACATGTAAGATGGAGTATATGCCTTATTGGATGTACATGTGAACTTGGAATTTGAATTCAAACTTGGAGGAATATTCCAAAAGATGCCTTGTTGAGGAAAATAGAGGATTTAATAAATCAATTAAATCTATTTTCATGTGCAAGTGGGAAAAGCTAGAGGATGGGACATGAATTAGAATTAAATTAATCAAGGGTTAATTTAATAGGAGATTAGATGATGTGACTTATTTGACTTAGATTTTAGGATTTATTTAAATCAAATGTGAGAGGAATGTGATAAGAGATTAATTAAATAATTTTTTTGATTTATTTAATTAAAAAAGATGATGTTAGATTAAATTAAATAAGGTTTTAATTTATTTAATTTAATAGATAGACTTTAGATATTTAATCAAATAAAATTAATTATTTAATTAAATAGGGATAATTAGATCAGATTGATTGATTTAATTAACAAAAGAGAGAGACTTAATTAGATAAACTGGTTTATTTAATTAAGGGAGGGAAATTGATGAATTTAATCAAATAAGGAAACTTGATTAAATGGTTAGACCGAGGGATGATTAAGGATGAAACGATGTTAGTAGTTGGGATCAGATGCATAATGTCAATCAATATATTTTATGTGTCTACAATAAGACTATGAATAATTATTTTCTTTTAGGAGAAATATAAACTATTTATAAAACAATTTTTATTTGTACAATGATTGGAAAAACTTTGTTTACTTTATGGATAAAAATTGTTTTACAATTGGATATTAAGGTGCTCCACCATGGAGCCCATTGAGGACTACTTTTGCCCCCACTATTGGATCTCACTCCATTGTGGAGCCCATTGAAGACTACTTTTGTCCCCACTATCAGATGGTGTTAAATAGGTTTTGAATATTCTTTGACATATAAGACTGTGAATAATTATTTGCTTTTGGGACAAATACAAACCATTTATAAAACAATTTTTATCTATACAATGATTGGACAAACTTTGTTTACTTTATGGATAAAAAGTGTTTTACAATTGGATATTAAGGTGTTCCATTGTGGAGCCCATTGAGGACTACTTTTGTCCCTACTATTGGATCTCGCTCCATTGTGGAGGCCATTGAAGACCACTTTTGTCCCCACTATTGGATGGTGCCAAATAGGTTTTTAATATTCTCTGACATAAACTAAATATTTTGCTTTTGGGACAAATATAAACTATTTATAATTTTTTTTTTATCTGTACACTAATTGGACAGAATTTGTTTACTTCATGGATAAAAATTGTTTTACAATTGGATATTAAGGTGCTCCATTGTGGAGCCCATTGAGGACTACTTTTGTCCCCACTATTGGATCTTGCTCCATTGTGGAGCCCATTGAAGACTACTTTTGTCCCCACTATCGGATGGTGTCAAATAGGTTTTGAATATTCTTTGACATGTAAGATTGTGAATAGTTATTTGCTTTTGGGACAAATATAAACCATTCATAAAATAATTTTTATATGTACAATGATTGGACATACTTTGTTTACTTTATGGATAAACCTTTTTTTACAATTGAATATTAAGGTGCTCCATTGTGGAGCCCATTGAGGACTACTTTTGTCCCCACTATTGGATCTCGCTCCCCTATGGATGCCATTGAAGATGACTTTTGTCCCCACTATTGGATGGTGTCAAATAGGTTTGAATATTCTCAGACATAAAATAACTATTTGCTTTTGGGACAAATATAAACCATTTTAAAACAATTTTTATCTGTACAATGATTGGACAAACTTTTTTTACTTTATGGATAAAAATTGTTTTACAATTGAATATTAAGGTGCTCCACTATGGAGAGGACTACTTTTGTCCCCACTATTGAATGGTGTCAAATAGTTTTTGAATATTCTTTGACATGTAAGACTGTGAATAATTATTTGCTTTTGGGACAAATATAAACCATTCATAAAACATTTTTTTTTCCGTACAATGATTGGACATATTTTGTTTACTTTATGGATAAACCTTGTTTTACAATTGGATATTAAGGTGCTCCATTGTGGAGCCCATTGAGGACTAATTTTGTCCCCACTATTGGATCTCGCTCCACTACAAATGCCATTGAAGACGACTTTTGTCCCCACTATTGGATGGTGTCAAATAGGTTTTGAATATTCTCGGACATGAAATAATTATTTGCTTTTAAGACAAATATAAACCATTTATAAAACAATTTTTTATTTGCTTTTGGGACAAATATAAACCATTTATAAAACAATTTTTATCTGTACAATGTTTGGACACACTTTGTTTACTTTATGGATAAAAATTGTTTTACAATTGGATATTAAGGTGCTCCATTGTGGAGCTCATTAAGGACTACTTTTGTCCTACTATTGAATCCCGCTCCACTGTAGAGCCCATTAAAGACTACTTTTGTCCCACTATTAGATCTCGTTCCACTATTGAACCCTCTCCCCTAACTATTGTACACCAAGATGCAATTGTTTATATGCTTTCAAATAGGATGAAGACAAAGTAAAACTGAAAAGAGAATAAATTTTGGAACGTATTCTTAATAGCTAGTCACGGTCGAGGGACCACAACGTAAATGGTGATATTCCATGGTCTAGGACAAAAATTATTGAAGAAAAAATGTTGTTGACATGGCATGTTACCTCGCTTGCTCTTCATACCATTTTTTCTACTGTCGACGGCGGCTAAGAAATCAGAATTCCGTGCTACTTGCCGGATTGGAAGAACAACTAATCTCTCTCTGCACATTTAATCTTGGCGGTCAATTCCAATTTAGCTCACCTGTAGATGAGATGGAAGAACCAATTAAGATTACACTACTCTGAGATATAACAATATAATTTCACAATGTTGAAACCAAAAATCTGTATAGGAAGATCCGCTGTTTCGAATGCCCACCATTTTTCCCACCTCATAAACGGAAACTCAAAACTATTGGAAGGCGCGCACCAAACAAAAATAAAACTGAAGATTACGACGGTGATACTGATGACAACCTCCGATCACAATAGAATGAATTTTAACGTTCAGATGTCAATATATATATATATATTCTATGATTTGAAAGAATTATTGGCTAAAGCATTCTGTTGCAGGCAAAGTCGTGGTATCATGTTGTGCCAGGGCCACTGGTCTTGTGGAAAAAAGTTTATCAGGCGCACTGCAGTTTATAGGGGGACGGATACCCAACAGATTCCTACAGTCTATAAATAAATAAATAAATAAATAAAAAGAAGAATTATTGACTAACATTTCATGAGTTTAAGAGTGGAGATTTCAGTTTATCAGATATATTATATATTTTTTATAACGTTGTTTTCTTTATGATGATTAATGATGAGTTTTTTATGTTTCTTTATGAAAATCTTTTAGTATTTCAAAAGAATTCAATCGTCTTTGTTGTACATTTGTTGCACAACAGACACATATTCTCTCCTTTCATTTCACTTCTGATTGTTTTTATCTATTTGTATGTGATGTTTATGGGTTTGATTATGTAAGTTTTTTCATGACATTTTCTGGACTTGACTACTTCTCTTACTGTCTATTTCTTGATGATGGATCATGAAATTTAATAGAAAATATTGATAAAAAAATTCACAATCAAATTGATAAACATCTTATACTAATATTATGCACTGTTGCGTATAAACTAATCTTTGTCTTCCAATTCGTATTTGCCCCTCAATATTTAACAACACAGGTTACCACAATAGGTATTGGAAAAGGGTCAAAGTATGTACGTAAGTGAAGAGGCGTCTTGATTTTTCCTGTGGAAGGGGCAGGAAGGCTGTTGGACAGCAGGGTAGCACATTGATGATGGGTAATATGTATGACACTGAAAAACGTGTAGGGTACATATGATTTGATACGAGAGTATGAGAGGCCAGCCTGCGGGTCCCATCTGTACGGGATCTTGGCAACAACTGACATGTCCATTACTAAACACATCATCTCCTCTTTGAAAATGATGGCATTCATTGTTTTCCATTACGTGAAATAGTGCCGGGAGACCCAAAGAAGCCGTCCGATAGCGATGGACGGCTATAAATCATTGTCATAATAATGGCCGGCCTGGTAGAGGGAACAACTTTCAGAAGGAAAGAAAAGGAGCGCAGAGCGCATAAAAGGTAGTTAAAATTAATTATTGAAGATGGGCCAGGGGAAGAATGGGCGCGGCGCGAGGGTTATTGGGTGGGGAACCTACCAGGCTGAGGACTCGATTCCTCTGGCGTTGATTTGAAAGAGGAATAGGATAAGCTGCCCTCATTCTAAGGATATTAGCAGACCTTATTTTGTTTGTGCAATGGAAGAGAGGGGACTGCCTCTCGCCCCTCATCTCCTGCAGCATACATTGCGCTCTCTTTGCCTGGATTCCAACTGGGTTTACGCGGTCTTTTGGAGAATCCTACCGCGCAGCTACCCTCCTCCCAAGTGAGCCCTCAATCCATCTCCATCTCCTGCACTATTTAGCTCACACTGAAACTGGTTTGCAAGACATTTCCCGGTGTCCCATTTCTAATCATGTTTATCATATCTTTGTCTGATATTTTGACTTGGGCAGGTGGGATACAGAAAGCGGAATTGGAATGTATGACAGATCCAAGGGAAATAAAAGGAATTGGTATGTGATTTACATTTGTTGTTAGAGAGGGAAATTCGGGAACCAGTGCTTATTGGTTGATTGGGTGTGTTTGTCCTTGCGATCCAGGATATTAGCATGGGAAGATGGATTCTGTGACTTTGGTGCATGTGCAAGGGCTGCAATGGACTCTAAAGCTCGTGAGTCCGATGATGGTTCCAGGAAACCAGCTTCCAGAAATGAGGATTTGGGCTGTGGGTTGCAGCCTGACCTCTTCTTCAAAATGTCTCACGAAGTCTATAACTTCGGTGAAGGGTGAGACCCAAAGATCCACAATAGTGTTAAGAATTCAAGGAAAAATTCTATTGATTTGCTTAGGTTCCTTTGGGTTCAATGGTTGGGAAGGAGATTTATGCTTGTTTCAATTTTATCCTCATCATGGCTCGCTTACTGTTATTGAATTGTAAATTTGTTTTCACGTTTGTCAGTGTTATGGTAACTGATATCAAGCCACAATATAAGGTTATGGTTAACAGAAACTACTTACTATATTTGTATTTCTGAGCATTGTTCATAATGAGGCGGCGCTTATGATTTTGTTGTGTAAATTTGTGGTAAGGCTGATGGGCAAAGTGGCAGCAGATGGCAACCATAAATGGATATTCCGAGACCCGCTCGATCACGAAATTAGCTTTCTCTCGCCCTGGCATAATTCTATCGACCCCGTAAGTAGTAATCCACTGTTGAAAGTATTATCCAACATTAATTTCCTACTACTGTGGCAAATTTGTATCAGCCATTGTCTGAAAATTGTACGTGCGAGAAGGGTAGTACATGAAATTTAATGGTTTATGAAGCGTGATTTGGGTTTTGCAGCATCCACGTACATGGGAAGCTCAGTTCAAGTCTGGAATTCAGGTGCAAATACTATCGTTCATATATTAGCTTGAATAATTTTGAATTAGACTAGTGAGTATTTTTTTCCATGTTTTGGATCACATCCATCGTCGAAGAGAATTCATCAAACATCACAAGCACGAAAAGATAATTGATCATGAGATGTGATCTTACCATATATCATGAAGTGCGATCTTGAACATCCAAAAAGAAATGCTCACACAATCTAATCCAAAAATATCCTCTTAACAAATTCCCATATGCCCAATCTTAAATCTATTTTGCAGAATTACGATAGGGCTACACGAAATCCAATGTTGGATGGTTACTGATTACCCTATACATGAAATTCATTTGTGCAGACCATCGCTGTAATTGCAGTACGGGAAGGACTAGTTCAACTGGGTGCAACTAAAAAGGTAGAATAACAGCACGCACTGATATTCACAATTGAAAAGAAAAAGGATTAGTGTTTTGTTATTGGCAACCAGCTTTAATAGTGTCTTGTTATTGGCAACCAGCTTTAACAGTGTTCTGTTATTGGCAACCAGCTTTATAAAGTCCATAACAGCTATTACAGCATATTCATGCATGAAGATCCTTGGCCTCTTGCACTTTTTAGAGTACGCTTTGTCATGGTAGCACCATAACTTCATGCTTGTCTGGCCTTGCCTCGATATCATACAGTGATAAGATCACAAGCACAACTTTGACCATATCCGCAAATTTCAATACAGATCTTTGAAGCTGTTGAGTTTAATAACCAGTATAGCTAAGAATTAAGAAGAAATCCTTGTGTTAGTGTTTTTTAACATCAATATAATGTCTGGGGCCTCTTAGCTGTAGACTTTTGAACACCTAATCACGCTGGCAAAGAAGATGATTTAAGAACCCAATGGCATGATTTGCATATATTCTATATATCCGAGTTCACGGGTGTAATTGGCGATCGGAATCCCTAAACCTGGCTTCTTTTTGGCTGTGCAGAGGACACGATGAGAAATTAGAATCTTTGCAGTTGGGTCCAGCAGAGCAGATAATGTTCATGTACAGGTCTGCCATTGGCAGAAATACGGTTCCAAAATATAAATATATTTCCTCATAATCCGTCCTTTACTGTTGTATTGCGTGCAGGTCACTGAAGATCTAAATTTTGTGGTAGTGCTGCAGAGGAAGTTCATCTACCTGCAGACAATTCCAGGGGTTTTTCTTCCTCACCCCACCAGCTCGTCCTCAGGTACAGAGACGACCTGCAGGCACCTGGAAAAGTGCCTTTCATGGAACGGAGCCATAACGGAGGATCGTGTGAGATCAAGGCAGCAGATGATGATGATGATGATGATGCCCCCTCCACCAGTGATGCCCTCCATGTCGAGCTTAGAGGCACTGCTGTCAAAGCTCCCATCAGTTACAAACGGCACCACCTCCACAACACGTCCAACGGCTCTGAGCACGTCCAACGGCTTCCTCACGAGGTCCCTGAGCTGTCCCCGTCAGCCTTTTCCAGAGCCCTCTTTATTCCTGCACAATCCCCAACCACTTCTGCCTCTTCCTATGGACGAATTCGCTTGCAGCCTATCTGGCACTCAAGATCATGAAAGCGGTGGGACAGAAATGGATTCTTATTTCAGCCAAGTCATCGATTAAACACCCAATTTAGGAAAATAAACAAGCAGGAGATTGTACTTATCTACGCAAACAGAGATCTCATGAAATTGTGTGCCATGACCCCATGATTTCCTCTTCTTCTTTCTGAGTGCCAGCTCTCACATCTCCATTATTGTTGTTATAATATGAGAAAACCACTTGAAGATACAGCATTATTTTATAGCATCTCTTGTTGCGCCTGACATTAATAATGTTTTCTGTCTCTATCGACTCAATTTGTTACCTGTATAACTTTAAAGCCATGGAGTCTGGATAAAAGGTTACTGCAATTACCCAACTTGTACATTTCAGGCTTATCTACGTACTTATTAGATTTGTGTAGTCAAGGCTTCGTTGGGAGCGATCACATATTCTCCAGGGAATATCTTTATATGAAAAGTTGTAGCTTTTTGTGGGTTGGAGCTTTGCTATAAATCATCCATGTATTTTGGTTTTTAGTGCAGAACGTCGACACCATGATTCCTTTCGCAGCAGATGTTTCCATAATGCTCTCGATTGCTTTTTTAATTGCCCAGGAAAATAGTTTTTATTTGGTATTAAGTTGCAGGGAAATTTTGTAATTTAATAAAAGTTATATTCAAAAGTGTATTATAAAACTAGTATATTTATCCTTAAAAGAATCTATGTAAAAGAGGTGAGAGATATTCTCTATCAATTAATATTTAATTGATTTTTTGATAAATAAAATATTACATAATTATGTATTCTAATAAATAACAATATAATAAATGGAATGTTACATATGAATTAGAGTTTTAAAGAAAAAGAAGCTGCAAACTCTTCTTTGACACAATTATCTTAGTTAATTATTTATTTATTTTTGAGCTTTTTGATTTGTGAACACAGACCATGAATCTTAATTAAACACCTCGTAATAATAAACTAGCACTTACACTTAAGGAGGTTCAAGGATTACATGATTGTTAATATGTTAGAGGGTTCTAGGAAAATTCATGGCTAGTAATTTATCCAAGGAAAATTCACCGTAGCAATTCACTATGGCAAAATTCACGGTCAAGTAAAATTCACCTCCAACAATTCACGCCGCGGAAAATTAACCGCATTGATACTTTTTAATATATATTTAAAAAACTTTGATTTTTTAATGCAGTTAGTTTTACTTGGCCGTGAATTTGTCATGGTGGTGAATTTTCCCATGGTGATTTGCTAGCAATGAATTTTCCATGATGAATTGCCTGTGAATTTTCCACAGAGAGTATGTGTTTGTGCATGATGCGCTACAAATTCTAGTTGCATGTGGTTGGATTAAACAATTAATAATAAGTGCTAAATAATGGAATAAAATAAACTTAGACAAATCTAGATTTTTTCCTTAAAGAAATTAAGTATTATCTCATTATGAAATATTTGCATACAAATTTAAAACATAAAGCAATGCAAATGAAAAAAGAAAGTTGCCATCAAATTGACAAAAACACACTACAAATGGAAATAGAATGTTCCCATCTAGTTGTCAAATCAATATTAATCTAGCTTTTATGTGATAAATGAGATTTTGAAGGCCTTTACATGATATTTTGAAAGCTTTTATCATTAAAAGACGGTTTACCATTAAATGGTAGTTGAAACTTATTTTTCGATGACTCAATTGTGGTACATAGGCTAGGCTCAAATCTCATGCTATATGTAGCCTATCGACTAAAAATAATATAAATAAATTAAAATAGTTCTTAAATAAAAAAAAGTTTATGTGTTCATGTGTGATAATAAATAAAATAATTCTTAAAGAAATAAAATAAATCAAGTTTAATATTTTTCAAATATTTTAAATAGATGTATTTAAGACTAATAGTACACTTTTAGCATAAAAAATAATAGTTAAAAATGTAGTTAACATTGAAGTTATTTTTTTAGCTTTTTGGGTGGTGTCTTCTTCACATTGATCTTGGGAGACATTATGTGAACTAATATATCATATTTAATATTTTTTATACAAAAAGTATAATATTAGACATCCATTGAAAAACAATTCTATAATTATAATTGGTATATAGAAAAAAAATCTCCCTCCCCATAAAAAATTAAATAATAACTAATTGACATTTTAATTAGATTCTAGATGATATAAAGTAAATAGTAAATGAAATGAGAAATTAGGAAGCGTCTAAGTTTTTGATGACATGATGGTAGTTGGTGTGATGGATTCAGAATGCAAACATTCTTTATGATCACTATTTTATTTATTGTAAATACCAAACCTAAAGTGTCACTTCTAAAGAAAATGAATATGTTAATTTTATATTGGAACTTGATGGGATTATACTTGTGATTTTTTCTATCTCTCTTACAATTGTTTCTCCATTGGTCACATACTCCTAAATATTTCACCTTTATTACAAAAACTAAATTATGGGCAAGGTAATCTTAAACATAACTTTTAGGAGCTTGCATTGCTAGGGTTGAAGTACAATACTTCCTTGAACATAGCCAAGTCCTGATTGTTTCCATTATTTATATGATATGATTTCAAGTACACTCAAAATGCAAGATTTGTAATGTAGAAATCACTATCACTAATGCAAAGTGTTCTTGTTTGAATGTTATATAATGCTATTATGATGTTTTAGTTACTTAAAATGGATAATTACTTTAAAAATTCCTTGGAAATTACCTTTAAATATGCCATCCAAGGATCCAATTTGATATTTAATGCACAAGATGATGAATAATAGTCAAATTTTAGATAGGCATCAAATTAAGGAAAGTGATTTTTTTTAATATAACACAAATAAATCACACCTACATGATTCCATTTACAAGATATATTCACATCTATGATTTTGTCTAAGTGGGTGTAGACACATAAATTATTCCACCTAACTTTAATCATCATCATATAATTCACATATCATTAATTACATTAATTATTCATTAGTCATCATTAATTTATTACCATTTACCTCATATTATCATTTATTAATTAATAATCATTAAATAAATTCCAATTTTTATCCATTTAATTAAATAATATTATATTATCTAATTAAATGTGAGCTTATTCCTATTTTCAAATAATTTATGTTTTCATCTCTTTAGTCTTCATTAGAAAAATTAAATTTTTTATATCCACTGCTTCAGTCAACTCTTTCTTCCATCAAGTTAACTCTACTTCCATTTTAGAAAATTCTTCCTCTTCATTTAGTCAACTCAGTCTACAAATGAAAACTTTATGTGCACATTTATCCATCATATAAATGAATAATTCAATATTATCCTTTCAAGTCCTTGAATTGAAAAATTTCTATTTCTAGTTGAGTTGAAAGCTCTAATTCTTTGATTAACTCAAGTGATCATTCTTAACTTAATTTTAGAAGTCTATAAATACAATCACTTCTTCATCACTTGGAGAATTCAATCACGTTTAAGTAATCACATTGTGTTGAAATCACCCCATAATTAATCATACATAAAGTAAAGTCTATTAGACTATCAAATCCATCACTCATCCTTTTATTAGTGTTATACTGAGATTGCATCAACATTCATACAACAAAGTTACATATCAATTAATTTATTGAGGTTTGAAGTGGATTTTGTATATTATGTTTCTTTTGATTTCATTTATTATTTTCAATTCCATTTGATTTCTAGTTTTCAAATGTTGTTTTTTACCTTTTGGTGAATTTGACATGAACATTAATCTTCTAGTTGATTTTGTTTTATGTTAGTGTGTGTTTTGCAAGATTTTATGATATTTAAGAGGCTTGGAAATTATTCTTTTGTGTGTTTGTCTTGCAAGATTACATGACTTTTAATAAGCTTGAAAATAAAGATTTTGTTTTATTTTGCAGTATTGCATACTTTTTTAAGAGGCATGAAAATCGTTCTTATTGAATTTTTGCATGTTAATATATTTTTCATTATATATACATGTTAAAGTTTTGTATTTTTCTATTTACCAATTGGATTTTAGCTAAAGTTTCCCATTTAGTAGCAAAAATCATGTTTTAAAATTTACCAATTGTATTTTAGCTAAAGTTTCCCATTTAATAGAAAAAATCACGCTTTAAATAGAAAATTCATGTTTTTAATAGAAATATCATGTTTTAATAGAAAAAACATGTTAAATTTACAAAAACCATGAATTTTAAGAAAAACCAACCATTTAATAACAAAAACCATGAATTTAGAGAGAAACCACTCTTTTAAAGCCAAAAACTACCCATTTAATATAAAACCATGAATTTATGAAAAAGCCATTGTTAATAAAGTAAAAACCACCATTTTAATAACAAAAACCATGAATTTTAGGGCATAACCACTATTTTTTAGTCAAAACCTCCATTTTAAAAGCTAAAACCACATTTTGTAGGTTAAACCATTATTTGAAAAGTTAAAACAATGACCAACACCTTTTTCTTTGGCCTTTGGTTATGTTGGAAAACAAGAGCTAGGTTGTAGGGAGATAATGTTCTAGGCCTTCATCTTGAAGGGCACACAATGTACTAAGAGCGGGGGGGGTGAATCAGTAGATCTAATCAATTTAAAACTCTTAAATTCAACATAAATATCTGAACATGAAACTTGAATATTAAATACTACTATTCAAGGACTTATCATGAACACACACATCCACACAAGAGAACATTAGATATATGTATAAAACCCCAAGATGGGAAAAACCATGGCGAGAATAGCTACTTAGATCTACTGTCCAAATCTAGCCTCATAAAGCAAATGAATCTTACAATATGAAGTAGGTACCAACCTTCCAAAGACACCAATCCCTAATACAATGAACTAAGCACCGACTCTACAAGTAGAACACCAGTCCTACAGAAATATAGTGATGAAGCTTGCGGACCTTCAATGCAGCCTACACATATCATACACGTTTTGAACTCGATGTAGACTCTTTTCACACTCCTTATGATCTTCTGATAATGGTGCACAATGATTGAGATGCTTCACATTGAATAACACTAGCTTGCACAATTGCCTCCTTTTATATTCACTCACCACCTTCTCTTCAATTACATTTCACACTATGCATTTGTACAAATGTATGATTATATACAAGACATTACATAAAATATTGCTCCATGTCAACCAGGGGTCCACAAATAACCAAGATGACATAAGGGTAAGTGCACCAAGATGGTTCCCAAAAAGGGGGTTTAAGTGGCCACTTTTTTTTTTTCTGAAATCAGGAAATACTGACTTTGGACATGAAATTGAGGATAGTTACACTCAAAATTTTGAGATGGAACAAAAAGAAGGATCAAAGTGCTCTAAGTCTACTTTCTAAACTACTAATTTATTTTGAAAATGGTTGAGATTAAGGGGTTCAAATGAGGGATGTACACAAATTGGTGTTGTTTTTGTTAGAAAAAACATAACATAGCAACTCTTGTACGACCCTCGTATGGTGAAATTTTTTTTAGTATTTTTAAAATCGCTACGGTCAGATGTTAGCTAATAGTATGTAGTTGATGCATGATTTTCTGATAATTTTTTAATGAATATTTTATTTTTTACTAATTTTCGAAGTGGACACTTCCTGAAAAACAAAATTTTGGCCGTGCTACCCCTACAAATTTTATAAACTAATTGATTTTTTTAAATTTGTAGAATGGAGTCTAGTTTCTAAAAATGTAATTTATTTGAAATTTTGATGAATGGTTAATTTATAACGAAAAAACACCAAACACTGCTTTTTTCCAAAAAAAAAGACATACAAACAAAAGAAATTATGGATGAAAGACTTAACATTATCAGAAAGTGAAAAGAATTGCATTGTTGGATAGCTAACAGAGAACCTAACATTACCCAGATGGTCAATTTGTTTGATATTGAACCACGTGCAATCTTGATGGTGAGCACGAACCTGATTATGTGAAATATTGTAGAATTTGTAAAAACCGTCTCGGTCATTAGAATTCCCTCAAGCCTTTGGATTTGGTATTCCAAGGAAATACCAATCCCAAGGCTTGGACATTCCCAAAGAAAGATATAACGCATGCGTATTATAACGCGTGTGCATTATATCTCAGTTTTGACATGGCTTTTGTGTTTTGCGAATGCATTGACAAAACGCGAGCGTGTTATAATGTGCTCACGTTTTGGTCTACATAAAAAATTGTGTCTTCTCTTTCTCTTGTCTCTTTCTTCTTGTTATCTTTTAGGTTAACTATATGCATGAAATAAACATTTAAGTATAAGTTGACATTTACATATGGACGTTTACTTT